>CM032663.1:1867238-1895663 GCA_019095985.1 Streblospio benedicti
TGGTTGTTTCATGGCGAATTCCAAGACTTTATAGACTTCGAGAAATCTCGTATTTCATTTATGGATTTCCATGCGATTGAATGCTACTGATGTTGTGTGTATATCATCTTGTATTAAGAATTGAGTAAAGTGTAATCTGTAACTTCTGTTCATCAAATTTATGTTATAAAAAAGGAAATTTTTAGATAAATACTTTATTACAAAAGAAATTCGAACAATTGCACATGGAATGAATTTAACCACTTATGGCACACATGCTGTAATATCACATTGAAATAGCCATAGATATCTTCAACTATTTTCTCACATTCATCTTTTAAAATTATAACCATGATGAAAAAAATACGATCTGAGAAATTAAAATTAGCATGATTTCATCGTTCGGTTAAAAAAAAAATATTTGTTCTCAATCCCCAAACTGTATTCAACTTTCTTTTTCACATTTCAGACAACCAATTACCTAACATTTACAAGTATACAGCAGTATTTATGTATATAATGTCACAAGAATTAACGATATTTGTTAAAACTTTAAACAATAAAAGACAAACTTATTTACAATTTTAAAATATACAATTTTTAACTACTGCTTTATCTATTTTGACTGGTACAACTGTTAATCTGTTATAACATCAAGAACAACACACGCAAAGAACAACACTAGGACTGCAACAATATGCCAAAGTCGCTTTACGATACATACCGTATACATCACAATACTTAATATGTGATACATGACATAACTTATCCACATTACTACATTGTAAATAGAATAGCTTGATTATTTTTTTCACTGATAATCAACAGGAGTTCAAGCCGCAAGACAAAATTCCACATTCTAAATAAAAGTCACTTCAAATAAACGTATTTAGTAACGATTGAATAATAATGAAAATTCAAAAATACCAAATCAAGAAGGGAACTATGTCATAAAGTTAGTACACTGCAGTTATTACGATACGTGTCACAATGTGGCTTTGGGTATCACTGTTAAGTATCTATGTTCAAGAAAATATCACGATTCATTGATATATCGTTTCAGCCTTACACAACATTCTCACAAAGTCTATTAAATTATAGAAATAGTGCAGAGCAAACTGTTAACAATCATAATCATCAATGTTAAAAATGATTACAGATGTATGTTATACAGGAAGTCTATAATTTATCAACTTAACATGCAACATGTTTCATACCGTACTTGATTTTTTGAGACATACCCTCAAGTTTTCATTCCTTGATCCTTTTATATCGTAAATCTCAATTTTACACGCAAACTATTATGTAGATGATCATTATCTATCTCCTCAAAGTTAGTTTTGATGCGATGAATGAAAAATGATGATTCTTTAAGGCCTTTTTGTATCACAATTCTTCTTTCTTTTCCTCTGGTTTCTTGAATGAGCCAGTCATTTGTATTTGGTCACTTCCTGCATTTGGTATCGCAAAATCATCTGGTTTCTCTGAAATAAAAAGCAATGTTCTCCGTGATAGTTGTCTACATTTTATGATCAATAGGTGTTCAGTAGATGGTGGTAAAAATAACATTGTATAGTAAAATGCAATATTACAAACCCACCTATGTTACACAAATAGCAACAACAACAACAGAGACAAATTTCTAGACCAAGAGACAATTGATTCCAAAAGAAAACCTTTTGACATGCATCTGACAAGGAGATAAAATATCCGATATTTCAAGCTTAGTACTTAATTTTTTCATAGATTTTAGGAAGATTCATGTTTGACATTAAAAAAAATATGAGAACAGAGCAACAATTCAACACATCACATATCCATAACAATACATTGAGAGCTGCAGTTAGAAATCCATTATTTCATGAAAAAGAGTCATAATGTAATCATTTGGTGTAAAAATAGTTGAAAGTCACTGATGCAAGATGATACAACATTGAGATTTACCCTTTGAAATAATCAAAATTCATCTCGCTTCTTCTTGCCATTCTGTGTGTGAATGTCACCTACTGCATAAAATCAAATAAAAATTGTGAACAAAAACAAGAATAAACTAAAGTTCAATTGCAAACTAAACATACGAAACATATAGATTAAAAATCACATAAACTAGAGCAAACTGATGAATGTATTTCAGTTAAAATTCACCATTTATGAGTCAAAACAATCGATTCAATTACAAGAAAGTTTTAAATGATCTAATTGCAGTAGTAAACTAAATATATTACAATGGAATGACATCCGATACACAAAGAGAGGAGAAAACAGAAACGAATTGGATTAAGAATAGACAAGAAATTTGATGAATGAAAGTATAACCACAATAGAATTTACAGACTTAACAGATAACCCAACACTTCATATTCACAGTCAAACGCAACAAAACATTTAATTAAAGTTAGTCATTTACTAATGAAAAATTGGTTTTGTCATACATAATGCATCATTAAGAAAGATTTATATGATGAAATTTTAATTATTGCCATTTTAGACTGAAAGATAGGACTCCACAGATGAACAAGTATCACCAAAAATTGCAGGAATTCTCACTGCATTTTAGAATCAACAAAAAAGTACATGCAGTAACAACCAAACACACAGACGATATTTCATTCCTTTATAATTATGAAAACCTTTCTGTGCTTGACGAAGCAAATGTGAATTCTCAAAATCCATTTCAGTAGATCTCCCCATTCTGCGAATGGTCCTTTGCTCTTGGTAGTCAAAACAGGAAATAACAATATAACAAAATGGTGGCAAATCCGATCAGAAAGCCAGTATTTTTGTTTTTAAAACACTAAAATAATGACCATTAATAATAACATGAAAAAGGCATCATCACATGGTCAACAACTGTTGCCGAATTTGTCAAGGTATCAAATTACTGTAATAACCTGCAAAAGATGTCACAACGCATCGAGAAAAAAATACCAGTGCACATTTAGATTTCACAGTACTGCATTAATCTGCCACCCAGCAAAACTATGGGCACATTACTTAAGTTCTTTAGCCCTAGCCTGATTTATATACATTATATTGCCACAGAACTGGGGTGTAATCTGCAAAAAAGGTCATCGAGAAAATAACACCAGTCGGCATTAGACTTACTCCGCTCTCTGTCCGCCTTCCGCACACAC
Source organism: Streblospio benedicti (assembly GCA_019095985.1). Lineage (NCBI taxonomy): Eukaryota > Metazoa > Annelida > Polychaeta > Spionida > Spionidae > Streblospio > Streblospio benedicti. The sequence continues at coordinate 1,870,352 of CM032663.1, forward strand.
GAGCCGTCATCGTCCTCCACCATGTCGTCCCCCTCGCACTCGCACGTGAAGCTTCCCGGGGTGTTGGAGCACTTCTTCCCGACACCACACACTCCCGTCTGTTCCTCGCATTCATTGATGTCGACGCAGACGTTGGCTGAATTCTTCTTGTAGCCGACGTTGCACTCCTCACACAAACCGGGGCCGGGGCCGTGGCACTTCTTGCAGCTCGGGTAGCATTCTAAATAGCGAAGATACAGAATTGATCATCTATAAACAATAGATCCCCAATCGCTAAAACCGGCCATACACACATACTGTAAATTTTACGCATAACGTGAAAATTAGTGATCTCTATAATGGGGAGATCAGGTCATACTTGAAAATTTACGGATTGTGTGTATGGCCGAACAGTGCGATTGATGCTCTATCCAAATCTATTTGCCGACTCCTGAATGTCATGCAATTGAATGATTGGTTTATATCTTATAAGGAATGTAACACTTTAACTAAAATGGAAAATTGTCACAATATGCAAACTAATAAAAGCGCAGATGCAGAACTAAGCACTGCATAATCAAACACCAAAAATGCATATATTTGTGACTAATAAGTAACAACGCTTTACTAAGGAATAAGCATTATAGTAGAGAAAGTATCACTTACTCTTGCAGGAGAACGTCCCTGGTGAGTTATCGCAGTATTCGTCGTCTTTACACTCAGCACTGCCATCGCGACACTCATCTATATCTACAAGAAAACACACTTCATGAATTGTAGGTAATGGTGACTACCATTGTTTATAATTACCAAAACCCACTATTAATATTTTATCACTTAATGTATAGAAGCAAAGGTGTGAAACCTTGGCTATTGCCCGCCTGTTTATGGCAGGACTCGGTATTGACTTTTCCTTCTGGGACCTTCATTATTAACTCAAAACTCCAATTCACTTTGCTCACATATCAAATTTACACTTTTTTCTATCCAATCATTTACATTACCAATAGTGTATAGTTTTCTATCATGCTAATTAGACCTAGTGCTGTAGGCCAAATATACAGAATATTTAAAATCGTTTTCCACTTGAAACATCAGCCATAACGTACCCATACAGCCGGCGACCTCGTGGCGCTCCCACCCAGACTTGCAGCTCTCACACGACTGCGGTGACGCGTCTTTACAGCCGTCGCGGCACGATTTGTGGCATGCTGCAATTGGAATATAAAAAGTCAAAAAATTTTCTCCGCAAGATCTCAAATTCAACTTTTATTTTGTGGCAGGCTGCAATTGGAATAAAACATCGACATTTTTTCTCTGCACAAGATCTCAAAACGAACTATTTCATAATAATGTATATATACTATTCTCTACTGTCTAAAATTCTGAAACATGACATTTCGCCATGGTAAGCTATATGGTTTCTACAGATGTTGCACTGTATGCGTCAGAACAAATTTTTATTTTATCAACTATTTCAGTTTATCACAATTTTTTAAAAGGATTGAAAGCATTGAAATTACAAGAATTACCACTGTAATGACATTTAAATACCAACATGAATTGAAGATGAACAGTTCTAATAATTTAATTCAATAGCTCAGTTTCCAGGATGGCATCTAACAAGTTGTGTATCATTTTCTTCAAATCTTTACTGTACCTTTACATTCTCCATTCTCATCTTGGAAATAGTCGTTGCCACATTTGACACAGTTACCGGGTCCTTGGCCAGTGCAAGCCTCCTCACAGGCATCGTCACATGCTGAAAGTAGGTCACAGAGGCGTGCAATGATCAATACATCAAGTATCTTTTGAATTTAGCAGAAAGAATGCATCCCTGCAAAAAGAAGTCTCACATGTCGAGACTTTAGAGATTTTTATAACATATTTTACCATATTTTTTTTTTCATTTTTGTGTGTGCCACTTCAGTCCATTAGTTTACATCTCTTCTCTCCAAGTGAATGCAGCCAAAATTCACCGCAATAACCTTAGAAGAGTATTGCTTGTTGGAACATTAGGCACCACTGTAGTTTATGGTCATTTGCTTGATATATATGAATAACGATAGGAGATTGAATCTGGTGTGTTTACCCTGACAGCTGTAGGAACCGGGCGTATTGCTACAGAACTGGTCGCTCTCACAGATGTCGCCCTCACACTCATTGATATCTGCAGAAAATAACACAAATGTACATAAGATTTACAATAAAAACATGTAATATGTGTTGCCCAAGCGTGCGTGAGTGTTCAATTCTAGTTCTTTCTCTGAGAGAAAGAGAATTAATAAAAACAGCAAAGAGACCACCTTTACATCCAAAAATAAAATCCCTGTACTAATTCTATATACATATTCAGGTATCACCTACTATAAATTTTCAATGGAAGCAATTCAATGCAGAATTCGTTCTAGGATTCAACAAAAATTAGCCATGATATTATGTGACGTTCTATTACAATTTAGTGATAAGAATACACTTTATTTTGTCTTGAACATGATGACATGCACCAGAGTCTGCTGTCTTTTTCAACCTCACAAATCTTCTGGGGCCAATTTATTTCCAATGTAGCACTCACCAACACAGCCCTTCTCCGTCTCGAACTTCCAGCCTTCCTTGCAGTCCTCACAGCCGCCTGGTCCGCCCTCGAAGCACGCAGTCAGACACGCCTCGTCACAACCTGCACAGTCAAAATATGACTTTCTAATACATCTATCCACTATTTTGACGTCTGCCATATTGAAATGAAAATGAGGTCAATTACCGCATGATCACAATAACATGCATATATTGTGTGCATTATCTGGCAAACACGAGTTTTCATACCTATGAATTCTGGGAGATTTTTAGACAAACAAATAAAATCATGTGACTTTTCACGTGCATTATAATGCATTCTGGGAATTATTTCGACAAACAATGAGAGAGACTAAATCTTTTCCTCGGCTACGCCATCACAGTGTCTGGTTGAGCGGGTAAATATGGTACTTTGATACTATAGGTACTACTATGGTACTATGATCGTACTCTAATTTTTCTAATTCGTAACAAGTGTCGAGGCTTGATAATAGGGATACTATTAACACGTAGGTTCTATATAAACAAAGCTAGTGCATGAAGCATGCGTACCTTTGCACTCGATGCGCTTGTCATCCTGGTAGGACGTGTAGTTGAGCGGAGCGCATGCGTCACACTTGGTGCCCGTGTAGCCTTTGTCACATTTACACGCGCCACTGCCTTTTCTCGTTCCATCGCCCTGGGAAAAAACGGCCGACATGTATGCAATAATGATAAATTAGAAATAAAACATTTAAGACGTTTTGAGTACCTTTTCTTGACATTCAGTGAAAGTGATTTGAAACAACAACAATACACACTCAAAGCAAATAAAGAGTCTTGATTCGAACAAAGTCTATTAAAAAATACAAATCTATTAAGACTATGAACACGTATTCATTAAATTTCGTATGCTTTATAAAAAAAATAGTATGGAGATGGGCGATATAATATGCTCTTACAGCACACTTTCCGTTGCCGGAGCACGCGTTGTCGCTTCCACCGGGGCACGCTTTACACTGAGAACCGTAGGTTCCCTCAGGGCAGCAGACTGCAATTGTGATAGAAGACGAGGTAATATCAAGCGCAATTTTTGTTAAATCCTAGAACAACTCTTGCTGGTTTATTTGATCTCATTGTTGGAGACTTCCTTTTTCCATCCCAATATGGTTGGAGACTTCCTTTTTCCATCCCTATATGGTTACATTGTTAAATTGAGGAAAAGTTGGGGGCTCTCTAAATAAATTTAGGATTTGATTGATTGATTGAGATGGGAGCGCATGACTTTTTACCACCATATCATTATAATAGAAGTTCAATGAAGTCATATTCACATTTGGATGTTTTTATAAATACCAGGAATTCACACCATGTAACTTTGACATATTTCGGTATAACTGTAATTTCTGGTCTATGCTAACCATAGCTTTTCCTCAAGCAAGATTATGATGGAAGGATTTCCTTCAATATGTCACTACATCTGAGTACTTATTTTCATGTTAATTCCAGTCACTAGAAATTCTATTCATAAAGACAACATAGACTAAGCTTTTATCAACTGACAAAGTGAACCACAGTCTGTAACATATACAGCAATCATGAACTATAGAAATCTCGGGTACACGCACAAGCAAACTAAACTCATCAGATTTTCTATTCACACACCCTCTATTGTGAAACCCAAGATCTGCCTCAGGTAAATGGTGTAAAATGTAGTCGTGAGAGCAAGACTTGGATCGTGATTATAAACCACCTTATCTACATTTACAAATCACAACACAAAGCAAATATGATAACATAGTATATACCATTCTCTACTGTTTATTTTTTGTTGATGTTTTGCCATGGGAGCTACATGGCTTCATCTGATGTTGCACTGTAATGAGTCAGAAACATAAACTGTAGCGAATGGTATATACTATATCATTATGAATCTACCTACTGTCACTAATCTTCACTCTAACAAAGCAAATATGTTATAATAGATTACATACTCATTGCCCGGTCGACACAGAACCAGGAGTTGAGGTCCACCTCCTCGCCTTTGCCATAGATGTCGAACCACCACTTCTCCAACTCATGCTCAAACTTCTCAATCAGGTCGTGACACTGGAGATATGTTATCATTCGTTTACATTATGGCATTGTATTGTTCAATTTTATTTATGGCATTGTTCAACAATTTGTAGGTATTTTTAGAAAATAATTAATTTCTTAACCAAACCGTGAGTTACATATAATTGGTTTACTTTTTATGCTTATTATTTCACTTTCTTGGCGATATAGGAATATTGTAATTGCATTCATGGTATAATTTTATGCAGTTTAAAAACATAGACATAGCAAATATAGCTAATTCATTATCTTATGAATATTTCGAAATGCGTAAAAATACTGCAAGCTGTGAAAACGAGAACACGCAGAAATAAATACATATACCAGTATATACATATATACAAGTATACATTTATATTGAAGCTAAACGAATATTTCATGCATAATGTTGATGATGTATTATTGTACAAATAGACATATACTGTGGATGATCCTATGGGTATATTGTGTTGACATGAACACCAAACACACACATGCATTTCAAATTGATTTTCAACATAATATTCCCATTCTTAACACAACTTTGAAATGCTTAAATATGAAGTCACTCACATATGTGTAATTCACTGATTGATCATCATCACCACAGGCTTGATCAAATATCTCAATAAATCTGGTCTCACTGTCATTTGGAAGTAATATTTAAAAAAACATTGATCAAAATTTACATTCCAACAACACTTGAACAAAACATAGGTATGTGTAAGCAGTTGATTTTGCAGACGTATCTGAAGAATAATTTATTTCCTCCTTCAAAAGAGCATTCCAAACAAATATTTGCAAAAAGTGAGTTTGCTACAATCAACAGACACATGCATCTCTGTTAGAAGTAAAGCTATGTTAATGAGAAAGTCAGCCATAGACCACATTCAAGATCCTACTGGAATAAATGCCACAACAGAAATATTATAAAAATTTTGCAATTTTCAACCTCATTTCCATCTTCAGAGCAAAGCATTTCAACGATTTCTGTAAATCGTGTTTCACTGAAAAAATTTCAAAATTTAACAGCCTTCATAAAATAATATGAAACCTGCAAAGTTGCATAATCACTAGGGAAAGGATGAAAGAAATCACAGAGATATAAATCTAGTTAGGTGATAATTTCCCCTTAGGATTTTGTACGTTGAATAACACATCAAAATGTGATTTCATCTTTACTACCACAAGGCTAAAGGTATCTAAACTACTGGCCAAAAGTAAATGCTCTTAAACAAAAAATATTAAAGCTGAATGATATTCAATGAAAGTTTGGAATAAATATAAAGTTGTTTACAAAACTGCATAAAGAAATGGATCATTGTAAAATAAAAAGGTTTGATTAGAGCATTTACCAGGTACCTTTTCTACTATTTGTGTTAGTGCTTTTTCAAACACCTATTTCAAGTACAAACCTTTTTCTTATCAACCCCTTTCTCACACACTTCTTCAAGAATTTCAGTAAATCTAGTTTCACTGAAAAATTCTACTTTATTGTAATGCAATCTAAGATAAGTGACAAAAATAGTGTAATCAAAATTGTTCTTAAACATAAGACATTAAGAAGTTTTCATCATAATCAAACAAAATTAAAAATACAATGCACAAATTACAAATGAAAGTTCCATACTATTTTACGTTACACCTCATAAAATGCTTCATGTTCAATTAGATATTTTTTATATATAATCATTTCCAGTAAACGGAAAAAATGAAAACAGAATACATTTCTTTCTCAACTGTTTCAGATATGTATTACAATTAGATTTACCTGTACATGTATTTTCCTAATTTCTTTTCTTCCCATCTTGTATTGCCACCTCCAAAATTAGTCTTTTCAGTCTTCTTCATACCCTTTTATCATTCAATTAAAAAGTTAGTGAAAATAATGTTTTTCATATTGTCACAAGTTACGTAAAATAGCGAATGTATAATTTCTAGATATTTTATAGGGAAGCAAGTTAGACTAAGTAAGATTGATACTGAAACATTTTGTACAGCAATGAAAATTTAATGGATATGTCTGTAGGCCAATCTTGTGGCAATTTAAGAGTAAAATGAAAGGAAATTTTAATAACAGAATTTGTAATTACCTCGTTAATATTTTTCACAATATCTTTACATGTGTCACATTTGGCAGGTCCTTTGTACGCTTTGGAGGTCTTTTTTTCTTTTTGGTTCTCTATTCAAAATATCAATTGTTTAATGAAAATATTTGAAAAAAATAGTTAGTTTCATTCACTGTTTCGATACAAGGTTTAAAGTAAATGAAATACATGATAATGTTTGGATGGATGTTTCAATAAATTAACTGATAGAATTGTGAAAATCATTTATTAATATCAAATGTAAAAAATGAACACGGATGTGACTACATAGAAATTCTAAATGGTGATGTGATACAATAAATAAAATGAACATGTTATGAATGGAAAGTTCCATTATTTTACGGCTTTGTGAGCAACAAATACACAGACGTAAAAGTGAATTTGGAAAATGCAATAATGGCTAATGAATCATCATAGCAAAACTACATGATCAATAGAATCTTTGTAAACATGATATTGGAATTTCTGCACAAAGCATGATTAATTAATACATGATATAATTGTACATTATCAAGTTACTCCGACCATACTAGTGTAATATTTGTAAGTTTCTTAGTATCACACGATCGCTTATACTATGGCATTAAGTTGATAGACATTTTACATAGTACATTACAATTCTACATAAACGAGACGAGTTACACATTCGATTGAGTATATAAAAGATTGCAGTTACATATCAAAATTACTTAATTGGGTTACAGTACTTTAAATTACAATAAATAAATTATTTTTATCCCAAATTAAAAGTTAAAAAAACATGCATAACATTGACACAGTATTTCATCATTTATACCAAAAATTAAAGTTCATCCTTTACCAATCACATCAAGAAAACAGCATACAAACAACTTACACCAAAAAGAAATACAGTGGGACTGGGAATGTAAACCTAACAACACAAATCAACCTAATGGTGGCTACTATACTTGGAATCTTCAAACACCCAGGACAAAAAAGAAAAAAGAAATTAAATTCTTATTGTTTTAAAAAAGATTTTCATACAGGTGTGCGGGTTACTTTTAAAAGTAAAGAAAGTGTAGGTATCAATAATAAAACATTTGAGACATGACGACTGATAAATTCAATACACAACCCAAATAATCATATCAACCAGTGAGATGCTCTTTCCTTATTTTATCAAATCTAATTGAAAACCAAAATAGGTAAAGGGAAAACACCACCGTAAAAATACTCTGTGCAATCACACTTTTCCTTAGAATCTTTTGAACTATTGCAAAGCCCAACAAAGCTGCCATATATTTGTAATAGTCAAGGCTTAAGTCTTTTTTTGCACTCTTGCTATCCGTCTTACTTTTCTTAGGTTTTGAGTCCTTTTTTGAGTCCTTTTTATTTTTGTCTTTTTTATCTTTGGGACGCTTTTTGGAAGAATCTTCTAAAAAGAGAAGATAAAAGCCCAGTTAGAAAATACACCCACAACATTTAGAAAAACACTGACAGGGTTATAAGATCTGAAGAGAAGATTTCTGTACTCTTGACATGATTGGTAAAAGAATAACCTCTAATAGCTTATTTTATTGTTGCATAATTTACTCAATTACCTATTAAAAAAATAATTCTGAGAGACTGACGTAATTTGAGAATTAATGAAAAATTCTTCTTGGGATATTTTCACATTGCATAATAGTATATAAAAATTCAGAGTTCCTTTCAATCTTATTTATAATTTCATCATATCAAAGCCAATGATGCAGTTGCCTTTGACTTTTATAAGACTAATACCAAAATTGAAATGTACATAGACGATGTGCTGCTGATCGTTGGTTTTAGGTATTGAAATTATTCAAATACCAGTTGAAGGTAGCGGCTTTCCAGGATACTCAATTCCCAAATTTAACTATTGTCTCCAAAGATTCTTTTGAAAGTGAACTCTGAATATTTCAAATGTAACTTAATTCTGGCTTAAACTGCAGTCACACCACATAGCATCATGGATCAAATTGATGTTTATGGTATTTGTGAAATCAGATTGAAGACATATCCCATGTTGAACACTAGTACCTTTACTCTATGAATGTCATAACCAAAGCAAATGCTACTGTGTCACATTAAAACACTGGGATCTGAACCTAAGAAGAAAATAAATTCCCATGCATGAATAGATACTAAAATATATTGGTAGCTGTCATGCTTTTGTAAAGAAGTAGCAGGATCCAACAGTCCATGTTTTAAATGTAAAATGATGGACAAATTCACCTCAGAAACTCAGTGGGTGGATTTGATTTTTTGTGACTTCATCACTGTGCTGTATACGTTTCCCCAAAGTATGTGAAGAGCACTTTGTTAGACTGTTCAAACTACATTGATGAACCTCATTTTCAGGATTATCATAAGTACTATGTTTGTTAATAGACAAAATACATGAATTGTGTCAATGTGTCAACAGGTCACTTATTCCACCACTATATGTATAATGCACCCATTTCACACTTCGTCCATGTTACCTCTAAAACAGGGTCATTACTTTCCCATATATATTCGTTATTAAAACCATTCATAGCTAATTAGTCCTGTCGTTGAAACGTAAGTAATACATGCGTGAAATAGGCGCATAGAAGCCTTAATCTCTCCTTAGATACAAACCCCCAGTGCTACCGTTCACCATCATGAAATTCCTCACCTTTAGGTTTCGGCACACATTTATCATCCTTCTTCACAAAGCCATTGCAGTCTCACCTTTAGGTTTTGACACACTTTTATCATCCTTCTTCACAAAGCCACACTCGTCTATATCTGCGTTGATTTAAACAAATGCCAATTATTCAATGCTGGCTTTGTTGACACACTTTGTCTTGTTTAGATTCTGAAAGGACCGCGGCTTGATTGTGGATTCTTCTATTATGTGGACACGTAAAATTTCTGTTGTTCTTTATCTGTTACAGTATTAAACAAATGCAAATTATTTAATGTTAAATGTTTGGTAGTAGACTTTTTGGCTCCTCCAAAGGTCTTGACATACGTCAGCAAATTGTCCACATCATTAAAATGTATGTGTCCACTGAGACTCTTAACTTTTGACTTGAATGTCCGAGATTTTTGGGACTGTCACTACAACTGTAATAAAGTTAGACTTTCTTTTCTAACATTTCAAACCTGTACACGTTAGGGAAAATTTGATTGATATTGTAAATTCTTCCCGAATTTTGTGGACAAGTCAATAAAATTTCTTTTTCTGTTGAACATTCTTTATGCAATACATTATGATTTACACCTTTACAAATGAGCCTTGTGTTTTACGTTTTAAACTCTGACAAGTAAAATCAAGGAGATTTAAGTGGGAGAAAGAAAAGGCTGTAGATTCTTACTTAAACAGGTATAAATAGAAACATAGCAACAGTTAAATGAAAATTCCACCGCAAACCTTTGCAGAAGCCCTTGTCGTCCACCTTGTAGCCGCTCTTGCACGCTGTGCACTTGTTGGCGCCGGGTCCAGAACAGCCGGAACAGTACGGGTGGCACGCTGAAACAGCACTCGCCAGTCAGTACCATCACAGGGTCCGGATTAGCCACGCATCCGCTCGTATTGGCTTGTAAAAACTTGTGGAGGACTAGTAAGAAGTTTTAGTTACTCGTCCTTATGACGCGCAGCAATTCTGGTCAATTTGGCATACAGGTATGGAGTTTGTGCAAGGAGGACGAGTACATTTTGCACAAGACGAGTATTGATATTTGAGGTTTACCCGTCCTGCTGACGAGTAGCACTTTATTACCTAATCCTCATCTTGCCATCATCATATCTCATGGCCATATACGCAGTATATAGCCGTGATTCAATGCCCTTAATATTCGAAAAAGTAGGTCACAAAATCCAACCAATCACAAGGGCTACTTATCGAAGTAGCTTGATTTTAATTTGTTTTTTTTCGATGGCGACAAAAAACATTTCATGCACAAATTGCAGTTCTATAACAATGAAGACCATAAACTGGCAAAACTTAAAATACTACCCTAACCTAATGCACGAAATGACACTTGTTTGATAAAGAAACTTTGAAATTTACTGAGGGACTTTTACATGCATGCAGCTTGAATTAAACGATTAAAAATTGTATTTTTTGTGACTGAAGTGACTTAACGATCATTGAAAGTCAATATTGTTTTTACAAAGCATGTACATGATTGCATATTGTATAACAAATGTTTGATCAATACCGTAATGTTAGACATGGACAATCAATAATTCCAATATTCATTAGCAAGTAGATAATGGTGTTTGCAACCCAAACTAACTAACATTCTTTCACTTTTTTAGATAATTTTGTGCAAATGTAGTTAGGCAATACTCACTGACACACTTGAACGAGCCTTCGCTGTTCTGGCAGTACTCATTGTCATCACAGCTGCCAGTACCGTCTGCACACTCATCCACGTCTGCAACAAAAATATGCCTTTTACAAAATTGTGTCACACTTTTAAAATAGTATGTAACTTCGAATTAGGAATTGTAGAACCCCATAGTAGTCAAGCTACGGTCGATTTTCTATACATAACCGGTTCTTAGATTGACTAACCGGTTATTAATTTTGATTATTATTTTCATTACCAAGCTATATATTCCACACATTTCATTAATTCTGCGTGATATGATATGTCACGTTCAATAATTTTCCTCCTTGCCGGTGAACGATAAAACACAAAACGCATAAACCGCTAATTTTTTAGATACAGAATACTAATCAATATATCGTTTCGCTCGACGTTTCTAAACATGAGAGTAGATCTACTCCATACACATTGTAACACATTCCTTTTGACTAGATCTACTCACACATGTAACATATTTGCTATGTCTTAAGTTATCCTTTGATCATGCACCATGCATGTATTTCCTGAAAATGAAATGAAATACTTTGTGTCCAGTTTTAAACCAGATTTTTTTGAACCGTCCACATACTATTATTATGCACATTGCATTGCTCAATAAAATTTACATAACAAACTTATTAACAGTATGAACGATGCATATGAAGACAAAACTTATTATTACAAACTTATTATATATGTGTCCAGTTTAAAGCCAGACTATAAACTACAACAAATATTTTTTTTCTCCTTATAATGAGAATTCACCTTGGCAGCCTTCATCTCCGGATACAAAGCCTGCTTTGCACTCATCACATGTAGCCGGCGTTCCATCGACACAGGATGAGGCACATGCTACATGACATTCTGGATGAGAAGGAAAAATAATCATCACAATTCATGGTTGTTCCCATGTTATTCCACAATTACAACTCAAATATGGAAATTGCTCGTAAACCAAAACCATGACTTGATTTTCATAAGCTAATACAAACTTCACTATTATGCATTGATTAAAAGGTGATTGCGTACTATTTAAATGTATAAATCATATGTACCTTTACATGTTTCCGATTCGAGATCTTTGTAATACCTAGGAGAGCATTCTTTACAGTCCTTGGAGGTGCCACCAGTGCAAGATGCGCATGATGCGTGGCAAGCTAAGGAAAAGATGCAAGTTAGGAAATATGCAAAAAAAAAGAAACAACAATAACAAGAATTTATTTGACTAGGGTTCCTCATTTAATACCAATATCTTTACAGAGAAGTGTTTAAAATTGATGGAAATAGTTGTGAATTCATACATAAATCAGTAGATTTAACTTACTAAACAAAACATTTTCTACCAGAAGATTCTAATTTCTAGTTCAGTGCATCACTATATTGATATTAGAGGATTCTTTCTCCGAGTCTATAGGGCTATATCACATATATCACGTAATCTAGAGAAAAAAATGGTTTTTGAAATCTTACTTTTGCAGTCGTATGATCCGTCGGTGTTTTCACAGTACTGGTTTTCTTTACACGGATTCTGGTCGGCGGCACATTCATTTATATCTATGATGTACAAAAAAGTCCATTACAATTTATTTTACAAAGTAGTGAAATTTCATTAACCCACTTGTGTAAATTTTACCTGTACAGTATGTTTCTCGAGTGCATTTTAGTTCTGTTGAATTTCAAAATTCTCTTGCTAAGCGTAGTACCTCAAGTTCAAATGAAAAAATCTACAATTCATCATTACCGAACTTTTTATGGACTTTCAAGAACACACTTTCAATAGTTTTTTTCTCTAAAGAAGACATTTCAACATGTCCTACCACATTTTCTACTGAAATACAACAAAATATTCACAAAAAAATAATTTCACATTCCTTTTTTTGTACCAGAAAACCACCAATAAAAATTTTGGTTAATATAGCAAATAAAAATTAACAACAAGCAACAGTGATTTCAAATAATAGAGTATAAAAAATGTTTATTTAAAAAAAAGGATAAAAAATAAATAAATAAAAATAAAAAAAGGTTAATTTTGCCTACCAAAACAGCCCTCTTCTTCTTCATCATAACCGGAGGCACAGTCGTGACAGTCGCCTGTCTCTGACCCCTCACACCCACTTCCACAGGACTTGTGGCAAGCTGCAAATGGATTTTGTTCACATAAAACTTTGCACTGGTATGCACTGTACAAAAAGTCATTAATATTTGTTTTTAGGGTTGACAACTCCATGAAAAAGAAAAATGGTGAAATTTGCCAACATGGCAGGGATAAGGATGCATCATATCAGTCACAATATATAGCAGAACCTCTCTATTAAGACCACCTCTGTATGGAGATTAATGGTGGTCTCTGTATGAAAGGTGGGACCATGAAAAATGGTCTTATTATAGAGGTAGTCTTAATTGGAGCTGGAGATTCAACTGATTAGACTAATACTGATTGTTAACTTCCTTTCTTAAACATCAAGATGAAAATTTTCAAAGTAAATTTATAAATAATTTCATATCAATACGGACCTTTGCAGACGGTTTGGGTGTCTGAGCGCGATTCCTCGTAGTATTTGTCTGCACAGTTTTCGCACGATTCTCCTGTGTAACCAGAATAACAGCTGCATTTGCCGGTGCCTTCACGAGTTCCTTGACCCTGGTATAGAAAGTATTTTATGATTTCAATACGTTATTGGACGTACTCAACACATTGCAAGGGTTATGTCAACATCTTTGATAACAAGTTTTGCAAATCTAATCTTGTGCATAATGGTATCTTTAAAAAGACTTAAGTGTGAGTAACATTGGACTTAATAAAGCAGACGTTTTTGTAACAATTTTGCTGGTGATGAGAAAATAAGCTAGTTAGCTATAAAACGCAACAACTAAATATGATAATTACCATAACTCATAATACTTACATCACAACTTCCCTGGCCTCTGCATGGATTGTCCTTTCCTCCTTTACATTCGAGACAGATTGGACCATAGGTCCCATCAGCACAACAGGCTGTAAAATTAGAAAAATGTACTTGCAAAATATTTACGAAAAAATGTTGTCAGTGCTGAACACCTAAGATTTGAAAGCTGGTGGCCTGGATTCTTTACAGTTAGGATTGTAGCCTCAGATAACAATAAATGTTCATATCTATATAGAAAAGCATATAAAGTCCCTGACAAAGAAAGCTGTGTCCCTAACCAAGCCTGAATAAGCCTCTAGTGGAAAGAGTCACCAAGCTGTCTTTAATCTTCAGTAACTTCAGCTCCGCTTGGCCTTGTTTTACGGGTACAAAACTTAGCCATTTATATTTTAGCTAAAAACGAATAGAAACACTTTTTCACATACCTACAGCCTTATCAACACACAAGTACTTCTGCAGATCTGTGTCAATCTTCTTGGCATAATGCTTGAACCACCAGTCCTCAATTGTTTCTTCATATTGTTCGACAAACGAGTGACACTGCAATGATAGAGTAGAGGTTGAGTATCTCTGTCTATTAATGTGTATTAGATAAAGAGGCTATTTATGTATTGGCGATCACAGGCAGAGCTTTACAAAAACTCTGGTATTCCGGGTTTGTAAAGCACTCGCTCAGATTTGACAATTCATAGAATGTGCAATTTAAAATGTAAAATCTACTAATATGGATCATGATTATGTGTCATGGTAATAAAGAAATTAATCTATGTCAAAAAAATATGAATCTGCATATTTAAAAAATATGGCATTAACAGTACTAGATGCACGCATCAGCACCTCAACATATGTTAGCAGGTCATCACATGTACATTTTAGTGACATGACGATCTGCTGATTTATGTTGATGTGGTAGCGAGCGCATCCAGGCATTTAATTTAATAGTAGTGAAGTCTACTCGTTTTATGAATCATGGTTACATACAACATATAATAACTATGATAAAAAAGTTACTTCTAGATATAAGATATTAAGCAGCCATATTCATAAGAAAAAAAGTGTTTTATGTAAGAAATGCGAAATGAAACAGACCTTTGCTGGCCCTTTATAATTTACCAATCCAATTCATTTAATATCATGCAACATCATCAGTCTCACTCACTATACCACTTCCCTATTTCAAATGACAAAGAGTCATCCATATACATGTAGTTGCAGTTACAACTTAGCATCCTTTCAGATAACTTAGGTGTTTGTTCAAACTATCTCAATTTCCGCTGATACGAAATATTACAACAAATGATGTTTCAACACGGTTACTTGCAAAAAGTAGGTTCATGATCAAGATACTTGCTGATTGTAAACAAAAAATAATAGTGCATGCAAGACTACATAGAGTACACGACTGAAGAAACGTACAACACCGAGTCTACCTGTGCACCATACATGGCACGCTTGCAGACCGATTCAAATATTTCTATATAACGTGTTTCACTGAAATAAAAGTAAAAATGGTGCAAATTAAAGTTAACATAAAATGTTTATAACTACCTCTAACCTCTTAACACCAAGAATGGGGGTGAACATGGTAAAAGTATGACATCCATGTTACAAATAAAGACTTCGCGACATTTCTGTGCTTCAAGATTGTTGCCAGGGCTGGTCACTTTTTAAAGTTCATGGCTAGACTGCTATTCTGCTATGTTTGACCTGTCTTGTGGATTATCATTGAGAACAGGAGACTTTTTGTCAAGGCTAGCTATGCATTTGAGTTACCAGCCCTGCAGTCTAGGAGCGAATTTTGTTGTGTTCCATGCCCTGCTCACACCCATTTTGCTGTTTTACTATGTTAACTATCATCCACACAGAAGGTTATGTTTCCCTCTTTAGACCTCACCTCCTTAGAAGAGTCAGAACATAGTTCTTC
This sequence comes from Streblospio benedicti, assembly GCA_019095985.1. Classification (NCBI taxonomy): domain Eukaryota; kingdom Metazoa; phylum Annelida; class Polychaeta; order Spionida; family Spionidae; genus Streblospio; species Streblospio benedicti. Next base: position 1,886,242 of record CM032663.1, read on the forward strand.
CATGATGATGACCAAGCGGGTCTCACTGTAATCAAAGTCTTGCATGCTAATCTACATGGCAGATTTTAGGTTCGATATTTGAGATGTAAAACGATTAATTAGGACATTGTTGAATTGCAAATATATGCTTAATACAATTTTTTTCCAACATCTAAACATAAGATTAACAATTCTATATAATATACATTAATATCTTAACAAATTCTAGTTATGAATAAGATTATATCGATAAACTATTCACTTATCTTACAGATAATTACACAATAATTATACATGTACATTTATATGATTTTAAACATTCAATAGGTGAAGATTTTGATTTTATCATGATTCGAGAAAACTGGTCTCTGCACTTACCTATATTGAAAAGATCCAAGGCTCTTTTCTTCCCATCGGGTGTTACCACCACCAAAGTTGGATTTATGGGTCTTCTCGATTCCCTACAAAAGAGAAGAAGCTAGTGAACTACAGTGAACGAAAATTGAAGCCCCCAACCTTGTATATATTAATGAACAGGAACTCAAATATCACCATGAGTATATTCAAGGTGCTAATTTTAAGAGTCAAAAAAGGCTAGCATCTTGTCTTGATCACATGAGAGTTTGGTTGATCTCTACGTATTTTGGCCCTTAAAATTTGCAAGAGTCTTACCTCGTTGAACTTGCGCACTACATCTTTGCACACTGAGCATTTAGAAGCAGTTGTGTATGCAACAATCACAGAGACCAGCAAGGCACAAAGCCAGCTGTTGGCAGTCATCATTGCTGTATAGCCCTGTAGGATAGAAATTCAAATTATCAGGATGACATTTTCTCCTTTCATCAATAGCACAGATGAGATAAAAGAAATCTCTTCGCCATCTGATTTCTCAGACTGATGCAATTTCAAACAGGTGCCCCTGATTGATGTGCACCACTCTGTTTTTTGTTCGCATGCTTAATCTGGTGAGGCTCAGTCAAGCTTTATTCCATTTACACGAATATTTTGTTTCATACGTGACTACAAAACATGTAATATTGAGTCAGTTTTGGTGTTGTCAGGGGTTTAAACTATCTACAATATCATTATTAATCAGACTGATTTGTACAAGTTAGCAAGTTTGACCGTTTGAGAATGCACTTTAACAACTTGCCTGCACAATATATTATGATGGGATGTATGCAATGTGCATTTACCAGTGACACAAACTTAAATATGTAGTCTCACCAAAAGGGGTTAATTTATTGTACAACAAAGTCCACTACAAGACATTCTAGATGGATGAGCTATTAGTCTAGAAAGCTGTCAAACCGGTGAACCGAAGTCAATATCCAATTTACCCCATGAAGTACATACTTTAGATAAAAACAGCCACTTAAACAGATGCATATGATAGAACCTCTCTTAGATAAACATACCTTATATTAGTTTCCTACTGTTAATTGCAAATAATAGATGAATTCTCTCAAATTTAACCACGTTTACACAACATCTCTCAATTAGGGTTGATTCTGACCAATCAGCGCGAGCCACGATTTCTCGTACGCTGTTACAAATTAGACTAATGCCGGGGTGGCAACTGCATGACTGCATGAATGATAAAGAGATTCATTTTCTGGGATACATACTGTATATGCTCGCTGATTATTACCTCATAGACTTTTGCAGAAATCATATAGATATAGATCTAGCATTACAATTTAAAAACAAGAAAAAGCAAAAAAGATTGGGGGTATAGTTTTTTTGGGGGGCATGTAAGGGAACATATTTTTGGGGAACCAAATTAAAAAATCATTATTTTTTGTTTTCCCCAGACCAAAATTTTAATCAAACCCCCTGTTTTGGGGTTGCTTGGGGAGGGGGTTTGTTTTTAAAGTTTATGTTAAAATCAGTTTGCCAGGTGGGGTTTTTATGAACCTTTCCTTTTTTTTTGGCAATCATTGAAAGCCTTTTTAAATTTATTTTTAAAAACCTGGGAAACCAAAAACCCAAAAAAACCCATGTTTAAAATTCAAATTTTAATTTTTGGTTTTGTGGGGGGTGGTTGGTAAACAGGACAATTAAAACAATTAAAACCGGTAACACTTTAAAAAAGTATTTTTTTATTAAATAAGCAAACCCCTCTTTCCCCGTTTGGGTAACACACAATTCCCTTAATTTTTGTGGAAATTTTAAAATCCAGACAGTTTAAAGGGGACTAAAATTTAAATTGTTTGGGGAAAACCCAGGAAAATTTACTTGCAAAAATGAGTTCATGATCAAGATAGCACTGATTGTAAACAAAAAATAACCATCTTATACCAAAGACTACCTAGAGTACCGACTGAAGAAGCATTACAACACCGAGTCTACCTGTGCACCACCACACTAGCTTGCAGACCCGATTCAAAATATTTCTATATAACGTGTTTCACTGAAATGAAGAGAAAGTAAAAATGGTGCAAATTAAAGTTAACATAAAAATGTTTATAACTACCTCTAACCTCTTAACATCAGAATGGGGTGAACATGGTAAGTATGACATCAGGTTACAAATAAAGACTTCGTGACATTTCTGTGCTTCGAGATTGTTGCCAGGGCTGTTAATTTTTAAATTCATGACTAGACTGCTGGCTCTGCTTTGTTTGAAGGTTGTCTTGTGGATTGTCATTGAGAATGAAGCTTTTTTTGTCAAGGCTGGCTATGAGGCCAGGTTTCCAGCATTGCGATCTGAGAGCAAATTACTGTGTGTTCCATACCTTGTTCCACCCATTTTGCTGTTTTACTATGTTAACTATCATCCACACAGAATGTTATCTTTTCCTCTTTAGTTCTCACCTCCTTAGAAGAGTCAGAACATAGTTCTTCCATGATGATGATGACCAAAAGCGGGTCTCACTGTAATCAAAAAGTCTTGCATGCTAATCTACATGGCAGATTTTAGGTTCGATATTTGAGATGTAAAAGCGATTAATTAGGACATTGTTGAATTTGCAAATATATGCTTAATACAATTTTTTTTTTCCAACATCTAAACATAAGATTAACAATTCTATGTAATATACATTAATATCTTAACAAATTCTAGTTATGAATAAGATTATATCGATAAACTGTTCACTTATCTTACAGATAATTACACAATAATTATACATGTACATATATATGATTTTAAACATTAAATAGGTAAAATTTTGATTTTATCATGATTCGAGAAAACTGGTCTCTGCACTTACCTATATTGAAAAGATCAAAGGCTCTTTTCTTCCATCGTGTGTTACCACCACCAAAGTTGGATTTATTGGGTCTTCTCGATTCCCTACAAAGAAGAATCTAGTGAACTACAGTGAGCGAAATTGAAACCTTGTGTATATATTAATGAACAGGAACTCAAATATCACCATGAGTATATTCAAGGTGCTAATTTTAAGAGTCAAAAAAGGCTAGCATCTTGTCTTGATCACATGAGAGTTTGGTTGATCTCTACGTATTTTGGCCCTTAAAATTTGCAAAGAGTCTTACCTCGTTGAACTTGCGCACTACATCTTTGCACACTGAGCATTTAGAAGCAGTTGTGTACGCAACAATCACAGAGACCAGCAAGGCACAAAGCCAGCTGTTGGCAGTCATCATTGCTGTATAGCCCTGTAGGATAGAAATTCAAATTATCAGGATGACATTTTCTCCTTTCATCAATAGCACAGATGAGATAAAAGAAATCTCTTCCCCATCTGATTTCTCAGACTGATGCAATTTCCAAACAGGTGCCCTGATTGATGTGCACCACTCTGTTTTGTTCGCATGCTTAATCTGGTGAGGCTCGAGTCGAGCTTTATTCCATTTACACGAATATTTTGTTTCATACCTGACTACAAAACATGTAATATTGCGTCAGTTCTTGGTGTTGTCAGGGTTTAAACTATCTACAATATCATTCATTCTAATCAGACTGATTTGTACAAGTAAATATACATTAGCAGGTTTGACCGTTTGAGAATGCACTTTAACAACTTGCCTGCACAATATATTATGATGGGATGTATGCAATGTGCATTTACCAGTGACACGAACTTAAATATGTAGTCTCACTAAAAGGGGTTAATTTATTGTACAACAAAGTCCACTACAAGACATTCTAGATGGATGAGCTATTAGTCTAGAAAGCTGTCAAACCGGTGAACAGAAGTCAATATCCAATTTACCCCATGAAGTACATACTTTAGATAAAAACAGCCACTTAAACAGATGCATATGATAGAACCTCTCTTAGATAAACATACCTTATATTAGTTTCCTACTGTTAATTGCAAATAATAGATGAATTCTCTCAAATTTAACCACGTTTACACAACATCTCTCAATTAGGGTTGATTCTGACCAATCAGCGCGAGCCACGATTTCTCGTACGCTGTTACAAATTAGACTAATGCCGGGGTAGCAACTGCATGACTGCATGAATGATTAAAGAGATTCATTTTCTGGTATACATACTGTATATGCTCGCTGATTATTACCTCATAGACTTTTGTAGAAATCATGTAGATATAGATCTAGCATTACAAATTAAAAGAAAGTCTTGAAGTTCAAAAAGTGTTTTGGATGATACAATGTAGATAAATTGATTAACCATTGTACTTCAATAAGCATATTATACACTATTCTTATGTAAGTTTCAACTTTCAAGTTTTAAGCCTTCCTTCTATCAGAAGCTTATAGGCTGTAAGAGTGTTGGAGAAAGAGAGAAGAGAGAGAGAGGATAGAGATAATAATGATTAGTTTAGATAAGAACATAGTGTAAAAGTGTTAGTAACAGTGCAAGACAAAAGCAAGAGATTGGGGGTATAGTATTAATTAATATGGGAGGGCATCTTAGGGAATGGGCACGTGCACATGCATCAAGAGGTCAGAAGCCAACTGAAGGACTAATCAGTGGCCATATTCTTTCGTTTCTCTTTGAATTGTTTACCTACTATTGTATTTAAGATGCATGTGCCTGTTGCGAGTGAGGGTGTAATGCGCATCTGTAGTGTTTACAATGCAGATTTAATATTTTTATTTGGGTTACCATGTAAATCAAAACGCAACATATTTTAATGACACTTATTATCATTATATCAATTTCATTTGAAGAAACTGACAGAGCCAAAAAGTTTTAACCAACCCACTGTTAGGTGAATTGCAAATGTGAGTTAGATTTTTTCAAAGTTTATGTGAAAAATTGATCAGCCAGCTAAGTTCTTATATGTCTGGTCAACACTCATAATGAAACGTCCTTATTTTTATTGAAATACCATGCAAACATCAAAATCCAACAAAATCCTATGCTAACATCACAATTCCCCTCAATTTGGTTGTGGAGTTGTTATGCAGACAGATGAAAACTAGCATCTTAAACGAGGTATATACTGTTATAAAGTATGTTTGATGTCATATAAGCTTACCGCATCAATCGCACTGTTTGGCCAAAACACAATCTGTGAATTTTACGTAGGACATAAATCCGTTGTAGAATTTTCACAAGTTGTAGACTATGTAAAATTCACAGTTTTGTGTAGACTAGTAATGTATCATGGTCACTATGATGAATGATTTAAAACCACGTTGTAGACCGACTCTAGTTTGTAAAATTCAACAGTTTGTTCTTGAACTAGAATGATTAAGACCTCTATAAGACCACCTTTTAGATCAAAAAAAAGTGTTCTTTTGTTGCGACTAATGAATATCTGAAATGGATCTATATCTATGATGATAATTTGTTTCAGAATGAATGAGAAAAAACAGGCAAAAGATACACAATAGTACTGTTTGAATAACAGATACTAATCAATATCAGTTTCAAACCCAGAATCGCTTGGGTTGGAATATGGATTTTCTTGGTGCCTTAATTGCATTGAATATCATTTATGAATGCACTGAATTGGCAAATGAAATAGTCTGCTAATAGTTGTGTAAAGTTTGACGAAATCGGTTCATCGTACGACTAGAAAACTTGTCCAGAGACAAACATAAGACAAACATAGTTACAAACAACCAAACACAATGCTTCTTCAGCAGCTATAATAAGTCCACTTCTCTCGACGGTCCTTATTATTCAAAATGATTCCAATGTGAACCTCCATACAAAAGTAAAATAGTTGCGTGAGACTAAAAAGGGCGGACTTAAGACTACATATTCAAAAGGATTTTGTTGGATTTTGGATTTCGATAAAAAGAAATGCAGCGTAATCCGTGAATCATGTAAATGGGGTTGCTACCCCGGGCACCATTGTTGACGGAAGTGTTTAGCCAACAGAACATGCACACTGTCAACCTTAATAACTTGGAATCATAGGAGCAACTTATAATATAGTCTATCTAAAGGATTATTGTGAAGTGATACATGGACAATGTTTGATACTACACTATCTTTATATAATTTGTAATTGCTGCTAGACTGGCATTGACCCATAAATTAACACTTTTAACATCTCTTTGCATAATATCGCCCAGTTCGAGGTGGGCGTTACCAGTAGTTAAGTCAGAGACACACTACCACAAATATTAGATGGTCATACAAATACTTTCAGTACATCAGCAATGAAGATGAATTATATGAACACAGTTCTAATCATTGGCATGTACATTTGTTTGGCCAATGCAGCCAGTAGTCACAAGTTTAAAGATGGTGTCAAACTTTCACAAAATAAAGTCAATTTTGATAAGCCATTTAAAATGAACAAATTAAATTTGGTATGGGAAAAGGCTTTAAAAAGACTATCTGTTGAGCGTTTGGCTGATCTAAGAACTGAGCTTCTTGTTCAAGATGAACTAGAAATTAATGCAAAGAAACAGCGTGCTGATGGTTATGATGAAGATGGATATCAAGCAGCTCTAGTTAGACAAAAGCTATTAGATATTCTTTCAAAATATGAGTTAAAAGAAACAGAGAATGTAAAAGAAGATAAAGTTGAGAATTTAACTATAGATAAAGCTTCAGCACAGATTGAAGGAATGGAGAACTACAAAATGGATAAAAAGTTGAAGAAAATTTGGGAAAAGGCACAATCTTCTGGATTTTCTAAAACTGAATTAGATGCTTTACGGATGGAATTTTTACACCACCAACAAAAATTAGATGAGTTTAACCAATTTAGATCTGAAAGCAATCACTTGCCTGATACCGAAAATGATGATAAATTATGGAAGAAAGATATTTCTGACCCCGTTGAAAGACAACAGAAGAAAATATTAATGAAGCAAAAGTGGCAAGATATTAAAGACAGTTACGATGCACTAGAAAATTTTGATGTTTTGAAAGACGCATCGTTTGACTTTACTGAGCCTAAGGTTGACAACTTGTGGAAAATGGCCAGAAGTGCAAACTTTTCAGAACAGGAATTAGAGTCCTTTAAAGAAGAATTAAAGCATTTTGAACACAAAATCAAGAAGCACAATTATCTTAGTAAAGAACTTTCTCACTCAGCGCAGTTGATTAAAAGGATAGTAAACCTGGTGATCCTCATGTAGAAGAAAAAATAGGCAAAATGGAAGAAAAAGTTTCTGATTACGCGAAAAAGATTAAGAAAGTTCATTCAGAATTGAAAGAGAGAATTAAACAATTTTCACACAATGAGCTATAGTATTGATGTATTGTGCTTGAGGCTTTTGAATGATGTATGTGTATGTTTCTTTATTGAAGTGCTTTCTTTACAATTTGATGCCCCAAGGGGATTTTTCCAGTGTGATCTGATATGTTTTTCTCATATTAATACTATATTTTTTTTGAAAGAGAGTAATGCATATAGTTTTTTTTCTTCCTGGTTTTGATGTTTTGATGTACACTTCACATATGCAAATTACAAATGTACAAATAAATATATTTTATAAACGTTTTCCATTTCATTTATGTAGTTTTTTATGTATTGTGGAATTTTTGAAAACAGGTATGAAAAATGAAACCACTATGACTTGATTTACATGCTGCTACCTAAGGTTGAAAATTGAGCCCCCCTCCCCTCTTGAAATCACTGTAATTTCAAACATACATATATTCGTCTTAACCCTCATATCAAACTATTGTAACCAAGTCATAATTGGGAAAACATCATAGGGGGTCCCGACTAGATCGCAACAACCTTTGAAACTCTGACCTCCACACAATACACGATCGTGCGTTGAGTACATTGAAGAGCAAACTAGGTCCCTAGAAGATTCCGATGAGAAAGACCAGATCCAGACATATGGTCTTGTCAATGTGAAGACGCAATCCTGACGAATTATTGATTGAAATTGTCGTGGACAAATAGTGACGACAAAAAGTCCTGCTCTTCATCTACGAATGTGCGTGTTTTTGGGAAAGACATGGCCCCAACCAGCCTAAACTAATATTAAAGTGAATGCAGTTATCTTTATTTACATGCTATCAAATGTATAGGACACTTTTGGGTAAAAAAAATATAGACCATACCATACAATGATGAAAAACATTCATAACATTAAATGTTCAGTCTTCATGATAGCACTGCAGCACATACAAAGTTCTATTTTAACTCCCCAACGAATGGCTCCTGGGTCACTACCAGGGCTGTAGCCAGATTGCAAAACAGGAGGTAATATATTGGGCGAGGGTGCAGACAAGCACCGTACGCTAGTTCGAGGCCATGCTTACCTCCCTCCTCCCAAGAAAAGTTGTTTTGAATGACCCCAGTGATCTCCAAAACAGAGGGAGGCATTTGCCTCTTCTGCCTCATATGTGTAGCTACGGCCCAATTACAAACTAGCAGATATAACTCCAAAGTGAACTGATACTGATTTCCCAATTACATCTTTTTTATTTATAGGGGGAATGCAAGGGTGTAATAAGACAAAGAGATTTCTGCTTAACTAAGATCAAAGTAGTCAAAGGAAATCATACTGGAATCTATAAGTTTTTATAAAAATGGATATTTTAACTTAGAACAAAAATTGGGTATAAATTGTTGGAACAATGCTTTTTCTTTCCCATTAAGATTTAACTTGATGGTCATAAAAAACTCCTTTTAAAGGGTTTAAAAAAACATCTTCATAGAGGTCATGCTTATTGGCCTAACTAGCTAACTGCTACTTATCAATGAATTCAAAAAGGAACCATGCTGTGCATAGTGGTTAACCTAATTAAGGACAGTAATGGTATGAATGATCCAAGGCATTGTGATTACAAGTATGAGGTGTTTTAATAAAATGTAATACAACATTATAAATGAAGTGTTTAAGATACACCATATGTTTTCTAACATGTCTCTAAAACTGCAATATGGCATTATCAAATCAAATAGTAACATGCATGTTCTTGCAAAAAAAGTAAAAAATGATATCAAAAAAATCTTATGTGTCTGTGTAATCGGGTCAAAGTGATTCCCGGGCTAAAAGTTTTTCTAAACATTTTCCTTCTCAACTCTGCAAAATGCGATCCTACCAAAACAATAAATATGTCCGCAATATTGCTG
>CM032663.1:1905261-1938979 GCA_019095985.1 Streblospio benedicti
GTGCTTTACATACGTGAATGTCAGACTGTGGATTAACAAAAATATAATACACGAGTCGCTGATTTTTTCTCAAATGATTACACGTGCAAAGGCATCTGCATCACAATACATGGATATAAAGAATCGTGTTTAATGCCGATGTATTGAAAACGAGTCATGTAATTTTTATCTTTATTCTTTGATAGGCTTTATCACATGAAGTGGTATTATTTTCCAGTGGTGCAACACATCAAATACGCAATTATAGAAATTTGAACGTGAAATATTTGTTTTCTATATTTTTCTGAATTGTTATGCTGTAGTCAGTGTATTGCACTCAGTGAATGCTTTCACGTTCTATCAATCGAAATCTTTTCAATATCATAGAGAGCGAGAGAGCGAGCGAGAGTGCTTCATATAGTGCAACACATTTTCTCAAATGTAGATCTATCTACCTACTACCCATGTACCTGAAAACATCAAATATGCTCTAACTTGGTCGTCAATAGGACAAATAAACATTGAACTACAGAGATGTAGTATGGCAAAGCCTCTTTTACTATTCATAAGTTGTACTAACTTATATACGTACAATTATATACGTACAAATATACGTACAATTGTGTTGAAGCAATGTTAGAGTTATATGGGGCTATTGACAACTTCGTGCAACTAGTTTAGTTTTCGTCTAATCTTTCTTTCTTACTCCATATTCACTGTTCTCTAAAGTGACAACAAGTTTGTTTGCAATAGATATAAGCTTTTTAACAGCTTAACATATATACAATCTCTTACCAATATAAAAATGCTAATTCCTGTGTCAGAAATTCCATGCACATCCTTCAGCGATTTGCTACATTTTCATTTGATATCCACGCAACAATTTGTTATTTGGAAAGTAATTACTTCCATCATGATTCCACAGTATCAAGTATGTAAACCACCATGTATTCAAAGCATGAATTGTTAGTGGTATCAATGTCTTTTCATATTCTTCGTTCAGAAATCGTTAAACCCAAAGTATGTGTAAAGATTGCCTCTACACATGCACAACAATAATGTTTGCTGCTTTCGTCAACTGATAATAGAAAGCACCTTTCAAATCTGCAACTGTTTATGACTTGTGCTAAAGTTTGTAAGTACGGTATTCACCATTCAGAAAGTACTCTATAGCCGGTGTTTTCATGAATACGGTTGACACACCAATACTTTCTTTTGCAACCTCTTCTATATTATAAATTATTGATTTGCACATTGAAAACGTTATATCTAGCAAAACATTGACAACTTCCACGATTTTAAACTTTATAATTCACTATCCTTGCTGTCACATCACGAAAACCGACGAAAAGTTACATCGATAGTTGGCATTCCTTGTTGTTCCATTCATTGCATTCAATGTCAAGGCCAAAAGACCCCAAACCAATACCCAAATACAGTGGGATTGAGAGACCTGTTAGATCAGTGCATATGCTATGGTCACTACACAGTTATATTGACGTTTCTAACTCACAATTTAGCAAAACACAATAATAGTTGTGATGACAGCTGCATACGGTAACGTTTTTGGGATTGAACAGGATATACATATACGGTTGTTGTATTTACACTTGACTCACAACTTTAATTTTGAATTCAGGGGACCCAAATTTTACTAATCCAAAACAGATCCATTCGTATCCAACAAGTACAGTTTACGCGGGACACGATACCAGTCACATTGTAGTCCGCATAAAACCAGTATACACATATACCAATACGTATTAGAGCACAAAGTAAATATACAAAACGACGGTTTAATAGGCTACTGAGGCAACAAGAGTTAATAGGCAATTGACTCTGCACACAACTTCCCGCTCATTTGCATATCAATGCACAACTGTGCCTCAAATACCGTCTGCTCCCTGGGCAGAACCGCGCTGCTGAAAGACGTACCGGATGATAACACTTGCGGTGGGATGTTTATACTAAAGTGTTGGATTTTGTCATGTGTTTTGTGTGATTTACAGTTGAAATTCATCTGTAAATGAATACTTCTACAGCAGAGTCCAATGACTTTACACTGATACCCCAAATCATTTGTAGTATATTGTTCTTTCACTGAGCCGTGTCTGAGGGTTACGGCGCATAGGAGTCTACAATGGTTATTGCCAATCACGCGCCTATTAGCTATATTGTCATTGGTTTTTAAATCAAACACCTCCAATGCTTCATCCATCAAGGACAATATACAGCCAATATGACCCATGCAAAACCAATATATCACGTCAACCAAGTGATTGAAGTGAATATGGTGATTCCATGAAAACCAGCATAGGCAAACCCAGCACAGGCAAGCGCCCCCACCCTCTTTCACCCCTGGAATTTCATTTATTTGCCTATGAGTTTGGCTTTACAGCCAGCTATCATTCGAGTGTTGGTCAAAACCCATGGAAAATCCAAGGTGGAGACCACTACTACGGCGCTAGTCTAAACTCGTCATTATCAATACGGCCGCTGACGTCGCAAGGCGTGTTCCCCCCAAAACAAACAAATTGACTTGCAATGAGAATGTTATAATAGAAAATGGATTTAGTCATGATAGAATGGTGATTGACCCCATTGTCGTGTGCAAAATTGAGCATTAGCGTTCTCATCAACACAGATGACCCAGTGCAAATTAAGACAGAATATACAGAATATACAAAATAATCTTATTCAGTCCCTAACAAAGCAGTGTAGACAGTGTGCAGACGATTGTGTATGAGATAAACACGATAACACTAATCAGCTGAGGAAAGCTATCCACATCCGTCTTGTCTGGCTTATCTGGAGTGGATTAAGTGCTACACGGCCAGGTCTATTAGAAATTTACTTTCTTGCATCTAGCATGATGTCTAAGTCTTGTTCCAATACAGACAGTCACTGTTCTCTGTTTAATCTGCAACTGAGACCACCTGTTTTGACGGACAGAAGTTAAATGCGGTAAACACACAAGTCATGTATTGAGTTTTAAACTTGTTATATGTAAACATTATTCCACATTTGAAAAAAAAGTGCTTCAAACGGCATTGCATTGATTAGTGGAAATGTCGAAATAGGACCTAGAATTAGAAATTCACAACTAAAAACCTTCAGCACTACTAGTCGAGTGATATGTTTTGTTCTTGTGTCCCCGATTTTCATGAAATAATACATATACATGTACTTTGATGCCAGCAAAAAGTCTCTGGACTAGAAAGGGCTTAGGGACGGTGCAATATTTACCAGGAAGGGGGACCGGTGCATTTGGTAGGGGGACAGGTACTTTTTTCAAGGTGCAAAGTAGGGGGGACAGGATGATTTTTTTATTCTCGTTGGGCATGGGACATGTACTTTTTTTCAGCTGCTGAAATCCCACCTCGACGTGAGCGAATCAGTACAAATTAATCACGCGAATATTCATGGGAGGGGACGCGGACTTTTTTTTATGAATAGAGGTCATGGGACATCAGTTTTTTTTCATCACATCAGCAGGGGACAAGACCTTTTTTCAGACAAGTTTTTTTATATGCACCGGTCCCCCACCTGTTAAATATTGCACCGTCCCTTAGCCAAACCCCCAATATTGGCCTGCCTTCTCTGGATTTCATCTTGTAATGCTTGAACTGACAAGCAGTGCAATAAAGGGTAAAACTGATTTTCTTTTAAAATTCATGACCAAACTTTATTAACAGCTCAATACACACAAGTAGATCCTACAGTGGCCCGTTGCAGCCTTCAGCTTAACCAGGAGTTCTTCTCTATGTCTCCTTCTACGCTTCAGTTTCTTCAATCCCCTTTGACTGAAGCTCTTTTACGCTGTCAGCTTCATTGCCGTCTGCATCTGCTGCTTTGGAGGCGTCATTGTGGATTTTGATGAGAAGTACATACACCCAGGCTCCAAGGACCGCTCCAATGTGAGGACCCACAATGGGGACCCACCACCACGAGCGTGCTCTGAAAATAACAAGGGCAGCAATGTATATTACATATCCTTAATGACACACAACTGTGCTTAAGCGTAACATACATGTTGAAAGGTTACAAAAGCTTCTACACAATGTATAAGTTTATAAACACAGCAGGAAACCATATCTCCCATCTGCAATTATATGGATGTGTTCATTTTTGTTCAATTCCTAGCAGGAAATTGTCACATTTATATAATGTTATCATCTCAGTCACACCTCCATTATCATACCAACACAAACACACACACACACACACACACACACACACACACACACACACACACACACACACACACACACACACACACACACACACACACACACACACACACACACACACACACACACACACACACACACACACACACACACACACACACACACACACACACACACACACAGCGGGCACACACACACACACACACACACACGCACACACACACACACACACACACACACACACACACACACACACACACACACACACACACACACACACACACACAAACCTGCACACAAACAGAGCCACTAAGCCATTACCTGAACGGCTCGAGCCCCCACCCCGCCACGGCAGAGAACATCCTGGGCCCGAGGTCCCGAGCCGGGTTGATGGCGTAGGCGCAGTTGGCCCCAAAGGCCATGCCGATGGCGGTGACCATGAGGCCCACGGCGAGCGGGACCACGCCCCGGGGTGCGGCCTGGTTGTTCTGGTCGGTGATGGCGAGGATGGAGAGCATGAGGAAGGCCGTGGCCACCACCTGGGGAGGAGGATATAGTGGCTTGTTTTACAGTGCAATGACAGGATCAGTATGCCTTGAGCTGTGACTACGCGTGGGCCGTATGCGTGAGAAAGCTGGTGCCTACTTAAGTAAATTGGTACCAACTACAGTTACTGCATGTGTCTGGAAGCATCAACATCTAAGAGGAAGTCTGTGCAGTCTGAGATGTGTGGTTGGTTTAAGAGTCCATTAGTGCATATCTTAATTAGAAGCTTTACAGGGAAATAAACTTCAATCTTCGAGCTTGCAAGTCAGCCTGCTTTTCAGAATGAGAAATAATGTAAATATTCAATTAACATCATAACAATTTTGAATTCACTTAAAGGTGACAAATGCGCTGTTACAACAGACACACCAATTCATCACATATACCTGATCCAAGAACCCAGTCTCCAGCGACACGAAGTCCTTGAGGTACGTGGCCCAGATGCCGGCCGTGTCCATGCTCCGCTGCCCGCCGTCCAGGTGGTACAGGGCGTCGGCGTACACGGCGTACACGGTGGCGGACGCGAGGAAGGCGCCCGCGTACTGACACAGCATGTAGGCGGCGCAGCGCGGCCACGACAGCTCGCCCAGCACCGCCAGGGCCGCGGACACCGCCGGGTTGATGTGGGCGCCTGGGGCGGAGAGAGAAGGGAGATGTGTGAATGTGTTTACTATTACTTAAGCATTGCTGTTGAAAGCCTGCATAGTGATTAGTTTGTTTGTTTGTTTGTTTGTTTGTTTGTTGTTTTGATTGTTGGTTGGTTGGTCGATTGATTCATGTGAAAGTATGGGTTGGACTCAAATGATAGAGCTATGATTCTGGCGAAGTAGTTCACCGGCTATATTTTAATTACGCTTGTTTCAATGTGGAAAAAACATTTTATGTAAGAATTACTATATTAAGATTGATTGGTTGATTGATTGATTGATTGATTGATTGATTGGATCAGTGATTGAATGTTTCCTCGGTTAATTGTCGACCACTTGATATATTGTTTGATTTATTCGTTGGTGGGATGATTGATTGATTGGTTGGTTGATCGATTGATTGGTTGGTTGGTTGATTGATTGATTGATTGCTTTCTTGTCTACATTGATTGATTATTATGTTGATTGAAAGTTGAATGGAAGTCAATATACTTGCTTGGTTGGTTGATTGGTTGGTTGGTTGGAAATTATTTGCTTGATTTCTTGCGACCGCCCGCCGTTACCTGACACGCCGCCGGCGACCCACACGGCTGCGGCCACGGCGAGCCCCCAGCACACGTTGACGGACGGGAACGAGGCGAGTCCCGTGAACAGCACGAGCTGCGCCACGGACGCCAGCCCCACCAGCTGCCGGCAGCGGAGAGAGCGGGGTGAGCATAGGCAGATCCAGGGGGGCAGCATTTCCCCCCAAAATGCCATCTTTTTCAGGGTTTTGGGTTTTTTTTGATCGCTTTATGTACCCCCCCCCCCCCTTTGAAAACCTGGATCTGCTATTGGTAATGTCATTATATGTTATGATACCTAGATATCCAACGTAAAGGCCTCACTGGTGACAGATTTCATAGAAATTCCCCACCAGTTTCAGGGCTTGTCACGTAAACATGGCCATAGTGAAATACATGTATATCCATGACCATTATATAGTAACTGTGCAGCCAGCTAAATATGGGAGTCAATGATGCTGCCCTTCAACCACAGAACACTTTTTACATATAATAAGGACTGTTGCACTTGGTTTATATTGGTCTACATTGTATATAATCTATGGTGACGTATATAATAAATGCTGACCTGATATATTTAATCATCTTAATTACATAGGGCTTCTTGGTCTTGCACATGTACATTCCATTCATTTAGTTTTGGAGCCAATTATGTATTCAAAGGATGAAAATCTATCACAACCTGAAACACATGGCCTATTTATGCATAAAGTTACGTGTGTTGGTGTGTATGGCATTGGGGACGGATGAAGGCAGAGGGACCATCCACAAAAAAGATGTAAGAGCGGACGCTTAAATATAAGTGGACAGCTGGAAGCCAATGAAAAGACTAAACAGATTGTGGGACAGACTGTGAGGAAAAACTGTGCCACGAACGTAGGGACGGGCGGCTGGTCGGACAGACGTACCATGAGGACGTACGTGCCGAGCCCCTCGGCCACACACGCCCGGGCAGCCTCGTTCCGATGACGAGCCGCGCCAGCAGACGACTTTTACAGCGCGACACCAGCTCAGACACGCCGCCGCCGCACATCTGGAGCAACGTGTGGACACGTGAATATTCAGGGTTTAGGAGTTGCCTGTTGTTACTGATTCTACCATTAACATTTCAACTTCGTACACACTATTTCATGATTTGGAGTGTTCCACCGAGTGAAAAGCTCGCCGATATATTACAGTTGCGCATGCGTTGTTGCATGAGGCATTTTCAATTATGTATATGATAGACGGGCATATGTTTGAAGCTCAAACATATAGATACTAGTACCCGGTCGTGGAATCTATATATTTTTAGTGTAATTCTTTTAAATTTGTCCGGTGAACACTCAAACGCGACTAGTACATCTACGGAAATTGTTCATGGTGCTGGGTAGCAGCCCAGTCATTGCAGATGTCGTCAGGGAGGTAGCATAAGTACATGTATACGCACAGTACTCACGTGCGTACCTTTAAAAAAAGAACCACCATACTTTTTGTGGACCTACCTTTTTCTGGTAATATACATACAATATTTCCATCCATAACCAAAGCATTACCAAATCTAGAGAGACATACAACATAAGAATAATCTTTTGTTCATCACTGACTTGCGTGTAACTTTATTTTACGACAACCTACCTTGCGTCTATACTTTTTGTAAAAATCCGTTCAAATATGGTTTTGGCCCAGACGCATGTTACATTAAAATACACTATAAAACATGTATAAAACATGTGAGCGGGAATGACCTTTGTTCTTCTTATTACTGCAGATGTAAAAATAAAGCATGTATGTTATTATACACGTACATTGATTGTGGAAAACGGGTCACTACATGGGTATAGGAAAATCTGGTTCAACATCTTGACATTTTTCTAACTAAATAGTAAACATTATAGATAAGATGTGATGTAATGTACACAATAGTACAAACGTTATATGCTGTATGTTCAATGCATTTTTCTTTCTTTCATGTAATAGAAGGATACACCCACCCACCCAAGGTTTTTTTTTCGTTTTTTTTTTTACTTTTTTTGTTGCTTTTCATGATCTAAGAATAATTCTAAAATGGTGACCATGTTGAATTTACTTGAACAGGAGTGGTGTGGATACTGTTTGTCCGAATTTGACCAACATATTTTAACATTCTTAATCCAGACCGTAACCGTTCAACCAAGTGGATAAAAAAAATAACAGAGTCAGAACTGAAGGAGATCCAAACCTTAGGCACAGAGTTCCGTAGATATAAAGAAGGTCCAAAGAATTCACCAATGCCTAACGATGAACCACAGAGAGTAGTAATAAGTTTGAAAGTTCTCACCAATCAATTGATACTCTTGCAGATAGCACAAGAGGAGTCCAGAGTCCAGAGTACAATGGTTTTTAACAGAAGAGAAGCACGCTCAGAAGGATGGGACATAAAACCTACAACAAATACCACTCATAGACATACGCCCTTCAGATCCTTTGATGTGATGTTAAAGGTCCGAGTTTGTGGCCCTAAGTCAAGTGAACCCTTATTTCTGCTTCAAATACCTTTGATGTCAGAGTTTGTGGCTGTAATTATGGTAATCCCAGTGTTAATGAAAACGCGTGATCCCAACGTATGCCCTTCCAGTGCAAATGCCTTTGATGGGGTGAAGAGAGATCTGAGTTTGTGGCCGTAATTACAGTAATCCATATTCCATAATCCGTAACCCGAGTGTTATTAGATAAGTGTGAAGTTAACCCTTCTGCTTCAAATAACTTTCATGCCGTGTTAAAGGTGCGATTTTGTTGCAGTAATTATCATGATGTGATGTTAATAGTCCCAGTTTGTAGCTGTAATTACACTAATCCCATTGTTAATGACAACATGTGATCTCAAGCTATGCCATTCTAGTTAAAATACCTTTGCTTTGTGGCTGTAATTATGGTAATCCCAGTGTTATTAAATAGGTGTGAAGTCAAGTTAACCCTTTCTGCTTCAAATACCTTTGATGCAATGTTAAAAGTCCAAGATTGTGGCCCTAATTATGGTAATCCCAATGTTATTAGATAGGTGTGAAGTCATGTTAAACCTTTCTTCTTCAAATACCTTTGATGTGATGTTAAAAGTCAGAGTTTGTGTCTGTTATTATTGTAATCCCAGTGTTAATGAAAATGTGTGATCTCCAGTGCAAATACCTTTGATGGGGCTGTAGTTGGGGTAATCCCAGTGTTATTAAATAGGTATGAAGTCAAGTGAACCCTTTCTGCTTCCAACACCTTTGATATGATGTTAAAATTCCAAGTTTGTGGCTGTAATTACGGTAATCCCATTGTTATTAGATAGGTGTGGGATCATGTTAACCCTCTCTGCTTCAAATACCTTTGATGTGATGTTAATAGTCCCAGTTTGTAGCTGCAAATTACACTAATCCCATTGTTAATTAAATAGGTGTGTGTGAAGTTCTTCTGCTTCAAATACCTTTGATGTAATGTTCTAGTTCAATGTAAAAAGTGTTTGATGTTTGTGGCCAGTGCAAATACCTTTTGTATGGTAATGGGGTAATGTTATTAAATAGGTGTGAAGTCATGTTAACCCTTTCTTCTTCAAATACCTTTGATGTGATGTTAAAAGTCATAGTTTGTGGCTGTTATTATTGTAATCCCAGTGTTAATGAAAATGTGTGATCTCCAGTGCAAATACCTTTGATGGGGCTGTTAAAAATCCAAGTTTGGGGTAATCCCAGTGTTATTAGATAGGTGTGGGATCATGTTAACCCTCTCTGCTTCAAATACCTTTGATGTGATGTTAATAGTCCCAGTTTGTAGCTGTAATTACACTAATCCCATTGTTAATGACAACATGTGATCTCAAGGTATGCTCTTCTAGTTCAAATACCTTTGCTTTGTGGCCTTAATTATGGTAATCCCAGTGTTATTAAATAGGTGTGAAGTCAAGTTAACCCTTTCCACTTCAAATACCTTTGATGTAATGTTAAAAGTCCAAGTTTGTGGGGTTAATTATGGTAATCCCATTGTTATTAGATAGGTGTGAAGTCATGTTAAACCTTTCTTCCAATACCTTTGATGTGATTTTAAAAGTCATAGTTTGTGGCTGTTATTATTATAATCCCATTGTTAATGAAAATGTGTGATCTCCAGTGCAAATACCTTTGATGGGGTTGTAATTTCTGTAATCCCAGTGTTATTAGATAAGTGGGGGATCATGTTAACTCTCTCTGCTTCAAATACCTTTGATCTGATGTTAATAGTCCCAGTTTGTAGCTGTAATTACACTAATCCCATTGTTAATGAAAGCATGTGATCTCAAGTTATGCCCTTCTAGTTCAAACACCTTTGCTTTGTGGCTGTAATTACGGTAATCCCAGTGTTATTAAATAGGTGTGAAGTCAAGTTAACCCTTTCTGCTTCAAATACCTTTGATGTAATGTTAAAAGTCCAAGTTTGTGGCCTTAATTATGGTAATCCCAATGTTATTAGATAGGTGTGAAGTCATGTTAAACCTTTCTTCTTCAAATACCTTTGATGTGATCTTAAAAGTCATAGTTTGTGGCTGTTATTATTGTAATCCCAGTGTTAATGAAAATGTGTGATCTCCAGTGCAAATACCTTTGATGGGGCTGTAATTTTGGTAATCCCAGTGTTATTAGATAGGTGTGGGATCATGTTAACCCTCTCTGCTTCAAATACCTTTGATGTGATGTTAATAGTCCCAGTTTGTAGCTGTAATTACACTAATCCCATTGTTAATGAAAAGATGTGATCTCAAGTTATGCCCTTCTAGTTCAAATACCTTTTTGATGTTTAGTCCAAGTTTGCTGTAATTAGGGTAATCCCAGTGTTATTAAATAGGTGTGAAGTCAAGTTAACCCTTTCTGCTTCAAATACCTTTGATGTTTTGTCCAAGATTGTGGCCTTAATTACGGTAATCCCAATGTTAATTAGATAGGTGTGAAGTCAAGTTAAACCTTTCTTCTTCAAATACCTTTGATGTGATGTTAAAAGTCAGAGTTTGTGTCTGTTATTATTGTAATCCCAGTGTTAATGAAAATGTGTGATCTCCAGTGCAAATACCTTTGATGGGGCTGTAATTGGGGTAATCCCAGTGTTATTAAATAGGTGTGAAGTCAAGTTAACCCTTTCTGCTTCAAATACCTTTGATATGATATTTAAAAGTCCAAGTTTGTGGCTGTAATTATGGTAATCCCATGTTGTTATTAGATAGGTGTGTGATCAAGTTAACCCTTTCTGCTTCAAATACCTTTGATGTGATGTTTAGTCCCAGTTTAGGTGAAGCTGTTAATTTCTGCTTCAAATCCCTTTGTGTAATGTTAAAAAAAGTTTGTGGCCTTAATTATCATGTTATTAGATAGGTGTGAAGTCATGTTAAACCTTTCTTCTTCAAATACCTTTGATGTGATCTTAAAAGTCATAGTTTGTGGCTGTAATTTTGGTAATCCCAGTGTTATTAGATAGGTGTGGGATCATGTTAACTCTCTCTGCTTCAAATACCTTTGATGTGATGTTAATAGTCCCAGTTTGTAGCTGTAATTACACTAATCCCATTGTTAATGAAAAGATGTGATCTCAAGCTATGCCCTTCTAGTTCAAATACCTTTGCTTTGTAGCTGTAATTACGGTAATCCCAGTGTTATTAAATAGGTGTGAAGTCAAGTTAACCCTTTCTGCTTCAAATACCTTTGATGTGATGTTAAAAGTCCAAGATTGTGGCCTTAATTACGGTAATCCCAGTGTTAATTAAATAGGTGTGAAGTCCAGTTAAACCTTTCTTCTTCAAATACCTTTGATGTGTAGTTAAAAATCCCAGTGTTTGTTGGTATTGAAATCAATGAAAATGAAATTTCTGCTTCAAATACCTTTGATGTGATGTTAAAGTCCAAGGTTGTGTGCTGTAATTACGGTAATCCCAGTGTTATTAGATAGGTGTGGGATCATGTTAACCCTCTCTGCTTCAAATACCTTTGATGTGATGTTAATAGTCCCAGTTTGTAGCTGTAATTACACTAATCCCATTGTTAATGACAACATGTGATCTCAAGGTATGCTCTTCTAGTTCAAATACCTATGCTTTGTGGCCTTAATTACGTTAATCCCAGTGTTATTAAATAGGTGTGAAGTCAAGTTAACCATTTCTGCTTCAAATACCTTTGATGTAATGTTAAAAGTCCAAGTTTGTGCTGTTATTATTGTAATCCAATTGTGAATGAAAATGTGATATCTCCAGTGCAAATACCTTTGATGGGGCTGTAGTTGGGGTAATCCCAGTGTTATTAAATAGGTATGAAGTCAAGTTAACCCTTTCTGCTTCAAATACCTTTGATGTAATGTTAAAAGTCCAAGTTTGTAGCTGTAATTATGGTAATCCCATTGTTATTGATAAACATGTCATGTTTTGATGCTTCAAATACCTTTGATGTGAGTTAAAATACCTTCAGTTTGTGGCTGTAATTATGGTAATCCCAGTGTTATTAAATAGGTGTGAAGTCAAGTTAACCCTTTCTGCTTCAAATACCTTTGATGTGATGTTAAAAGTCCCAGTTTGTGGCTGTAATTAGGTGTAATCCCATTGTTAATGAAAAAATAATCCTTTTTGAATAGGTGATCATGTTAAAAAGTAGCAAATACCTTTGATGGGGCTGTGGCCTGGTAATATGGTAATCCCAGTGTTATTAAATAGGTGTGACCTTTCATGTTAACCCTTTCTGCTTCAAATACCTTTGATGTGATGTTAAAAGTCCAAGTTTGTGGCTGTAATTGGGGTAATCCCAGTGTTATTAAATAGGTGTGGGATCATGTTAACCCCTCTCTGCTTCAAATACCTTTGATGTGATGTTAAAAGTCCCAGTAATTTTAGTAATCCCATTGTTAATTAAATAGGTGTGGGATCATGTTAACCCTCTCTGCTTCAAATACCTTTGATGTGATGTTAATAGTCCCAGTTTGTAGCTGTAATTACACTAATCCCATTGTTAATGAAAGTTGATGAAGTCAAAGTATGCCCTTCTAGTTCAAATACCTTTGCTTTGTAGCTGTAATTACGGTAATCCCAGTGTTATTAAATAGGTGTGAAGTTAACCCTTTCTGCTTCAAATACCTTTGATGTGATGTTAAAAGTCAGAGTTTGTGTCTGTTATTATTGTAATCCCAGTGTTAATGAAAATGTGTGATCTTCAGTGCAAATACCTTTGATGGGGCTGTAGTTGGGGTAATCCCAGTGTTATTAAATAGGTATGAAGTCAAGTGAACCCTTTCTGCTTCCAACACCTTTGATATGATGTTAAAATTCCAAGTTTGTGGCTGTAATTACGGTAATCCCAGTGTTATTAGATAGGTGTGGGATCATGTTAACCCTCTCTGCTTCAAATACCTTTGATGTGATGTTAATAGTCCCAGTTTGTAGCTGTAATTACACTAATCCCATTGTTAATGAAAGCATGTGATCTCAAGTTATGCCCTTCTAGTTCAAAAACCTTTGCTTTGTGGCTGTAATTACGGTAATCCCAGTGTTATTAAATAGGTGTGAAGTCAAGTTAACCCTTTCTGCTTCAAATACCTTTGATGTAATGTTAAAAGTCCAAGATTGATGGTGAAGTCATGTTAATTATGGTAAAATCCCAATGTTATTAGATAGGTGTGAAGTCATGTTAAACCTTTCTTCTTCAAATACCTTTGATGTCCAATGGTAGAGGCTTGACTGAATTAGTGCGCAATCAGTGGGTGTTTTCATTACCTACATCAATTGCCATTCATGATGCAATGATGGCTCGTACTGATACAAAGATAGTGTGCTCAGACCAACATGAGGATTTATCAAAATCAAGGAAAGATCGAGACTTACAAGACATTAATACCTTGTCTACGTGATTCAATGACCATAATCCATTTGACCCTAGCATGAAAGAGTTGCGATCACTATCAACAGGTTTATGTGCAACTTCTGATCAACTGAACTGTGATAGAGCAGAAGAAGTAGGAAGCACACTCCAAATAAAAATGGATGGACAATATTACAGTGCAGCAAAGATAAAGAGAGCAGAACAGGTGCAGACATTGAAAACCCTCGAACCAGGTGTTAATGTTGGAAAAAACAAAACAATGCACATAGATCCATCAATACTGTTCAGCAGATGTGCTGCAATATCACCGAGATTGGGGGGTGATTTTAAGGCATACTTTGAATGGGAAATGTGCGTTAGTCCACCATCACTGTTCAAGAATAACTTCATGCGCAAGGCACAAAAATCAGAACTAGCTACTGCATTATGTGATGGCATTGAACAGCATCAACCAACTGGAGATCCTATCCAGGTTATAGATGGTGGCTGGCTCCTTCAATATGTTAGATGGCATTCGGAAACTTATGAAGGTGTCGCCAACCAAATTATAACATATCTTCAAATGGCATTTCCACATTGCACAATCGTGTTTGATGGATATCCAGGTTTCTCAATCAAGGATCAGGAGCATAAGTGTCGTGAGTGTTTGCCAGCAGCAATTATAGACATTAAGCCTTCTTGTCGTACCCATAGAGATCGGGAGGCATTCTGGCAAATCCAACAAACAAAGTTAGGTTCATAAACCTAGTGAGAAAAGTTGGAATTGAATGGATTTACTGTTAAGCAGGCAGTAGGGGACGCAGACACTTTAATTGTTAGAATTGCAATGAATTATGCAAAAGACCAGCAACCTGTTGAGGTTGTTGCAAATGACACAGACATTCTAGTGCTGCTCCTACACCATTGGAAACCAAACTATGCTGACATTTGGTTTCACAAAATAGTTGGTGGATTTAATAAAAAGACATCTGCATCATTCAGAATTACAGATATCGTATAACATGTGGACAAAGCGATTGTCCGACATGTTCTTTTTATCCACGCCTGGAGTGGTTGTGACAGCACGTCAGCAATCTTTGGTCAGAGCAAAACAACTGTAATGAAGGCAATGAACAAACATAAAGACTTATTAAAGATGATCGATTAAAGATTTGAAAAATGTAAGTCTCCCTTGACTGTTGGGAAAACAGGAATAAAGATTTTTGCATTGCTTTTTGGGGCGTTGGTGTTGGCAGTACTGTGAGAGGATCAGCGGGCTTTAAAAGACGCAAAATGCAGTATGCTCGGCAGTTGCATTTGTATCTTTACATTGCTTAAAACGCTGCTCCTCATACAGGTAAATTATTTGTGTTTTATTTATTGTACCTTGTGTGATTTTTAACAGTTCTTGTGTATTTTTACTAGTATATATTTGTATTTGTAATGATTTTATCTTAAATAAACCAGTTGCATTTGTATCTTTACATTGCTTAAACCGCTGCTCCTCTTACAGGTAAATTATTGCAACTCACAAACGACAGGGAAGTCTGCCCCTGCCACATTTATGGGGGCTCGTCATTTGAATCCGGTTCATGGTTAAAGAAGTTTGTCTTTATCATCCCTGGTGAAAAGTTTTTTTACTCGAGCAGCGGCCTACCAACAGGACTGTCTTCTAAAGTGTCAAAGTATGTAATATTACATTTTCTACTCGTAGCAGCCATCTACCTATTGACTGCCAAGGCACGTAGTGAAGTGTTAAAGTATATATGAGGGTCCAATTTTCTTGCGTCGTCTAATTCTGAAAGAGGCCATGAAAATTTGCATCTGTGGAAAAGTCTAGCTAGCAGTTTTGTCAGGAATTTTGAAAGTGGAGCTGAAGATAGCAACACAACGTCTACATGATCGACATAGCTTTTTCTTATTGGAAGGAGCAGCAGCAGTGTTTAGTGTGACAGTTTCTTCATGGAAGGAGCGGCAGTGTGTGAACTATAACAGTTTAGGAGTGAAACCCGTGCGCACGTGAAACAAAAATTTGCAAATTAAATCCATATATGGTATTTTTGGCGTCATTTTGAGAGTGAAAGAACTGTATGTGTGTTTTTTTTTTCATTTTGTTTTATACATTTTTAACTTGTATATTTTTTTAGTATATTTGTATTAGTGTATATAAAACGTCATTGGTAGATAGCATTTTTTTTTCATGATTGGTCGTCAGGTGGTGAAAAAATACTGACCTGACATTATTTACAATTATATGTATATGTATGTGCTTGGAAAGGTTTTTATAAGTCTGGGTTGAGTCAGGTCGTGAAAAAGTACGCACCTGGTAGTCTAGTGTGTCACACATGTTTAAAGCGTTTGCATTTTATGGGGAAAAGAATTGACTGACTGTCATCATTTCATCATCCTCATTTTCATTTCACAATAATCACAATTTGTTTTCAGCCCCTTGAAAATTCTAATAGTGTAGTCTTCAAAATTCTGGGTAGTGAAATATTAAGTATAATTAAAATTCAAACCCTTAGGATTGTCTAATTGTAACAATTGATTTATTTGGTTATTAAAAATCGATTTATTTTGACATTTTTTTGCATGTTTTGATTATTGGCTTAACAATATCAAATTCTCTTTCTTAAACTCTTGTGTGGTTCAAAAAGTAGTCCATAATGGGTGACTCTGAGGAAAAGTTTGATGATGAGGTCTCTTTCAGGGAAATCGAAGAGGGGATTCGGAATATTGGGGAGGCGTGACCCGAGCTCGGGCATAAAAATTCTCTCCAGCATGTTTTTTTGCAGGGGAGGCAGGTGTGGAAACCACAAAAAGAGATCAGTTCAGCTCAACCTGTAGAGGTCAAGTCTAATATCCAGGTTAAACTTGATAATGAGATTGAGATAAAATTACCGAGATTTTCAGGAAACTGGGAAACTTTACCATCAGGTGAAGTCCCATTTCACAAGTGGTAATATCCGGCTGCAAATGCTGGATGATGGTTCAGTTGCTGAGTGTAAATTGAAGGCATTACACAAATCTCTTCTATTTTAGGCTGAGGACATTCTGACCAGTTTTGATTAATTCTAGTTACATTATCCTGAAGTTTGGATAAGCAATTTGGAAGTGGTGAGATGGTGAATTTGTTATAAAATTCTACGTGCTAAAACCAGGGCAACCAGCAATCGTCCAATATTTTGACCATTTGATTGTGGCATTTTTAAAGTATACAAATTCATGGTGGGTCATTCATTAAGAATATTATGCTGGGCCACAGTTAGAATTCACATATTAATAAGTATTTCATTATGGTCTTTGAAAGTAATTGAAAGTTTCACTTCCTATTGAATTGTCTATTTAAAACATTTTGAGGATAATTTTTCAAAAATTCTAAATTCACATCATCCATAACCAAAAGATATACAAAATACATTTTGCGATTATTGACTGTCTATTCAAGTTCCATATGTTATCCAAATGGCGTGTTTGAGGTAATTGTCATCATCTCTAAAATGAATGTTTTTCATGTGCTTAAAAACTTTGTCATAGGTTAAAGGGGTTGCTAGTTTTGGATACAATTCAATTTTATCAATATCTAAGCTTTTCAAAACAAAGCAAATCATTAGTTACCAAGAAATTTTAATATTTTCTGAAATGATGATGACAATGTTTGGTGCCTATAGAGAATTGGCAAAACATCCAAAATGCAAGCTATTTCACTTTTATCTATTGAGGCTAAGCATAAAATAATACTCAAATTAAAACCAAACACATTTGTCAATTCAAGGAAACAATCTTTGTTTACGAAAAAAGAATGAACAATGTACCTGGGGTTGGACTAGTAGATTATGAAGATGTAGTCCCACAGATTCCCCCCATGGGTTGAGTCCCAATCTCTGGTCCCTGCAGTCATGTCCATAGTCAGATACAGGAAATAGCAAATGGGAGGTGGCAGCCCTGGGTGAAAAAAGCTTTAAATCATAAAGGGTCAGAAAATATTTTTCTTTATCATTGGTTCTGCCTTTGAATGCCCTTACAATTTTGTATCTATAGAAACATTAAATACTGTTCTTCAAACAAATTCACGAACTAGGTTTAAGTCTGGATGCATTAATGGTGTATTCAATCCAAAATATGCATAGTACCTGATAATTTAAAAAAATACTTAACAACAGAAAATGACTTTCAGAAACAATTTTTTTTTAAAAAATTTTAAAAATCCGATTTATACCTATATGCTCACCATATTCAAACCAAAGTGCTGCTCTGTCCTTTTTTTTCCTTGTCAGCATGTACAAAAACCTGGACATTATAAAATTACAACATAACCAACGTTTAATGTGGAATGTCCCCCAATTCCTGATATCACCTTTTTGTTCTAATGTGTTGTGTTTGCTATAGCATCAATTCATATAAAAGGACAGTTCTTCTATACAAAATTGCCTGTTGTTTAAGTTAGTTTATTTGACACAAAACCTAAAGGGTTTTATTTGTAATATTCTGCAAAAATTGTCAAACCATAGTTTCTTTTAAACTTGTCAAATGTGGCTATATTGTGTATGTCTGCCACATCAATACACACCGGAGTCAAAACTGTGGTACATGGATATTGATGTGTTGGCATTGCCAGTACTTTCAGGTCACATCCATCTTTTTTAATACGCATATGCAGTATTTCCGGCAGTTGCATTTGTGTCTTTACATTCCCGCTGTTAATCTTAAATAAAATTTGTTTTTATTTATTGTATCTTGTGTATTTTTACTAGTTTATATTTGTATTTGTAATGTTTTTATCTAAATAAAGCAGTTGCATTTGTGTCTTTTACATTGCCAACCGCTGTTCCTCTTACAGACACGACAGGGGGGTCTCCCCCTGCCACATTTATGGGGGGCTCGTCATTTTGAATCCGGTTCATGGTTAAAGAAGTTTGTCTTTATCATCCCTGGTGAAAAGTTTTTTACTCGAGCAGCGGCCTACCAACAGGACTGTCTTCTAAAGTGTCAAAGTATGTAATATTACATTTTCTACTATAGCAGCCATCTACCTATTGACTGCCAAGGCACGTAGTGAAGTGTTAAAGTATATATAGAGTCCAATTTTCTTGCGTCGTCTAATTCTGAAAGAGGCCATGAAAATTTGCATCTGTGGAAAAAGTCTAGCTAGCAGTTTTGTCAGGAATTTTGAAAGTGGAGCTGAAGATAGCAACACAACGTCTACATGATCGACATAGTTTTTTCTTTTTGGAAGGAGCAGCAGCAGTGTTTAGTGTGACAGTTTCTTCATGGAAGGAGCGGCAGTGTGTGAACTATAACAGTTTAGGAGGTGAAACCCGTGCGCACGTGAAACAAAAATTTGCAAATTAAATCCATATATGGTATTTTTGGCGCCATTTTGAAAGTGAAAAGAACTGTATGTGTGTTTTTTTTTCATTTTGTTTTATACATTTTAACTTGTATATTTTTTAGTATATTTGTATTAGTGTATATAAAACGTCATTGGTAGATAGCATTTTTTTCATGATTGGTCGTCAGGTGGTGAAAAAATACTGACCTGACATTATTTACAATTATATGTATATGTATGTGCTTGGAAAGGTTTTTTATAAGTCTGGGTTGAGTCAGGTCGTGAAAAAGTACGCACCTGGTAGTCTAGTTTTGTGTCACACATGTTTAAAAGCGTTTGCATTTTATGGGGAAAAGAATTGACTGACTGTCATCATTTCATCATCCTCATTTTCATTTCACAATAATCACAATTTGTTTTCAGCCCCTTGAAAATTCTAATAGGGTAGTCTTCAAAAGTTTGGGTAGTGAAATATTAGGTATAATTAAAATTCAAACCCTTAGGATTGTCTAATTGTAACAATCGATTTATTTTGACATTTTTTTGCATGTTTTGATTATTGGCTTAACAATATCAGTTTCTCTTTCTTAAACTCTTGTGTGGTTCAAAAAGTTGTCCATAATGGGTGACTCTGAGGAAAAGATTGATGATGAGGTTTCTTTCAGGGAAATCGAAGAGGGGATTCGGAAGCTTCAGGAGCGTGACCGAGCTCGGGCATGCAAGCGTCTCTCCAGCATGTTTTTGCAGGGGGAGGCAGGTGTGGAAACCACAAAAGAGATCAGTTCAGCTCAACCTGTGGAGGTCAAGTCTAATATCCAGGTTAAACTTGATAATGAGATTGAGATAAAGTTACCGAGATTTTCAGGAAATGCGAAACTTGGGTCAGGTGAAGTCCCATTTCACAAGTGGTACCGAGCGGCTACCCGAATGCTGGATGATGGTTCAGTTGCTGAGTGTAAATTGAAGGCATTGATCTTTAAATCTCTTCTCGGCGAGGCTGAGGACATTGCTGACCAGTTTCGCGCTCATAATGCTAGGTACATTATTGAAGTTTTGGCCAAGCAATATGGAAGTGGTGTAGATGGTGAGGATTTGTTGATAAAAATTCTATGATCACTATCAGACACCAGGGCAAACAGCTGGTGATTACCTCAGAGATTTATTTATTGAGTTGGGTGAAGTTGAAAAACATGGTGGGGTGTCCCCTTATGATAAGAATATTATACTTTTAAAGCAATTTAGAAGGGGGCATCTGATGAGGAATTATTGACTAAATTGAAAATAGATGAGAAGATTGAACAACCTATTGAATTTCCAGATTTCAAAGGTGATTTGGAAGATCGTGGAATCGAACTCACGACCTCCCGGCTATGAATCAGACCGGTCTTATATGTCATAGTCGGGCGTGCTACCGTTACACTAACCTCCCGAGACGAAGGAATCACACTTCAACTTCGCCTATATGCTGTATGCTGTGTTGCGCAATCACACACTGTCTCACACCTTACGCTATATTTAGCGTGTGCCAGTCTTAATCGACATGCTTCCTACTGACTTCGTTTGTTGGGCACTTTGTCAATCTGCAGGATGCATTGTGTCCGAGCCACTTTTGTTACAGATACTCCCCCAACTCCCTACTCCATCGACAACCCCCACACCAGCGCCAGATCCGATCCGGGCAGTAGAGACGGCAGTGGAGGAGCAGACACCACCTCTCTTCCACATCCCGGGGTGAATCCGGAACCACTGCATGGAGTTCGAGCCTAGCTCGAACCAGATCCCATCCGGGAGGTATACCGGGATCGATCCGAAGCCTCATGCAGCGGCATCAATGGTTTATAGGGTTCTTGGAGATAGCGAGATAGGGAGTTCTATCTTACAAGGGGCGCCACGGAACACAATTTACGGAACACTATTATCAGATCAGGAATTCTCCCAGTCGTAGTACATTCCCATAGTCAGCTTTCGGTGACCGAGGGACCTGTAAGAATTCTCAGATCTAACTTTCCATCACCCGTCAGATTACACTACCCATCTACCTGAGTTCGAAATTCCCGGGCGGTAGCCCCCTCCCCCAATGTCTTACATGTGATCTTACATGTCTTGTACACAGGGCCAGCCCACTACTAATGGACAATGGACAATTTCACAATTTCACAGGGCGACTACCCGGTGGCTTCTTACCGAAGCACCCGGGTCCTTGTCATCCACCATGTGTAACGAAAGTCAGTCTCACTTGTAAAGGTGATTTGGAAGATCGTGGAATCGAACTCACGACCTCCCGGCTATGAATCAGACCGGTCTTATATGTCATAGTCGGGCGTGCTACCGTTACACTAACCTCCCGAGACGAAGGAATCACACTTCAACTTCGCCTATATGCTGTATGCTGTGTTGCGCAATCACACACTGTCTCACACCTTACGCTATATTTAGCGTGTGCCAGTCTTAATCGACATGCTTCCTACTGACTTCGTTTGTTGGGCACTTTGTCAATCTGCAGGATGCAGCGATAGCCTGCCTTACCGTGGTTTCATTGACGTTACTATAGCCATACCAATAGCCAGTGGAAAATTTCAATGTGAGAAAATACCAGTCTTAATTGTACCAGACACCAATTACAATAGTAGAGTTCCCCTTCTCATAGGGACAAATTTCTTGTGCAAACTCAGTCACATAACTGATTTTCAGCACCCGGCTCTAAAATTAGCCATGCAAACTGTTAGACTTGTCTCAAGTCATTTGGAAAAATCTAATGGAGTGTTTGGAGAAGTTACAGCTCTAGACGACCTTGAAATTCCTCCATTCAGTGGGCAGTTAGTGCAGGCTAGGTCGGTGATTGCAGCTCCTATATGTCAGCAAGTTGCAGTTGTTGATAGTGAAGAATTGCCTGTAGTCCCGTATCTTTTAGATGTTAAAAGAGGTAGCAATAACATTGATTTGGAAATATTCAATAATTCCCCATATGGGTTAGCTATCAACAAAGGTCAAAAACTTGCTAAATTAAACCAGGCCACTATTGAAGATCATGAAGAACAAAATAATAGTGATTTTATTAAGTCTTTTGATTTTTCTCATTTGGATCATAACGATTCTGTTGAATTGAAACGTTTTCTCCTGAAAAATAGAGATGTTTTTGCTATGAGCATGGGCGAAATGGGTTGCACGAATGTCACTGAAGTAAAAATCGATATGGAGGATCCAACTCCGTTCCGGCAAAAAATGAGACCCGTACCACCAGGAGCCTATGAAGAACTTAGAGCTCATTTGTTGGAGCTCATGACAGCTGGGGTAATTAGGAAGTCGCAGAGCCCATTTAGCTCAAATATAGTTTTAGTAAGGAAAAAAGAGTGGTGAGCTGAGACTGTGCGTTGATTTTCGACAGCTAAACAACCGGTGCACAAGGGACAGCTACGCTATTCCCAGAATTGATATGTTGATAGACTCCCTGAAGGATGCAAAGTACTTTGCCTCTGTTGATTTGTTTAGTGGTTACTACCAGATTAAGATCACAGATGACCACACAGAGAGAACGGCCTTTTCTACCCCCTGTGGGCTGTATGAATATCTGAAGCTTCCGTTCGGATACAAAAATGCGCCAGGGGTTTTCCAACGTATGATCGACAAAGTACTCGATGGGTTATTGATGAAGACTTGTGTAGCCTACATCGATGACATAATAATTCATGGTAAGACAAAACAAGAGCTTTATGACAATCTTCAGGAATTGATCGGCTGAAGTCTGCAAATTTGAGGTTAAAACCAAAAAAATGTAGTTTTTTTTTCGGAAACTGTTGAATTTTTAGGTTTTGAAGTCTCTAGTACCGGTGTTTCAATAAGTCAAAATCATGTTAAAGATGTACAAAATTGGCCGGTACCTCAAAATTTCAAAAGAATTACAAAGTGTTCTGGGTTTTATGAATTTCTTTCGGAAACACGTACCAAATTTTTTCAACAATAGCAGAGCCTTTGACAAAATTATTGCGGGGAAAGTCTAACAAAAAGGGGAAAAATAGTTCAAAAAGCAAGCCAACACAAAATTGTGCTCCTGGCAATGCATGGGTTGGGGTGACGAACAGGATTTAGCGTTTAACAAATTGAAACAAGTTCTCGAACCCTATTGCATTTGGTAGTAGGACTTTGAACCGAACTGAAAGAGGCTACAGTACCCATAAACTTGAGTTTTTGGCTCTAAAATGGGCCGTAACCGTCAAGTTTAAATATTACTTAATGCGGAAATCATTTTGGCGTGTACACAGAACATAATCCATTGTTGTATTTGACTACGACAGCCAAATTGGATGCAGTAGGTCATAGGTGGTTAAGCGGAGTTATCGTCATATGATTTTTTCAGTATACTACAAACCTGGGGTTGACAATACTGTCATGAACAGTCTTTCAAAAGGTGTCCCTGAAGAGTTGCAGAAATCTTACTCCAAGCGTATCCCTCACGATGTAGTAAGGGGAGCTGTGTAAAATGCTAACTAGTGATGATTTCGTAGGTTGTGCTGAAACTATGGGAATAAATCAGCTGTAATATCTGGTGCAGTTTCAGTATGTGAAGCAGAACAACGGCAGTGGACTGGGAGGCCCGAGCAGAACAAAGATGAAGATGTTGTAACATGGTTCTAACTTCATAGGAGAAAATGAGACCGTGATTGCATACTTTAAACGCTACATTTTCACTCGTAATAAAGCAACATACTGCGTTTTACCCGGAAATCAGGGTACACCAGCAGAATAAAGTTCAACTACATATAAAAATCAAAATATATTGTTACCTGCACCAGCCGATTGCACTTAAAAGGTTCCATTATTCAAAGTATTGATGGTGATTCTTATTATCACACTTTGAGACCATAATATTGTAAATATTTTAAGAAATCTATCGATTACTCCCCAGATCAAGACGACAAAATTGCTCTTTATTATCGCCCTACCTGTCTGCTAACATATCGTTTATCGAAAGGGCTGTGTTAACCATATGCAACTACGATTCTGGCTTGATTAAGGCTGTTTCTCTGAAAATGCATACATATGCATAAATTATGATAATGAGCCATTGATTAGCGTCGTCAGTCGAATGAAACGTTAAATATTATTGGTAGTTGCGCCATCTGTTAGCCAATGAGATGGCGCAATAAATTAGCGTCGTCAGTCGAATGAAACGTTAAATATTATTGGTAGTTGCGCCATCTGTTAGCCAATGAGATGGCACAATAATTAGTTTGTTCGATGTCAGAAATACGTCATCATTTCTCGTGTGAGCGTGATTTATGATGACAAAATACACATAGATATGGCGGATGTGACAAATTTTGTTAGGTATTTTTTACATATTTCTTAAATTACATCGTTATTTAAACGTGTTAGTGTTTAATCGTGTCGGATAAATTTTATTCGTTTGATTAGGTGGCAATAGGATTCTGTTACAAGCCGTTTTTCTGCGATAATCGTGTTTTTTTTACATGTCATGTGCTGTGCCAAGTCAATCTCTAAGAGATGCGATTCTTCCGGATTTTACCGGATTTCCGGATTTTTATCAGACCTCCGTTTTTTCTCCGGTATTTCCCTGTAATTCGAACTACGATGCGATTTTTCCGGATTTTCTACGGATTTTCGAGCTTCGACGATGCTCCAGACCAACAAGAATTGCCTACTAAATTTTAAAACACATGCGATTTTTTTACGCACATCGACGTCAAATTACTAATAAACTGCAGCTTTTCTGACATCGCAATAGTTGTCAGCGCATGCGTATTGTACGGGCAAATAAAAAAGATGGCGACGAAGGAAAAATTATCAAGTCATTTCATCGATTGTTCACGAATATCTCTTAAGTACGGTAAAATCATTTATAAAAAATATATCCGCCAGAAAGCTTGAAAAACGTACTATCGAATGCTGGAGTGGTATGCTCGTATTCTTTGTATGAATCTCGTATGAATACGGGCTAAGTCGTACGAGTGGGCAGCAATTTCCCAGTCACTATGCTGCATTATATACTGCTTGTTGATTTTGTTTACATTTTCATTTATCCCCGGGCATTTAGCGTGATGATAAATATTAATGATGATTTGATGGAGATGTTGGAGATGTTGATATTTTAATAAAAATGGTTTTAAAAAAGTTATTTGTGTTTTATTTATTAATTACATTGTGCATGTCTCTTGTACAGCTTGATAGCATGTGTAATCAGGTAATTGATTTGTTCTACATAATGATGAGGGCACACTTTTCATTTATACACAGTAACTGTACAATAATTATGCTATATATATAAATGGTAAATTGTAGCATAGAGACGCTAATGAAATTGTTAAATGTAATAGTCGGCGAAGCCGACATAGCGGCGCCGCGTATGCGGTGCCGAAGGCGCCGCAGGGGGTGCGGGAGGGGGGACACCCCCATCCTGCGCTTGGGGGCGAGGGGGATTTCCCCCCGAAAATTTTTGAAAATTTGATACATTTTTCTGCAATCTATACTAGAGCTACTATTTGGCATAGACAGATATCTACATAGTGTTTCGCGATATTCATTCAAATAATATATTCAGATAAAGGCACTGCCTTAAACATGGCCAACCCTTAGATTTTGACCTACAGACTGTGTCATGACAATTGGGATATATTTTTTAAAACATTTCAGACCCTTTGTAATGTTATTTCTAGAAATCTACGTGTGCAAGTCTTTGAGTTTTCAGAAATTCATTATTTCAAATGCACAGCCTGTTCTTGTTTTGTTTAGATATTTTGTTTTTCTATTTTAGCTGCAGACTTGTAGATCTAATTGTCATGACAATTTTGTAAAATTCATTTTAGACCAAAAAGGGAATAATTAAGATACTCAATCAATTATAAGTATACAGAGATAAAGTTTTCAACTTGGCATTTGTTGTTTTAGATCATGAAAATATGGAGTATTCATAATGTTAGTGACTTCTGTAGTGGAAGTGATGATACCAATCATACCATGGCTGGATAAATGTGTGAAATAAAATTATGTATCAACGTGCATGGCAGTGTACAACCTTCAAAACTAAGCCCATCAGAAAGGATTTGTTGGCAGAGCATGCGTGTGATGTACATCTTAAATCAACGTATACACGCACAACGTTTAAACATCGTAAGTAAAGCATTCACGTCATGCGTATGCTAACGAGTGGCTGTTTTGTTTACTTAACTAAACCGAAGCACTTTCGTATATATTATGTTGTCCTTTTTTATTTTAACGAGACTGCAGGACGTTGTCTGTTTGTTTTCTAATCAATAAGCATCATCGGTAGGATGTTAGCCTTCTAAAAATTCTGTAGGAAATAAAAATTGGTCACAGATCAGAGTCAGTCAGATTTTTCATTTTATCTATTATTTTAATTAGATAATTTAAGCTTTAATATTGTTTTTGATTATATGCAATAATTTTATCTATTATTTTAATTAGATAATTTTAAAGTTATGTCATCTACTGTACATAAAGTTAAATAAATGTGATAATTTTATCTATTATTTTAATTAGATAATTTAAGCTTTAATATTGTTTTTGATTATATGCAATAATTTTATCTATTATTTTAATTAGATAATTTTAAAGTTATGTCATCTAGTGTACATAAAGTTAAATAAATTATTGACATGTAAATTGGTTAATTAGTTTATCTTACTTTTTATGTATATTGTTAACAGAAATTAATAATTTTAATGATACAAATTCTCAAAGAGTAAAAATTCATACAAATACTAAAATACGACATGAAGAAATTAATTCAAAGAACACACTTAACCAAACAGGCCCAGGGCAATTTTGTAAATGGAAGATTTACTGTGTCCAGTAGGATTTCTTTGTCTAGAAATTTGGTTATGGCTGATTAAGTTTCTTTCACCATTTCCCCCCGAAAGAAGGCTGGATCCGCCGTAACACAAGGATACGGACTTTAACTACGCACACACCAGACATAAGGCTACTGAACATAACGCAAACAGAAACCTCTTAGTCATTAACTAGCTACAAGTGTTAAGAACATGGTTGCGTTTATGTTAAGTTTGAAGGTTAATTCACAAAAGCATTCACTGATGTAGATTCTTAAACACATGTTATACACCAATTAATTCACGTAGATCTGTAATTGTTCACAAAGTGCAACACAATAAAACCAACATCTAGTATAAAGTACACATATATAGGATATAATAATTTTACATTACAAAACACATTAATCATCAATTTATGGACCCGGTATTAATTACAGTATCCATCAAACATATGACATGCACTATATACATAATGTCTATGGTAACATAACCGTGATTATAACATGTATCTAATTGTAAGCTGTAATATACATAGCGTGTAAGTCAAAATTCATACATATACACAGCATACAGTTGTTTGTTGGCTAATACAATGATATTGAACTCTAAAATCATGTTTTTACGCTAAACATATAATGAATTCTATCTTTTTACAATTACATCAAGCATGCAGTGGTATGGATTGTTAACAATTTTGAGTAAATTATCGAATATATATTACAATCAAAATAAAGCATGTAGTAGAATAACTTGTTTTAACAATCAAAAATAAACGAATTGTAAGGCGAACATAATCATGTAAACTGTCAAAGTTAATCACAAAACATGTTACAATTACATCAAGCATGCAATGGTGTTTGAAATCCGTTACAATAATATTGAGAAACATGCATTAAGCTATGGATTTCCTTCAAATAACAAAGAGTCATTGTGTAGTTTCTTGACGCGTGTCAGTTGACATGGCTATTAATCCCGGTGACTTGAGCAGGCATCTGGCACGTGGCACGTGGCTGATTGATGAAGAAGGGCGGGGATCATATGATAGCATATGGATGGCATGGAGTAAACGACTGTTATTGCAAGACGGGTAGGGTTCAATGCATGGAATGCTTATGTGACAGGAAATATGGCTCACAAGATGCCAAGGTAGAAATTGATAATCGTGAATGGGTAATTCCTAGTGGTTAAACCAGGTCAGTGAATTTGAAGATATCCAAGGTTACATTGTACAGTAAACAATCGTTCACGGGCGTGATAACATTGTCATTACAATGTATGGAATATGATGTTTACGTGTATGTAGCAAAGAATGAAGCAATTTCCAGCAAAATGTAGTTCGATCACTCTAAGTAAACATTCCATCTTTAGATGTAATTAATCTACCAAGAGCATTGGTAATTAAACCAATATCATACAAAACAACAGAAATTATGTTTGAAGTTGTAAGGCTTGCACTGCAACGATGGCACGCAACAGCAGGGCCCCATCCACTGTCAGTTGAGCACAAAGAACCATACGTACACTACAAATTACACACAATTCTGTTAATTTATGCAGAGATTACTACCACATAACACAGAAAACAAATAGATTCAATGCAAAATGGGCTATTGAAATAACCACATTATTAACTCAATGAGACTGCTTTTGCGTAAGGTTTGTAATTGACAAACATGTACACAATTTGGGTTTTTGCCTATGGAATTACAGCTAATTCATCTTGCTCAATGGAATGTAACTAGCCCACAATTACATTTACCATCACCATATGAATGGTATCGATTAAAACCTAAGTTTTAAGAGAGAATTCCCGACGAATTAACTGAAGTAAATTATAAAATGTTGATCACCATAATTTTGGCATACTATGTAATGTAAACTAAATGGATAAATCACCTGACAAGCCATAACTTATTAAATTATTGTGTATCATTCCTTCAGTGGGGAATGAGAGTGACAACAAAATATGTCAAATTTGTCGCACGCGTTACTGTGAGAAAATTTCACTATGGACACCCCCTTACTGCGTAGATGGAGAACTACGTAAGTTTTTAAGCGAATGGTTGGACTGTATGGCAAATTGGAGGGTGTACATGGGTGTTTTCTCATTGGGGAATTGCATTGTATACTGTTGTTTTGGGGGGAATAAAATCGGGGTTATAATGCGTACAAATGTTTTGTTTTTTTGTTTTCATTCGTTAGTGTTATTAGACGTAGGTTGGGCAATGATCTTTTTGAATGTAAGATTTGGCAAACACTTGAGGGATTAATGATTTATAAACATCTTACCGTGAATTACATCTGCAGCGTGGCCTGCTATTAGGTGTGACGTCTAGACTAATCGTGGCGGTGCCGCTGGGCGCTGGTGGTAATTGGGCGTGGCGTATGTTGATAATTAGCGTGACTGTATTTGTGTATAGAAGGGAAGGCCTGGGCGTTTGGGCACCCTGGGGGGATGATATACACTATCAGGAATCTGTTCGATTGGGGTTGCATCCACATACGCATGGTTTCGACGTTAAGCTAAACACCAGAACCAAATGAACTTGATTCGTGATGGACTTGTTTCCACCGTGACATACGAGGTACAGAGCCGGCACAACCGTGATTATCTAGCTGAATAGTGTATTAGCATTTATTATCGTTGTGGTGGGAGGGGAATATCAGCTGATCTATTGACACACGGTATTTGTAAACATTATTGTCGGATAGGTCACGCAATTGACATGAGTTGTCTCTAATATCTAAGGCGGTAAACTTGCGGGTGTGTACATTAGTATTAATAGTCCTATTTCGTATCAAAATTGTGGGCTTGCAGGCCGACGCATTGCTTTCATATTTCAATTTTTTATTGTTGAGGGCGGGAGCATAGGTAAAGGGGACGTTTGAATCTGAGTATAAGGTAACATTTAAACTTATGTGGAGGGAACCTAGTTGAAAGCGGTATATACACAGCAAGGGTAATCTATATACATTAGTACTCGGCGCTAATCTAATAATCACTGTCATAGTCATCATCATAAGAATCGTCATCACCTTCGTGATAACCATCATGATCATCCAGACTATCCTCATCATCGCTAACGTGATCATTCTCATCATCAGTGTCACTGTCATCATTAACATTGTTATCCTCATCAGTGCCAAAATCTTTATCATTGTCTCCTTCTTGGAGTTTTGTTTGGAGGGCCTTGAGACTGGCGGTCATATCACGCATCTGGTTAAGCATCTGTGCGGCCAGGTCGTCCACGGTAGCCATTTTGGCGGCGGAAGATGTATGGGGTGAAAGGTGACTGTGGAATCTAATGTGTCCTCGGTGAGTGTATCTGGTGGCGGGAGAGTGAGTCCAGCGTGGATGGAGCAGACAAGCAATTAGTACTCGGCAAAATGAGAGTCAGCGGTGCGAATAGACTGATTGCCTTGTGAGGGGCGGGTCT
The DNA here is from genome assembly GCA_019095985.1 of Streblospio benedicti. Taxonomy (NCBI): domain Eukaryota; kingdom Metazoa; phylum Annelida; class Polychaeta; order Spionida; family Spionidae; genus Streblospio; species Streblospio benedicti. Next base: position 1,935,566 of record CM032663.1, read on the forward strand.
TAGCGGTCCTGTACTCGTGATTGGTCAGTGGGATAGGGCCGCTGGCGACGTTTGGTGGCGGGAGAGCGAGTGGCGCAAAATAGACTGATTGCCGCTTTGAGGGTCAGTCTGTTTAGAGAGTCTGGTGAGGTAACATATGGTGAATTCGTTATGCATGGGGATCTAATGTGTCCTCGGTGATTGTATCATCGGGGGATTGGGATGCGAAAATGCATGAAAAATCCACTATCACGTGTAGATGAACATATGGGGGGAGGTCGGGGCTGGTCGGAGGAATTGGCTTATCAGTGGTCTTGGGGTGGAAGTCGGCCTATTCATGGGAGGTCGGGGCTGGAGGGAGGAGTAATCATGGGGTGGAATTCGGTCTATGCACGTGAGGTCGGGGCTGGAGGGGGGGCTGGGGGGGAGCATATGAATTACCTGGGGTAAGGTCTATCCTTGTCTATCCTGGTCTATGCATGGGCGGCGGGGGAGTGTAAAGGGTTCAAATTAGAACATCTCCACCACTTATGTCATGTGTGGTTTAGACACATGCGTGGTGAGAAGTAATAACAGAACCAGTGAGCAGTTTGTATCCTGTTTATTGACTGCCTTGTTACATTGAGTTCCAGTTTATATATCCGTCCTCGTCTAGCTCAGTAGACTAGCAAGAGCAGGTTGAGGTCTAGTAGACTCGTATGACACTGGTGTGTGAGTAGGCGGTAAGGCGGAGCCGAAGTGTGTGGGACTCCAGCGGTGCCTATGAGTCTAATCTGACTCAGCACTTTCTTATCATCACAGAGTGTGGCTCAAGATCGTTACTTCTGGGTGGGCCTTGCGAAATCTGTGTATGACAAGATAAAAAAATTGCAGAAGATGCATCTGCACAAAGTCACCAAATCTGCCTTCAAGGGCACCACTGGTAAGTATAAAAACCTCACAGCCATTTGAACTGGTTTGTATGGATTTCCTGTCACTTGAGGAATCAAGGGGAGGGTTCAAATATGTTCTCGTTATAACCGATCATTTCACCAAATTCAGTTGGGCATTTCCAACACGTAACCAAGAGGCCAAAACTGTGGCAAAAATACTATTTAATGAGGTTGTCTTGAAGTATGGTGTTATGCAGCGTATACATAGTGATCAAGGTGGGAGCTTTGAAGCAAAAAGTGATCTACCACCTGTGTGATTTTTTAGGTGTGAAGAAGTCGCGGACAAGTCCCTACCACCCAGCCGGAAACGGGATTACAGAGAGATTCAATCGTACCTTGATAAGTATGCTGAGGTCCTTGGATCTCGATAAAAAAGCCAGATTGGAAGGACCAACTTTCATCTCTTGTCTTTGCATTTAATTGTTGCAGGCATGACAGCACCGGCTACAGTCCATTCTACTTGTTATTTGGGAGGACCCCAAACTTGGCATTGGATGTGTTTTTGGGAACCCCATTGGAAAAGCAAGTGGTAAATCCTGTTGATGTCATTAAGCAAAATTTAGACAAGGCATTCAAGACAGCCAGAGAGTTTACCCGTAAAGCCCAAAAGAAGCAGAGTAAAGGGTTCGATAAGAAAGTAAGAGGTAACTGTGTAAATGTTGGAGACTTCGTACTGGTACAAAATGTAGGCATTAAGGAAAAAACACAAGTTAGCGGACAGGTGGTGTTCTGAGCTTTACCTGGTCATTGGAAAACCTAATGAGGATATTCCTGTTTTTTTCGCGTTAGGCCAGAGAATGGTGGGAAGGATAGGGTGCTACATAGGAATATGCTGCTGCCACTGGCCCTACCATGGATGAATGAAGAGTCCGATATTGATGATGTGAACAGTGATGAAACCTCTACCGAAGACTATGAAAATGAAGGAGAGAATGAGCACTATGTCACAGAAGTGCTACCCAATGTAGAGTGTGTGAAAATTAACGTGTGTGATAATGATATTGGGGATAGCAATGACCCCCGATGTCGGTGTGATTGGTAATGATTTAGGTGCACTGAATAATGATGTGGTTGACAATGATCAAAACATTGATGTTTCTAATACTAGTCTTGATAATGGTGATAATAATGGAAATGTTGATGCAAACTTCTAATTCTGATGATCAAATAATTTCAGATTCGCAACAGGATGATGGTCAGTCAACTCTCCGTAGGTCCACTAGGATAAGAGGACCTCCAGTTCGCTATGGCGATTTTTATTGTCATGCCAATTCAGTTCAGACTTTGGACTGGAAACTTAAAGTGAATGCACTGATTGATATTTTACAATATTTTCCTTTACAGCATGTAGAAATTTTGAATGCAATAATTTTTATAATCACTAATGGTGTGAAATAGGTCATTATTTATTATATATTGATTGCATTATGTAATGTGCCTATATTGATTGATTGGTTATTCCACTTTGATTGTGTGATAATGTATGCTTTATTTTGTAGGATTTATATAATATATTTGCTATTTATTTAGGTTTCTAAGAAGAATGTCATGGTTCATCATCTTTTGTCTGGTGGTGGCTAACCATTTTCTTTTAAGTTTATAAGGATGTGGGTTTTGTTTTTAACAGCCCAACAACTGGTACATACAAATGTGATAGGATTTTTTCTGGGCAATAAATACATGTTTTATAAGCAAATAATGCCATTTGACTTTAAAAAAATATTAAATATTATGGAATTGAGTCTTTAATATTCATGAAAGCTTTTTTCTTAATTCTTGTCTGTGATAAGTTCACTTCGTCATCATCATGATCGAGTTCACACCTTATCATTCATTTCTTTCGTTCTTAAAGGGGGGCAGATGTGGCCGTCTGCCACATAATAATTGCGGAGTCAAAACTGTGGTATTGTGCAATATTGATGTGTTGGTATTGCCAGTACTGTGTGAGAGGATCAGCGGGCTTTAAAAAGACGCAAATGCAGTATGCTCCGGCAGTTGCATTTGTGTCTTTTTACATTGCCAACCGCTGTTCCTCTTACAGGTAAATTATTTGTGTTTTATTTATTGTATCTTGTGTATTTTTACTAGTTTATATTTGTATTTGTAATGTTTTTATCCTAAATAAAGTAGTTGCATTTGTGTCTTTTACATTGCCAACCGCTGTTCCTCTTACAGACACGACAGGGTTCACTATAAACATCAGTTACAAATATTTTGCCCAGGGATAGGACATTTCATTTCAAATGATTCTTTGGTCTCAATAGAGGTAATGGCAGTTCCATCTCTACTAATAACTGCATAAGGCCCATCTGTATTCAATGGTAGAACCACCTTTTATCTCTGGATCGGAGGTGTTGGCCGCCATTTATAAGACGAGGGTTGTTGCAATAACCCTCTTCAGTGCAGTGTCCAGTAGTGTACAAACGCATCAGCAATAAAAATAAAAAAGAACATATAAAATATAAAATATGTGTTTTTATTAAAGATTTATAAATTATGACAA
>CM032663.1:1939079-1975749 GCA_019095985.1 Streblospio benedicti
GCCAAATATTGGGCCTACTTTACATCACTGAGGCCACACAGCATTATCCCTGACATGCTTTGCAGCTGATTTGCGAAACCTCAGTACCTCATCATAGCTTACTGTGTACCCATGGTCATGCAAAATGTCAATGAGCTCTCTGCTGCCATACTTATGATGCAGTTTGACTCCCAGTCCAAGTGATGTTTGATTTCCTTTATTGGTAATACAGTTCTGTATAGACTGGGATAGACTCAGTGATTTCTTTGTGACTTCACCATTTGATGTGAGTTTATAGATCAACCTAAGCAGAGTAGCAGGGTTTTCAGTTTTGATTCGTCTAACCACTTGATTCTCACTCTCTTCATCCACGTTATCCACTTTGGTGATCTTCATAATTAAAAATAACCTCAGAAATGGATTCTACGCTTTCAAAACCTTTAAAAATGTGGTAAATCCTAAGACAGTTTTCTAAATGTGCATAAATAAAAGCCCTCTGGAATACAAATCTGCAAAAAACTTCATAGGGAGGTTGTATATAACATATAGGGAGTGTCTACTGGACTAGTCCAAACGATGAGCGAAACGGACGCTTGAAAAATCAGAGAGTTTATAAAATGCACATTGAAGTGAAAGCGTCCATAATATAATATGCATATGTATGTAATACTTAATTGTATAAATTGTATATGGCAATGTTACGAAAATAAACTTATTAAACCCTGTACCTGGTTGTCCCTGTGTAGGTATGACAGCACCGGGAGCCGGCCTCGGCTGCGGAACTTGGCGCTTCCCATGAGGACGTGCGTGGAGGCCGCGGCCGGGACGTACAGGTGGCGCGGGTACGTGTCACAGAGCTGTAAGGACGGTATAGTCACGTGTCACACAGCTGTAAGGACGGTATAGTCACGTGTCACAGAGCTGTAAGGACGGTATATAGCTGTAAGGACGGTATAGTCACGTGTCACAGCTGTAAGCTGTATAGGACGGTATAGTCACGTGTCACAGAGCTGTAAGGACGGTATAGTCACGTGTGTCACACAGCTGTAAGGACGGTATAGTCACGTGTCACAGAGCTGTAAGGGACGGTATAGTCACGTGTCACACAGCTGTAAGGACGGTATAGTCACGTGTCACAGAGTATAGTCACGTGTCACACAGCTGTAAGGACGGTATAGTCACGTGTCACACAGCTGTAAGGACGGTATAGTCACGTGTCACACAGCTGTAAGGACGGTATAGTCACGTGTCACACAGCTGTAAGGACGGTATAGTCACGTGTCACACAGCGTGTCACGGTATAGTCACGTGTAAGGACGGTATAGTCACGTGTCACACAGCTGTAAGGACGGTATAGTATAGTCACGGTATGTCACGTGAGCTGTAAGGACGGTATAGTCACGTGTCACACAGCTGTGGGGGACGGTATAGTCACGTGTCACACAGCTGTAAGGACGGTATAGTCACGTGTCACAGAGCTGTAAGGACGGTATAGTCACGTGTCACACAGCTGTAAGGACGGTATAGTCACGTGTCACACAGCTGTAAGGACGGTATAGTCACGTGTCACACAGCTGTAAGGACGGTATAGTCACGTGTCACACAGCTGTAAGGACGGTATAGTCACGTGTCACACAGCTGTAAGGACGGTATAGTCACGTGTCACACAGCTGTAAGGACGGTATAGTCACGTGTCACAGAGCTGTAAGGACGGTATAGTCACGTGTCACACAGCTGTAAGGACGGTATAGTCACGTGTCACACAGCTGTAAGGACGGTATAGTCACGTGTCACACAGCTGTAAGGGTATAGTCACGTGTCACACAGCTGTAAGGGACGGTATAGTCACGTGTCACACAGCTGTAAGGACGGTATAGTCACGTGTCACACAGCTGTAAGGACGTGGTATAGTCACGTGTCACACAGCTGTAAGGACGGTATAGTCACGTGTCACAGCTGTAAGGACGGTATAGTCACGTGTCACACAGCTGTAAGGGACGGTATAGTCACGTGTCACACAGTCGGTATAGTCACGTGTCACAGAGCTGTAAGGACGGTATAGTCACGTGTCACACAGCTGTAAGGACGGTATAGTCACGTGTCACACAGCTGTAAGGACGGTATAGTCACGTGTCACACAGCTGTAAGGACGGTATAGTCACGTGTCACACAGCTGTAAGGACGGTATAGTCACGTGTCACACAGCTGTAAGGACGGTATAGTCACGTGTCACACAGCTGTAAGGACGGTATAGTCACGTGTCACACAGCTGTAAGGACGGTATAGTCACGTGTCACACAGCTGTAAGGACGGTATAGTCACGTGTCACAGAGCTGTAAGGACGGTATAGTCACGTGTCACACAGCTGTAAGGACGGTATAGTCACGTGTCACACAGCTGTAAGGACGGTATAGTCACGTGTCACAGAGCTGTAAGGACGGTATAGTCACGTGTCACACAGCGGTATAGTATAGTCACACAGTGGGACGGTATAGTCACGTGTCACAGAGCTGTAAGGACGGTATAGTGTCACACAGCTGTAAGGACGGTATAGTCACGTGTCACACAGCTGTAAGGGGGACGGTATAGTCACGTGTCACACAGCTGTAAGGACGGTATAGTCATAGTCACGTGTCACAAAAAGCTGTCTTGGAAGGAAGGTATAGTTGACGTGTCACACAGTCCTGTGTGGCTTACATGTTATACTTAGTCGTCTATGGAAAATTGTTTCTCGTGTCACAAAGTGTAATGTTAACTTGAAACAAATTATATGTGGGTTTATTATTTACGATTCAAGCCAGAAATTGAAATGTTTGAACTATATAATAGCTATTATTTCATATTCAATTTTTAGAACTAACTCCATCTGTAAAATTAATAATGAAAATTATGCACATAAGAATATTGAACAAATTGTTTAAGAAAATCTAATATATTATAAATTTATTATTGACAAAACTGATTGTGAGATGTTAAATATCAGATTTATTTGTAGTTTTTTGCATGAGATATGTATTTAAATGTATTATGTAAATTTTCAGACACTTCAGTTTTTCAACTTTTCACCATAACCTTTTCATTTTGTAAATGTATCTTTTTTAGTTTCTTTTTGAATTGTTGATAAATAAATAAATAAATAAAAATGTTGAAAGACAGGATGTTTGGGTACATTTCCTGAAACCAGTTTAGAGTAGTGATTAATTGTGAAGAAATGGAAAATTGTAGGTGTACGCTGGCGAGTCCCGGGGTAAGGGCTGAAATAGCCTTACCCCAACCAGTCAAAGGATGATGATGAGTCTTATCATATTGTACGTCAATATTTACATCTAGGGACATCTGGAAAGCTCAAATTCTGTCACAGAACAAAGGAAACTCGCTCTTGTGTTAAACATCGGCATAAATTATCGCTCAGCCATCTACATTTTGCCTTGGTTTTACTATGATTCCGGTGGTCAAATTAATTGAACGTTACATTTGTCAACTGCCGTTCTCAACTAAACAAATGTGTAAGCCATTAGTAATGTTTTTCATAAAATCTATTACGAATGCTTGCCAGAAAATAGAAAATAAAACTTACAAATTTTAAGCGCATGCACAATGGTTCACCCGCACACCTGCTGGGAAACCGAAACCGAATGCATAGGCGTTCTTGGTAGGTGAGGTCACTAGCAAATATGGCGCCATTGGCCGACGAATATAATAAAAACATGCCTCTTTGGTTAAGTTCTTAATAGCTTTATATTTTTTGTTAGAAAGACAGTACTTTGCACGTGTTATCTGCATGCTGCATAATTTTTGTTGAAAGTTTACTTGATGATAGTATAAAGCGGATTTTAAAATTGTGTGGTGACTACCGTAGCTCCCGGCCGGACTACCGTAATCCTGTATAGAAAAAATCATTGAATACTGCAGCTTAGCTTCTATTCTGTTGAATTAGAGGTCATATTCGAATTTTTATTGCAGATATTAACCATGGAAGGAAATTATGTGTGCTACTAATGAAAAAATTAATGAAATTAAAATAGAAGAGACATTCACATAACAGGGATATAATTTGCGCACATTGTCACCTAAAGTCATGGCTCTAGTGGACTCCTAGCATAAATCAAAAACACACAGATATAGTTCACACTGTAATGTTGATTTGAAGCATATATATCAGCATTAATCATGTTTTGGGTGTCTACGTATCTTCAGAGTTACGGTAGTCACGTGAGTGAGTTACGGTAATCATTTGTGTGAGGTTACGGATCCTTAGGGGGTTGGTTTCCCAAAACTAAAAAATTCTAAAATAATTTATTTAAATAAAACAATTCCATCCAATTGCATCTTGACCCCTGACTTAGACTGTTTAGCCACATCGTTCTTTTGTGAAGCCAACAAAGTGGCTTGTTGAGCACACACAATGGAGAACGTGTTCCCCAGTTTTCTTGTTAGGCACTTTAGGAGGAGAACCTTCTTAAGGCTAGTATAGTGAAGTGAATGGCCTTGTTACAATCGCCAGAATTAAACCAAGCTTTGTTTGTGAGGCGAGTGATTTCAAGTTACTAATGCAGAGAGTGCACATGTCCAAAACATCCAATACATGTATTACACATCTTGGCATGAAAAAAAGTTCTATTTCAAAGGTGGCTTTTTTTGGCAGCCATTTTGAATTTTACGTGATGATATTATCATCAAAGATTAAAAAATAAACCTCAGAGAGAAATGGATTCTACACGCCTCAAAAAACCTTATATATGTGGTATTACACTTCCTTTATTGTGGGACAAATAGTTTTAAACGTTACATTTTCGGATGGTGTCGGGCCATTTCAATTTATGCAAATTATGAAAAATTGCTCACAGTTGCATTTCTCGGGCAACCAAGCTAAATTTGTTGTAAAAGCCCTCTGGAATCTAGAATCTGCAAAAAAAACTTCATAGGAAAAGAACATTTTTATATAACATATAGGGTATACAGGTAAAGGCTGTCATAAACAGAACTTAGGGGTTTCCCTGGTGGTATGGTCCCTCCCTCCCGCCTCTTCTTAAGGGCAGATATGCAACATGGGGAATCAATATGGACATTGAACGCCTTCTTTTTTAGACATTGTAAAGGTCATTGATAAAAGAGAATAGAGACATACATAGAAAAATAGCTAAAGGTATACATATCAAGGTTACGGACAGTTTTGACACGCCCCAAAGCATATCTGCGCTGACTGAAGGAGGGAGGGGAAAACACCACTGGTAATCCTTTGTGTGCAAGGCTGTTTGTTATGACAGCCTCGTTGTTCAGTGAACGTTTGGAGGTAATATATAATTTTTCTAAATTAATTGTAGTTGTTAAGTTGAAGTCACTATAAAATTATATGATTAACACTTTTACAAATGAACTTTTTATAATGATACTATTGGTTATTCTGGAAACATTTCTACTTAATAATGTTCTATTCAAAGGTAATAAGAATGCATAAATATTTGAATATCAGAACTTTCTTTACCTAGGTTACCATAGACGAATTTTGAAATTATAGAAACTAAAGAGCATTATCTTGAAAAGGGTCTTTTGGATGTGTATATAGAGCAACAAATAAAACTTCTGGTGAAAAAAGTTGCTGCAAAACGGTTTCCAAAGACCATTACTGGATCCTGACAATGAAAAAAGTTATAGAAAAGAGAAATTCTTCCCTCACAAAAAAGATTTAAAACCATCAGAATATTGTTAAAATAATAGACGTGAAAGAAATTGATAATCATGTATGGTTGATTCTAGAACTATGTGAAACAAACTTGTATGATCTTCTTGAAAAATCTGATGTTTCAGAAGACAACATTAAAGGATCATTTATCAAACAGCATGCGGCGCGTGCACTATTTACATTACAAAAAACTTGTCTTTATCGTGATCTGAAGCCGGATAACATTTTAATTTAAATCTTGCGGAAAATACAAAATAAAGATTGCAGATTTTACACTTGCTAGAGATATTAGTCCTGGATATAGAATACATGTATACAATTAGGGGGTAATAATAGGAAAATGGATGGCGCCTGAACTTTGAAAGGCAACCTGCAAACGGAAAGACTGAAAATATACAATTTCTATTGACATTTACAGTTTAGGTCTTATAATTTCATACTGCTGTGTTTCAAAGTTAGAAGAGCTTTCTTCGTTCAACTAGTTACTTAAGAAGTATTGAACTGTGATTAAATAAATTTGCTTATTTACCCTAATACCAATGTGAAATCTGAACATTATAAATCTTAACAAAGGTAAAATAAGTCTAATTTCTGTCCATTCAATGGCTGTTACTACTTTTAAAAACATATATAGTAATTTAGAATAATAATGATTTAAAGCGTTTTATAAAGATATCAACAGCCAAAAACTGAAGAGGCCAAAATTAGACTATTTTTACCCCTGATTCTAAGGAATAGTATGTAAAACTAATGAATTTCATGCATACAACATATTGTAGTCAAGCATTGAGGTGGATGGTGAATATATATACATAAATCTAAAGGTTTATAGTTCATTGAAATAAGATTTTTTTTTGTGTCTTACTAGGCGGCAAAAAGCAAAATGAAAATCTAAAATCGAAATTGTGGATGAATATCTTTATCGGTACTGGGAAGAGAAGCTAAGGCCACTTGTGCCTCTGGTTAAAATGCTTTCATATGACCGTGGACGATCCTGACCTCATGATATACATCTTTTGTATTGAGGGAAATGATTTCCCTAAATGTCCAGTTTGTATATTATCTTATTTATTTACGCTTCTGGTGACTTGAAGTGGGGGTGACATAAGGCAATAAGTAGATGTCTTGATGAAGAAGAAGAAGAAGGTGAATCTATAGTGACAAAAAATGATCTAATTAAATACTAAATATTTCCCTAACATTCACATACTATTGTTGAATCAACTAAAAATATCTGATCATGAACCATTATTACATTTCCTTAATCATATAAAAATCTTACACAAACTAAATACATGTAATATATACTCACAAATATATGGGATATTTCCACAAAATCTTGCCCAGGTTATGCCATTTCTAGTATGTCATGATGTTGCAAAAAAAAAACTTCAATACTCAAAAGTACAAAATACTAATACATGCACCAACGCACACACACCCAATAATCCGCAATCTCAATATTATGTACAGTGAAAACCTTCAAACTGGCATTAACACTCCCCACTTTGATAATCTAAAACTTATCAACAACAAAAAAAAAAAACAACAACTAAACAATATAATACACATGCAAGTTGGAATTATCAAATGACAAATATCTCATAACCAAATCAACATTCTTCTAACATAACAATTTTTGTGATGGGGCGAGTAAAGATGTTTGATTTAGTCCTAACCTTGACTGATCGCACCATATTATCACGACCCAATGAGGTTTCGACAACCAAACCTAAAGGCCACAAACTGCGAGGGGTATTTTCATCACAAATCAAAACAAGATCACCAACTTTCACATTCCTTTCCTTCTCCAGCCACTTACTTCTCCTTTGCAACTGGGGAAGATATTCACGAATCCAACGTTTCCAAAATTGATTAGACAGATGTTGAACATACCTCCATCTTTTCTTCAACATATCTGACTGATTAAACACACCAGGAATAGGCTTAGGACCGTCTTGAAACATCAAAAAATGATTTGGAGTCAATGTTGATAAATCGTTCACGTCATCGCTAACCTTAGTCAACGGTCTGTTATTAACAATGGACTCAACCTCACAAAACACGGTCTGAAGAATCTCATCTGTTAATCTACAATTCTTCAAAACTCCACAAAGAACCTTCCTTATTGTCCTAATTTGTCGCTCCCAAATACCACCCATATGAGATGCTGTAGGTGGATTAAAAACCCACTCAATTTCCTTTTCTATACAAAAATTCTGTAATCTTTTAGCATCTAGACAACGAAGAGACTTCATCAGCTCTGAGTGACTACCAACAATGTTCGTACCATTGTCAGAAAAAACCTTATGGGGAGTTCCTCTGCGTGATACAAATCTACGAAAACCATTCAAAAAAGAATCAGTTTCTAACGAATCCAACTTTTCGATGTGAACTGCCCTAATATTCAGACATGTATATATACAACCATAGCGTTTGACTTCTGAACGTCCAAGTTTAACATAAAAAGGTCCAAAACAGTCAAGACCAATTATGGAAAAAGGTGGCTTGAAAGGGGACAGTCTATCAGGTGGAAGGTCCGACATTTGTTGCTTACATGGTAGAGCAAACAACTTCCTACAAATAATGCATTTTCTAATAACGCATTTGATAATCGATCTAGCCTTGATAATCCAAAATTTCTTCCTAATCAAACTCAGCACCCATTCAACACCTAAATGAGCTACACTATGCATTTCCAGAACAATCATTTTAGCTAATGGACTTTGAAAAGGAATAATACATGGATGTTTGCTATTAACATTAATGTCAGCATGTTTCAGACGACCACCTACACACAGAACACTATCTTCATTTAAAACAGGTGACAGACTCTTCAAAGGGCTTGATTTCTTCACAGACGTACCATTGCTCAAACAATGAATCTCACTAGCATAGTATTGATTTTGAGAATATTTTAACAAGACAACTTCAGCAGCGCTCATTTCCTGAGGTGTAATGCGAGATTTGCTAACATTCTTTTTCCTCAAATGATCTCTAATCCTAATCAACCAACTCAAAGCTTTCTTCAACTTGCTCCAACCAGAAAAATAATCAATGAGCTTGGATAGAGGATGATAATCAAAATCAACATCAGTAACATGAACTACTACACTAGATTTATCAGTTTTCACTTCAGGGTCATCCTCAGATAACACATAGTCACTTGAATCAGATTGCCACTTTGATTTGTGTAGTTTCAAGAACTTTGGCCCTGAAAACCACATACTACTCTTCAACTGTTCTGGAGTCATACCACGAGTTATCAAATCTGCAGGATTTTCTTTTCCTGAAATATGACGCCACTGCTCAGGGTCAGTAAGGCTACGAATTATTCCAACTCTATTTGCCACAAACACATGAAACCGTCGAGACTCATTTCTAATATATCGTACAACAATATCACTATCTACCCAAAAATAAACAAAAGAACTGTCTATATCAAGTTCCTTCATCAACATTGAAGTTAACTGAGCAGATATAACAGAAGCTTGTAGTTCCAAACGTGGAATCGAAATACTCTTGATTGGGGCAACTTTACATTTACTCATCAATAGCTTCACACTAATCTCACCAAACCTATTGACACACCTGAGGTATATACAACAGCCATATGCCCGCTCACTGGCATCACTGAAACTATGAATTTCAAAATATCCATCGTCAAACCTATTTTCTTTCACACAACGATCAACTTTTAAAAACAGTAACTCTTCGATCGACTTCAACCACGATTCCCAACTTTTTAACAGATCACCACTCAAACGCTCATCCCAGGATAGACCAAGTCGAGTAACATCTTGGAATAAGATCTTTCCCTGTACTAGACATGGACTAACAAGACCTAGCGGATCAAACATAGATGCCAAAGTGCTCAACATAGCTCGTCTTGTCGGGACAGGATTTTTACTAACATCAACTTCAAAATAAAACTGATCAGCTTTAACATCCCATTTTACACCAAGAGCTTTACTATTCATATCAGAATTAAAATCTTTGGCTTCTTTTGCCCGATCATCAACAGGTATCATCTCGAGCAATTCTGCATCATTAACAATAAACTTTGTTAAATTAAAGCCTGACTTTGATAACAGCGATTTAGTACCTTCAATGACCTTGACAGCATCACCCCTATTTGTGACAGACTTTAAACAATCATCAACATAAAATGCATTCATTACAGTATCAGCAATCAACTTATCACATTCAGGAAAATCCTGAAGAGTTTGTCTCATAGCAAAAGTAGCAACACACGCACACCAAATACCTCCAAATACATGAGAGGTCATTCGATACTGAGTCACATTACCATCTAAATCATACCACAAAAATCTCAGTACATCTCTATCATCCTCCTCTACACGTACTTGGTAGTACATTGCCTCCACGTCTGCTGTTATAGCAAACTGATGTTGTCGGAACCTCAAGAGAATATTCAAAAGTTTATTATTTAAGTCTGGCCCCTGGAGACACTTATCGTTCAAAGATTCACCAAGAAATTTTGACGCACAATCAAACACAATGCGCAATTTTCCTGGCTTTTTATCACTAATCACACCATGGTGAGGTAAATACCATACTTTCTCTTTTCTATCAACTACATCAATAGGAACCTTTTCCGCATAACCCTTTTCAATCATTTTAACCATTTCATCACCATAACGATCAAATAAACCTCTTTTAAGCAAAGATTTTTTCAATGACTTCAGCCTACAATCAGCAACATCAAAATTATTTGGTATTAGAACATTTTCTTTAAAGGGTATAGGTAACACATAATGACCTTCTGACCTATGAATATTTTCATTCCAAAATTGAATAACCTTTTCATCATTTGGTGACATTGACATATCTGTACACAGACCTTCATTCTCAATATTCCACAATGACCTGACTTGTTGTTCGATAACACTAGTTGAAATAAAATGTGTAACAACATGCGAAGATGCAGGTTCATTAACAATTGAAGGGCCATTAACAGACCAACCAAATAAAGTTTGAACAGCAAAAGGTTCACCCCTTTTACCCTTACGGACTTGTAAAGGAATGAGAATTTCTGAATTGTCTTGACCAATCAGTAAATCTACCCTCGATATGTTTCTTACAACAGGTAGATCTTTCAAATGACTAAACTGTGAAATATTGACATTACAACTTTTGACAGGTATATCCTCAATGACATATACATTGTACAAATTCAAACACTGATCACCATCTAACGACATGAGACACAAATTTACCATTTGAGTTGTTTTACTATGATTAACATCATTCAATGTACTCAACACATAAGTCACATTTGCACCTTGAATCTTCAGTTGATCAATTAACTTGCGTGTACAAAAGGTATTTGTAGACGCTGTATCTAATAAAGCTAATACATCACATTTATTGTTCACATTAACAGGTACAACTGGTACAAACACTGAACAACTTGATTTTGGCAATTGATTGGTAATCATATAATTAACACCATCCGCAGAATTATCAACATCTTTTGTAACATTTAAAGATTCATCAACGTGTATAAATTTTGTATGCCTTTTGCCACAATTCGGAACACTACAAACAGAAGGTTTTCTACAAGTTGATACATCGTGATTTGACAACAAACAATTTTCACAAAGCTTATTATCTTTGACAACTTTTAAACGCTGCACAGGCTTCAGAGATTTAAATGTATCACAATAGAATAATCTATGTTTTGTCCCACACAACACACAGGGAGATACAACATTGTGAGTTGGATCTAATGACGTTGGCATCGCAGATGCACCCCTGGGCTTTGGTTTAACAAAATCCTCTGATGAAGTTTTAGCATTAAATTGCATTTGCCCGTACACTGGATCATTTGCCTCATCTGCTTGTTCTTGTATAAACTTGACAAGGTCTTGAAAGATTGGATATTGGTCGTAATCACGTTTCACGTCCATGGCTAATCGTTTCCAACGATTCCTGATGTACTGTTGTGTGCGATTGACAATCAGAACTATGCTTGATTGTGTATCAATTTCATGCAGCTTATCCAGTTGATTTAAAGTTGCATAACCATTTGTCAAATCATCAGACAATTTTTGAAGATCATCAGCTGATCTTATTGGTTTTCCACTGATTAGCTTGTCTATAACACCTTTTGCAATGAGATGATGGTTACCAAACCTCCGCTTCAGTATGCTTCTAGCTTCATGGTAACCCTTTTCTCCACCAATCAGAGCACATGATTTGATCGCATCATTTGCTTTGCCTGTCGTATATTGCAATAGCCTACTCAATTTTGATCCAGCATCATGAGTAACTTGATCAACATTTGCATCAAATGATGCAAGGAACCTATGGTAGTTCATCACATCTCCATCAAATGTTTCTAATTCTAGTTTTGGCAAATTCATCAAAGCCACGAATTCACTATTGAAAATACTTTCTTTTGATGCAGTTGACACATCATCATCAAGACCACCTTTATGCTGCTTTTGCTGCTTAGACTGTTCTTTAAACCATGCATTTGTTGATCCCAATGAATCAATGTAGCTATTTTGTACACTAAGAAAATAAGTGTCACTCTCTTCAATATCATCATAGGCATCGTCCGCAAGAAGTCCATGATATTCATCATGCTTCTTTTTGAATAGTTGAAACTTTTCCTTCACTGCCTCCAAGCCAGAAAGAACACTTTCTTTATCACACTCTTCAATAAACTGTTTGACATTGTTTATGGCTTTTGTTAAACTCGATTTTGCAACACTTCTTTGTTTTTTAATATTCTCCATATTTATTCACTGTTGGCGACGTAAGGCGACATAAGCACAAAAAATAATAAAAGGCAAGGTTTTGTATATTATCTTATTTATTTACGCTTCTGGTGACTTGAAGTGGGGGTGACATAAGGCAATAAGTAGATGTCTTGACGAAGAAGAAGAAGAAGGTGAATCTATAGTGACAAAAAATGATCTAATTAAATACTAAATATTTCCCTAACATTCACATACTATTGTTGAATCAACTAAAAATATCTGATCATGAACCATTATTACATTTCCTTAATCATATAAAAATCTTACACAAACTAAATGCATGTAATATATACTCACAAATATATGGGATATTTCCATACTCAAAAGTACAAAATACTAATACATGCACCAACGCACACACCATATACATGCACCATCAAAGTTTGCAGCCAATTGTTTTAGACTGGAAAAAAAAGATGATTCTACTTTTTTCAGAACATCTAACAAAATATCCAACACATATCGTATCAGTTATGCGATTGGAATACCAACATTGTCAAAATCTTTGCTTCTCAACAGCATGTTACATACAAAATCACATGAGACATTCAGATTAAAGTGTCAATGGTAAGCATAAAAAAAATATTTCGATTGAGCTATTGAAATGGCAAATTATTTGCCTGCTTGAGGATAGCCTGCGAATAAGTTTGAAAAAATTGATATTTCTCAACCAAAGGAGATGATGAACCAGGAAAACACAGATGCTTAAAAAGATGGCTGTCAAGAATGTTCAGAAATTATGAAAAAAAGCAATGAATGACATGGCACAAAAAAAAGCAAATGGTATTTACCAATTATACATGCAAAGGCTTTGAGGATGATATCAAAAAAAAAATTGAAAATAGCATTAATAAAATAATTCAACAAACTCCTGAACTTTACCACTAGACAGTATCTGTAACAATATCAAACAAATACCAGGGATAAAAATAAGCATTGATTCAGAGCAAGTAGAATGTGCTGAAGCTTTGAGTGCTGCCAAAAATATGATATCAAATTTAAAAGGTTGAATTAACAGACAATAAAAAATTCTACCATTGCAAGGTAAACCATGGCATGAATTGAGTAAGCTTAACAAAAAATTACATAGGCTGAAGCCTGGAGAAGATGGAAAAACAACTTTGGAAGTGCAAAAAGATCTTGAAAATGAAATAGACAATGTTAAATTAGAACAATGTAAAATAGCAGAATATCCATCAATGTTTGTTAGTCAATTTATTATCCAATTTAAAGATTTTAGTGATCGTGATGGAAAGAATAGTGTGATGTTTTTTCAATACATCAAAGTGAATTGATCAGCTTTAAAAAGATGAACTGCCAAATCTTCATAGCAGAAAACACAGATATGGAAGAAAATATTGTATTGCAAAAGGTGAAGATGATAAAAAAAAAAATAGAGGCTCTTGATCAGAAAATGAGAATATGATGAAAAAAATTGATTACAAAATACATTTGAGCACATAATAGAATTAGGTCAACTTTATATGAGGCTGTTCCTAAAAATTCAAATCATTTGAAAAACTTTACAGCAAAACTACTTTCTTATGGTATTCCTTTTTGAAATAATGGATGGTGATGCAGGCTGTGTACCTCTAAAATGGGTAAAATCTGTCCTAAAAAGTCTGCAAGCTCAACTACCAAATAAAAATGTTTTGTTTCTGTCCATTGTTGGAATTAATCTTCTGGTAAGTCCACATTGTTGAACACCATGTTTGGCTTAGAATTTGTTTTAACGCAGGCAGATAGCTCAATTACCATACAGCTTCTTCCAGTGAAGAAAACCCAGCTTTTTACCATTTGATTACTTCATAATTCTTGACACAGAAGGACTTCAAGAACCAGAAATCAAAAAGAGAAAATATACAACTATGACAATGAATTAGCAACTTTAGTCATTGGCCTTTCTGGACCTTACTATTGTCAATTTGAAGGAAGTAAATGCTGCTGAAATAAGTAGGAGTTCTGCAAATAACAGTGCATGCCTTTCTTGAATGAAGGAAGCAGACTTGCTAAACATAGACGATGTATGTTCATTCATCAAAATGTTGGAGCTTTGTGACTGCAGATGAGAAAATGATGCCAGCTATTATTCATTTTGCAAGATAAACTAGACCAAATGACAAAAGAACCAGCTCAAGCTGAAAATTATACAAAAAAAAGATATTTATTTAAAGATGTCATACATTTTTGTGCAGAGGAAGATGTTGAATACCTAACTGAATCTCTTTGAGGGTGACCCTCCAATGGCTCCAATCAATCCTGGGTATTGTCCAAAGTTTGTAAGATCCGAATGACATTGTCAAAAAAATATCAAAACTAAAGAGCATGTCTTAACAATAAATAGCTTCAAGGACAAACTGGGAGACACTGTGGCAAAGCAATACTTTCTGATGATTTTGTATTTAGTTTCAAAAACAGTATTTCCAAAAGCTCATCGAATTATGGAAAGTAAATTTTCCCAACTAAAATGTGAATTTGAAGACAGGATATATAAACCCATTCAGGAAAGGTACATGGAAATAAAAGCTTGCAAGAATGCTGAGGAATTGGACATAACTATTGGAGAAAGTCATTGATGAGGTACACAGTAAGATAAATGAAGAAACTGAGGTAACAAGGAAATCTTTTTGTCTGAATTCTTTGAAAAGACTGAATACAATGAGATTATAAATGAACTTAGTGGTTGCTAAATTTGAAGCTTTGAGAGTTCATGCTGATTTGGAAAAGACAAGGTAGTACGGGACTTCAAAACCAACATTGATGTACAATACGATGATATAATGAACATGTCTAGAATGAATCAACACACAAATCATTTTACAAAAATATTACACACACAGCACAAGCACTAAAAGGGATCTGATAAGATAACAGCCAATGAAAATTCAATCAAATATGGTATCAACATGTTGAACCACAATCAGAAGGAATCACAAACATTATTGGTAAGAAAGAGAATGGAGACAATTTTACTGAGACAGTTGAAAGAAAGATCCACTTATGTCATTATATCAAATGTACGCAATAAGCAAAGAGATATCAAAAACATAAAGAGAGGTTATACTGAACATGACATAAAGAATGAGCATATCTACATCATGAAAAAAACGTCTTCAAAAATAAGTGTTGAACGCGAAAATACATTGAAAGATAAGGCAAAAGAAATTATTGTTAAAAAAGGTGAGCGCAAGTCTGGAAATTATAAGTGAATATTTTGAAAAAATGTGTGAAGTGTATGATGAAAATCTTTTTATGTCCAATGTGAAGAATTTGTAAACTTTTGCATATCACACTTTGATCAATGGATAAATGATAAATAAAAATTCAAAATGAACGGACAACTTTCATCAAAGCGGTCAGAACAGACTGTTTCAAAGTTGCCCCTGTTTATTTACTCATGTTGTAAACTTCTAAGCCATCTTAAGATTTGATACACAATTTTTCCAAATTCAAATGCTATAAGCGATGGTACACAAGACAAAAAAGCCATTGAAAGAGATTTGGAGAACATATTAATCAGAGATTTTCATCCCAAGGTCAACAAAAAATGGATTAGCCAATACCTTTATATCTACATGATCATGATAGGCCTATCAAAACACATCTGAAAGGGACAATTGCGATAACTGATATCAGAGATCATTTCATAGAATATAAAGACGCTACTGAAGGGCGTGATATTAAAGAAGATTTACAACTTATCTCCAAACGTATTAGATGATGTAATGAATAGATTTGATGAAAAGTTGGAAGCTATCTGCAAAAGAAGAGACCAGGTTTAATAAAACTTTGGGAAGTAGGTTTGTGAAAGAAATGTTCGCTATCTTAAGGAAACACAAGGTAAACGAAACCATTATAAATTGATCTTACCAAAAAAAATGGTAAATTTAACTTAAAAAAATTATTTGTTTGAAAAAATTTTTGTAAAAATTTTGGGGTTTTCATTTCATTATACTTTTCATTGGATTTTTTTAAAATTATTTCGTTTTAAATTTTTTTTAACCCGTAAAATTTTAAAAAATTTTTTTTTTAAAAATTTTTTAATATTAATAAATTTTTAAAATTATATTATAGCATCTCGGGAAAAAATTTTTTCATCATGAATTTAAAATAGTGTTTTTAAATTTTTAATTTATTTTTGTTTTCTTTTATGATTTTTTAAAAAAACTCAAAATAAAAAAAAAAATATATTTTTTTTGAAAATTTTAGAAAATTTTGTTTTTAACCTTTTTTAAAAAAGTTTTTTTTTTTAAAATCAATTTAATTTAAAAACTTGCCTTTGGGGTTTTTTTGTTTTTTTAAAATTTAAATTTTTTTTTTAAAATATTGTTTTTTTAGGGGAAATAAAAGGTTTTTTTTCGGTTCATTGTTGCTACGCGTTATGTTTCAACGTTGCTGCGTGTGTATGTCTCACGGGTTTAAAATGCCAGCGCGCGTTATGTTTCTATAAAGTTGCTGCCTGCCACTTAATCAATCGTTGTTGCTGCGCAGCGTTTGTCTCTTTCTGTTGCTGCGTGCTGCTATGTGTCTCCATAGGAGATGGAGGGAACCTAGTTTTAATACCAATTAGACTAAAATATATGTGTATATGTTGGTCTATGTACTTGTATACGTAAATTATGTTGGTCTTAATATGTGAATGTCTATTTTGTCTATACTGTATATTCATATAATCACAGACCTTAACACGGATGATGAATATAAGCAAGTACAAATCTGTTTACAGTTCATTGAAAATATATTGTGTTACTATATTGTAGGTGGCGAAGAGCAAAATAAAAATCCTCAAGTCGATATTGTAGAGACATATCTTTATCAGTACTGGGAAAAGGAGCTAAGGCCACTCGTGCCTCTGGTTAAAGAAATGCTTTCATACGAAGCACGAGGCCGACCTCATGATATACATCTTTGTATTGAGAAACGATTTCGTACATGTCCAGTGATAAAAGAAGAAAAAGCCTTCTTGTTTCCAATACAACAGACACCAACACAGCCTTGTAAAATAGACTGTGCAACAGGCAAGTAGTAGTAAAAAAATACGCATGGCTACATAATAGATTAAATAACATTTATGAATTGAATAAAATGTTGATACAAAAAAAGACAAATGAAATATAGAATAATTCTATAAATTGCAGTACTTTCTCAATGGTCTAGTGAGTAAATAATTAGAAAAGGCTAATGAAGTGAAACCTCAGTCGTGAATTTGAAACTAAAAATTCTTATGGCTGAAAACATTTTGCCACAGCATAAATGATTATGGTAAATTTCAAGAGTGTATTTCAAACCCTGCATAATCTGTTAGGGCCATCTTTCATTCTTTTATACATGTACCAAACAAATGATATCTTTTACATAGGTTATATATTAGCAGAAACATTACCTTTGTGTATATAGGTTTTAATATATTAGGTAATAATAAATACCTAAAAGTTTTAAATACTGGGCTACTTATTTGTTTTTATTCCTATGTTCAGATGCTGAAGAAAGAATTTTAGTCAGACTGGGCTTAAAGGATTACTACCCAGAAAAGATTACTTTGGAACACATAATGGCAATTAAGATTCTAGAAGAAAATGAAGTTGAAGATGAGAAAAATCTTGCTTGGAAAATCATGGAAGGACTCATTATGATGAATTACAGTGTACGTGATAAGAGTTTGCACAAAACAAATACTTCATCAGAAGACCTTAATAATTTACTAGATGATGATGATGATGATGTTGATTGTAGGAATGAAATAAATGAAATCCATCCATTAGATATTCTAATAGCAATACTAAAATGCTGTGATCCATTTTTACGGCAAGTAATGTTTAAAAAAATGTGCCTATGTCACATTGCTGTTCCTTTCATCATGCCTTTAGCAGACCAGCTGAATTGTTACTTATGGAGTTTGCAATCAATTGTTCTGGACTGGAAAAAAGATAATTCTACTTATTCAGAACTTCTAACAAAATATCCAACACATATCGTATCAGTTATGCGCATTGGAAGACCAAAATTGTCGAAATCTTTGCTTCTCAACCGCATGTTACATACAAAAACACACGAGACATTTTGCAATGATGAAAGTGTCAATGGTAAGAATGCACGATATATTTCAACTGGAATTATTGAAATGGCAAATTATTTGCCTTCAGGAAAGATTGCAGATAAGTTTAAGGAAAAGTTGATATTTCTCAACCTTCGAGGAGATAGTGTCCAGTATCAGCAACAAAGGGAAATTCTTGAAAATATTTCATCAACGAAAGTTATTTTGATTAAAGTTGAAGATATGGCACAAAATAGCCAAGACAATTCAATCATAAGAAAATGCTTTGAGGATAGCCTAAACTCTGAAACAATTGTAATTGTTACAACAGAATATGATGAACCAAAAAAACAAAAGCTTTTCAAAGATGGCTGGCAAAAATGTAAAGAAATTATGAAAAAGAAGCAAATGAACAAGAACATAATAACGGCATTTACCAAAACCAAATCCCATCGCAAGAATATTGCTGAAATCAAAGATGCAATTGAAAATAGCATTAATGAAATAATTCAACAAAATCTTCATGTAGCTTTACCACTGGACAGTATCTGCAATACTATCGAACAAATACCAGGGATAAAAATAAGCATTGATTCTGAGCAAGTAGAATGTGCTGAAGCTTTGAGTGCTGCCAAAGAACTGATATCAAATTTAAAAGACGAACCAACCGACAAGAAAATTCTACCATTGCAAGGTAAACCATGGCATGAATTGAGTAAGCTTAACAAAAAATTACATAGGCTGAAGCCTGGAGAAGATGGAAAAACAACTTTGGAAGTGCAAAAAGATCTTGAAAATGAAATAGACAATGTTAAATTAGAACAATGTAAAATAGCAGAAGATCCATCAATGTTTGTTAATCAATTTATTACCAATCTTCGTAATCTTAGTGATAGTGATTCTAAGAATTGTGTGATGTATTTTCTTCAATATATCAAAGTCGAACTTGATCAGCTTTCGAAAGATGTATTACCCCATCTTCATAGAGAAAAGACACAGATATGGAAGAAATACTGTATTGCAAAAGGTGAAGATGATAGAGAAAAAATAGAGTCTCTTGAAAAGGAAATGAGAATATACGATGAAAAAATTGAATACAAATCCATGGGAATTGAGCACATAATGAGGGAATTAGGTCAACTCTATGAGGCTGTTCCTAAAAAATTCATATCTCTCCCACAACTTGTAGCAAAACTACTTTTTTATGGTATTCCTTTTGAAATAATGGATGGCGATGCAGGCTGTGTTCCTCTAAAATGGGTAAAATCTGTGCTAAAAAGTCTGCAAGATCGACTGCCAAATAAAAATGTGTTTGTTCTGTCCATTGTTGGAATTCAATCTTCTGGTAAGTCCACATTGTTGAACACCATGTTTGGCTTAGAATTTCCAGTAAGCGCAGGCAGATGTACAAGAGGATTGTACATACAGCTGCTTCCAGTGAAGAAACCCAGCTCTTTACCATTTGATTACTTCATAATTCTTGACACAGAAGGACTTAGGGCACCAGAAATGAAAAGAGAAAAATATAACTATGACAATGAATTAGCAACTTTAGTAATTGGCCTTTCAGACCTTACTATTGTCAATTTGAAGGGAGAAAATACTGGTGAAATGAGTGGGGTCCTGCAAATAACAGTGCATGCCTTTCTTAGAATGAAGGAAGCAGACTGTGCTAAACATAGGCGATGCATGTTCGTTCATCAAAATGTTGGAGCTTTGGATGCAGATGAGAAAATGATGCCAGCTATTATTCGCTTGCAAGATGACCTGGATCAAATGACAAAAGAAGCTGCTCAAGCTGAAAATTATACGCAAAAAAGATATTTATTTAAAGATGTCATACATTTTTGTGCAGAAGAAGATGTTAAGTACCTAACTGATCTCTTTTCAAGGTGACCTCCAATGGCTCCAATCAATCCTGGGTATTCTAACAAAGTTTGGGAGATCCGGAATGACATTGTCAAAAATATCAAAACTAAAGACCATATCTTAACAATAAATAGCTTCAAGGACAAACTAGAGACACTATGGCAAGCAATACTTTCAGACGATTTTGTATTCAGTTTCAGAAACAGTGTTTCCATAAAAGCTCATCGACTTATGGAAAGTAAATTCTCTCAACTAAAATATGACTTTGAAGAAAACATATATGAATGCATTCAGGATAAGTTCATGGAAATAAAAAAATGTACGAGTGCTGATGCATTGGATTTGACAATTGAGAAAGCCATTAGTGAAGTATGTACCAAGATAAGTGAAGAAACTGATGCAACAATGACATCATTGTCAGAATTCTTTGAAAAGTCTGAGTATAATGAGATTATAAATGAATTAAGAGTCCAAAGGTTTGAAGCTTTGAGAGTTTATGCTGAGATGGAAAAAGAAAAGGTGGTACGGGACTTCAAAACCCAGCGTGACGAACAATATGAAGATATAATGAACATGTCTAGAATGAATCAACACCACAAATCATTTTTCAGAGATATTGCATACACAGCGCAGGAAATAAGGGGATCTGATAAGAGAACAACAAATGAAAAATTCAATCAAATATGGTATCAACATGTTGAACCACAACCAGTAGGCATCACAACATTATTGGTAAGAAAGAGAATGGAGACAATTTTATTACGCCAGTTTAAAGACAGATCCACGTATATCATTATATCCAATGTACGCAACAACCAAGAGACATCAAAAGACATAAAAAGAGGTTATACTGAGCATGTCATCAAAAATGAGCATATCATCATATCGAAAAAAACAAAAGTAAGTCCTCAACGTGAAAAGTTGTTGAAAGATAAGGCAAAAGAAATCATTGTTTCAAATGCCAACACAAGTCTGGAACGTATAAGTGAACATTTTGAAAAAATGTGTGATGAATGTGATGAAAAATCATTTTATGTCCAGTGTGAAGAATTTGTGAACTTCTGCATGTCAGTCTTTGATAAATGGATGCAGGATAAAATAAAAATTCCACCACCTGAAAAGACATCTTTCAAAGTTGTAGAACTGGTGAAGACCACATTTGTCACCCATGTTGTAAACTGTGCCATCTTAAGATTTGATGCACAATTTTCCAAATGGAAATGCTATAAAGATGGTACACAAGACACAAAAGATATTGAAAGAGATTTGGAGAACTTATTAGTCAGAGAATTCGGATCCCAAGGTCAACAAAAATGGATTACCCCATACCTTGTATATTTACATGATCATGATAGGCCTATTCAAAGATGCCTGAAAGGGTCGATTACGATAACAGATATTAGAGATCATTTCATTGAATATAAAGACCCAACTGAAGGTCATGACATTAAAGAAGATTCAGAACTAATAGTAACACAGTTAGATAATGTAATGACTAAATTTGATGGTAAATTGGAAGCTATCTGCAAACAAAAAACCAGGTTTAATAAAACCTTGGGAAGTAAGTTTGTGAAAGAAATGTTCGCTACTTTTGAAGAAATCAACAAAAATCAAGAAATACCATTTACGTTTACATGGGATTGTCAAGCATTCTACATGGCAACTGCATGCCATCATGCTATTTTGCATTTTGAATGCATGAACATAGATTATGAATTAAAATATGGAAAAAGAGCTTTGTTAGAGAGTTATAAAGCTACATCTCGAATAGTATTTGAACATCAAGTAGAAGAAATAGAAGCAAGCAAAACATTTGCACAAATATTTAAGACTGTCCTGCAAAAGGTCCTAGATGAGTATATCAAAAATGACATTTCCCGAAGAATCAAACGAATAATGGCAAATGATATTTCTTATGCAAAACATGACCTTATTTTGCATGTTCAAGAATACTTGGCCAAACTTGGAAACTTCAACAAATATGTTGAGTTCATTTATAATGCTCAAGGATTTACATTAAGGTGGTTAAAACAGTACACAACACAAGCTAGCTTTGAAGGCACAGACAATTCTCCACCTCTGTACCCCAAGTTTGCACAAGAAGCCATAGAAAATATATTTGAAATTATCAAGGCTCAAATAAGAGAGGCAGCAAGAATAGCAAAGGAAAAACAAAAACCAAAAGATATGAGGAACAAATTCATTCAAAGTTTTTGTAAAAGTGACATTATAAATAAAGGAATTCACATTAACGAGAAGGAACTGAAAAGTGCTGTAGAGCTTAATGTTAATGACACTAATTTACTGGTGCAAACTTTGGACAATTACATGGACGAACTAAAAAAGGAAACATTGGATCATTTTCAAGCAATTGACACCACAAATGTTGTCTGGGAAAAAGGAGAAACGCCAGAAGAACATGTGATGAAAACAGTATGGGGCTGTAAAGAACAATGTCCATTTTGCCACGAGCCATGCAAATTTCAACAAATTGACCATTATGAAAAACATAAATGCTCTGGCCACAGACCCAGATGTCTTACAGGATGTTGCAAACCAAATAACAGAGAAACATTGACTCAAGTGTGTAACTTTTACATGGCATGTGATGTTCCTTATATTTGCAACACAAGAAAATGTGATTGTGCAATGGGATTTGGAAAAACAACAAGGACTAAACATCAACATGCTGACTACAAAAAGGTATATAAAAAGTGGCATATAGAAAAAAATGATACTCAAGAGATTCCTCTTTATTGGAGGTGGTTTTTATGCACATATGGAAAAGATCTCGAAAAAGAACATAATTACAAATTACCAGAGCTTCCACCTAGTTGGTACCATATTTCTATGGAAGAAGCCCTTGGAAATGAATAATACCAAAAATACAAGAAAACAATTAATTAAGGCTTGCAAACATTTTTTGTTATGTTGATGTGTTAAGAAATACACATGCCTACTTGCTTGTATAGTTACAAAAAAAAGAAGACAAAAATGGGATGTTAATGTGAACGTTATGAAAGTATATAGGTAAATTTGATTTTGATGGATATCTGTATAGACAATGACAGTAAAGTACTCTCTCCAAAATCTAATGCACTATACCTCATTGCCATTACTAGCTAACAGGACTCAAAATTGCTACCACTGCCATCATTGTATCTAATTAGATCAGCAGTGGCTATGATACAGACCTGTAGACTTTGAGAAAGAATCCTATAAAGCCACATTATGTAGCTAGTCCATACAAGTGTGGGTACAAATGATTACAACCCATGATCATAAGATTTATGATTTGTATGGTTAAAAGGCGTACCTCACCTGTCTAGCTTGTGTGCGTTTGACGATGTTGTTACAGGGATGTCTCGCTGCCTGCAGCTCACTTTTAAAGCGTTTGCCACAGACTTTGCAGGCCTTGTCTATCGTAAAGCTGAAATACCAAGAGACTCAATTAAAATGTTTTACTTGATGTTTATAAAAATATGCTATTATTAACATATGACAAAAGGTATATATCCAGAACTTTGCAACACTGTCATTTCTGTATAAATTTGAGTTAACAATTCATAATTCATATATTATTGAATATATTTCATGTCTTTAACACATCATCAACAACTCAGCAAAGTACAAACTTACATATACCAGTACTGTTATTATGCTATTATGCTATTAAGTTATCATATTATTATGTATAGATTATTATGTACCGGGTATATGTTACGTTATTATGCATAGCATATGTTATTTTATATATTACTGTCATTATTGTTTGAGGAAATAGAAACAGCAAATGACATTTAAAAGAAATAGTTGATCATAATTTTATGCTTTATTGCTTTAAGGAAAAGATTATTTGAACTGCCAATATTAATATGAATTGCCAGAATAAATTTCAATGTCTTAATAATATTTTGCAGTATTTGCTACATTTATGATTTGAGCTGCAGCAGGTCCTCTCATTATTGCAGCAACTGTTGTTGATAATGTAACTTTTTAATTAACTTATTTGTTATCATTCTGTAATTATTGATATACTGCCAATGTATTTTAGCTGCCTAAGTTATTTCATAAAATTTGTCATCCATGAACTTCCTTAGCATTCTTAAAAAACATTTAATTCTAAATAAATTAATGTATTATATGAAAAATGTCCAAAATAAAAATCAATTAAAATTTTGTTTTTTAAATATCGTTTTCATCTAGTAAAATGTGAACCCCACAAACATAAATATTTAGGATCGTAGGACATAAACAGTTTGATGAAAATAAACATTATAAAAAAATTCACGCAGCAAATTTGAATTCTAAGATATATTTTTGCGGCTAAATTATAGAATTCACTACTAAAAGTAGTCTGGAAATATCACATATGAATACCGAGGTTGAAAGATTGACAAGTCGACATGTAGACGGATCCAGCAGAACCAGTTCATAAAATGTCCAAAATCTAACTAGTCAACACATTGACCCGTCAATTCTATGATTGTTCCATTTTTGCTACCAACTTTATCCCACGATTACATAATTTAACTTTTCATATAGATTGCCATTTATTTTTTTAACAAACAAAATATAATTACACACTTTAAAATTGTAACTGACTGACTACCCTATCATCAATGATTAGAATACATCCTTGTAATTTCACTTGTTCTCATTTGATTAACATAGCTCTGAGAGCTACATTAGTAATGATTACTAACGCTTTATTGCGGTTGTACAAATATACCAAGCAGTCGGTGATACGTACTCGAGGTCATCCCCCTGGTGTTTGCGCTCCACGTGGTGCACGAGGCTCTTCTTCTCGATGAAGCTGGCGGGACAGAGCTCACACTTGTACGGACGCTCGCCCGTGTGGCGCATGTAGTGCCGCAGCATGTTAGCCTTCTGCGAGAAGTACCGGCCACAGATGTCGCATGCCGCACCTGGTATAGCAGGACGGATTATCTGCACATGGCTTCAGGCTTGAAATTAACTTTACATTCACTGACAGAATCCCATTTTCTTGTGATATATGTAGATGCCGGCGCCGGCAATGCAACGTGTGTTGCAGTTCATCACTTGCGTTATTCTGTGGTTGTATCCTCATAAAAGTTTCTTGCATACATTAATACATATATATCCCTTTGTTTACATTTCAAACAGGTGTGTTGGCAGGTAGGGTAAAAGTTTAGCACCGTACTAACAAAACTCCAAGTTAATACAACCACAAAATAACGTAAGTGACGAACTGCTAATGCATGTCAAAGGGCTAACGCAACATTATTTTGAAGTAGCAAAAAAATCATGAAATCAACTGTTAAATTTCAATGCTTTCAGTGTTAAATGTAAGTTCTAAATTTTTCCATTAAAATTATGCACACACCTTGCCTTTAATAATATATGTAGTCATGAATGCTAAAAAAAAACCTGAATGCTGCTGTTGCATTCTGAGACACAGAATTGCTATATTTTTCCATAGAATATAATACACCATATACTAGTTTTATACACATTTTCAGCATTAAAAATAATTACATGTTTGGCATAATTTTATCTCAATATCTGTGCTGTTTGTAAAACAAAATCATGTAAACTTGGCCTTTTCGAGAAAAATACCAGGAACAGACGATCAACTCTACTTCTGGTGTGTTGAAAATAACATTTACAATTATTTCAAAGTGTTTCTAAAATACGTACACAAACCAGAAAAAATGCAGTAATTATTAAGAATCAGCCACACATCACATATTGCACTTGCCTTTTGCTTATCAAAATATTTTGAGTCATCACATTTATGATAAAAAGCATTGAATTAGGTTTATATTAACAAACCACAACATACCTTTTATTCTACTTGACTTCAGGGTTGTTTCCTGATCATCATTGTCCCTTTCATCTATAATGAGTATCCATGTTACATTGTAGGTTTCTGTTATATATTTATTAAAGTAATTTCTTTTCATAAAGTAAAAAGCGTTCAACAAAAATATCTAAATTGGACCTATAGCCTTTAAGATAACGCTGTCAAAAAATATTTGTTCTGTAAAAGCAGTCTTAATACATGGTCCTTTTCCATTGCAAGTAAAAGGAAACTAAGACTTATATCATATTATATCACTAATATTCATTACACCTTTTAAAAGTACCATCCTGTCTTGTTTATGAAAACACAAAGACATGGGAAATTATAAAATCAAATTTTTTTTGCCTGACGTGCCGTAGATTTCCAACGACAGACGTGACATTTAAAATTGGTGAAATAGGGAGCTTGTTATGTGCAACGTGCAAGTTATGTCTGATGAATATCATTCAGTTTACATTTCTTGCCTACACGTAAATATCATGGCTTTATCTGTCCTTTTGTGGCGTGGTATTTAAATTGCTTTAGATATGTCATTAGGCAGTTTAAATGAAAGGAATTTTCAGAATGCACAACATAAAATCATATTGCTTCTATCAAAGCAAATATGTTCAGCCACTAATACATAACTTTTCAAATATTCATAATTTGTGAAAATGGTTTTATTTGACCGTCCAAATGCTTATGGACTTCAGTGTTAAAATATTAGTAATTGGACATTTGCATGAAAATGTGTTTAAACTGCCAATGCAATCGCCTTGTAGGGGTGAGACTCCACATGATCTTTGCTCTTTGGAAGAATATACGGGCCAAATAATTTTGACCAATACCCACCTGTTTTATGTTGCTCATCATTACCTTTATCTTTTTCATGCATATCGTCACCTGGAAAAAAATTGAAGAAAATTTGTAATAATCATCAGTAATCTCATGACAATAATACCACCAGTATAGATGAGATATAGAGCAATATGTTAGTAAAACTATGGTATAATTAAACAAAAGAAATGCAACTAAAAATAGGAAAATGAGAATAATACATTAATTCTGACCTGTTTCTAGTGGCAAAGTTTCATTCTCGGCAGGCTCATTTGCATCAATAGCTTCCTGCTTTATTTTATTTTTTTCTGACAAACGAGAGTAAACAAAGTCTGTTTCGTACTTTAATTGGTTTCGGTGTTCTCAAAGATCGGCGAGCTGTTGGTTGACTTGAATCATGATTGTCTGCAGCGGGACTTTCACCAAGGTTATCCTTTGCTAATTCTTTGCTACTTTTTACAGGCTCTGGCTCATGTTTTTCCAGTTGTTCTTCATTATCACTGATATCATTAACATTACCTCCACTAGAATATTGAGCCAACTCTTCCTTATCAATTACAACAGCTTCCTCAGTTATGATATCTTTTGGAGGCCTCCCGCGAGTTGGCTTATAGAATAACTTGCCCTCAACTCGCTTCACATCTGGTGGCTTTGTGTTGCAGTACAACTGTTTAGGCGGTCGTCCACGTCTTCTCTTCTTCAGCCCTTTCTCATTATCATCTGATTTTTGAGCTGTGATACTCTGGCTTGATGCTTTCTTAATTGGTAAACAGTCCATAAGCTCGTCATTTGGAATTATGGGTGTCTTTTGCAGAAGACTTTTCAGTGTTGAGATAGCTTGTTCTCGCTGTTCATCAGACATATGATTGACCAATGAGAAAGATTGCTGCAGCTGCAAAAAGATACAAAACTGGTCATTTTCATTATATGAATATTGCATTATCTGAAGAAGTACAATTTAGAATTAATTCTGGCATCTAAAACTATGAAAAGTATTAAAATGTAAAAATAAAATAAAAAGAATAAATATTACACAACAAAACAAAAATCTAAAAGTTCACTTTCTATTGATAACTTAAATTTATACTATAAATATTTGCTGCAAAGCTTCATGCACACCACACATTACAACATACTTCCATCTATTCAAAATCAATTAAAACATCGTTCCAAATAACATTATTACCCCGGCTTGAAAATCATCCAGAATCTGGTGCTCCTTATTGGAGGTTTCATTTGATACTTCGCTTATTTCTGAGACTGCTTCAACAGTAATACCAGGTGTGTTATCAGTTTGAATAATCACATAATTTTCTCCATAATTTGCTTCTGATACTATTGCACCATTGCCTTCTTCCAGACTTAAACTTTGAACTGAACCATCTTCGTTATAAAGAGAGCCATCAGGTCCTATGTATAGGACTTTTTGACTCTCCATTGTGTATAATAGCTGAAAAAAAAAGTAGTACAACACATATAATATAACGTATATGAGCAAAGTACAGTACGTAAAACCTCCCATCAGGACAACCTCTAAAAAGAGACAATTTTTTGACTCCCAAGTCTTCAGATAGAGACCAACGTAAACCTCTACACAGAGATCACAATCCTATTAAGCCCACTTCAGGCCAGTCCCAGCTAGTTGTTAAGTTTTAGAGAGGTTCCCCGCTAAGTCCCACTGTAGACAAAATTTATATATGTTTACATTATTTGAAAAAGGGTGTTCTACATGAGCAGCATGCTTTTTGAAGTACTGATATAATGCTATCTACATCAGGATAGTGCCTGTCGGCAAAAATGGCCATGGCAACTCATATTGTAAGATATCATGTATAGGTAGAATAGATAATTAAAAAATTGTAAATAATTTTAATTTATTACTGAAAGCAGTGATGCTAAATATGGTTGGCGAACTGTTCATTTCAAAACAAAAATAGACTAATGAACGCATATAACACATATAACGTAAAACAAATACCATACGCGTATTAAAATACACAAAAACACTAAGTCAATTTATCATTAGTGTTAAAATATATATTTGAAATGACTTCATAAAAAGTATCGATCAACATGGGATTCTGTTGCCAAGTGGTTAAATTGAAACACAAATGCAAGAAAAGCTGCATTGGTAGTCCTGATTTATTTATTGTTCATTATTCATTTAATAGTACTGTTTAATATAACTTTCCATTTAAAGAATACGAGGATCATAGATAAAACACATGTAACGTTACTTTAAAGAACATACAATTGCCCGTTTAGTTTCTTTCAAATTACTTAGTACTAGCTGTAGCATATTTAATGTGTTGTCCTCATTAGTACAGTGGTTAGCGCGTACGACCAACAAACAGGAGTTTCCTGCGTCGTAAGTTCGTGCTCTGGCCTCGGCAGACTTCGTGGCACCAAAGAGTTACGTCGTGCGTCTGCCACTGTACTGCCGATTTCCACACAGCGTGTCGCTGCTGTCGAGTATTTCATACAAGACTGTGACGACACCAAGCCCACGTTCGGAAGCCTCGTTAAAAGGCGTGTCCCGCGTAGAGGACAGTCATCCCTCTGCACGAAAAAGAACTAACCTAGTTTGAAAACTATAGCTAGTGTGATCCCTCCAGTACACCCCATGGCTCAGTTTGTTACCTAATCTGCCAAACAAACAAGGACCACATTGGAAATAAGCATTACATATATATGTACGCTTTCATGTGCTATCCTTCGAACATTAGTTCCTAAAGAATATCTATCAATCAATCAAATCATGAAACTTCTAAGTCTTGTGGCATGTCCGCAATCGATCACATACACCCCCCATGACATGTGATCCGTAAATGCACCTATTCAAGAGCCTACATCAACTAGTGAGTACATATAGTGGCAAGTAATAGATCTCTGTTCAACAGTTTATCTAGCCACAAAACTGTAGCATTGCTATAGATCATAAACATACAGATGGTGACAAGTTTGGGGCTACAGTGTATCTCGATTTTAGATTTCAAAACGCCAATAAATTTTCAAATATTGGGTTTTAAATCACATTCAAGTTTCTTCGACTAACTTTACAATAGTCTACCATCTACAAATTAATCTATAGTTTTCTCCACAAGCGATTATAGTCACCTAAATAGGATTGGAGATGAATAATTCATTTATTTAATACACAAAATGCAAAAATTTCGACAAAAATATATCGAAGAGCAGCCATATTTGATTAATTACTTCTACAATAATGTAACTGTGTTTTTATAGGACCGAAAGAGAACTATCTTTTTAAATAATAAAATGAAATAATGATTTTAGACCATCCACGTATGAAAGCACCATAATAAACATTCATACACATATAGGTGTCAAATAATATATGCTACTTTTGATTGTTATTTGTAGAACCAATTGTCAGGTTTGCTTGATCTACGAGAGAAATGTGGTTCGAAAATGTTAAACAACGCCTGGGAAAACCCTGTGTTTGCAGAATTTTCCTTAAATATTTATGTTTATTTTTAAAATTCTACGCGATGACAACTATTTTTGGATACAGCTTAGTTATAAACTAATCATAATAGCTTATTCCTTGTCATGGATAACTTTTATAAATGTGTAAGTGGTGCATAATATGAGTTGAAACATAAAAATTTAAGTATTATAGGCGATCATTCTCAACCATTCATCAGTATTATGTACAAGGCTTGTGGTTTCAGGTACAGGGGCAATTTATAGACCAAAATATAAGCTAAGCGCTGAGGAACTCCTCCACGAAGTACGAAGTACGACTACGTACTTCGTGGAGGAGTTCCTCAGTGTTTAGCTTATATTTTAGTCTATAAATTGCCCCTTTGGTTTCAGGCACAGCTAGGGCCAATATTTAGAGACAATTAGTAGTTAGGAACTAATGTTCCAAGGATAGCACATGAAAGCGTACATATGTATCGCTTATTTCCAATGTGGTCCTGTTTGTTTGGCAGGTTAGGTAACCAACTGTGCCAAGGGTGTGTGGAGGGATCACACTACCTATTGAATGTTTTCAAGCTAAGTGATTTCTTTTGCATGCAGAGGGATGGCTCTCCTCTACCTTTTAATGTGGCTTCCGAACCTCTTCTACAGATGGCCAACCCTTATATCCTGACCTATAGCCTGCCACAACATTTAAAATGCTTATTTTTTGAGATACAATAATGGGTTTCCTTTCCATGTCTTATCGTGTATCCCACATACAAGCTACCTAGCTGAGATTGCAACAAAATGCTAAAAAAATTCAAGTGTTAAGTAATTGATTTGACAAAAGGGTACGTTATGTTATGTACTAGTACTCCTGTTTGGAGGTTTGGCAGTGTGCGTGTGACATATGCCGTTTGATTAGCATGAGAAAGCATTAATACGTTATACGTATCCTCCAGCAAGTGTTGTTTTGTTTACGAACTAACACGAAGTACTTTCATAAATATTACGGTGTTCTTTTTCATTTTTTAATGAGAAACCCGAAAGTCGTCTGTATTCTAATAATCACGCAGTATCAGTCAGACTTTGGGCATCTGAACATTCTGTATCAAATAGAAATTGGTCACAGATTTAAGTCAGTCTCATTTTCTCACTTCAAGCACTGGGTTGTTACGCCGTAAGTGCAATGACTTATCCCCCTGTTAGAGTGGCCACGCCACGTAAAGTTTTAGTCGAAAAAATAACAGAGTCCGTAAAAAAGCTGAAAAATTGGGAAAATTAACACTTTCATTGTCGAATAGGTCGACGGGCTGCCTGGCTCTGACGGACTCTGGCGATGTGAAAATAGGCTCCGTGCTACCTCCGCGTCGACGCCACGAGCAAAAATTGCGCGGCGTCCTTTCACTTCTCTGAAGAAGTGGATT
This sequence comes from Streblospio benedicti, assembly GCA_019095985.1. Lineage (NCBI taxonomy): Eukaryota > Metazoa > Annelida > Polychaeta > Spionida > Spionidae > Streblospio > Streblospio benedicti. The sequence continues at coordinate 1,970,956 of CM032663.1, forward strand.
TTTCACCCCTGGTAGCAACTCCGCGCGCGTGGAAGGGGATTATTGATTAAATTCCCTTTGATCTTTTTGAGTTCGCTGGTCGCCGCGCGAAGCCGTATTTGGCACCGAGGGACCCCGTCTGCTTCCGTCCGACGTAAAATGAATGCCGTTCAGCACCACTGTACACCGGTGTACTGCGCAAGACCTATCCGCGCCAAGAATAGTGGCCACTTCGTCTGCTTCCGTGGTCATGCCGCAGTCGACGGTCTATCGGTGCCCTGCGGTGCATGTTTCGATCGAGGGGTTGTTGTTTCGCCTGCGGCGTCACTTCTACTCCGCCAGGAATGGAAAATTTAACCCAGTAAAGGGCATGGCCATGGCGCCGAGGCTCATATGTAAATGGCACCTTTATCCTTACAGTCATAAATTCATAATATAATCACTAGTCTGGTAAATGTGTGCTAAAATGCAACCATTAGTTCTCAGGCATTTGCACTGGAACAAATGGTTGCATTATGTTCAACATTAAAGCCCCTTTCACAATTGCGTTGCGAGCAGTCAGCGACCACTTGGCGATCACATTCGCATACGTTGCAAGCGTGTTTATGAAAATCGCAGAAGTGCAACATGTGTATGTGTAAATAGAAAAATACGTGAATTTGAAACGGTCTCTTCTGTTGCAGGCGAGATTATGATCGCAAGTGAATTTCGGGCATGTTCAAAATTCAGTATGGGTCATAGACTGGCGCATCTATTGATTTTTTTATGTTTTGCTCGCACGACTGTTGGTACGTGCGTTACACAATGTTGCATAAGCTCGTGCGATCATGAGACTATTGCTCAACGATCATAAGGCATTGGGCGTGTGTTGCACGACCGTTTCATCCAATTGCATGACATAATCCAACATGTACATGTACATATACCTGTATAGTCAGGGATCTTCATTCATTGTCTAAAAGCTGATGAAATGGCCGGTGTTGAACAAGCCATTCCTCATCACATGGGACGTTTGTACATCTTCAAATACAACTACATGAAGTCCAACATAGACACGTGGACATATTGGGAATTCTTATTGTTAAAGGCAACTTTATCAAAGAAATAGAGGAGGTTGGTGGGTAGAGCCATGGGTAGAGAGACAAATGTTATTCAGATATAGTTCGTGCGACTTAGGTATTGGACGTACACCGTTGCACAACCAATCGTATTGTTGCACGACCAAGTGTCTTGCCATCTGAGTATTGGATTTGATAAAAAATCGTTTACCTGCCTGTCGCCATACGTTGCACAACGTTGAACAACGGTGTAGCGGCACATACGACTTTTATAAAACACTGGCGACTGGATCGTGCACCAGATGCAAACAAGCGCGCACCACTAAACTGTGTTGTGTGGCCGTTGTACGTCCCTTATTTTTATTGCGATTATTTTGGCGACCACCTCTTGAACACGCATGGTACGACTTTTTGTTCGCAAGTGGTTGCGCTCAATTGTGAAAGGGGCTTAAACAGAACACTGGTTGCTTTATTACAAATCATTAACGCAGCCTTCACACTACATGTGTATCATTTATGCCACTCAGATGGAGAAAATAAATTCTAAAATATTTTCATTACTTTACAGTTGAAACATTCTCTGGAAACTTATCAATTGCTGTCTATAACGGAAAGAAGACTATGCCTGTCCATTTGGAATCAAATACTGCAAAAATTATCAAACAAGTCTCACTTGTCGACCATCAACGTTCAGCAGATATTGGACACAAGCTGGGAGAGCTGTAAGAGGCACAAGGATGATTGTGAAACGCAAATTTCCAAGGTAAAATTTTATTCTTGAGTGATGCACTAGCTATAATGTAACACATATCTTTAGTAATTCGACATGTACAAAAATGAATGAAACCAGTAGTTAAAAAAATCAAAGCATCTTTTCATCTATGAAAATTGGCAAGACGTTTTGATTGTGCCCAATAATTTTATTTTGACATATTTCAAAAACAAAAAGCCAGTTGGTGTCTGAAAAAATACAATTACTTGAACCGATTCCATTTTTTTAGCTTTTTGTAGGTCTGTGAAAAATAATTTGTATATGTACACGTAATGTATTCCGACATATTCTTTATCTTGTAGGAAGATGACAAAGGCATTTTGAAAAACAACGAAGACAAACATAGATCAAGTATTTTGAACAAGAGAACTGGAGCCAGTTCAGATTATTCAGGTAGGATGTGTGATCATATGAATGAATACAATATCTTTGCATTAGTACAGGATAATTTCCCCTCATTTACTTACTATTTTAATGGAGCATTCTTGCAACATGCAAGATAAATATATTTGTTTTCAGATTATGGAGAGAATCAGAATTAGGGGATTATCTCCAAAAGTATTCCTAAAAATTCTATGTATCTAGTATTTTGTAGTACATGTATCTGAATTTTCTTTTATGCTGTGTCTATATCACAATATTAATGTGTGTGTGTGTTTTTGTGTTTTTTTTTCTATCTGTTTTTGACAAGGAACCTACATGGTTTGAAAACGTGTAAATTAAAAAAAAATCAAAATTGAACAATTGTATAACAAAAATTAGACAAAAAACATTAATATTGTGATATAGGCACAGCTTAAAAAAGAATTCTGAAACAAAATGAGCACAAGTAGTCCATGTACATGAATGAAATTTTGTCAATATACACTGTACATCTAGAAACCTGTCCTAATATGTGTCAAAGTTTCATAACGATCATAGAATCCAGTATAGCCCTCTAGTTAAATCCCGACTTAAACATCTTTTAGTACATAAAATTTAGTTATGAAATGAGATATTCAAATTTTACACTAGCGTTGAGTAGGAACTATATTAATTATCTGTCCGATCTTAATGAAACTTCAACCAATAATAGGACAGGTATAGGGACAAAATTTAATTTTTTTGAGTTTACTTTCTATGCTATTCTAGGGTATCACAATATCACAAGAGTCCAAAAATATAATTTAGAATTTATTAAAGGTTTTCAACACTAAAAGGCGTTAATCATAACAATATATAACACATATGAATAATTTAAATTATAACTTCAATTATTTTACTTTTTTATCAATTGATGAGTTTATTTAAAATTGAAATTTATAGATGACGAAGACAACAATGAATTATTTTGTGCCGACGAATATGAGCTGAAGACAGATACCCCAAAGAAAACAGAAATAAGTATGAAATACTATTCGATAGTTGATAGTTAATGAATGATTTCATGATATTTATAACAGCAATCATTAAAATATGTTCCACTTTATCAAAAGTATCAATAGTCAAAAATTGTTGTGAAAGCAGAAATGATTGTGTTTCAGGTAGACACTTGTCTAATTATTCTTGTAGAATTCTTGTAGAATTTTCTACTTCAGCAATGATCAAGATGTGTTACTTATTGAACTGAAAAATACTTTCAATAAATAAATATTTTTGATAAATAAAATACTTCAATTCATTTTATTTTGGTATGAATGAAATACATAGCATCAATACGTTTCATAATATCCTTATTGTGTATTTAGGTAGAGCAGTCCATTCTGATAGTTCCAGCCATCTTCAACAAAAGAAAGTAGAGAAACACAATAAAGAAACCATCAATCTGAATGTTAATAGGCACATAAACCCCAATGATATTTCTGAAAAGACAACTGATATAAATGAAGAAAATGTTGTCACTGTAACAATAGGAGAAGCTGTTACTGAATGTGCAAGTAAAATTAATAAAACTATCATCAACACACCTGCTATATCAACGTCCAACCCTGTATTACCTGAGCCTGTTGTGGTGGTAAATCTCTCAAGTATTTTAGATGGCCAAACCGATAGTGCTCAAAAAGAACTTTTGATGAACCATGAAAAATATGTGAAAGAGATCTTTTCAGGTATGTATAAGTGTTTCTTTGTTTTTATTGTGTTATTGGGCAGTTTAAACATGACAAAGATAGATGATTCCATTGGTTTTGCATACATGTATATGAAGAATATTATTGTTTGTCGATCAATTTGATAAGTATCATCTAATATATTTAGAATGATGGACGTCAGTCAGAGAGTTCTCTATATTAGATAAGAAAAATAGCAATGGATGTCTTTACTGCGAAAATGGTGTAAATACATTGTACGTTATATATGAGATATTTTTGCAGGTAATGCATTCCAACATAAAAGTAAACATGAAAGAACTCTTCAGCCTCAGGAAAAATCGTTATTTAAAACAAATGAAGAACTTAGTAATAGCAATGTTAATAACCACTCAACATCGACAAGAACGGATGATATGGCTGAAGAGATAACTCATATAAGTGGGGACAATGTTGTTTCGGTGATGGTCGAAGAACCTACAAGTGCTTGCGAAAGTAACAATAGTAAAACTGTCACAAACGTATCTGATAAAGTCAACTCTGAACAAGCCCTACCAGAATCTGTGGTGACCATTAACCTCAACAGTATCATAGATGGTCAAACTAACACTGCACAAAAAGAGCTATTGATGAAACATGAAGACTTTATCAAAGAGGTCTTTTCAGGTATGGATTTATTTTTGTAAAAGTGTTTCTATAAGAAACTTTCTTTGCTATTATTTTGCGAAGTACATTGACAGCATACATACCGGTATATAGCAAGTACATGTCATTGCATTGCTTATTTTTTTGTGCTCAAATGAATTATTTAATATTTACACAGCACTCATTAATCTATACTTTTTATACAGATAATAATAAGAGCTATTAACACAGCACAGCATACAAAGCGTATTTAGAAATCTTTCAATTTTAAATG
>CM032663.1:1975849-2000042 GCA_019095985.1 Streblospio benedicti
TTTTTATATCTTTTTTTTTTAATATATATATATATATATATATATATATATATATATATATATATATATATATATATATATTAGCTCTAATGAAAATTGATTTATTCTAAAAGGCTTATCTAATAAATTTTGGAAAATTCAGTATTCAAAATTATCTGTTTCGACCAACTTTTCACAAGCAGGTATAACGTATAAACAAAAGAACAAAAAAGAGACCATAATACATAATGAGAGAGAAAGAATAGACATTTGTCAATTTAGACAATCAAAATTTACACATGCAAGTACATATCCACATATATTTTAGTCTAATTACGTGAAGTTGACAAGCATGCGAATTGCAAGCTTTTATGGTATCAATTGAAAGGTTAGAAAAATATTTTCTAGAATGGTACAAAACGAAATATTCTGTTTTTATTTCATTTTAATGTTATAACCATAAAGGTCATATTGAATCAGAAAAGGCCAAGGCAGTAAGTTGAAAACTGACATTGATAACACACATCGCTATACCAATATATTTTAATTACATATATGATTTCAAGTGAATGTATTTGTCGATCTAACAACTACATCATGCAATGCTTGTTGATTGCAATCACAGTCACTGAGTTCCAATGTTTACATGGATAGACGACACAACCACACTGACCTCAGTGTGGTTGTGTCGTCTATCCATGTAAACATTGGAACTCAGTGACTGTGATTGCAATACTAAGGTTAAAAACTTTTAAAACAGCTAAATGAACACTTGCATAAAAATAAACACAAGGATAAATTCATTGCTTAGCATAGATTTTTTTCATTTTTAAAATGTGTAGAAGATATATCCGAAATAAGATACTGTAATCTGTTATATAGTCTACAAATATATTTATAAAAAATGTTCTACTAATTTTCTAATTTGTGTATAAATGAACTGATGATCATCAATACCTGTATAAGTCGCGTTAGCCATTTACCGGGTATGCTTCCATTTGAACTTATTAAATATGAAATGACTTTCAAATACCACGCTCGGTAACAATTTATAAGACAAATACAAAACACATTGCCGTGCCCGCCTTTTTATAGCTGGTAGCGCTCTGCTTTGTCAATTGGTAACCAGATTAACCAATATAGTCCATGCAGCACATGCATCAGCAGTGAAAGAGTAAATGATAACACAATACTTGATGGGCTATCAAGCTGATCCTTTCGAAATGCACGTAGCAATAATATGTGATTTTACCGGCCCGGCAAGCCACAACAGCCTCGAAAACTGCCTTATAATAGCAGCTTGTTGGGAACGCTACTATATGTTCACAATTATTTTAAACGGACAAACATCACTGTTATTGTTAGGTCACTGGCATGCAGCCCTCTTAAGGGACTGCCAGAGTAGTTGCCTGGTATAACTGCGCCAGTTAGGATTAGTAGGGACTGTGTTGTTTCTTAGGTTTGTATAGTTATTAGACATGATTTGGTGCACTTCGGTACCAAGTATAGTAAGTTGTCTAGCAGCACTTAGATTCCCCTCTGAGAGAAAATAGGGTTAGACAATCCAACTCCTGTGGTGTTGCTCTATCAGCGACCAGCCTCCGCCTTCCCCATGGCCCACCATAGGCGCCCTGTCCGTCCATTGGTGAGGTTGGTGGGTGATTTGTGCTATCAGGACGCACCCGTAGTCACTTCCACCAAGAGTAGGCTGTTTTGAACTGCAGGCTACACGCGCTTGTGCTTGCCATCCTCAGACTTTTTTCCTGTGTCCCCAGAGCTAGAAAGGAGCCACCTACGAGTGATGAAGAAATCCAGGTCTATAATACCTCTGTACCTCTAATACCTCTATAATATCACTGGTTGCCTGTTGAGGCATCAGGGTTAAAAAATTGACAAAACTATGCCTTTTCTACGTGTACAGATTTCAACAACTTTATCTTAGCATCCATACCAAATACTCATACAATATTGGAAAAATGAACTAAATATCAGTCCGAGAACCTCGGTCTTAGTTTTGATCCATTGAAAGTTGTCAAAGTGAACCCGAATTTCCAAACAACTTTATACGATGAACCTGATTCATATTTGGTATGCATATAGATTTGGTAAATACTGTAAACAAAGTGAACCAGGGCACACAACTTCTCATCATGTAGCACACACTCAAAGTGGTAGATAATTTCAGGGAAAAAAGAGAGACTATATGATTAAGCCTGTGAGAGGGCTGAATATAATATTAAAGCTGGACCAGGCTTAAGAGGCGTTGTGCAATACTGATACTGGCCAAGTCTGAAGAAGTCTATAAGCCTTACGAAAGGTTAGCTCAGTCGCTAGAGAGCCTGTCTTACACACAACGAGTGGTCTAGTGTGGAAACTTCCTTGAAAGTGCCCAGTGGGTTGACCTAGTATATAGATAATGAGGAGGGGGCTACTGCCTGGATAATATTGAACTCAGATATTTGGGTATGTGTGATCTGACGGATGGTTGTAGCCAGGTCTGAGAATTCTTACAGGTCCCACGGTCACCGAAAGCTGGTTATGGGACAACTGCTGGTACTGGGAGAATTTCTGATCTGAGATGAGTTGTGACCCTGGTGCACTGAATGTATAGAACTCCCTATCTCTCTCTCCAAAGCCAGCAACAGTTTTCGTTCGGGATTGAGTGAATGTCTGTGTCCACTCCCACGATTGGTGAAGCTGTAGCCATAGGAGGGCAAAGCGAGTGATCAAGTGAGCCAGCTCGTGGCCACACGGCTGATTGTCGGTTAACAAGGAGATGGAAGTTGGGGGAGTCTGTAAACAAAGTGAACCAGGGCACATGACCTCTGGTCAGGTAGCACACACTCGATGTGGTAGAGAGTTTCAGGGACAAAAGAGAGACTATATTAAGCCTGTGTGAGGGCCAAAAATAGTATCAAGGCGGGAACAGGCTTTAAGAGGCGCTGCGCAATACTGATACTGGCCAAGTCTGTCTCTGAAATTTCCTTATAATACTTTTAACTATGAAAGAATAACATTAACAACCGGCAGAGAACACTTGTTCACCAAACATCCTACCAGTATGTCATTTACTGAAGTATTGACTGTAATCATTCAGCAAAAATTTTGTGTTCTTAGAAGAGGGTATTATTGGTTTGTATCTGCACCTATTCACTTCCAGTTACTACACGTATGGAAAACAAGTGTTCTACGTTTGTTTATGATTTGGTTGATAAATCTGAAATGAATAAAATATCTGCGAGAAAAACGCTCACTAAAAACTGACACTGTCCCTTTCTTTCTAAAAATACACCACCACGACTTCAAGAAAGCCAGTACAATGTATACATTCTTGGAAACGCCAACACCTGTAATATATTTTGATCTGGTCTAAAAGTCGCTTTACGAGTCATTCATCAACTGATAAATAATGCTTATGTCAAACTAATTATGTACAAATTTTTTTTAGTCAGGTGTTTTGGACAATTGATAACATTTTTTATAGTGTTGGACTTTAGACTGGTCGATCATCATGACACAGTCATTTGACACTAAATGCTTACCTGGGTATGTAATACATGTATATGTACATGTAAAGAGTTTCGGAGTTGACTTATCGATGCTCTTGGCCTGGTGTAGGGGTGGGTGGAGGGAGTCGGGGGGGGGGGACTTGCCCAACATTTTGATGGAGCACACTCCACTGGCAGTAAAAAATGCGACCAAAAGTATGATCAATACTGAGAAAAATCATACCCATTTCTATTTGGTTTTAAAAAGATGACAAATTTGTATTAAATGATTCTAAAAGTAATGAATTAATATCTTCACAAATGTTATGATGATAAATATAGCAAATAATTTCATTTCATATATATATACTCTTCTTCACTGCTTTTTCACCAAGTTCAGTTAATTATTAAAATATGATGCAACAAACATTACTGAATACTGTGGTATAAGGGAAGAGTCATTTTGACTTTCTTGGGGGGTGGGGGTCGGTTGGTTTTAGGGGGGGTCGGACTTTTGAAAATGATCTTTTAGGGGGGGTCGGACTTTTAAATTTCAACTACCGTATTCCCGTGCATAAAAGCCCATGGGCTTAACATCGAAATGGGCTTAATGTTCGAATATAAGCCAATGGGCCAATAAGTGAGAATAAAAATATTTTTCCCTGCCAAAAAAATCGATTAAAATTGATAGTTACTTGCACCCTGAACCCAGATGAGTGACCAAAGACACGTGAAACAACGTAACACACTTAAAGAAATCCTGTGCTCGTATGCGTACACATACGGTCATACCATGATCATGCTTTGGGCGATATTAGAAGCTCCGACACGTTTCACTATTTTCCATCAATGGTTTAGAATGAACATCGATATAAACCTTCGGCGGGAGCTTGAATCAATGTTTGAAGATATATATTTGTGGTAATCTGCATCTAGAATACACCCAAAGTGAGAATTAACAAATAATATATTTTTTCAAAACAATTCTTACCGGCATAGTTTTTGTTGCAAACGAAACGTGATTCTGTAAGAGCTTTCCACAACGCAACCTCGTTTTAATGCATTAGAAATCAATAGCAGACTCAGACTTCGACTGTTAAATGCTTTCGGTATATCTCCAGTGCGTGAGTATGATTTATAATGGCGAACTTCCGGAATTCAAATATTTATTAAATTAGGTTTGTACGATGTTACCATGCTATGAAAATTCTTTTGACAATGACGAATATGAAGACAGCATTGCTAGAAAAGATATGAAACTAATAATTACCATTGATGATTAAAGGAAAACATCCTGCATGTTGTCAAAAGTAAGTACACTCATCATCGCCCGCGTAGGTAGACTAGTACCGTACAGTGACACGTAAGAACCCATGGTTAAGAAACTTTGTGGCTCTATATAGTCAAAATCCAATGCTTATTCATCGCCAAATAGGGGGTGGGCGTAGTATACGAATATACGCCCCTGGGCTTGTAAGTGGGAACTTTTTCCATTTTCAAAAGGTCCAAAAAGTGCTGTTTTTCGGTTATAAGCCCATGGGCTTTAATGCGCGGGAATACGGTAATAGGGGGGTTTGGGGGGGGGGTCAAACTTTTGAATTTTGGCATTTCGACCTCATAGAAATTTGATCTATATGTTTTGTTAAATGCTCAAAGAAAATCCGCATAATTAAGCAAATGAACTAACTGAAGTATAGAAATTTATTATGTAAAAATCATTATGAACGCCAAACATTCATCTATCATATATAGTATACATAAATAATACATATGTATTCTTTGTACTGTATTCGCACTGTTTTAAATTGTATTTCTATTTTAGTTGTTGACAAGAAACCTACATGGTTTGAAAACGTTTATAAAAATAAAAATTCAAAAATCAAACAATTGTGAACATATTCATACAGCATTAAAGAACATTCTAAAACAAAATAACATTAAATTGTACCCAAAAATATTGTCCAAGCTCAAAAAAAAAAACAGCCAAGTACAGGGGAGCATTCCCATATACCTATTTAGTGGAAGTTCCTCCTGCTTTTGGCGTCTGAAGGTTGTCAAAACCATATGATACGAGTAAAAATCAAGTTAGTCATAAAACCCTAAATTAGTAAACTGGAATATAAAATTGGATTTGTTGTGTTCTTCAAGTATTAAAATCATCGACAGCTCCAATGGTAGCTATCATGTTTTATTTGCATTTGCAAGACAATTTAATCTTGATGGAATATGCATGAGAAATGTTATTGAGTAACAACTTTGAATTGCATAACTAAGTCTCAGTTAACTGTCTTTGTTCAGATAAATTTTAACTACTCTATCTGGAATTTTCAGAAAAAGTCCTGGCCTGCACCAGCAAAGGGAAACAGCCAAATGTATCTTGAACCAAACAACACTGTGTTGGTCGGACTGGAGGACTTAGATGACGACCCTGATGTGCTAGAAGCTCTCGCATTCAATGCACAGTCAGCTTCACAGAAACACAAAAGCAATGAAACACATCACAAAGACAAGACTTATGAAACCAGTGACAATGCAGCAGGGAAATTTGTGTTTTCTGAAAGTGTTGAAAGTAGCCAAGATGCTGAACCACTGAAAGTGGGGGATGGTGAGAACCAAGAAATGGACAGAACCAAAGATACCGACCGAAACGATGCTCCTGATGCTCGTGATACTCATCATGAGGAGCGTGTTGAAAATAGTTATAACATTGAGAGTACACAAATAAGTGAAGGACAAAATGCCACGTCGCCAGAAGGGCAGGAAGAAGAAAAGGACAAGGAGACACTGAACAAGAAAGCATCATTGGGCTCGGGCGATGATGACCAGCTTCCTGATGACGTCAAGTGCCCTGTGGAGACAGACAACAGCGAGTGGCAGTGTGCTTACTGCGCCAAGCAGGACAAAGACTACTCTGTAGTTTATAGTAAGTCTGTAGTTTAGTTTTGGACCCGCCAAGTCAAACTTGTAGGGATTAGATTGTAATTTTAAGTCATCCATACATTATCAGACAAGTTATGATTTAAAAGTATGAAGAGAAGTTTACATTTCTTTGAGTTATCTATACATTCAAATAATCAGTGTTTATGATAAACAGGTGTTACTATAATTTGTTGTTCGTTTATGAGCTTTTGGGTTAAGAGTGGGTGGTTCTTGATATGTTTGTGATAGTTATCAGATAAAGAGGCTTTACAAATGTACAAAAGTGAAGAAGTATTTTCAGGAAACCTATTATGATTTTTGATAAGTTCATCTAGTTACGAGAAACTGTGACATAGTTTTTATTAAATGATCGTCTTATCATTTCTGCATATATTACCACTTTTTAACCACTTCAGTATAGCCTGACTTATAGTTTTACTTTTATTTGTAGGTATTGTTTGCATTTTGAATTGATTTTTGTTCATGCACTCGATCATATTTCAATGTTCCAATTGTGTAACAGCTAAAAATATATTCCATTAACAAAAGTAATTTTTCCTTCATATTGCCAATATTTATCCATGTGTAAATTTACTACATGTTGGACATGTAAACACATGGTGAAGTTTTTTGTCATTGCTGCGATCTTTCAGATCACACCAGGACCCATTTTGAAAAAGCGTTCACATGCAAACACTGTCTGCGTGTGTTCCCAACCAAGATGAAGCTCGATCGACATTACAAAGTGTCACATGACATTATGCCATTCGTCTGCCGTTATTGTGAGCAGGGCTTTGAGAAGTACGGAAGCCTGCAGAAGCATCTAGTCATCATGCATGAAGAAGAAAAGTTAGTATACAACTGTGGGGGTTTTGCTATTTTTTTTCAATGTCTGTTGTTCCTCTTGAGATTTTAATGTTAAGTGTGTACATCAAATTTAGGTTCATACACGACAAATGAATTTGGCAACTCGTTTATGGTGGTTACATGCTGTTTAAGGCTGTAAACCAACAGAAAAGGTTACCAAACGCATAATTTTATTGGGAAATGGGAGAATGTGTTGTGTCATCATATGATCATATGTTTAACATAATTTCTTCCTTTATTTTAATAATTTCTATGCAATGACTATAAAATTTTCTTGTAACTGTATAAGGCATATTGTAAATTATACTTTGTCTATCAACCTAATTTCATAATTTTCAGTTCCTGAAGGCAAAACAAGAATGTAATAGAATATAAATATGTTGAATGCAATTCATATCAGTGATTTTTTTCTTTCTGGCCAGTAACCATGACAAAACTTTCTGCAAAGTGTGTGAGCGTAAATACAAGACCGAGGCAAGTTTGAAAGGTAAAGTGAATATCGTGATTAGTATTAAGTGGGAAAATAAACATTAAATGCCATAGACTACATTGATTTTCATCACTGATAAGAAACACTTATGTCATGTGAGATGTACATATCAGTTATTTTTTATTCAAATCCAATGTTAGTAATTTATAGAACAAGGAAAATATTCACTACAGTACATTGTTAATATTAAATTGTACCATTAAGGTTCATTTTCTCTAAATAATCCACATAGATAATCAAATCTTAATTTTGATCACATGTAAAGTGTAACTGTTAAACATTCTTGGTTTATCCTGACTGTCTTGAAAAAGAGAGTCCAACTTGTTTTTGAATTTTGAATCTTTTTTAGTCTATTGAAAATATTTTTGGTACTTTTACAAACGTGATCTCATCAAGTCTCTGTCTTGTAAAAGTGATGAAAATATTTGATATGAAATAATAAGAAATTCTAAGTTAAAAAAACGTGTGACTTTTGTTTTAGACAGTCAAGATAAAACAAGAGTGCATATTAGATTTAAAATGCCTTTCTTACCACTGAGTTTAAAGTTCGAAAAACACAATGTAAATTTTTATATTTTTATTTTTAAAAATGCTTATATGTGCGACCAACTGCCACTTACTAAATACATGCAATATTATTAATACAAAAGCCAAAATGAGGAATGCTACTTATTACCAAATTCAAGAACTGATCAGATAGTTATATTACCACTCTCTGAGTATCAGATGTCAAGCAAATTGACCTGTGAAATGTTTCACCTGAGAGTGGATTAACATAATTCATCACTTTATGTGACCTGTTTAAATAATGCAACCTGATTGGTTGAACCCACCACACCCATCTGATACTCAGCTGGGATTGATCACTTGACCTCATTTATATTCATCACAGTCCTGTGGTGAATATAGATTAACAGCCTGTGGTTGGTCAGAATTTTTAATAAGAATAGTTATGTGTCAGAGGTCTCTTCAGGACATCTGATACTCAGAGTGTATTACCATTGAATATTTGCCAATTTCAGCTCACATAGCGGCTTGCCACAAGAACGAAGTGAACGAGTGTGAGTTTTGTCACCGTAAGTTCTCTCATGCGGCCAACCTCACTCGCCACCTCAAAATACACACAGGTGAGAAACCACACATATCAAACAACAGAAGATAGATTGTAATCATCATAGTTTTCACTGTGATTGACATATTAGCTGATATGGCATCATAATGTAAACCATTTTGTATAATTAATTTTTGATTTTTACAGGCTGTACCCTGGGTGTCAAAGAGTAAAAATAAATTTTTGATCAGGCCCTGGCCCAGCAATAAAGTTAGAAAATTATTATTAATAAAACAAAGTGAAGATACTTCAAATGCTCAAAGTTTAATTCTTTTGTGTCTTAAAATCTAGAATTAGGTGTGACTTATAAACTCTTAAGCTCATTTCTGTAAAATTGTTGTGTTTAACGTAAAAGTCCAAGCAAATGTAAGTCATCATCTATTGTTTATGACTGCAATATCCTTCAGCAGGTGTCTTGTGTCAGTAGGTCATAGGTCAGTAGGAAGATATAAATACAACGATACTAAAAAACATAAGATTGCAGATCAAAGAATGTAAACTTATAGCATCCTGGTCATACATACGTAGGAAAATATAAATACAACGATACTAAGATAACATTGCAGATCTTATTTTGGTACCCCAGGCTGCAACTGAACCCCAAAGTATTGCATTTTGCATGATATATACAACAAAACACTACCCATGATCCACGCCTGCTGTGTTCCAGGCGAGCGTCCGCATCGCTGTGAGAAATGCGGCGTCGGCTTCATCGAGAGGAAGTGTCTGGTGCTGCATCTGATCCGCAACCATGTGGAGAAGGGAGACGCACAGGCCCCACTGTACGTGTTGGTCACTATTTGTGATGTATACAGTTTGAATAGGTTATACATTAATGACAGGCTCACAACACTTTGCTGATATGAGGCAAATACAGTGTAAACTCAAATACTAGACTTTAGTAAACAGTGAAAATTTTAAAGTGTGTCAAGAAATAATATTTTAGTGAGATCACCGTCCAGCTTGGTTGTATCAAGGCGATGTTGTACTTTAAATGAGACTTGACAGGGTAATGGCTTACAATATTATAAAAAGTACAAGTGGTGCTGCTTTTTGTTACACCCAAAGCAGCTCACTCCCCGAAATTGTCATGGTCTACACCTTACAAAAACTGGTTCTGAAGCTATATATGTTTGACAAATACAATATATATTTTATGAGAAGGTGGTAGAATGACATGTGTTTGGTTGTGATGATGTCTGACCAGAATCACTGACTTTCAGGCCAGACGGTGCTGTGACGTGTGAACTGTGTGGGAAAGGCTTTGCTAATGAATCAGCACTCAGGAGTAAGTTATTAATAAACTAGTCAATATTAATTTTCTCAACTGAAGTGTAGCTTGTATATTTTGGAAGGTGTATGGCTGTCTGCTACAGGATATTTTTTTAATATTCTGTCTTGTGCAAATAAGGATTTAAAAAAAAATCTATCTTGCTCAATTGCAATGTTGGGACACTATAGTGAATCTGGAAACAAGACCCCATGTATAACTGAAGCTGGTATCCCAAACACTTACCTCGGTCATGATTGTAGATACTGATAACAAAACAAAAAATGTCCTAATCCACATTCACAAACATATAGAAAGAAAGCAGTGTCCCCAAAGCAACCCTGAACTAACATCCCTTTTCTGTTATTTAATTAGTTCAGTCCTGCTGAGGAAACCTGCCTCTTTCAATGTACAGTAACGCTGCTCACTTCTGTGAATCACAATTTGTTTAAATTGAATCGCCCCCCGGGTGTTCTGATAACGCGTTTCTTGTTTCAACGGAATCGTCCCCCTTCCATGACTGAGACCACAATCCCTGTTTCAGTCCACGCTCTGACGCACAGCACGCAGCGAGCCACCAATTAATCCTTAATTAGTGCAGCCCTGCTGAAGAAACCTGCCTCAAGAGCTTTGTCAGGGCTAATGCAAAGTGAAAGGATCTCGTATTAACTTTTTCACCCCCCATGTATAACTGAGACCACACACGTCCCTGTTCCAGTGCACGCTCTGACGCATGTGTGACTGAGAATCCATTCCTTGTTTCAACGGAATCGCTGCCCTAAATGTGACAGGGAATGCGTGCTTTGTTTCTGTAATAGTTTATGGAAACAGGTGTTGACATATACGTTGCTTCAACAATAACTACCACTTCAAGATGCACTATCACAATGTATACATAGTAAAACATAGAATACAAGTACACAGTATTATAGTATGATATTGACAGTCAAATATTAAAGTACAATTTATAGTTAGCAAATATGCACCCCAGTTCTGTGGCAATATACATATATATAGAACTAAGTGATGTGCCCCAGTTTCAACTGAATCGCCCCCCTCGTGTAACTGAGACCACACGCGTTTCCTGTTCCAGTGCACGCTCTGACGCACAGCGCGCGTCGCGCGTGGTCGTGCAGCGTGTGCGGCAAGTGCTTCAGCCTCAAGTCCAACATGCTGCGGCACGAGGCGAAGCACGGCGGCGCGCGCCCGTTCTCCTGCACCGTGTGCGGCCAGACGTTCACCGAGAAGCGCAGCGTCACCGTCCACATGCGGCAGCACACCGGCGAGAGCCCTTACGTGTAAGTGAACGGCTGTCAGAGTATTTATTTATCACATTGACATGTAATTTCAGGCTCTACTACTTCTTGCTAACCCATGCAAGGTTATCACCCGTCTTAGAACTGACGTGATACTCTAGTTATCAGTCATGCCCCTCATATTCCATACGTGTACGTGACAGGCAATCTTATAGCGGATAGATTCTTTTGATATAGGTATTAAATCCAATTAAAATGAAATTTTTATATGCATGAATTTGATATTGAATCCAATTATCGCGTCAGTGCCAAGCAATCAGAGTCTTGTGGAAGACCTTACATGCATATTTTATAGATTCTTTTAATGATATTGAATCCAATTAAAATGAAATTTGTATAATTATGGATAAATTCAGACTTTATTAATTTTAAAGGTTTTCAAGCTTTTAGAGACTCCTAACATCAAACGAAATGAATACAATTAAAACGTTTGCTTCTATTTCATTTCTTTCATTGTTTTGGTTCTGAAAAGGATTCTTTAAAAACATTTAGAAATTAATAAAGTCTAAATTTTTGCATATGAAAAAAATACTTTAAACTTTCAAAAACAAAAATATAGCCAAAAATAACAATACAGATTATAGCATCAAAATTAATACATATTTTTATTCTGCGGTGTGTGTGTGTGTTACAGCTGTGAGGTGTGTGGTAAAGGCTTCAGCCAGCAGAGCAACCTGCAGGCCCACCTCCCCGTGCACACCAAGAAGCGCCAGTTCCACTGCTCCATCTGTGGCGCCTCGTTCCTCCGCAAGTCGCACCAGGTCAGTGGTTGGCACCAGCAAAATAGATTCAACCAATCAGCAAGCAATGCACCAAATGTCTGTTGGCCCCTATAAGGGTGTTGGATTGTCTGCTGGCTTCATGACTTCATGACTTCATTTTTTTTAAATACTAGAAGTTGTATAACTTTTGCATTGCCTATGAAGTTTATAAACTCTCGATTATATGACCTTTGTAATAGAAAGGAAGTTTATTTGTACATTAGGCTCGAGAAAAACATGTAATATATGTTAAGGTAGTTGAAAGGAAATGAAATTAAACCCCAAAATAACAGCTAATTTGAGACCACAACCAATACCAAGATCTTCACAACACACTCATTTTTCCATTGCCTTGGTAGGTGATCCATTTGAGATCATAACCAATATCAAGGTAATGAGGTAATGAGGTTTTACTGTAGATCTCAACTTAACACAACACTCATCTCCACATTTTGCCTTGGCAGGTGATCCACATGCGGCGGCACCAGAAGGATCCGCACCTCAAGTGCGCGAGCTGCAACATGGCGTTCTACCGTAACAGCGACCTGCACCGGCACGCGCGCACGCACACGCGCGACAAGCCGTTCCGCTGCGGCGTCTGCAGCAGGCGCTTCACACGCATCACGTACCTCAAGGTACCGGGGTCGGGTTTTACTTCATAATATCAGAAGAAAAAATGGAATATTGATTGATACGTACATTATTTAGTACTAGGTTGTACTAAACAAAGTTTTTTATGATTATTTATTTGCAATTTTTAACAGAAAATTAAATATACAAGGTGCCAGGGTTGGGTTTTACTGCAGAAGATAATTGACAATTGAGTTGTATCAAACGTTTTTTTATGGTTTTTTATTTGCAATCTTTAACAGGAAATTAAATTATTCTCAAGAAAACCTTCTCTTACGCTTCCTGTTTACACGGTGATGTGGNCAAAAAACACATGTGTGCCTGTATTGACGTAAACAAGAAAACATCTGGAACGTGTAGCTTTTACTTCAGAAGAAAATTGCAAATTGAGTTGTATCAAACAACTTTTTTTATGATTATCTATTTGCAATCTTTAACAGGAAATTAAATTATATACAATATGTGCAATGTGCTGGAAAAACTAGTAAGTTTTGGTTCTCCATAAAAATTCAAGATCATAAGCAATATTGGGATAACAGGATTCTACTGCTTTTGCAATAGAAAATTTTGTTTATTTGATTGTTCAGATCTCATTCTTTCACAATAAATGATAAATTTACATTTCATCAAACGTGTAAAATAATGTCATATGAACATTTTGTATGAGAGATCTAAAATTTTAAATATATATACATTTAAATATTGAAATACAGTTATATTATGATATATCTTTAAATGTATGTTTTTTATTAATAAAATCTTTAATATTTGTTTTAAAAGCAGTCAAAATATACCTGAAACACCTAAATTGCAAACTGGCTGCAGCAAACTTAAAGAATCCCAACATATTCACCCCTAAGAGTAATAAGTCGTACTAAAGCATTTGTATTGCTTCATCAGGAGCACCTCAACACGCACATGGGACTGAAGCCGTTCAAGTGTGACGTCTGCTCCGCCTGCTTCGCAGAATCCTCCGCCTTCTACAAACACAGACGCACGCACAGCAAGCCGTCTGCAGGCCGCGACAAGCAGGCAGACGACAGCGTCCCAAAACGAGTGTCCCTCATCATCAACAAGGATGGGTCGGTGATGGCAGAGCATTTGCTGCTGGCCAGCAACAATGGTAATGTAACTGTACAGTTGATGACATTTGTAACCACCCCAAGCATTACCATCATGATTTGGTTATTAAATATGTAATATAGAAATGGATTTTGGCTAAATTATAGAATCAATTCACTACCAAAAGTAGTCCGGCAATATTACATTTTTTTTCTTTCTTTTAAAAAAAAATTAAAATAGTTATGAAAAACTCAAAACTTTTGCATTGTAACATAATTTGTGACATATGTATTAATTACTAAAGCCTAAAGGCTTTAATATTACATATGAATACTGAGGTTGTTCAATTGTTATTTCTAATTCTATAATTTTTATTTGTTATAGGTAGAGAAGTAATTGTACAAAGCAGTGCAGAAACAACAGGCAATGGAATAGTAAACATCCAAGATGTAGAGATGATGGAAGATGCAAACAATCCGAGTATGATCGGCCAGTCAAGCCACGCAATTCAAAACCTCCGATTTTTGCCGACGTCTCATCCAACGCTACACAGCATTCTGCACAGTGATTCTGGAGACCCGGATCAGCACAAACGTGAGTGTTCGCTGAGAAATGAATGAGTCTACCTGTTAAATTTTATTGAACTGTATTTTAAATGCTTTAGTATATGTATATTTACTGATATATATATATATAGTTATCCAAACATCAAATGGTATTCATTTGTTCATTTATTTATTTAAATTTTGACTCTATAGACTCCGCATCAAAAATCCAAGTAGCAGAAGTAAATAAATTTCCATTTTGTATTACCTACTTTAAGCATTAAACTTAATTATTTCTAGATATTTTTAAATATTTCTTCTCTCATACCACTGTGTACCACTCTGAATTCACCCCTATAAAATATTATTTAACATTATAATTCACTTAATAAATAAATAAACAAATGAATACTTTTTGATGTTTGGATAACTATATGTAGCAATATATACATGTATGAAACCTTTTTTGAACCCAGAATTTTGAATTTTAAATACTAATTCTCATATTTTACATGGAATTTTGAGCTATTTTTGAGTAGAAGCTATTGATGTAGGCTTATTAAAAACAGCTCAAACTTTGTGTAAATCATGAGAATTTAATAGCTTTCACAACTTGAGCAGATGATTATCCAATGTAGTATTTTAAATGCCCGTTTGATTTACAATAAATTGCTAATGAGTGGGTAAAATTATTTCACTTTAGCTCTTTCTATACATTTTAACGTAAAATAACCACTTTCCATTATCTTTATCCGATGCTATGATTTCAGCAGACCCCAGCGTGGAGTACGAAGCAGAGATATCAGGCAGCAGCCCGGTGTTACTAGAGATAGACGCCACGGGCCACATGCCGGCTGTGGGCAGCAGTGATGGTCAGACGATCCTGGAGACGGCAGCCGAGACGTCGGGACTGATGGAGGAGGATTCGGATGAGGAGCGTCTGGTGGAGATCTCCCACCAGGGTACAATCGCTGCCGAGCTGCTCGCTAAAGGCTACGCACTGCAGCGGGACGGACGGTACTCAATGGAGGTTGTCGGGATGGAGCAGAGACAGTACGTAGTTGGGGAGGAGGAGGAGGAGGAGGAGGGTGGGCAGTACCATGTGTCAGATGAACAGGAGCATGGGGAGCCTATGCAGTACACACTGCAGGCTGTGGAGGAAGACCAGCAGGCAGAGTATGTGTCTGAGGACGTTGTGGAAGTGGAAGGCGTGGAGTATTCGCTGCAGCAGGCGAAGGACGAGGAAGGAGGAGGAATTGTGGGGCAACAGGACGAGTACACACTGCAGCAGGTGGCAGTGGACAGTGAGAGCTTGGATGAGGAGCGTGAACAGTACATGGCGACGATGTCACCACGAGAGGCGGACCACGAGGGACAGTACACACACGCAAACATAGAGACTGCTGCGGATGACGGCACCAGTGGTCACGTGACTGTGCAGGAAGTGATAGATGAAAAGGGGAATCCGTACTATCTGGTCATCAACAAGAGGTGATGATGGGAACTGACTCGTTCGTTGTGTATATCTGTTAAGAATGAATACAAGCTTTATTAAGTCAACGATGTACAGTATTCCATGATCATTTGATTTTTCTGCAGCATGCTTTTTGACTTTTTCAAGAAATGATCAAACATAATGCAAACACTATTGTAGTCTGACTTGACAACGGCTGCATGCTGTCCTCTCCCCGACTATGTGTATCTTTTGAGAGTCTTAAAACTCACCTGGATCTTTGTCATAGTACATAGCATTCATGCCATGTTTATTCAATTGTTTATAAAGGGAAACTGTATGTTACAGAAATATTATATTGAATGATCGTCGATATGCTGTTGATTGAATGAATCTTCTATTTATTGTGAAGACCTGATTGCCATGTAACTGATTTTCTTGCAATATCTGATCGTAAAAAATTTTTAATTAAATACAGTGTTTGAGGCAAATTATTTGACTTGACTTTATTTTTCACTACCATTGATAGTAGTGATAGTTATACTGTATTGTTTATATATTAAGTAATGTATGAAAGACGTTGACTCCTTTAAAATACAATAATTTGTATGTCTGCAGATTGGTAGCTGATACCTTGTACTAATAGTCTATCCAATTTTTGATGTTTTGATTGCGATAATTTGATTTGTCAATATGAAGGAATATTTATTTACTTGTAATATTTATAAAATAAGTTGCTATTGATTATATAGCAAGCACAAAACACGTTTCATATAAAATATATATGAAAAGAATATTTAAATGATATTTATGACTACAATTTTATGGGAAGCAATGTATATGTATACAATATATTGTATATTTATGTATGTCTGATTCAGTTACTATGTGCAATAAATTTTTCAATGTACCAAAACAAAAAAGCTAATAGTTATGTGTGTTCGATGCTTACACAGTGATTAACTGTACCATGAATTTATATAGTATCTCCATGTCCATGATTATACATCCAATATTTCAGCAATCTAATTTCAATTTTATTTATAGAAATAGATAGATTTTTACCAATTTTGTCAGAGTGTCAATAGGCTTTTGAAAAATATAGTACTGTAAAACTATAAATATTTTTGCACAATTTAATTAGCAATTTCACAGTTATGGTAAAACTGCAAAATTAATAGAAATCAAAATTTTATACCTGCAAAATATTCTAGTTTAACAGTACTAGTTTTTATTTTTTTTTTTCAAATTTGAAGCAGTGGATTCGATTAACAGGTTTCATTTGACAGCTTAAAAATGTGTGCTAATATTAACATTGTTTAATGATTTGCAGCCATTTCCTTTTATTGGTCAATTTTGTCAATTTTGTATTTATGGTATACTAGTATGTAAATTATGTGTTTTATATGAAGCAATTCTTTTTACTGAGAAACGATTTATAACTGACAAATCTGAAGCACGAGTCACATGAGTTCTTGAAGGTGCCAATTGGCTCATTATGTGAGTTACATTTAGGACCCAGTTAGTTTTCATTTGCATACAAAATAACTATGACTGAATTTTTTTTCTATTCATTAATTTCTGTGTATGAAACTGTAGGGGCTTTTTTGAAAATAGATTCATTGGATTTTTTCTTCTATAGATATATTTCTTTATTTTGTGGTAAATTTTTTAAAACTTACTGTCTGAATATTTTTGGACAATTTCAATGTCCATTTTCTGAAACTTCCTTTTTCTGTCACCAGATGGCAGCATGTGACAGTAAAAGTCGATATCTATCCGTAAGACTGTTGGGAACATGAACAGAGATGAAGGAGCTTACCAATTATCCCACACCTATGACAACCTTCTGAGACCTAGGGCAGCCCAAACCTGCAGTGTGCGCCCCCGACCCCCCTCTCACAACAAACACTGACTTCTTTTACTGTCACATGCTGCCATCTGGTGACAGAAAAAGGAAATCTCAGAAGATGGACATTGAAAATGTCCGAAAATATTCAGACAGTAAGTTTTAAAGGATTTACCACAAAATATTTGAAATATATCTGTATGGGACTTATTTTATTTATCTAAAAAGAGAACTGAAAACAATAAATATTAGGGCAGATCCAAGGGCAGGTGCACAAAATAATGATAACTCAGATTGGATATGATTTTAGCTTTTAAATAATAATGCACACTTTTGCATGTATGGATCTTGTGGAATTCCTGAGTTGCAACAACCCTCAAACCCAGCACCAACAAATACTGAAAATCTCAAAGGTCTCCTAATGAGTGCTGTTAAGGCTATTTTTAAAATAATGTTGTTACTATAAATTTGTATGTACTTTGTTCATATAGATTTTATAATAATATGTGTTATACTACTATTTTTTTCCAGCTATTATACACAATGGAAAGTCAAAATGTTCTATACATAGAACCTAATGGCTCTCTTTATAATGAAGATGGTTCAGTTCAAACTTTGAGTCTTGAAGAAGACAATGGTGCAATAGTATCAGAAGCAAATTATGAAGAAAATTATGTGATTAACTGAAATATACATGATATTAAGACTGAAGCAGTCACAGAAATAAGTGAAGTGTCAAATGAAACCTCCAAGAAGGATTCACCAGATTCTGGATGATTTTCAAACTGGGGTAATATTGTTATTTGGAATGTTTTTTTTATGACGATTAGAACTATCTTCTTTTTTTATAACTGTTGTACTTTGGTTCATATTTCTTTAATCACAACACCATTTTTTTACCTTCATTGACAGTTTCTCCAACTGCTGTTGGCATCATCAAAATGATTTCCTGCACATGTCAGTATCTGAAACACGAGTCACAGTGAGATCTTGGAGGTGCCGCTTGGCTCATTATGTGAGTTGCATTTAGGACCCACTTAGTTTTCATTTGTATACAAAATGACTATGATTGAATTATTTTTCCATTTATTAAATCTCCCTGGATGAAGTCCGGAGAGAGATTTCTAGCTTTGCTTCTGTCCGCTGTATGTATGTATGTACGTATGTATGTCCGTCTGTTTTTTTTTGTTTTTTTTTATAATTTAGCTCTGATGAGGAATTTATTATTCGAAAGCACTTAGCAAATAAATTTTAGAAAATTCAGTATTCAAAATTATCCTTTTTTGACCAACTTTTCACCAGGAAGGTGTATAAACAAAACAACAATGAGAGAACCTACTGCAGTTCAAATATTGAATTTAGTTTTTTTAAATGATTTTTAACTGATTTTAAATAGATGAAAATATAATGTTTTTTTTTATATGTGGTGTGTTTGAAGCTTTGCACCAAATATTCATAGTGTAAAGGTATTAGTGGAAAGTAAATTATTAGTTTTTTGTTCTGTTATCTAATAGTGTTGTCTATTTTTTCATATATATATATTTTTTGCATTTTAATTAATACTTTTAATAGTTTTCTGTTTAGATAACAGAATTAATTCTGCTTTGTACTTCTTTAGATAATGCAATATTCACATAATGAAAATAACTAGTTTTATGTCTTTTTAGAGCTGCAGCAATCTTTCTCATACGTGCATACGGGTGAGCGTCCATACAAGTGTGAGCTCTGTCCTGCCAGCTTCATCGAGAAGAGCCTCGTGCACCACATGGAGCGCAAACACCAGGGGGATGACCTCGAGTACGTATCAGCCATTGCTTGGTACATTTGTAGAAGAGCAATAAAGCATTAATAATCATTACTAATGTAGCTCTCAGAGCTATGTTAATCAAATGAGAATAAGTGAAATTACATGGATGTATTTTAATCATTGATGATAGGACAGTCAGTACTTATTGCATGCTTGAAATGTGTAATTTTAGATTTTGTTGGTAAAAAAATGGCAAATCGGTATGTCTATATGGAAAATTATGTAATAGTGGGATAACGTTGTAAGCAAAAATATATTTTAGAATTCAAATTTGCTGCATGAATTTTTTTATAATGTTTATTTTTATTTAAACTTTTTATGTCCTACGATCCCAAATATTTATGTTTGTGAGGTTTACATTTCACTAGATTACAATTATAATTAAAAACAAAACAATTTTAATTCATTTTTATTTTGGACATTTTTCAAATAATACATTAATTAATTAAAAATTAAATGCTTTTTAAGAACGCTAAGAAAGTTCATAGACTAACTAATTTAAACTTAGGCAGCTAAAATACATTGGCAGTATATCAATAATTACAAAATCATCAACAAATAAGTTAATTGAAAATTTACATCATCAACAACTGCAATAATGAGAGAACCTGCTGCAGCTAAAAATCATGAATCTACATGTAGCAAACTACATTATCAAGACAATGAAATTATTTTGGCAGTTCATATTAATATTGACAGTTCAAATGATATTTTCATAAATAAGCATTAAATTATGATCAAGTATTTCTTTTAAATATCATTTGTTGTTTCTAACCTCAAGCAATAATGACAGTAATATATTAAATAATATGTATAATAACGTAATATATACATAATGATCTATACATAATAATATGATAACTTAATACATAATAGTTAATAACAGTATATATAAGTTTGCACTTTGCTGAGTTGTTGATGTGTCAAAGACATGAAATATATTCAATAAGAAATGAATTGTTGACTCCAATTCTCGAGCTCCAATTTATCTCTATATCTTAGAATTTTACAGGAATGATAGTGTTGCAAAGGTCAAGATATATACCTCTTGTCATATGTAAATATTACAACTGTAGCATATTTTTATAAACTTCATGTAAAATATTTTTTATAATGAGTCTCTTGGTGTTTCAGTTTGATGATAGACAAGGCCTGTAAAGTCTGTGGCAAGCGTTTCAAGAGTGAGCTGCAGGCAGCGAGACATCCCTGTAACAACATCGTCAAACGCACACAAGCCAAACGGTGTGAGGTATGATTAACTTTATAGAAAATATTGCATTTAATAATATACATGATTTGTTGTAGAATTTTTTCAAATCTGTAAGTATGGATAACTTTAAAATGAATATATAAAAAATCCATATTTATTTGTAAAATGTGAATGCATATGATTAATTACCAACCATGATCAATTGCCATTTTTGTGGAGGATTCCCTGTCAATACAAAGTTTCCAAACTTTCAATGGCACTCTCAACAGAGATGTTCCAATGGTCAGGAAGTGGTGGTATTTCGTAATTATATTCCTTATCTAGGTCTTTTTTGAATGTATAAAGAAACCATTTCCAGTATGCAGGTATTTCTTGAGCTACATTTGGTTTTATATCCCAGTTTTTGTTCTCTTTTTTTACCTTATCGCTTAAAGCCATATACACATTGCAGACCTGTATTAGTGAATGTCGATTAGCATCACAATGTCCTGTTAATGCATAAGGTCTATGATTTACACAAGTGTGTTTTCCCTTGTGAGAATGTTCTAGATTCTGGCATGGTTCATGGCAAAACGGACAGTGTTCTTTACAACCCCAAAGTTTTTTCATAACATGGTCTTCAGGTGGCTCATACTCCCAAGAAACATTGGTTACATTTCTTTCTTTAAAATGATTCATAGCGTCTTGCTGAAGAGTCTCCATATTATTGCAAACTGTTTGTTCTAAAAGATCAATGTCATTTACTGAAAGCTCATTCGTACCTTTCATGTCACTTTCATCAATCATGATTCCTTTTTTTTTCAAAGTTTGGCTGCGGCTGATGTATTTCATAAGTTTAGCTTTACTGTCAACATTCTTTTCTAGTTGTTTTACCTTGTTTGCAGCCTTTTGTATTTCTGAAATAACAATATCAAAGGTGTTTCGGACATTTTTTTCAGCATATTCTTGATAGAGAGGAGGAATTTGATCATCTCCTTCAAAGATTACGATTCCTGCATGATATTTTAACCATCGGCTTGTGTAACCATGAGCATCATAAAGAAACTCCTTGTATTCTTTGAAATTTCTATTTGCTAGATATTTTAAAACCTTCAGCAAAAGTTTCGATTTATTGAAATTAAATATTTTCATCAGTTTGTCTTTGATGTTTCTAGATATCTGTCTTTCAATATGATCATAGATTTCTTTTTTGAGCACGCCTTGTAATATTTCAGCATAGGTATGACTTTCTTCAATCTGTTCAATATGATTTCTAAATACTATTTGAGAATTGGCTTTGTACTGCTCTAGTTTAGCTCTATGTCCATATTGTAAATCATATTGTATATTCATAGCTTCAAATTTTAGAATAGCATGAAGTGCTGCACGCATTGCATAGTATGCCTGACATTCCCATGTGAAAATAAATGGATTTTGGGGATTTTTGTTATAACTTTCGAATGTCTTCAAAATTTCCTTCACAAATTTGCCACCAATTGTAGCATGAAATCTTGTCTGTTTTTGGCATAAAGGGTATAAGATGTCATCCAATTTACCCATGATCTCGTTGAGTATGTCAACTTTTTTTTGCATTAGATTCTCGTTGGTTTGAGACTTTTCTTCAGTGAATGCTGGTGGGATGCTATCGTTTATTTTTATGGTTCCTTTAAGTCTTGTTGTCAGTTCATTTCTTTTATGTAAAATGTCTAGGTATTTATTGATGTACTTTTTTTGTGCTATTGATGTGAACTCTCTGACTAGTATATCTTCAAGTGTTTTCCTTATTTCTGCTGTTTCATGTGTACCAGATTGGTAATGGTTTCCATCAGAGAAAAATGAGTCAAATTTAAAAATAGCACAGTTTACAGCAATGCATAAAAATTTTGCAATCAGGATTGGAGTAGGTTGGAAAATATGGTTTTTATCAATTTGAATTCGGGAATCCTTCCCAGATTTCCTATCTTTAGTCCATTCTGTAAATTTTTGTAAGCTAAATTTGACAAACTCTTCACAGTAAGCATAAAAATACTTAGGATTTTTGAGTTTACACATTTCCTCAAGATATTGGCTGATTCCTTTTAATGTTTCATTTACTTTACTGGTAATTAATTTTATAAATTTCTCCTGGACTTGACCTTCTATTTTATCAATGGAAGTTTTTTGCTTTTCTTTCTTCCAAACTTTAAAAGAATAGTTCTCGTATTTGTACAATTGATAATGATTATTTTCAATGTCTTCTTCTTTTATACCTAAACGAAGAATGTTGAGGTTGATGTTTTGATGGCGAACATTTGTTAGTAAAAAGTCTATTGACCTTTTTTCCAGGAGCCTGAAGAGTACAAGCTCCATTCTTTTTCTTACCATTTGTGTAGTAATTTTGTTTGGCTCAGGTTCTATATGTAAAGACCACATGTTATAGAACTTCTCTTCAATACTCATTTTGTCACTGTCTTTCTGCCGTTTCAGTTGCAATGCAGTGGTTGTTACATCTTTGAGAAACGTTTTGTCATGGCGAGAAATTCTATCTAATTTAATTAGATCTTCATAATGAACATCGCCTTGTTCTTTCAAGCGTCTTACTAATTTTTGTTTTTCATTATCAGCATAAATGCGCATGGATTCAAATCTTTGCTCCCGAAATTCATTAATCATCTCATTGTATTCAGTTTCATCAAAAAAAGATTTTAATGATTGTATTGTGGACTCTTGCAATTTATCTATCAATGATTCCAATTCATGAATCGCATTCTCAACAGTGGGATGTAACGTTTCTAAAGTTGTGCATTTTTTTACTTCCATTTCCTTGTTTAATAGAAGTTCGAATATTTGCTGTTCCATGTTATACTTGAGTTCAGCAAACTTGTTTTCTATAATTAAATGGGCCTTTATTGCAACACTGTTTTTAAAGCTGAAAACAAAATCATCAGTAAGTATTGCTTTCCATAATACTTGAAATTTTTCACAAAAGCCACGAAGTGTCACAGAAGTGTGTTTCTTGTGTGCATAATTTTGAAAAATATCATTTCTTATTTCTTTTACTTTTGAAGAATAACCAGGATTAATTGGAGCCATTGGAGGATCACCTTGGAAAAGACC
Organism: Streblospio benedicti; assembly: GCA_019095985.1. Classification (NCBI taxonomy): domain Eukaryota; kingdom Metazoa; phylum Annelida; class Polychaeta; order Spionida; family Spionidae; genus Streblospio; species Streblospio benedicti. Next base: position 1,999,682 of record CM032663.1, read on the forward strand.
AGTTAGATACTTGACATCATCTTGAGCAATAAAATGAATAACATCTTTAAATTTCATATCTTTTTTGGTGTAGTTTTCTAAGGAAGCTGCTTCTTGAGTCATATTGTCTAATTCAGTTTGTAGTTGTTTAAGTGCTGGCATCAATTTTTCTTTAGCATCATGTGCATTGACATTTTGATGGATAAACATGCATCTTCTTGATTTAGCATCATCTGCCAGTTTCATCCTGAGGAAAGCATGCACTGTAATTTGCAAAACTCCCCTCATTTCAACATAATTTTCTCCTTTTAGGTTTATGAGTGTAAGATCAGATAGTCCTATCACTAAAGTTGCCAATTCGTTGTCATAGTTGTGTTTCTCT
>CM032663.1:2000142-2011958 GCA_019095985.1 Streblospio benedicti
GCAAATGATACTCAGTGGTTTGAATTGTCACAGAAAGAAATATAATTTCATAGATTATAATATGTGTGTACTATGCTATTTGGCCATGGAGGACACAACACATTTTCTATATTGTCCCTCCCATTCAGCTCAAAGACAGGAATTGTTTGATGGTCTTAGCAGAGATACCCATGGCTATTTAAACTAGGGTCCCCCATGGTACCTCGACTATTTTAGAAAGCATGTCTATTACTTGAGTACAAGTCTTGTACTCGAGTACTCGAGATGCTTTGCTATATTCTCAATTTTTCGGACATGTGCAAGGCTGATCGAAAGCATGTACTCCAACTCTGACTCGTGGCTAACTGTTATCCCCTTTCTACAAATGCATTGTAGCCTTGATAAATAAAAGCGCAGTTCTTTATTTTGTGCACGCACACCACTAAATGCACAGGTTGATCGAGACTGATTTGACTTTTTGATAACGCCACGTGTGTCAGTAACGAATAAAGCATATGTTTTGATAGTTTGTTCAACCAGACTCTGTATTGCATATAGAGCCTGGTCCAGTTGACACATTTGGTTTGTAATCCGAGATGGCGGCCAGTTCACGTAAGACGTTCAGAGAAATGCGGCGCACGTTACTGTTTTGAGGGTTGACGTTTGATGAACACGTTGAACGCACTGTGTCTTACGTTGAACGTTGCACGGTTTGCGCTAGTCACTCCATATTATCGTATGCAGCCATCGTACGCATTCAGCCATCAACATTTTTGTAAACAATCCAGATATTTTATTGGAGGTCTGGGCATGTTAGTATATACATGTATGGTAAATGTATATACAATGTGTGTAACAAAATAGATTGGAATCAAAATGTCATGGGATCAATCATAGCACCTAGATATGGAACTCAATTGACGTTATCAAGAAGGAAAGAATCGAATCGGCAGTCTGTTGTCAACATCAAGCTGTCAATCACACGATCACGTGTTATTGACAACCAATCAGAAACTTTACCTGTTTTCGGGTAAAACTGTGCACGTTTTATGTCAACAAACCCTAAAAAAGAACCAGACTATGAAATGAGCGCCGCCATTACAGAGTCTGGTTGATCGAACTAATATTTTGATGGTAAAATTGTTGCAAAATATAGCTTTTTTTTATTTCACAAAAATATTAAATGATGATTGTGAATTATCATCATAGGAAAAATGGATTACTATATACAACTTCTACCCAAAGTGATGGGAGAGTTTGTTCTACAAGGTACTTCGTGAATATCTTCTATTACCGTCCATAGCCATTCATGATCATATGCATACGATGTCTTGCATTCGAATACTTAAAGTACAAAGCGAGTACAGGGTTTCACCGAGTATCAAAATCACTACCCGTGGGCCCCTAATTCAAACCCATTTAGAAAATTATCATAATAATAGAAATATCAAATCCTTCATAAATATTCTAATAAATGGAACTAAATTATGGAAGTTGATAATATTATGTTCAAACATACATTTGACTTAATCAATAATACTCAAAGGTTTTCATAGATTCAATATAAATAATGAACTAACTTTCATCCCATTCACTATCATAACAATGCATATTGTCTCATCAGCATTTGCATGTCACGGACACCTCGTATATTTAATGTGTGTAATTGACAATAAATAAATTCTATTGAATAAAAAAATAAAATTTAAAAAAATAAAGGAAAGAATCGCCCAATAATAAAAACAAAGTAAAAGAGTCCATCTTCATAGTAAATATTACTACTGTGACCAAGGATAAGTACCAATATTTCATGTGAAATATATTCAAGCAGTTGTAGGTCCTGTTATGATTTGGTAAGAGATTAATATAACTTCATGTGACTTGAATGCCTGTTAATGATTTTTTATTTTACAAATGCTTAAAAGAATACCAACGTGTGCATTGATTATGTCCTAAAAAATCACAAATATCGTTTTGTTTACATTTTTGTGAACAGACGTTTTGGCAGGTAGGGCAAAACTGTCACACCATACTAAACGACAGTCATTGAGTCCCAATGTTTGTTAAGACAAAAAGCGAACGTGAATGAATGTTATTCCGATAATGTGGTTTTAAACATTTCACATTGATACACTGAAGATATATTGAACATCTACGTTGATGTTGGTGTCAAATACATCACATTATGTAAAAATTTCGTGCTGTTTGAATGATAAGTCTTAAAGTGTTTAAAATCACATTTATGGGAATTAACGTTCATTCACAGATTTCTGTTTGGCTGTCTACATCTAGAGACGCACACGTCTAAATAGATAGTGAGATCCTTACTCACGCAAGTCAGGGAGGGGGTTTAATCTCTGGTTGTAAACAAACATTGGGACTCAGTGACTGTGATTCAAACAAAACTCACATGTTAAAGCAGGCTGCCATTATTTTTTTTTAAATTTAGCTCATCTGCACCTGTATGCAATGCTTTTATTTTTGTTTTTTACATTTTGATAGTTCCGTGTGTTATCGATGAAACAATATGATTATGTGTTGTCATTACATACATGTACCTATTGATAAGGATCAAATGTTTTTAATGCATGACAGAATATATGTCTTTATATCTACAGTATTTCAATGCCATCAATATTAGTTAAATGCTAATACAGATATGTATATGTAAAAAAGTTTGACATCGTGATTGAAATAAATCATAACCTCAGTACTAGTCAACATCAAATATTCAAGCACTCAGGCTTCATCACATGAACATGTAGACACACTTGTAATTATATGTGAAAATATTGGATTCTGATGAAATAATAATACAATGTAATACACCACAGTTATTCATGATTTGTTAGCAGTACTGTAAAACTTTTTCGCCATCATGTGCAATGTTGCGAACTGTCATTTTATTATTGTTTAATATTATAATTTTTCGCTTCTTTAGTGACGATGTGCTGGCGAGTGCATTTATATCGATAATTTTGATTTCCATTCCAACACATAACCAATAGGAACTGAACTCTGACTATTTGACTTTTTGACGGGCTGGGTCATATGCAAGTGCTTTTACCGGTATGTTGAAAAAGGAACATAAATTTAGGGCATGGACTTTTACATTAATGTATATTTACATTGAAATTTCAATGGTCCAGATTTAGATACAATCGAATGTTGGAGGTAGGCCGTTGGATGGTTATATTATTACCCACTATATGTACAATTAACTAACCTTCAGGGATTTGTGTTATGATTTCTTCAATAATCATAGGTATTTGAAAAGCTTTTGGCCTTATTTTCCAGTTAAATGACAACATTTGCTTTATCAACCATTTCAATGGGTTTAATTTCGGGATCCAATATTCATTCATATGTTGTTCGATGATATCTACATCAAATTACAGTAATAGAATCTTAAAGATACATTTTTTTGTTATCCCAGAGTTTCCAATTGACTTTTCATTTGAGTAAACGTGAATTCCCATAGGGGCTGCATCATGTTTCTATTTTATGAATTAAAATTTTCATACAAATTGTATGGAGATTGTTACGAATGTTGAAAAAAAGGTAAATGTCAAAGTAATTCAACTTACAATTTTAAAGACCAGAATAATGCTATACATTCATATCTGAAAGCAAGTGCTAAAAAACTTACACTTTATTTGGCGAAGATGTTTTTGACCTTCTTTGTTCATGCAGCAAAACGACAAAATAAGTCCCAAACTGTAGATATCTATGGCTATTGTATATTGTGCTGGACATGCATAATCACCATGATGATCTAATAGTTCTGGCGCAATCCATTTTGTATTTCCCCCGACAGTCGACATATATTCTTTGTCATGTTTACTGATGTCTTTCGCCAGGCTGAAGTCAGTAATCTTTATGAGAGGCTTTTCAATCATCAACCTTTTTATTAGAATGTTATTTGGCTTCAGATCACGATGAGCAAGCCCTATCGAATGCAGATAAGCAATGCCACTTGAAATTTGATGGATAATTTTCTTTCTATCGTCAACAGATACTTTTCTTTTTTCAAAGTAAACATCTAGGCTTCTTTCACAATATTCTAAGATAATCCACACATAATTTTCGTAGGGTTCTATGTGTACGATTTTGATGACATTCATATGATCTATTTGTTTGGTTAAGGGCAAAATTTCTTGTTTCAAGTTTTTCTCAAAATCCTCACTATATTGAGTCCTGTCGATCCCTTTTGCTGCATATAATTGATGGTTATTAGCTTGTGTGCTTCGTGCTTTGTATACACACCCATAAGATCCTTTTCCTAAGAAATTTTCTTCCTTTGTAATGATTTCATATTGATCAATGACAATCTAAAAAGGAAAAGAAAAAACTGTTTTAGCAAATACATATTCACCCATTATGCAATATTGTGTATTGGAAAAAAATTATTATTATAATCATGTAATAGCATCAACTTGAATATTACCGTTTTTCCTGAATGATATGGCTGTGCTGTGGAAGACCTATAATTATTAGAATGATAGATTAGAAAAGTCTTTTTAAGGAAAGCCTCATTATTATGAATATGAATTTATGGGTAGCTATTTATATCAAAAGTGACATTCATTAAAAAAACTCACACATGCCGGTTTTTTTTGGTACCATCAGTCGAGTAACTGATGAAAATTTAGAAAAAATGCCAGATGAGTACTTTTTTTGTCTTTTTTTCCCCAATTTTTTCCCATCCGGTGCTCATCCTTTGGCCATCCGATCGGGTTGCCAAATGGTATGCTATCGGCTTGTAGCCATTTAGTACCGGTCACTGACGATCTCACTCTGGTCTATCCCCTGGAACTAGTCATGGGGCTGCAGAACCCTGCAAACTTAAAATGCACTACATTTAACCACAATATACAAATAAGGTTAAACAAGATCCATCCATATGTAAAAGCTTCTGATTCTATTGATTTGTTGCCAATATTTTACTTATACACCCCAAATACCAAGTACAGTTGCAAAGTTCGAATTATTTTGACATCTCTACTTAAAACCATAGGCAATTGCGAAGGGAAAGACAAGAACTGACTTTTAAAAAGTTTTGGCCCTCACAAAGAAAAAATTGAGTTTTTTTAGATGACTGTTTATTGTTGAAGATCTTACTACCGGAGATCTATACTATATTGAAACATACTTGAAGGTTTGCTGGACAAAATAAAATATACTATATCGAAAATAAGGCTCAAAACTTTTGTAAAATTGGTGTATATAGTAACAAATGCCTATTGGCATGTTATAAAAAATATTGGACTAGGGTGGAGTTGATGGAAGTTACAGATATGAACAGTGATATAATTTATTTAACATGATCAGCACCAAATAATACAACTGCAGCAAAATTAGGCATAAACCTGTGAATGCACATACAAATATATAAGAAAGACATCATGAGTTGCATAAAATGATATGGTTTTGTTTTTTTTTTCAAGTTGTACATATACATAAATCAAATGTGAATATACACACATATACATATACATATGCATCATCATACACATGCATCATATGTACATATGTGTACAATACATGAGGCAAAACAGTAAAGCTTTTGGCGCTCGCTCGGATGATAATGGTCAATGGCAGGTTGACAAACGGCTTAATTACTCAGCTGGAATTTTTTTCAAATCCAATTTTTAACAGTTCAAAAATCCCGCTGTTTTGGCGATTTGCCTTTGATCTGCCGCTCTTGCTCGGTCAGATAACACCAGCACACAGTTGGCTGATGATGCAAATTGACAAAAATAATTCTAAATTATTTGAACGGTAGCATCGGTGGTACCAAAAACGGTATCCGATAAAGCAAACACCTCAACAGCCAAGACATTGAATCGGGTGTTGATTGAAACAAAAATTGAGGGACTACTATATTGCTGAGTTCCCTATAAAGACCAATTATAAAAGCCAAGAAAATATCAATGAAGGTCATGACCACACAAAATCATATGGGGGTAGACCTGAAGTCAGACCAATCCTAATAACAAACTGACGCCTGTATAAAAACAATCCTTCACATCCAACAAACCATCAAACCACGCACTGTACTCAACATTCTGCAACTTTCTTAGACATAATAGCAACTTTCTCGGCTTATATGAACCAAATGTACATCCACCTAATTACACCTTTAACAAAACAAAAAAGGCAAAAAACAGAAATATCTACAAATAACTGACTAACTTTAAAAAGATACAAATAAACACAAATGAACTACAAACTAAAATGAAGACACAGCTGCTGAAAACATCCCACACCAAAAAAACATCCGAAAATAGAAAGTAACGGATGAATAATCATGGTTTTGAAATTATGGAAAAAATAAAACTTATGCATGGCATAGGCACAAACAAAAACCCTAGATCTGGGGGAAATTCAAATCTGCCAGAAAATACACACAATCAAAAACAAAAAAAAGCAAAAAAGCTTAATATCAAATAAACTAGCAGACACTCAAAAAGCTGCTATAAATAGAAACAGAAACTAACTGTGGAAAAGTTCCTACTCCCACATCATTCAGTCCCCTTATCAAGTTCTGACAACAGAACTTTCACACTCAACAGCACAATAGATGGTTATGACGATGAGTTACCTAACAACATATACACAGTACCTAGTCTTCAAGAACTAGAAATAACTGCAACAGATGTACATTCAGGAAGCAATCAAAAAGTTAGATCCTAAAAATCAACTGGTCCAGGTATGATAAGTGGTTGTGTACTTCTCACATAGTATCAACTGAACTCATCATCCCACCATGCATATGATTTAACAAGAAAACATATTCCCCAGATCTGTGGAAACTCCCCACAGGTCACGCCTAATTCATAAGAAATGTCAAAATCAAACCCTTATATTGAACTTCAGATCAATCAGATTTTGACACTGGAATTATTGTTAGAAAATCATGGAGAGATGCATCTTCAAAAAATTATTTGTTCATGTTGAAAAATCTAGGACTGCCATGCCATATTCCCAATATGCTTGTTAAACACACTTTTGTATTATGCTATTGTTTTTTTTTTATATATATTTTGATCAAAAATATTTATTTCTAAACTTGAACTATTCAGGGTTTATTTACAAGCTACAAAAAAAAAACTTAATTATTGCATGGCTTATGGGCCCATGAGGTCTCTGAGAGGTGGTTGTTTGGAAGTAAGCGGAGATGTAGGTTAATGGGTCGATACATGTAATGTTTGTTCAAGATGCTGATTTTCAGCTCTGATTTTAGTAAAAAAAAGAATTCACGAGGTTGTTGTTCTAAAATGGTTTGGCCATAGTGCTTATTGCATAAGGCATATGTGCTTTGCCTATCTTTTAGAGAATATACATAAACATTCAAATATTCACTACTCAGAGGCATCATAAAACTGTTCCAAATTTATGCATTTTGTTTTGTTAGAATAAAAACATCAAATATAGTTTTTATTTCCTAATTAAATTTTTTCATTCACAAATGAAAAGGTACTGAATAATACAAACATTTTGCACAATTATATTATACACATATGAGTATACATATATTATATGTATATAACCTTTTCCTTAACAGTTGTAATATTTTGTGCGGACAAGTGCATTTGATTGTCGGACAAGTGAACTTAGACCTCTACTTGTCCAACGGACAAGTAGATTTAAATCCTAACGCAGAGCCCTGCCCAGTGCTTGGGCGGATACATTCGCTCTCACGCTCTTTTTTAGCAAGCATATTTTTTACCAAGGATAGATATAGCTGAAGACAGGTTTTATAACCCTAAGCTTCCATTTGACTATAGATATCAAGTGGCTCTGGCGGACTCAAACCTCACCTACCCAAGGTTGTGAGACCAGAATGATACCATCATCCCAAGCAGCAAAGCTAATAACAGACCAAGTATATAAGCTGGGGGTTACAGAGACAACGGTTCAGCCGTGTAACCTTTTAATAGTAATTGGTGTGTTTTGCGGAATATTTCTTCAACATAAATCTTTTCCCAGTGTCTTTTGTATTATCTTATTTGAAACTGTCTCCATCCGTATTCGATGAATACAGTTTGCCTTTAGCTGTTTATATGTAAGCTGTTTGAATTTGCTTTGATTTTTGATATCACAGATTGTCTCGTTGTTGGTTATTTTCGTTTTTTTCGTATTTGAGACTAAATTTTTTGAAATTTTAAACAAATTTTGAAGAATGATTTGAAATTGATATTACTGTTGATGTGTAAATTATTTGGACATTGTCATTATCATCATCATGAACGGTTGGGACATGTCTGTCCTCCCAGGATTCCCCTGCATACCGCAACATGTCTTTGTCACTGCCTTTGTAGGAGGTACGGGTCAGCACATAGTTCAATTAGTTTTGAATATTATTTATGTCTTTTATGTTGATGTTGATTTTCAGTTCATTAAAGTCTTTGTAGAGTGTCTAGCCAGGATGTTTTTGGTCTGCCTCTTTGTTCTTTCCTGGTTTGATAGCTTCATTGAATGCTATTCTAGCTGATGTTTCTGCTGGTAAACGCATCAAGTGTCCCAACCATGACAGTCTCCTTTGATTGTATTGTTTTGCTATTTTTATCTCGTTTGTGATTTTATAAATGGCTTCATTTTTTGATGATTTTATATGTGTGATTCCTATTGCATATCTGAGTAGGCGTCTGTGGAGGGCATCTAGGATAGAGTATTGTTTAGTGTCCATAGTTCTACAGTAACAATTGAGCCAAAATATGCAGATGACATCCCCTATGCATCAACATCGAAACCATACATTGACAACATCAAAGAAACTATTCCCTCAAAACTGAAAAATGTACAATTGGTGTCAAATTTGGCAAAACAGAAGAATATATAGATGCACCAGACATAACTGAGAATAAAAGCTGGAAAACCTGTACTTGGTAGCATTATAAATGAAAGTGACATAAAACGAAAAGCCTTAGCAATGTGCCAGCCCTCACCCAACACAAAAAAGGTTTATCTCAGTAAAAACCTGTCAATAGACCAAAAGATCAGACACTACCGAATGTACATAGAATCTACCTTTATTATTGTCATTATGATAAATAAAATAAAATGAACTTATTAAAAGATATTTTCAACGTTTCAACACAAAAAGTGTCTTCTTTCAAAAAAACAATTTTTTTTTTTTTTAATTTTTAGTACATGCTAATTCTGATTAATTGAAAAAAAAATTGTATTTCCATTCGATGGAGTATTGCAACACAGTGTTTACTCAATGGGTGCTCATGGCATTCAATCACACAATATCATTGATTTTTCAGATTTTGTTGTTGTACTACCCAAAGATGGTGATGGAGTCAGCCTCTGCCATACTCGGCAGGGATGGTGACGGGTCTGCACTCCAGAATGGTGGTTAAAAGTAAAGGAGTGGAGATATTCGGTGGTAGTAGGTTGGAGGTGGCGTAGTTTGTGGCTGTGTGACGCTTCTAGTTCGGGTATCGGCCTTATCGAGTCCGAGATCTTCACAGGTTACACCGACAAGTCCATGGACCAATAGCGGGAGGAAGAGCCTAAATATTATCATACTTATCCAGGACATATGGAATGCGATGCAGATTCTTATTTTCACACACACAAAAATCCATAGACCAAGATGTAATGTATAAATTTGTCAAAGTTTTGGCTTGCTTCAAATATCAACGCCGGAATTTGTCATTTGTACACAATTTTTAATACGCATTTTTTTCAATGGAATTGAATTACCAACGAAATTGAATGGCAATCATGTCTTTCTAAAGCACATGAATATACCAGATAATAAATCTGTTGACTAGTAACTTAATAATATTCTAACAAAATATTACGAATTCACAGTGTTCGGTGTCTTATGCATGAATTTGACAGTCGGACAATCTTTTTCCCTTCCTGCTGCCAAATTTCCCGCTATTGCGACATGTAGACTAATCGCACATTCCGGAAACTATCCCGTGTATTCTATATCGTATCCGCCAAACACTGGTGGACTTTATAAATGCTTCCATTTCATCATTATCGTTGAAATCTAACATTTTACACAGAAATATTTTCAATCCATGTTCCTTCCCCTCACGGACATGTAAAGTGCTGTCATTTCGTTATCAGAAACGCTTGTGATTGGTTGAAACAGTAGCAGATTCCCTATCATGCGTGTTTTGCAATGCTACTATGCTTGTTGAATGCTGTTGGCAGAGGCTATAGCCTCCCAAAATAGTCAGAATCACACGTAATATAATGAATAAATAGATTAATTTTTGTAAGGTCAAGGTTCGCCGCATGCTAATGAGTTGTTTACAAGTAGATAAGAAAATGGACACCCGATCGTTTGACAACAAAGCCGATGGGGGTTTCCGACGAAAAATAATTAGATTTAGTGGCCAAAGTTGAGTACCGAAAACTGGTGTTTCATCTCTAAAAATGTCTTCTTTGAAAATAATATATTATTTACTACAAAAAGTGGTTTATATAGAAATGATGTGATGACTATTGAATGGACTAGGCGATTTTGAGTCAACACGTGGTCTTGTACGATGCATGTTGCAGACGCTTTGGTTGGTACGAGGGTTTGAAGAACATATGTTTTAATCTTATTTTAAGGCATTCATTAAGGCATAAATGCCTTTCCAACCGTCAAAGGGTTAAAAGGTTATTATTTATTGCAAAAGAACAGGATTCTACATACATTGATGAAGTTTAAAGCTTTTTGATCCCACCCATATGGCTAACAAAGGCATAATTAACTGGGCCTGTCGCAAACCGTTACATGTCAAAAAACTATAACAGTTGCTCTATTGTTAAAATTTTTGACATCAGTAACTTTTAAATCCTATGTTATTTTACATTTTGTTATCTATTGAAAGAAAAATATTTGTAGTTTTATGTAATGTATAGTGAAATATAAATGACTTCAAATAATTACTTACATTGCATGAGCATTGCATTCCACATCATCATCTGAAAAATGTAATAGATCAATATAATTATTTCCGATACATCAAAATAAAAATTTTCTGTAGATTAAAGTTTAATTTCCAGAATTTTATATGATGCTTGCAAATAGAGTAAAGCCTATTAAAGGTCAGCTTATCCGGCTTCCGAATATTTGGACTATCCAGATTATCTGGACCTCCTACTAATAATAATCTTTTGCCTTGCAGTTAGCCCCAATTGGAACTGAAAGTGCAGAATCTTCGATTCTTAGGCATAATAATAAAATAATAATAATATGACTTTAGAGGCCTATTCTAAGTGTTAAGTGGCGCTTAGACAAATAAATATAAATAAATTACTTAAAACTAGCTACCAACTACTAATTACTAAAAACAATACGGAAGAGTTTTTGAGTCTACGTTTAAAAAATTAATGCTATCACTGTCCCTGATGACTTTGGGAGCTTATTCCCTCCCATAAGGCCCACGGTGAGCAAAGTCTCTCCGGCTTTTGTACTGGTATAATGTGTCTCTCTGGGATACGGAGCAGGCCCTTTGATGCAGAACGAAGGGATCGAGATGGTACATATGCCTCTAGCAGCTCTCTCAAGTATGATGGTGCTTTTCCATGAAGATTATTTATACACAAGGAGGAGTATTTTGAAAAATATGCTGTTCTACCGGTGACCAGTGAGTTCTTTTTAGAAGGGGTGTCACATGATCAAACTTTTTAGCTCTGAATATCATCTTGGCACAAGCATTCTGAATCATTTGAAGAAGCTTGAATACTGTCGCTTTTGGAAGACCGATCAAAAAGGCTGTTGTTTTGATCGATGCGACTAATCACATATGCCAATATCACACTTTTTTTAACTGGTCACAAGAGGTAATTTTTTTATTTTATTTTGGTGAAGATGG
>CM032663.1:2018327-2109391 GCA_019095985.1 Streblospio benedicti
AATACGCTAATGTTTGGACTTTGTTCGGCTATCTCCTCTTTTAACCTGACTAGCTGGACGCCTATCTAACTACAGGAGATCGTTCATGGCACTGTGTAGTTTTGCACGAATATGTTTTTTCATCAAGATGGTCCTGATGGTTGTTGCGGGTAAAGATGCCAAAGGCGGCCACATGGGGTCAAATACTAGGGATTACCACCACTTTGCCAATTTGGGCTATGTGTACATTAGAACCTTCAATCAAGACCACTTATAAATACACCACCCCATATCGTGAGGTTTGTACCATGCAACTTTGCTAATGTCCTGTTTCTTATTTCATTCATCAAGCTTGTAATTTTGGTCTATATAGTCGCCTTACCCCTATTTTATCGCTTTTTGGTTTGTTTTTCGTACGCCTTTTTATTATCAATTTACTAAATTCCTTCCTTTTAGCTCAGTGATGTATGTAAGAGATTCCAGCTGACCATGGAGCAACCCTGGGGAGCACACTACACATAACTTGTTATCAACCAATGACTATATATTCAATGGGTTACGGGATTGGCTAGGAACCCGATACAAGGATCCGATACAAAAGCTGTGTCCGAACCTGATACAGCATTTGATCCATGTGCCATTGTTGACAAATAGACCAGACTATTTAATAAAATCTAAGTTAAGATTCAATATTAATGAAACTGTTATTGAGAGAAAGACATTTTAATCCTGATCCAGAATATCCTATATATTAATACGCTAATGTTTGACTTTGTTCGGCTATCTCCCTCTTTAACCTGACTAGCTGGACGCCATCTAACTACAGGAGATCGTTCATGGCACTGTGTAGTTTTGCACGAATATGTGCAATTTTAAGATGTCCTGATTTTTAATCATCAAGATGGTCCTGACATGGTTGTTAGTGTGATGTAAAGATGCCAAAGGCGTCACATGGATTCAAATACTAGGGGATTACCACCACGTTGCCAATTGGGCTATGTGTACATTAGAACCTTCAATCAAGACCACCTCTATAAATACACCACCTCTATCATAAGATGATTTATAACATTCCCAAGTCTTCATAAAAGACCATTGCAAACATCCCTAAAGAGACTACCCCTATATTAAACCACTTGACGCCAGTCCTTGGGCAATCTTAATAGGGATGTTCTACTGAAGAATGTGAGAAAATCTGTGCCATGGAGAGCATTATGTTTCCATTGCCATAGACACTAATTTTTCATCCCATAGCTTTTGCACATTAGATGCCAAGTGCATTTCAGTGATCAATGACTAACTTGAGAAGATAGACTTCTCCGTCTTTGCCAAGTGTACCACATCCAAGCTCGGAAATCCATAGCTTGATATTATCTGTTGCTTGACTTCTTGCAAAAGATTCTATATTGTGGTAAAAGAACTTCCCTATCTCAATTTACCTTCAGTCTTAAAGGTTGTTCCAAAACACGCTTTCCCCATATATCATACTTGATACTTAGAAAGTGCTAAGTTGTCAGTACAATGATGTGTGCCAATATTATTTATTATTTATTTGTATGTACTAAGTAAGAGAGCCAAATGTACAAAGTATCACCCATGTCCACAATTTGCACAAGGGTGGTTGCTGGAAAAAAAGAGTGCTGTACTCATGTCATACACTTTACTCAATATATCCCTTTCCTATGTCCATGGATGGGTGGTGGTGCTGTCAGGACGTAGGTAAGTGTCGTCAGGACAAGGGTGCTTGAAAATAAAATGCTGTAAAAACATATTTATACACTCACCAAATATGTATTTTTCCTATGCCCATGGAGGGCATTGTGTTCCCATTTACATGGACACTAACATTTCCTCCCTTAGATTTTCATTTTACATGCCAAGTCAAAGGATTTCACCAATGATTTAATTGTGATCGATTTATACGATTATGTAACTGATGTGATTCAATGTGATTCTCAGCATGCCTCTTTGACCACACGGGTATAAGCTAGTGTATATGATTACTTTATCCTACATTGTATGTTCACAGAATAAATAAAATGATATATCAAAAAACATCAACGTCAGTTTATTTAGATGTTGACATGCCCCCATGTATTTGTATAATGTTTTATGTGTGAGGACATGTCTGCAACTACCTTCATTGCATTCCATATCTATGGAAGAGATCGCCAAATGTAATAAAAGCCCACTAAAGTGAAACTGAAGCTTCAGATAAAATTTGATTACGTTTGATGCCTTAAATATGCTAAATTCATGTTAGTTTATGTTATTCGATTGTTAAACCAAAAAGGTGATATCACTTCAAAGGACAATTATAGACCCATTTGCCATCACAAGTGTATTATCCAAAGTGTTTGAACTCATATTAATTTGCCAGATACAGTGATTATTTAGACACTTCACATAACTAGTTTGGTCACAAAGAAAAGACTTCCCTGATTCTATATTTGTTTTAAAGGAAATTGTAAATTAATATAGATGTTTGTCAAGCAATGTATATATGTTTCCTAAATGCATCTAAAGCTTTTGATAGAATCAACCACTATCACCCTTTTTAAGAAGTTGTTGTAATAAAAAGGTCTCCCTAAAATTTAGTGTTCAGATATTATTAGCATAGTATACATCTCAACAAACTTAGTTTATAGTAAAATGCAAGGGATGGTTTTCAATCTAGACGTTTTAAATCCATCAACAAGGCCAGGGTAGTGTTTTATCCAGTAAATTTTTTAAATATATTCTTAGATGAAGCAGCCAATTTAGTACATTCCAACGGCAAGTAGGATGTCCCATGAAAATGTTTTAAGTTTTAATCATTTATTTTAGCAGATGATGCCATTATTTTAAGTCCTGTTGCAACAAGGCTCACGGAAATAGCTTTTGCAAAATGTCATGTAAAAACTTCAAGCAGAAAAACAATGAACATATTTTTAAGTACTGTATGTATGTGTTCGAATTTAAATCTTATAAATCAGTTCAAAGGTGCCTGTTGTTGAAATTTAAAATGCTATTGCATTTGAATGGGATAGAAAAACATAAATATTTTGTTTTTTTTCTGTAAAAACAATTGTTTTAATGATAACAACAGGCAACAATGAAAAAATTTTATGAACGGTAGGTTCAATCACTGAAGAAAACATATAATTTGTAAATTTATTAAATGTTCTGAAGAAGATTAAGTCTTGTCTTCATTGACATTTGTTTCCAATCGTTATATAGAAATCTGTCTTGCTCTTATGGACTAAAATTAAAATGTAAAAAACCTTTAATGATTGTAGAGTTGCTTTTATTAATATTTTTAGATGCCAATATCAAATATGGGAGAGCTCGGGTGAGGGCAAACCAGATGTTTTATACCTGTGAAAATCACTTGAATGTTGTTCATAATCATTGTCAAAAAATCAATATTCATATTTCAATGCTAACAGCACCAGCTAGACTAATGCGTTGCTGCCTTGATGATATTGGAGTTTTTCCATATGCTGGCTAAAGCATATTGAATACTACAGTAAAAATGGAAAACCCAATTTGTAAAATATTAAATTGTGGGCCCATGTGAAATAGGGTTCTTGCAGATACCATTTTGTTACCAATCACATTTAGCATCCTAGCTAAAACTGTATGTACCTGAATTAAATCATCAAAATTACCTGTTGTTGAAATTAATAAGATGCCATTTGAATGGATAAACAATTTTTTAATGGAGAAAACTTTATGCTTAATGATGTAGACGGACGCAATTAATATTGTACAAGCCAGTGTATAAAAACACTGGAATAAAAGGACGATGTGTAGTATTAGTAAAAAAAATGAGTCATAATGTTGATAATTTTATTATCATTTGATCATTATATCTCTGAATGTTATAATAGTTGGACTAGAAAGTTGTTTGTTTTTAATAAATCTGTCCAATAACAGTATTCTTAGCTGTATTTAATATACCATCTATGTACATATGTTTATATACAATTATATTTTATATGGATGTATGTTATACATCTGAAATAAAGTTATCTTATCTTATCTTAGTTTAGAAGATATGTTTGTTATTTGTAATAACAAAGACTTTAATTGAATTAGAATTGTTGTAAGTACACTAGTTTTTTGTGTTTGAGTGTTTAAATTTCACCTTTAAATATCAATGGGTCAATGGCTCCATGATCCTGATTCTTGAAAGTGTAGGAAAAAAATAAGGATTTGAAACCAACGTTTTCAGTATTTTAGACAAGTCCAATGGTATTACAATTGCAATACAGTCTTTATGATACATTGGTTGATAAATAGAGAACGCAGTTCCCTCCCCATATAGTTGTTGTGTATCGGACTCATCTGTAGTGCGCATCAGACTCGCCTAAAGGCTTGTCTGATACGCCACTGCAGATTCGTCCGATACACAACAGCTATATGGGGAGGAAACCACATTCTCTATTTACATAATTTTAGACGTTCAACTAACATGTACCAAGATATGCACATCAGCTTTAAAAAAAATATAAACAGTAAAAAATATTGTTAATATTATATATTACCATAGGCCGTATTAACATAAAAAAATGTCTGGACTCGCCTTTGGATTCATTCTTACAGGGATCAGAATGTTTTGGGTCATAACATTGAGTAGTTTTCTTCAAATTCTCGGACATAGGTTAATGCATGTTGAAAAACAAATAGTCCCTGTACTAGATAAAGCTGGCGCTGGGACTAAATAAAGTCTCAGTTAGCTGTCTTTGTTTTGATGAATCTTAACTACTTTTATTTGAATTTTTAGAAAAAATCCTTGCCTGCACCAGCGAAGGAAAACAGCCAAATGTATCATGAACCAACTGTGCTGTTCAGACTGGAGGACTTGATGACGACCCTGATATGTTAGAAGCCTCGCATTCAATGCACAGTCAGCTTCACAGAAGCAAAAAAACTATGAAACACATCACAAAAGACAAGACTTATGAAACCAGTGACAATACAGCAGAGGAAATTGTGTTTTCTGAAAGTGTAGAATGTAGCCAAGATGCTGAACCAACAGAAGTAGGGGGATGTGAGAACCAAGAAGTGGACAGTACGATAGATACTGACTGAAACGATCCTCCTGATGTTTGTAATACCTTATTACAAGGAAAATGTTGAAACTAGTTACAACATTGATATTATACTAATAAGTAAAGGACAATATGCTACATCCGAAGGGCAGGAAGAGGAAAATGGCAAAGGAACAGGGATTAGACCATAATTTTGATTCATCCAAACTTTTGAGTAATCAGACAGCAAATGATTTTAGAATATGAATGGAAGTTTACATCTCTTTGAAATATCCATATATTCATGAAATCAGTATTTATGACAAACAGGTGTAATTTGTTATTTGTTTATGATACAGCACTTGCTGAGTGGTTGGTTATTGTTGTTTTGTAATAGTTATCAGATGAAGATGGTTTACAAATGTTAAAAACTGAAGGCGTATTTTCAGGAAACCTGATAAGTTCATTTAAGTGACAAGAAACCGTGATATAGATATATAAATTGACTGTTTTATCACTTCTTCATATATTACCACTTTTAACCACTTCAGCATAGCCTTACTTTTAGTGCTACATGTTTTATTTTTATTTGTACATGTAAATATTGGTAGCATTATTAATTCATGTTTTTTGATGTACAAGGTCATATTTCATTTTTGCTAGTGTGCAATAAGAACATTTTAAATCAAATGTCTACAACTGTGTAATAGCTAAAAATATTTTGCTTTTTAACAAAAAGCCTTCACAAGCATCTGGTCACCACTATATATGAAGAAAAAGTTAGTACATGTATACAACTGTGATGGTTTTGCTTTTTTTTCAACAACTTAATCGGGCCTAATGAAAATCCTTAGTTTGTCACTCAGACCACCATGATGGCGGCAATCACGTGAATTTCAGCTCACATAGCTGCTTGCCACAAGAACGAAGTGAACAAGTGTGAGTTTTGTCACCCAAGTTCTCTCATGCGGCCAACCTCACTCGCCACCTCAAAATACACACAGGTGAGGCTGAAGGCAAAAACAAGAATATACTAGAATATAAGATATTGATAGCAATTCATATACACCATTCTTTGTACAGAACAGTTTGACTCATCAATTTCTAAAACAGGTGAGATTATACTAAAACCATATTGTGCCAAAATAATCATGCTTTTTTTATATTTTTAATTCTGCATGCATGAGTGTGGTATGTGTCTGAAGTAATTTTGTATTTTAGAATGTTTTTTCCTTGCAGGGTATAACATCAAGCAGACTTTAAGGCAAATTTAAAAAAAGGTTTGGCCTGGATGAGTCCTATATCCAGAATGCTATCTTCACGACAGACAAGGGAAGCTCTTCAGGTTGATTAATTATTAGACTGGGGATAAATCATGTGCTAATTTGGGTAATTCAACACTCTTTGGATAAAAAACACGCCCCTCAAGAAATTTCTGTGCTCATTGACAACTCAAAATCTTTGGTCAAATTTTTTAAAACAGTCATTCATCAAGAATATTTTACAAAAACAACTAAAATAATGCTGTCCAACGCTGTGGAACTCACTCCTGAAAATGCTAGTAATTATATGAGCAATTAGAGGACATTTGCCAAGTAATTTCACAGCACAAGCCAAGAGAGTCGCATCGAGTTACAGTAATAAACCAAACGATCTTAAAAGATGTCATTGATTTTGTGACAAAGGCTTGTGAAGGTGAACACCATCCTACGCTACACATGCTGATTCCATGGGCAAAGAAACTGCAAGCACACTGTAAGACTATAGATGCTGATAATACTTCTTTGGAACAATCAAAACAGACTGTGAATGAATTTTTAGATTAGAAATTCAACCCTCATATCATGCATATGGTGGCAATTTTTGTCAACCCCAAACAGAAATCTATATATGAGGATGCTCACAGAAGATAAGAAAATGTGTATGCCTTTGTGGAGTCTGTAGGGGAATATGGCCTCCATACCACAAACGCCATTTCCACCACTAGCAAAAAAAGGCAAAATATGAACTTAGTTATTGGGACGATATTGGTTTGAGCAGGAAACAAATGAACTGGAAAAATATAAGAAATGTGTGGTAATTGAAAACATGATGCCTGATAATATTTTTGAAGTGGTGGAAAGATAACACTGCCAAATACCCACAATTAGCCAAGATAGCCAGAAAAGTTTTGGCAGTGATGGCTAAATCATCACCCAGTGAACGAAATTTTAGTTTAGCAGGCTTCGCTGTATCTGACAGGTGAAATAGACTGAAAGGATCATCAGTTAATGACATTTTATTGTTGAATTCTGCAAAACAAAAGCACCTTAGTGATTAGTGTTGTACATGAAATTGTTGTGATTGTATGGAGTTTATATATACTACAATGTGTCATCGAGTTTAATAGGACTGTACTGATGTGTATATTGTTTTATAAATTTTATTGTTTTTTTTTTTTTTTTTTTATATAATAATGCATGGTTGTAGGAACATATATGGTACAAATAAGCAGCTTGCTATATTCTCTGATTGCAATATTGATACATGTCATTTAGCATATCTGTTTTCAAAGGCATGAAAAGTAATTGATAAGATAAATGAGGTTAGGGTACACATTAATAAATATTTAGGTGACACTGTGTAATGAGGGGAAATATTTTTTAAGCATGGTGCATTCTGTAGTCTAGAATTTTATTAATTAGTCTGGTAGTTTGAAGAAGACTAGTCTGTAGGCTGAGCAAAATTATTTAGTAGTCCTGTAGTCACAAATATTTGAAAATCAATGTGGATATTTCCCATTTATTAAGTCTGAAAATTATTCTTTTTATTCTGTAGTATCAGAATTATTTTGTATGGTAGTCTGGGGAAAGGGGAATGTTAGAAGACTACGGGACAAATATGAAAATATGTGGTCATAATATATAATGATAAGGGAGAATGAACTTCGCGGAACTTGAAAGAAAGAAAAATGAATGCGGCACTGCTGCGGATGAATATCAAGTTTTTTTGAAAGCAGGGTGGGAGTGGACAATAACTGTGGGAGCAGGGATGGAGTGGACAGAATAGTGAAAGTTTGAGCGTGGCAGGAGCTGACATCACTTTGCGGAACAAATGTGGGGCAGAACCAATATATGAGGACCAGGCAGATCATTGATATACAGTATATGATTTTTTTCTTTTCTGGCCAGTATTAAACCATGACAAAACTTTCTGCAAAGTGTGTGAGGGTAAATACAAGACAGGCAAGTTTGAAAGGTAAAAGTGAACATCGTATTTAGTATTAACTGGGAAATAAACATTAAATGCCACACATTTTTCATCAATGATAACAAACACTTGTGTCATGTGAAATGTACATATCAGTTTTTATTTAAATCTCCCCGTTTCGGAGGGAGATTTCTAGCTTTGCTTCTGTCTGCGTATGTCTGACCGCCCGTCCGAATAAACAGACTCATAACTCAAGACTAATTGAGCTATTGCCTTGCAAATTCAATACATCTTGTTTGAGGAAAAAAAGTACCCATCAAAAAGATTTTGTTTGTACTTTTAGCCTACTTTTGACCAACTTATGAGCATTAGGTGTTAATATCTTGTTACCACTCTACAGGGAGAAGTATTTGACCAATTACCACCAAACTTCATATTTGGCTTCATTGTACTCCTCTCCAGAGCTGATTAGATTTTTGGCCTATTTTTGATGAAGTTACGATGTGTTTTTGAGGTTTTGAAAACAAATTATTACGAATTTGTGTTTATCTGTCTCCTGGGAACAGTTTATGACCTATCATCAGCAAACTTTGACTTTTACTCTATTGACTTTATTACTCTCCTCACGTGATTTGATGTTTGAGTACTTTGACCTACTTTTGAATTTTTTTTATGGAACATTCAAATGAAACAATGTTACCACTGTACTGGGAACAGTATATTACCTATGGCCATTAAACTTTATAGTTTTGTTCACCATATTAGTCTCCATAGCTGACTTGATGTGATGAGTAAGTGAATTGAATTGTGATCTACGGCCCTTACAATATATACAGTATGAAGATTCAGCTTTTCCCCACCTAAAAAAGATTGGACATAGTTAGTAATAGGTTATTATATAACTTACAGTTAAAATCTTTTATCTTTGGATCAAAATACATTTCATTTTGTTCAGGTAAAATTGGTCATTAGTAATATCTTCATCAAATAGTGTTGACCATTTATTACAACTCTTATTATCAATTATCTTTTTTTGAAATAAGAACCTTATAAAAATCTTAACATTTGCCTTTTTATTTTGAAATCTCTTTCCCTTATCTACATGACTTACACCAGCATTGTTCAAAAATCTTATTTCTTTGTATGGTTTGAGACAACCTCTTTAACATATAAATAGTTCTATAATAACTTTGTTTGTTTGATAAATTTATAAAAATATCATATCAATTCATTTTACTCATCAGATGTCATCATATAGAAAATATTTTGAATATATTTAGCCGTATAGAAAAAGAAATTTAACTTCCCAAGATATGCTACTTGGCATAGCAAATGAAGTAGTTTTGAATAATATATTAAGGGAAATTAATTTTATCATTTATAAGAAATATCTAATTGACAAAGATAAACCAAATGATATGGTTCCCATTACACAATTTGTTAAATTTGAATTGGTATATTCTAAAAAGTATATTCTTCATCAAATAAATTATTGTTTCTCCAATATAGCAATCATATTAAAAAACATCATATTGATTTTATAAATTGGTAATGTTTGTTTTAATGATGTTTTATGTTATTTCTCCTTTTTTTTTTCTATATTTTGAAACCTATATTTCATCAGAAGAAGTATATGTATTTAAAGATTCCAAAGTCCCCTGACCTATTAATAGATCTGAATCTGAATCTGAATCTGAGCAATTACCGCAGAGTCCTGAACAGGCATATGGTGAGGAGGAGGAGGAGTGTGACTTGATTAGTCACTGCGCTGGCCAATCAGGGTCTTGAACTGGATCGATCGTCCGCGCTTGAACCACGTGTTCGGCCTAGAGCATTCCACTCTCTAATTGTTTTGACAAAAAAACGACTGAGTGTATTGTTCGTGAATTTGACTTTGGCACTACAAATGTTTTCGAAGTTATTTCTGACGTACGAAACTGGTTTTCTGAATGATAGCCTGAGAAGGCTTTTTGCCTTGATTCGCTCACAGCCAGTTCTAGTTGGTGTCAGGAAGTTTCTCCCGGAGGCATCGCTTAATGAGACCATTTTACTTAACCTTGAACATATATGTGAGACGAGGTCTTTTGCGCCTTTCTTTGAAGGTCTTGAAGGTCTAGGGTTTTGAGCATACTGGTGACACACAGCCTGGAGATCTAGATTTGTAGTCACCAGTGATAAAACGGGCCGCCCTGCGCTGGACTTTTTCGAGTTTCTCACAATCAGTATTTGAGTATCGGTCCCATACAATGGCACCATAGTCCAGAATTGATGTGTCAAATTCATGAATGCTGAAAAATGTATATCAATGTTATTTGTTGTATTTGCAAAATTAAAATCATGAATACATTCTCGCTTCCAAGCCATGGGCTTAATTGTGATACTGTGCAATATGCTATGACATAGTTAACCCACAGCTATCAATACTCAGGACAGGTATCCACTAGATGATCTTGGGAACATTTCATCTTCTGTTGAGCCAGGCCACAGCATTCATGTTGGACTGTTGTGACATCTTGAATGTGAGGGAACAAGTCTTACAGAAGCTGTAAAACAGAATATATTGTAGATATAGTAGCACATTTCCATGTTAAAGCACAAGCTGCAGTTGCCATAAAGCTGACATGCCAATGTGTACAGAGTTTTTTGCAAGTGTTGCACAGAGACAATGATGGGGCATTGTTTCAATCCCAATACTAAGCTATCAGAAGATGATAGATGATAAAGATGATAGTGGGCTATCTCATTTACTGGTTCTTGATTTTATTTATTTAAAAAAACCGGGCGGGGCCGACCCTGGGATGATGTGCAACACTCATTATTAGTGCCCCTCAGTTCATAATGATCAGGCCTCAAAGTGTGTTTAATTTTTTCTATGAGAATATAAAAAGATATATGTTTACATTCAAAATATCTATATCATGGATTGATGATAAAAGTCAGAAACTGATGAGATAACTCTTTTTAAGTTTGAGTTAGACACCCAAGGAAGTCACTGTGCCTCATAAGTAACTTCAAATGAACACCTACTACCACCATGTATACAGGTATTGGTGTGTGATTGAATACATTGATCTGCAGGGTGACGCCATTTGTGTGGGAATGATCCGATTGTCGATAGTAAATCATGCTGGCAAAACATTCTAAATATGAACCATTCAAAGACCCGGGAGGGACACTTCCATAAATCGGCTGACGGTATGCTGAATGACCTGTTCATCTCCCAAGTCCAAGCTTTTGGCTATGAAAACTATGACATTTTGTCTCATCCTAGGCTTCTCACAATTTAGATAAGGAGTAAAATCTAACCAAAAAAATTTTTTGCATTGTGACCTCAATATTTAAAATAATGTAATTAATCTAACAAGAAAATTTCTTATGCAATAAAATGTGATCTTTTGGCAAAATTAGATATATTAATAGTAATTTTAAAATGCAAGTTAACTATTATTTTATTTATGCAAATGTCTTATTTTTCTTTGATAGCACCAACCAGTTTTTTGAAGAATAACTATAAACCTATATATAAAAGAGTAAGTAAGTGACGAGGCACGTCATCAGCGTGTGAAAATTTTCATGCTTTCAGAATACGCATCGGACCACGGCCAACAATTTCAGTTTTTCAAGCATCTTTTCAGTTTTTCAAGATGGCGGAAGGTACCCCATATAATTTTTCTTTCACTGATTTATCAGCTTGGATAGTAGTATCGATTTTTTACGTATGATTATATGTTTATTATGGGATACACTACACATGGGTGCAATTTTTTATGTGATTTATTGCTGGATTGCTTTGTTTTAAGAGTCTCTTTTTCGCCACTGATACGAGTAACGCGAAGCAGCTGGCAATAGGCGAGGAGGGTAACGCGATTTTTTGATGCGGGTAACGTTGCTTTGTGTAAAAACTGTGCCATCTTCTATATCTACCCTTTTTTATACACAACACTATTCTTTTCACTGCCTTTATTTCCAAAACTCAAAACACCTCAAAACAATATATAAAACTAGTTTTCGAGATCCTTACTTAGTCTTCTATTCAATAACGACTAAAGAAATTAAATTAATGAACTTACATATCAATAACTATGTCAAATTTACATTAATCCCCACAAGTATTTTACATTATCAAATTACTATTTTGTATTTTAACACTCTATATTTATCTATCTTCTTATACTAAAACTATATTGTATAATTATTTATAATTGAAACATTTACACAATAAGGTTTAAAAACAAAACATAGTAAGAGCTCCTTTAAGTTATCCACACAACACACCCCAAATTTGTTCTACAATTTATTGGTCGCTCATTATTTTTTTCGGGTATACAAGAAAAACGGAGTTTACTCATTTCTGAATCCTACCACAGTAATAATGTATAGTTATCCAGAATCTATGTCTTTTCAACCCATATGTGGACATACAATACGAATCTTCTAATTATTATGATACCTTTTGTTATTTACATGTTTATTTATCGTATACATTTCATATTCGCAATTGTCTGGTCTATTTTTCCTTGCCTACAGTTGTGAGGAAGCTTTTGTTACTTAGTTTGTAGGGACATATTAGGTTGTGAAATATAGTTTTAGCAGGAATAGCAACGGACGCTGGTTGATGAACATGAAAAGCAAAAAACACAATATTTTTGTATACCGAAATATATGTGAACGCCAGTATATATACAACCATAAAGTACAGTGCAACGCATAATCTCTTTGTATCTACTCTAACAAATTTTTGAATGATAACAGTTGGTAACCCGGGTTGGTAATGGTCCAGTCTGTTATTGAGCATCTTGTCTGCACCGCATCTTGCGATTTCCACCCCCTCCCCGAGTCTGTCTTTTTAACGGTTTCTTGTATGTCTGTATTATGTTCATTCAAAATGAACAACACATCTCCACGTATGTATTGCTGCAATCAGTGCTCTTACAGATCCTTGTATACTTATAATCTAAAGCGGCATATGTGTTCAAAACATGTAAGTGTATTTTTCTTTTTGTTATTCATCTTAATAAAATCTTTAATGTGATATGTAAAGTATAATCAAAATTGCTCAATTTGATACACATTGCTTGCATGAAGATATGTTAACATTAATTTGTTTCTTAATAAACGTCATTGTTTTCAAAAACATTTTGATTTCTATTTTGAGCCTATTTTTATTATATGTTTTCTTTTTTGCCATGAAGTTTCCTTTTTGTGTATAATGACTAGAATGTTATTCTTGAAAAAACCATGTAATTATAATTTTATGTAATTTAAAAAAATATATTTTTGTTTTTTTTTTAAAATCAAATGTAATCAAACCTCTTAAGATACCAACTCTGATAAACATCAATTATCATATTTGAAGGTCAGTTGTATACTTTCATTAATTTTCATGGTATTAAAGAAGACGGTTCGTGTTCCCTCAGAAAGTAAATAAATGATTATTCCATAGACTATAAGATGATATGACTTGAACACAACTCCTGACTAAGATTGACTTCTAGATATAA
Organism: Streblospio benedicti; assembly: GCA_019095985.1. Taxonomy (NCBI): domain Eukaryota; kingdom Metazoa; phylum Annelida; class Polychaeta; order Spionida; family Spionidae; genus Streblospio; species Streblospio benedicti. The sequence continues at coordinate 2,032,012 of CM032663.1, forward strand.
CGTCAAAAACTGTAGTGAAGTTGAATTTTCTTTCCATCATTATACTCAAAGATAGTTGTGGATATACTTGAGAGATATTAACATATGTGATAGTAATGATTATGAGCTAAACTATTATATCATATGACTTGCTTATCTCCAGTGTGTAAACATATTTTTGTTAGTTAGTTTAGCTAGTTAGTTAATAGTTGTTAGTTGTTTATTAAAGTGTTTGAAAGATATTCAAAGCATTATGTTAGTGATAAGTCTATTGTCTGTTTGTTCAATCATTACACTCAAAACAGTCAGCAAAGAGATATGCTTATAAATAGGTCCAGGATGGACCAAATTGCAAAATTAAATATACTAGTAATTCTAAATGACTGAAAATTGCTTATCTCCAGTGTTTTGAGAATAATTCTAGTTTTACAGTATTTGAAAGCTGCTCATGGTGGGGGTATCTATTGTCTGTAGTAATACTGTGAAGTATCAAAACACTCTTAAACAGGGGGAATGTTTATTCCTATAAAGTAGGAATTCAAATTGCAAAATTTAGTCACAAATAATTTAAATAGATTTAAAATTCAATAGCCACAAAAATTCTAGTTTTTGTTTGAAAATGGGGGTTATGGGGGCCAATGGCGGGGAATGTTTATTCTGTAAAGTGAATTCACTGGATTTTCAAACATAAAATTACAATTGGAATATTTTTGGCAGGTTATTATTTAAGCCAACATTTTTGATTTTCAATTCTATTTTAACAGAAAATGTAGGGAATCACCCTCCTCATTTAAGAGTTAGGGAGTTTACGCCATACGGGAGTTACCAGATCGGGCTGAAAATAGGGAGTGTTCAAACAGCTAAATTAAACTACATATCACCCGTATAATTGCGTTTGGAACATAGTCTGTACACTAAAAAATGATATCCAAAGAGAAAAAAGTAACGAAGAAGCATTTATATTGGTCAAATAGCCCAATAAAAATTGTGTGCGCACATTCCGCCTCATCTTGAAAAACTGAAAAGATGCGCTGAAACGCTGCTCAGCGCCTCGCCGACACAGTGATTATTTTGATTTCTATCAATATTTTCTACTAATTGATGTTAGATGTCATCCTACCTTTTATCTAAGATATAGTTGAATTAATTTTAGCTGATAACCCTACAGTAGGCAACAAAATCGCATTCCTAGCACCTTTATTGATGGATGGGGCATTTTAAGGATTTGGTGGCCATTTTGACATTACAGAATTCACCAATCGCAGTGGCTGCCATCTTAGATTTGCCCATATCTATGTAGTCAATATGCCTTTTAGTTAGCTAGTTCGATTCTATGACTCCAAAAACATGTTGTTGGACAACAAAAATAATATTTATGGCATTAATAGTTAAAAAGTTCAAGGCAATCACAGAATTCACCCATCTCTGGCGGCCATCTTGGATTTGCCTATATCTGTTTGATCACTGTGACTTTTATTGCTGGATTTAGATTCTATGACCCCAAAAACATATAGTTAGGGCACCAAAATCACAGATGTATCATTAATAAAAAAATGTTATTAGCAAGAATGTATTTTTACGTAATGGCATCATGAATATTGAAAAAATATTAAAAAAAAAAATATTAAATATCATATCAGTATATCCCATGATATGTATGTTAAAAGTCATAATCATCTATCATGTTTTATTAACATATAAGTACTCATATCTACAGACTCCTATACAGGTTACCGGAAATCCTATGGGGTAGGGGTAGGTAAATGTACTATTATACTTTTTATAAAGAGAGCCAGAGGATTCAAATTTGATTTAAATAAATCCTAGATGATTTTCCCATCAGATACATATCACATATGATACTTTTTCATGTACTGTGCAATCATAGAAAAAACGTTTTCAACAAAATTTTTACTGCATCTCAAATTGGCCAGATGAGCCCCCGAAAATACAGCGCATTAATTTTTAGTTTAAACAGACATTTCAGAGTTTTGTTTTAGACGCCCATAGGCATGTAGAAAATGTAATTAGATAATCATCACTGCTTTCTATAACATGCATTACACCATTTTCTGAGATACAGCTTATTTTTAATGAGTAGAATTTTTCTTAAGGTGCCCATTTTCAATCAAGCAGTACGCTTTTTTCCACCAACAGCCGCACACAAGAAATTGATTTTCATAATCTATGGATACAGCCCTTTCTAAAAAATGTATAACAACCTTTTGGTACTTTTCAGGTGGGAAACATTGCCCTACAGAAGGGACTATGTAGTTTTCATTTGCATAGAAATTGACTGACTGAATTATTTTTCCATTCATTAATTTCTGTGTATTACTAGTATATAGTATGGGCATTATTTTATTCATTAAAAAAAGGAGAACTATAAATATTAGAAGGGTGCACAGCCAGATCCAAGGGCAGAGGCACAGGCTGTGAGCACACACACTATAACCCAGCTGAAGACAGGTTTTGCAACCCTATTAAAAGCTTCTGTTTGACTATATAGTATGGAGGAATACCCAGAGAATTCAGCTGAACACTCCTCCCTCTCCCCCCACCCCCATTTAATTAGATGAATGTTAAATTCATTTGAATAATATCAATAACTTTCAAGGGTGCTCATGTAATATTTCATATTTGATTCTGTAAGATCTGTGGAGATTAACTCGTACTCTTGAGATTAACTCGTACTCTTGAAATGACTCGTTTTCTTTGTTGAACTAGATATGGATCTAAAAATAGATTTTTGAGAGGGTATTTCCTTGTGACCTGATTAGGATTCTTTATGTTGTATGTCTGGAAATAGCCGGTTTTGATTTGTGTAGTGCTGGTTTTAAATTAGTGATAAGAAAATGTAAGTGACTGTCCGCATCTTCTGTTTAGCTAGCTATATTACTAATCATTTATCTCTGATGTGATGTATTGGGATGGTATGTAAGATTATCAAAGTCGGTGTAGAGTCTTAATGAACATCACTAGTAAATGTTTTACACATCAGTCGCACATGGTCACGCATGATTAAGCATCTTCCTTGTTTATATATATTCTTACTAGATCTATAGTTATAAGCAATAAAAAAGTTTCTAAAGATAAGACTTGTGTTACATTTGGTTATCAGTGAACAGAGTAAGATTTTTGCCGAATGTTCCAGTCTACACAAGCACAATTTAATTGTCTTCCTTGTTTCTATTATTATAGTTATGAAAAGTTTCTAAAGATAAGACTTGTATCACATTCTATTACCACTAATACCAGCGAACAGAGTAAGATTTTTGCGGAATGACCGGTCTACACAAGCCCTGACCAAATACATATGGTCTATAAAAGCCAGACAGTTCTTTGGATATTTATCAGTTACGGCAACCTGTAACCGAGTCACGTATTTCTGGTTACACAAACCCAATTTAACATGTCTAGAAGAGACGACTTTGAATGAAAGCCTGAAAGTCCTAACTTTGCAAAGGTCTTATCACGAAAATTGATAGACGTCTAGAATTTTTAATCCTAGTCAAATTCAAAGGTCTTATTCACGGAAATTGATAGACGTCTATGTGTTTGTTAGCCACAAAAACTAGCATTGTATATATACCTTATAGATCTACAACTGCATATATATCATAATAAATATATAGATCGCGACAAGTTTGGGGCTATGTGTTTGTAAACATTTAGATCTATATTAAAGCATGAAGGAATAGTTGACATAATAATATCTTGAGAATAAAAATACATTTTAGTGAAGTGACGATCTGCTAACGTATGTCGAGGCTCTGGTGACCGCATCTAGCCATCTAGTAATATAGGCGTACTATGTACCTATTTACTGCCATGGTTTACATATTTGAAGCCTTTATTGTGACCAGGGCTGATGCAGACAGGGTTGTCTATATATATAGGCCTATATAGGACTGATCTGTCACCTTTTAATTGTTACTTGGTACTAATTCTTCATTTCGTAACCTTGACTTGTAGACATAAATTACTGTAACCGCCTACCCCATTTGATAATATATTAGAGAAATATCTAATTTCCAACTGCAAGGTGATATGTTTGCCATAGAAAGCAAAGAGAAAGGGAGAGAAGAATAAATTGAAATTATTGAATGTGATACCTATATATTACATTTCTATCACATAGGGAAAATTATAGTGAAAGTGAAAGTTGCAAATATATTAATAGCAAAATAATATTAAATATTTTTACATCAGAGAATTTTATTTTAAACTAGGAAATATTTATTTTTAAAAAGTCATAGATTGACGAATGCTAAGATTGTGTTTATTCTGAAGTGCTCTCGAAGAATACCATTAGACAGTAAGATCAAGTTTATGTCATTAAGTTATTGTCAACATCAAAAAGCTTTTATTAACATTCACTTAAACAAATATTTACTCTCTAAAGATTGTTTTCCGTACTGAAGTCATTTCTAACGTAAATTTAAAACACGCTTTACTTTGGAGATAGATATGCATGGTAATTACATTATCATAATTGGATGCTGACGATGACTTGTTGAGCAATTACAATAACGTGGGTTTGTGGTCTAATGAAGTCAACATATACAGTACAAGCTCTCTATGTGACCCATGTGACCAGTGTTAGGTGGTCTAATAGAGAGATGGTCTCTACACAGAGGTTCGTTTTCATAACTTTATGAAAGCTTGATACCACGAAAAGTGCTCTTATTACAATACAATAGAGATGTGGTCTTACTTGGAGGTTCTACTATACACGTGATTCTGTGTGTGTCAGATGTCGTCTGCTGGGGCGGGAGGCGGCGGTGACAGCGGCGGCCAGACGACCGGCCGGAAGCGTCTGATGAGCGACGCTCAGCTCGACAAGATTCGCGCTGGAGCTGCTACAGGAGTCGCTGGCCGAGCTCAAAGACGACGAGGATCTGGAGTACGACCCGTCAATTGTGCATGTGTTCGTCGTCCTCGGGGCCTCGGTAAGTCGTGGATGTGTTTATTTGTCTCGGTCAACCCAGACATTCCCTTTAATGCCAGTTACTATCCGTTGGGATGTATGAGTCTGATTGAGTCGAGTTAACAAAGATATGTGAGTCAGGTTGGTCGAGATGAATGCATTATCAGGGTCAGGATTAGTTGGGAGAATGCTATAATATAATAATCAGCAGAACGAGTACATGTAAAATCCACTCCTATTGCAGGAATAATTCTTGGCTGCATCGATGCGCCATAGGCACATTGGTTTTCTGATTGGCACAATCACTTTAAGCTTACTGTACCATTTGGCACAGTAGATTGTGTTGCACAAGCATGTATTTTTTCATGTGCAGCTCATGACTTCGTCTTCTTCCTCTATATGTAATTGGCATACCTCTAAATGAGTATCACGCCAATGTAGGTATGTCAGCGTGATTAGGCCTGGTAGTCCTTAAGTCTGGATTCAAATATTTCGATGGTGGTACTTTCGGCGACGTCAGGCAGGAGGTTGTTCTATGCTGGTGTAGTTGCAACGAAAAAGGAGTGTTTGTAGTTGTTGGTGGTAGCCTTGATTGTTTTGGATTTGAATTTGTGTGCTGCTCGGGTATGGGTGTCCGCGTGTTTGAGGACTTCGCTATCGTCCACAGGGACCATCACCAGCCCGTGTACAATTTTATAGAAAAGGATCAGGCGTTGGTCTTCTCGGCTGCTCCGGAGGTCCTGCCAGTCTAGGAGTTTCAGCATGGCCGTCACACTACTATCATAGGTGTAATTGTTTAGTGTGAAGCGAGCGGTCCTACGTTGCACCATTTCTAGGTTGTTAATGTCTTTCAGGAGGTGCGGGTCCCATGCTGTGGCTGCCTACTCTAGCACCAATCACTGACTGGGTGTACTTGCGGCTTTTAAAGTTAAACACACATATTATTATGTTATGTTTTTCAAATTTCTCATCTTCAGTATATTTGATTTGTCTACTTTGTGATATTAGTCCCTGGGTCAATACCCCAAATCAATTACCAGTACTTTTGTAAATAGTAATTGTCTTAGACAATCACACACAAGTTGTTTGAGTTTTGGCCAAGCATCTTGCAAAATGACACACTTTTTCTTGAGCGAGTGTGCCATTTTCCCCGTACTACTAACAAATTGATTGATTCTACTTGTCAGTGCAAGCTGACAAATGCTTAATTCTGACCCTGAATATATTTCATATATAGAGTGTGAAAATATATTATTTCTAGTTGAAACAAATGTCACAATTTGTTGTTAGGAATGAACAAGTTGTTTGATTTGATCTTTGAAAGTCAACTTATCAAAGATGAACACAAGTTGTCAATGAACACCTACCCGGGTACTTATTATTTGACTACTCAGATATTGGTAATGGCTTGTAATGTGTTATTTGATAGAAGGAATAATGTCTACTTCCAATATAAGAATGTTGTTAATAGAATTTCAAATTTTGATTTGAATATTTACCAGAAAAAAATATATCAACTTGGAACTTTAGTTACAAAGACTGGTGAAAAGGTCAAATCATTCTATTTGACCAAATCATTCAAGGTTTAGACGTTGCTCTGACGTATTCTGAGTAATATTTCTAAATATAATATTTCTAGAAATTAGCATGTACCATTTAATGGCTGATATTGTACCAAATGTCATCAAAGAGATTAACCATATAAAAAGATTTATAGCCGAAGAGCAAAAAGAAGTAGAAAGTCTATGTGCTTCTGTGGCCGAGTGGATAGGGAGTTGGTCTTGTGACCAGAAGGTCGTGGGTTCGATTCCCGGGTGGGTCTGGTGGTGGGTGTTGAGTAAACCTACCTCTAACAGGTTGCACACTGCTCCGTGGTACCTACACGTTAAATAGGTACAGGTCAGGCGAGTGAATGCTAATGTTGATTGATAAGTACATCTGCTTTGTATGCTCCCAAGGGAGTTGAGAAAGATATAGTGTGACAAGGATGCTAATGACCCGGTGTAGATGTAAAGTTGCTAGAGCACGACAAGCTGAAATGCCACTGTAAATAAGCACTTTTACATTTACATTTTAATCAAATGTTTGTCGTTGATCATTTCCCAGTAAGTCATTTCAGTGTTGACAGCTGAATGTTGATGCATCTCAAGTTGATCACCATAGGGATTTACCTTTGAAATTTGTGACTATAGAGTTGACATTTTGGTTGGTTACACCAGACTGAGGTAGTTATTCCGTTGCAAGTTTCAAAGGGAAATACAGGACTGGTTCTTGTTGCGGATTAGGTCTAATTTTACGATATATGAATATCATGCATATGCAAGGAAGAAATTTATTAGATATTTCCTGCTTCAATTATTTACCTTTGAACTGACTGATAACGCTAACCAAACATTCAGTAGAAAATAATATCAACACAGCATTTAGTAATTCAATGTGCAAAAAAGAAGCATCTGATCGCTGAATGTCTGATGTAAAATTTGTGCTCTAACATGGCTACTGAATTCCACAGAAGTTTGTCGAGTACAGGAGTTATACCACAGATCGGAAAGTAAAGAACATTAATTTTTATTATATCAATAATAGTATACTTTTATCTGTAAGTTATATAAATATGATATGATAGGGAGCATGGGCCATAGCATCATGAAAGGTGTGTGTGGTATGTATTCTACTATGATTTACAAACACTGTATGATACACGTTACTACTATTATATAATAGTAGTAATGTGTATTGTATAGTGTTTTAAAATCATTGTAGTATGCATACCGCACACACCCTCCCATGATGCTAAGGCCGATGAGAGGGACTCAGGAAGCTACTAAATGCTGCCCATGTTTATATTACAATTTTCCAACAAAGACAATGTATTTGGTATGATTGACATGTAGAGGAAAAGCCAGGACAATGGCAATGTGTATACTGGGTGATTATTAAAAGATTAGATATGCAGCAGTAAAATAGTTACTCTGATCTATAAACATACGCAATGTTATGTTATGTTACAAATCTATACGGCTAACTATACACATGCGTATGTTTAAGGCTAACTACACTCCTATGTACAATTACATACATTGTGAGCTATCCAGGGTCTTGTAGTTAACAGCCAATATGACCCAATGAGTTGAGCATTGATTGAACCGGTTCTTATGTGGGCCATATAATGGTATACACTGTACAAAACTCTGCTGGTAACATTACATTACAATGTGCTGATTAACTGATTGACAATAACATCATTTCATTACATTTTGTTTATTGGTTGGTTAAACAATAACATTGATAATTTAGAAATTTAATACTATCATATAATGAGTCCTAATAGGATCATATGTGTACAAATGATTGATAAAGGAAAATCAATAGATACTTAGTCGGTAAATAATGGAAGTCACAATGACGATTTCTATTCAGTCACGATGACATATGCAGAAGCAGACGCACATGTTGGGAGCATGGAACAAATTAAAACAAAATGTTAGCAATGAGGACATTAGTTTAAGCCAATATGTACAGTAAATATAAGCAAGTAATAATGAATGACAGGTGTCGTATTCTGTTTTATTTTGCTTTTTCTAATGTCGCTCCCATTCATGGTAATCTATGATTTAGGATTCAATAAAAAGCATTGTTGGTAGTATAGATCCTGCTCTATAAGGATATGTAAACTTCCTTTTTATTTTTAATAAGTTATCTGCTATCATCATTACTGTCATTAAAATATAAGTACAGCAACATTCATTATGCATAATAAGGTCTACCATAATAGAAAGGCAAACTTACTCAAAGCGTTATTCTGTGCAATTTATTTAAATGTTTGCAATTGCCATATGCATATAATGTGTTCAATTTATGTCATACATGAATGTATGAAGTCTTGAAGTTATGAATTTGTTTGTGTCCACACTCCTATGATTTTCATGGCATGTCTGAGGTCTATATGTTCATATTTCCTACTTTAATAATGCCTGTAATTTTCTTCAAATTTCTTGCTGATTCTAATGGTTGTATTTTGCGGCTCTTTCATTGAATCTTTTTTTCTCCAGCCTCCAGATAGAGGATGGAGTTGAATTGCTGAAGAGTGAAGAGGAGAGAGAACACTATTTTGATGATAACACACCCCATATTTTTATTATTCTTGGTGCTTCAGTAAGTTTTTATCTCTTTACACAGCCATTCTTCTGCAGTCACAGCAGGTGTCATTTTTTGTATAGAAATATGGGAGGGAATCATGTGTAAGAAGAGGGGAAAATTGGATTTCACCTCTCCTAGTGTCTCCTGAGAGATGTTTTTTTTTCAATTCTAATGCCATCTGTTTTGACTTGATGTGGTGTAAAAGGTTTGAAAATAAATACAAGTAAAGTGGTGTGAAAATCAATTTTTGCTGCTTTAAATCAGGCAAACATTCCTTTCCTGGGCATATCTTGACCCATTGTATTGGTCCTAGGATCGATTGTTTAAAAATATTGTTTAAAAATATGTCGCAATTTCTAGAATAATCCCTTATATACATGTAATAGGGGCTTTAAGCAATTGATCCTCATAGGTCACATGTGAATTAATATGGACATGGGCATGATTGTAGAACTTTGATAATCTCAGAGTAATATAAAGAAAATATAAAATGATGGAAAAATAGTTTGAGAATTGAAAAGAAAAGAACTGTAACATAATTGTATGCAGTATCAATATAAATGGTAAATATGTTTGTTGCACACACACTGACAATTATTCTCGAAATGTATGATTTTATATTGGAAGTAGACATACGTACTCAGGGAATCATATATTTATAATTTTGATATTGTAGCATTTGTGATAGTAAATATTTCAAATTACTCAGAATGATTTTCTATTGTAGGGAGATTTAGCGAAGAAGAAGATATACCCCACTCTCTGGTAAGAATCAAAGCTACAAAAGTAATGTTTGGATATTAAATAAAGAATTGCTTATCATTATGATGGAAAATAACATAATATAGATAGTCGTCTTCCATGTAGTTAAACATATAAGATTACGGTATTCGATTATAATTCTTTCAATCTATGTTTTATCTTTTGGTTTACTTACAATGTTTCTGATAAGATATTTAGTTCTAAATTCTAAATTATATTCAGATCTGAAATAGAGACAATCATTTAATAATCATTTACAATTCTATTGACAGGTGGCTCTTCCGCGATGGGTTATTACCGAAGAAAACGTTTTTCATTGGCTACGCCCGTTCAAAACTTACAGTAGATGATGTCATAAAAAAAAATGCCTTCAAATATATGCACGTAAGTACCGAAATTAGTGGAAATGTTTTGTCTGCTGGTATCCATCTCAAAAAGATAAATGTACAAAAGATTAGATTGTGAAATGGTTTTCAACACAAGTAACTGCATCAATGGGCATTGAAAAGAGCTTTAGCGTGAAGAATGAAAGTTTTTCATTTCTCATTGATGCTGTTGCCTGTTGTTTTCAAGGGCAAGCGGGAAAATCTTAATCTACAGGTCTCTTTGAAATGGATATTTGGGCAACAAAAGCTTGATTTAGATAAACATTATTTATTTAAACACACAATGGTATAAAAGTATACAAATTACAAAGTTGCATTGAAAGTTACTCTAAAAGCTTGACCTATACCCAATGATATACAATACATGTATAGCTTACGTTTGATGCAGATGTCAGATCTCTTTATCATGTACAAAATTACCTTATTGTCTGACTGCAACAAACTACCCAAATACAAAATGTATATGATATAAAAATGTGATCCTTATAAAAAAAAAAGATTTATATACCTAAATGTATATCCAGAACTTGTGTTTGGAGCAATTACTGTTGAAAAGTTGGTCATTATAGTGCCTGACTGATACATTTTAAGTTTTCAAATCTCCAAAACACGTACTGAACTGTATGCTCTTGAGAACATGTCAAAGTGTTCGTTCTTGAGTGAAAAGTTCTACTTGAAAACAGTAGCTGAACCAGGATATCCTGCAAAAAAGTTTGTGGGAGATGTGAAGAACCCAATAACTGACTTCGTACAAATGGAAGCTCTGATGGTGCTTCAGTCAGGCTAGCTCTATGCTTCAAACATGACAAAAAATTCCTACAGTCTGCGCCTGAAGAGTTGGTGCCTTTTTAGATGTCTGTGCCACACATGTGTAAAACCCTTTATTCATTGTGTAACAAATAATGGATTGTTTTTATTGCAGTTTTGAACACCGTCAAGTTCTAAAGCAACAACATGTTTTCTGTCTAAATTTTCATTTTTATAATTTCAGGTCTCTGTAAGTAATTTGATAGCATTGAATCAATTAATAGGGTTTAGGTTCATAAATGGATTGATAAATAGTCCATGATGACTAATTATAGTTCTTCAACTATGTTTCTTAGACTTATATTCTTGAAGTAGTGATTGTTTAATGTCATTTATAGCATCATTGTTTATTGGTTTAGATGATAACCAAGTACAAGGAAAGTCCTGTCTGATATAACAAAAGATTTCCACTTTATTTAAGGTAGATGCCAGTGCCAGTTGATCTAACGATTAATATTTAAATCGTACAAATTTGACCGTATAAAAGGCAGTAAAACAAAGCATCACCATAATAACTGATAAAGGGTTGATGATGTTTTGTAGAACACATGACCGCTCTACTGGCACCAGTATCTGTTCCTAGTCTGAGGTGTTTTGTAATAGTTTACAAAAACATCATGAAAAAGTGAACAAACTTTAAAAAGCAGTAATCAAAATTTAATTGAAAAAATGTCATTCGATAACAAAATCTTGCATTTAATATTTGATTTTTCAAATCAATATATAATTCAATAATTATTTGCTGGATATTTTTGTTTATATTTTTCATGATGGTCTTCTTGTTCACAGAGACAAATTTCCTCCTAAAAGAATTGTTAAAGGGGCTCGGCAGCTCGGGTTACTTAGAAACAATGAGATGTTACACTTATGTGGTTCATGTCAGTTTTTGGTTAGGATTTCCTTGTTTTTCCTCATCATGAACAAATTTAGCGATTATCCCATTGGTTTGAGCATCTTAAATTTGTGGTTTAATCCTCAGCATACACGCCTTCATCTGCAGGTTAAGCATGATCTGGTTTCGTTTGGGATTTTACTGGGAATTCTTGAAGTTGATACTAATTGACTATATGACCTAATTTGGGAATGCCAGGGAGTTTCTTTAAATGTTTTCTGTAACGTAAGAAAAATCCAGCGTTGTCATTAGTTAAGAATTTGTGCAAATTATTTGCTTTTTCTTCGCATAAATTGATAGCTCCAGTGTTTATTTGAATTAATTTTATTATTGAAATAAAAATACATGAAGTAAGTTTAGCTACAACGTCAGCAGCATAATAATACACAAGTTTACACAACTGTAAAAAACAAGTTCATGAAAACATTCAGGGAAGAGCGATCATCTACTTCTAACATTAGAACATACTACAGTACAGGTCCGTTTATTTGGATCCCTTGGGACCTTGATTATGGATCCTGATTTTGGGGCGTCTGAATAACATAGAGGTCACCAAAGTATTTTTATAAGGCATGATATGGGCGAAAATATGAGTAGCTTAAATACACCACGCATGCATACTGCATAGATAGGGTGATCTCACCATTATAACAGTACCATTACCGTTATAATGTCCGTTTGTACATACTGAACCTGTGGAGATCTGGACAATCCACATATTATCTGAATGTTCCAAAGGTGGATAAATTGGACCTTTGCTGTACTTGTTATCATTCATGATCGGTTGTATTTCTTGACACTTTGACCATACATTACATTAACTTTTAGTTAAATATTTGGTGTAGATTTAACGTTATGTAGATGTAATACTATTCAGTGTATAATAGTAAAGAATACATGTAGTAGGTTGAACTGATATTCTTTCCTAGTGCCACATTCAAATAGGGTGAACGTTAAGAAATATGAAAGACGTCTGTATTTGATGAATTGTCCAAAAACTAAAACAATAGATGATGCAAGTTGAAACTTTTACATTGATATATGATGTGATTGCTTTTTTATACAGTGTCCAAACTGAGCATGTCAGTTTCTCCTAATAAAATGGCAGAAATTGGACAAATTCTATTTCTAACACTTGCAGAAATTGGGGAGTAACTAGGGTAGAAACTATTGAGGTGAATCCCGTCAATCATATATTACGTGGTTTTTTTGTGTGTTATTTCTCTATCTCATATTTTTTTAGCAGTTGGAGAAAGATATCACTGGTCCATTTCTTTCAATTTCAATGTACATCATTTAAGGTATACAAGTGAAATAAAGATTCTTTTACATGTTTCCAGGTTGAAGAGGAGGAAGACAAAAAATTTAAAGCTTTTCTCAAGGTGAATTCATACATCTCAGGGAATTACGATTCTGATGAAGGGTTTCAGAGCCTTAATGAAGCCATTACAAAAAAGGAAAAAGACGGAAAAGCCAATCGGCTCTTCTATTTAGCACTGCCCCCCACGGTTTACAAAGATGTGACATCAAAAATCAAAGCGCACTGTATGGCGAAGGGGTAAGTAAAAAATATTTTTTTGCATTTTGTAATTACTGGTATATACAGTTATGTATCTTAGGTAGATAACGTGAAAGAAAAATTCTCAGGGCGTATAAGCTGTATTTTGAGCAGCTGTGTGAACTTTTGGAAAACTGGGTTGAGTGCAGCAACACAGCAAAAACTGTAGACCAAGTGTAGATGCTAACATTCTAATTATGTTTCAGAGAACATCAATTTCATCATGGGTAAGATTCACACACCCAATTGTAGCCCTAGTAGAGGTCTTTCAATAACGGTTACCACAAAGTTAATGCTGGCTTTTGAGTGTGCTTTTGTTGTGAAACAAAGTCTAAATTCGTTTTTCCTCAAATGCATGATGTTCAAGTCTCTGTGACGTATTCAACCTTTATATTACGTTTACTTCATTCCAATCATTTGTATCTTGTAATGTTTAGAACCAATAGGCTCTGTAAGTGTGCCACTAGTTTTTGAAACTTTTACCCGAAACGTTGCAAGCGGACAGACAAATTATATTGAAAATGTACACATGCCTGAGAATTTACACTGTCCATGTTTACACAAGTAATATGAAGTAAATGTTAGTGTATCATTTGTAGCCCAACACACTGTTTTTTTTTCATGTGGCTGCAGTTTCAAATAAATAATTTTTCCAAAATTAAGAGAATCTGTTGTGTATAGCCATCATCCTATTTTGATGTGTACTAACATCTATTTTTTTCTCCAAGTTTGATAAGTATTGACACGGTAATGGCTTGTGATCAAATCTGGTCACCGAATGTTAGAAAAATTCTACCTTGGATGATTTTCCTGCCTATTACTTCTTTGCAGGTAAACAACAAAAATGTTCAAATGAATATGTTTATTTAGCTGTTTATACCATGAAACTACTAAATATCCAAACCAATATTTACAATAAATTTACATGTAATTAATGTACCTTTCAGGACTGTTTTATTTCATTTGGATAATTAACCAACAAAAAATCAACAAATGTTAGTGCATGTGTTTTGATATTGCACATTCAAAATGTACATTGTTGCACCTCCTGCATGGTATTTTCATACATGATTTTATGCATATTTGATTAAGTTATTAATTAATTCTTCTGTGTTCCAAAATGAACAAAAAGCATGAACATTTACAAAATAGTGTTTAAAGATTTCAATGAAACATATTACTTTTGTGTGTTTTATCTGCCATTAATAGTTTAGAACTCTATGATTTTTCTTTTAAATCAACATGGTCTGTATGATGAATGTCAAAAACAGAAAATTTGGGTTATTTTTTATAGAGATTTTTATAAAAGGTCTTATTTGCTGGTACTCATAAAAGGCCTCGTGGGATTCGCCGTTTACTTTAGTAATGGAATGATGAAATAATTCTGAATTCTGATTATCAAGAAATAATAGCAAACCTGTCTAGTAGCTGAGATGTGCAAAACTGGTAACATACCTATTATACCGGGTATGTAAAAAAACTTGCCATACAGAATGGACAAGGACATAAGCTACCACATTGCAGGGATTGAATATTTGAGGCAGAAGAGGCGCTGGAATGATGTAATAGTTTTAGTTTATATTGCTGATTTATAATAATGCAATAGGGACTATTAAATCTTGCAGAGAGCACTGCTGGACAAGGGTTATTGTGGAGAAGCCATTTGGCCGTGACTTGGACTCTTCCAATGAGCTGTCTACCCACCTCAACTCCCTGTTCACTGAAGATGAGATCTACCGAATCGATCACTACCTAGGAAAAGAAATGGTCCAGAATCTCATGGTGCTCAGGTATTTATGAAACGATTCACAATGAAGAGGGAGAAATGATTGTTTGTACTTACAAAGTGTTCATTTGTTTGGTTATCTTACGTTATTACTTTACCTTAGTTCCATTTAGTTTTGTACTCTTTGAGGTTTTGTACTATGACATAAAACGTGTATGGTACGAAGATTCATACTTTTAGACAAAACACACAATAACAATATATTCCATTGATCAAGTTTCAAAATGAACATTATGTACCAATATTCAAACAGTATAAAAAGCACGCTTTTTCCTAATATACTGGTAGTTACGATCCTTGATGCCTGTATTCTACTTATGAGTGCTTTGTGTTTCTCCCCAGGTTTGCGAACCGTGTCTTTTCTCCAATCTGGAACCGAGACAACATTGCAAGCGTTGTAATTACGTTCAAAGAACCATTTGGAACACAGGGTCGTGGTGGCTACTTTGACAGCTTTGGTATCATTCGTGATGTCATGCAGGTAGGTACTGACAACTTTTAAGAATAGAACGATTCGAATTGTGAGATAATGATTTTATCCCTCTACGATACTTTATAAACTTCTCTGATAGCTCGAAATTTTGCATATATGAGATTTTGGATAATCCTTCTTGTGTATTCCTTTAGTATTTTCTATGTAATTGGATTTTATGTAATGAAATGTTCACTCTTTAGTTTGTTTATGTTTCAGAACCACCTGCTGCAGATTCTGTGTCTGGTTGCCATGGAGAAGCCGGTGTCTGTGAGAGCAGAAGACATCCGAGACGAGAAGGTCAGCTTACTGTGTCTCACATGAAATGTGTCCCTTGTAATTCCAAAAACCTTGAACAGCATGTGTGCATAAGGTGTGAATACATACACAACTTCAACAAAACAGTGTTACACTGCATTCAGAATAACTATTCTTGTCCTTATCTATGCCTAACTGCGTTAATCTTTGCGATGCAAGACAATTTCACAATTTCATTGTAATTTAACTCATGGCAGAATATGCAATAAGCTGTATTGCATAAATTTCTTAGTTAGAGAGGACACTTCTGAATCAAAATTGTTCTTCATGTTGAAATGACCAACAACAAAGTGGTTTGTCATGTTGAAATCATCAAACTTCCAAGCTCCTTGTGTAGACATGTAATGCACAACTGGAGTTTTAAGTTAATGTGAACAAAATGTACATGATTGAACATAATTTTTTGTTTGATGGTTTCCTATAAATTAGAGTTGTTGTTGAAAATATCCATTTATTGTGAAACATATCTGAAAAACTTCAAAGTGTTGCTAGTGTTTATATACAGTAGAAACCGTATATCTTTAAACTGTAAGGAAAACACCAAAATGCTCGAGATAGCCAATGTTCGAGAGAACTAACTCACCAACTCATATATGTTCATAATGCGGGTGGAAGGAAACAAAACTAACTTCTAGGTAACAGAAACTTCAAAGATAAGCAATATCAAGATAAAGAGATCAAAATATACCACATGACAAAAAAAGAAAAAAAAATAAAAAAGGATCAAGTCGACACGAGATAAAAAGAATGTAAACTTATAGCATGCTGGGTTCCTTCATTTATGATTACATACAGAATTTAGTAGCTACATGTACCTTTGGGAACCATGTACCTGTCATGTTGGCGAGATTTTTGTTGTTATCCCAATAACTTCATCGGGCCAAATGCCATGGTGGGATGATCATGAGATAAAGAGGTTCTACTGTAATTACTAACCCCCCCTCCTACCCCCGCCTGCTGCAGGTGAAGGTTCTCAAGTCGATCGCGCCGCTGCAGCTGTCGGACATGGTGCTGGGTCAGTATGTGGGCGACCCTGAGGGCGAGGGGGAGAGGCGGGACGGCTACCTGGACGACCCCACGGTGCCCGAGGGCTCCACCACGCCCACCTACGCCCTCGGCGTGCTGCACATCAACAACGAGCGCTGGGACGGAGTGCCGCTTCATCCTGCGCTGTGGCAAAGGTAAGTGCAGCAACGCGAGTTTTTAAGAGGGTAATTGTTATTAGGGTTTTTGGATGTAAATTTAGGGTCATGATTTGTGCTTATTGGTTAAAGGACAAGTTACCCTTGATAATCTACTTATTTTCCATGAAAAATTCACTGGTCTTGTTAAAAAATTGAGTGATTTCTTCTTGTCTTCTTGCACATTCACGATTGCTTAATCCTGATCGCATGCTTCTGTGGAGAAGGAGTGTGACTTGTGACCAAAAGATCGTGAGTTCAATTCCCAGTCGGGTCTGGTTGTGGGTGTTGAGCAAACTCATCCTTAAACAGTTGCACACCGCTCTGTGGTATATGTCCGTACATGATAGGTAAATAGGTGAATGATAGTACGTTTGTCAAACGGTTGCAATATTGTACAGTTTGATCCCTAGGGAATGGAGAAAAATATAGTGATTCAGATGCCTATGACCTGGTGTGGATGTAAAGTCGACTGAGCGAATGCATACCAGACAAAAACTCATACATATACATTTTTTGCAGCGCTGAACGAGAGAAAGGCAGAGGTGCGCATCCAGTTCCGAGAAGTTCCGGGCAACATCTTCAAGCCGGAGCCGGTGCGTAACGAGCTGGTGATCCGGGTGCAGCCCAAGGAGATCGTGTACATGAAGATGATGATCAAGTCGCCCGGGATGAGCATCGGAGCCGACGAGAGCGAACTCAACCTCTCCTATAGCGAGAGATACAAGGTATTGACTGCTCCACGGTACCTACCCGTTAAATGGGTACAGGTCAGGCAAGAGTGAAAGATAATGTGAGCGATTAGCACGTCTGGGCTACGGTTGCGATGTGCTGTATCCTTCCCAGGGAGTTGAGAAAGATATAGTGTGACAAGGATGCCAATGACCTGGTGTAGATGTAAAGTCGCTAGAGCATGACAAACTGATTTGCGACTAAATAAGCACATTTACATTTATTTGCATTTACATATAGCAACAGTGAATCAACGTGATGCAAAACATTTTCCTTAATGGACGTTACATCGCCAGGTAATCGCGGACCTGAATCTAGAAATAAGATATGTTTACAAAGTTGGTTTTTATCCAGTGCTATAGTCATAGTTTAGGTTTATATGTAATTAAACCTGGATGCAGGGATAATTCTGGGTGAAATACAGTGTGTACCATTTTGGCACACTTGCTCAAGAAAATGTGTGCCATTTTGCAAGATGGTGGGCCAGACCTCAAACTACTTGTGTGTGATTGTCTTAACAAATTACTATTTACACATGTACTGGTAATTGATTTGGGGATATTGACCCATGGAATAATATCACAAAGTAGCCAAATCAAATATATTGAAGATGAGAAATCTTAAAAACAAAACGTGTGTTCAACGAAAAAGCCATAAGTACACCCAGTCATGAGCTGCACATGTTTAAAACATGCCTGTGTAACACAATCTACTGTGCCAAATTTGTTATCCCTGAGATGTCTAATCTTCCATTTAGTTAGCAACTTACACAGACGTTTCACATTTTTACATTATTTATTGTGATAGCATATCCCCAAGATGGCCTAATGGGGAACCCGCTCATAGGGCTTTTGTCAGGATGTCTATTAAATCTTCACAAAGCGATAACCCTCCCATGTGTATGTGTTTCCCAGCACATCAAGATGCCTGACGCGTACGAGCGCCTCATCCTCGACGTCTTCGTGGGCAGCCAGATCCACTTTGTGCGGTCGGACGAGCTGGCCGAGGCGTGGCGCATCTTCACCCCCGTGCTCCACCAGATCGAGAGCGACAAGCCCAAGCCCATCCCCTACACACACGGCTCGTGAGTCGTCGTTTTTTTGTTTGTTTAGAAAGCGTGAATCTGATGTCAATTACACACATTTGTGAGTTGTCATGTTTTGTGTGCTACTGAATACAAGTGTCTAAAGGCCCATGTTGAATGATTGTTAATTTTTTGGGGCGGAGGGAGTGTCTGCATGAATGTGTGTTTTCATTGGAATTCCAAAGGTCTAGATTTTGATTTGGTTTTATGGTGCGGGTGGACCTTAAGTGGAGGTGGGCTCCTGGGTCGTTGAATATGATATATCACAATCACAGAGTCCCAATGTTTACATTGAGATGAAATACTTTACACCGACTTTCTTCCCTACGGGAAGCCGGTGTATAGTATTCCATCTCCATATAAATATTGGGACTTAGTGATCGTGTAGTATAGGATGGTCTTCAGATCGCAAACTGTACATGTACATTATGGTGGCATATTTTTGTCTGGCGCATCATTATTTATTTAAGTTGGGTGTAAATAGCAAAATTTCAGAATGTTTTTCATTTAAAATTCTTTTTCTCAACATTCACGTAGATAAAAGCATATTGGCTTTCAGTTTAATCTGTGATCAGTTTAGAGAGCATGGTTTTTGAGTTGTTTTTTATATTGATATTTCAAAAGTATTGATTTTGATATGATCTAATAATGGCATTGGCCCTTCTCTGGATGTTGTGGATATCTAAACAAGAATGGATGACATTCATTAATAATAACAACATCCAGTGCATTAGAAACTTTTTATCTCGAGCTGTAGGGAGAATAGGAAAATGCTCGAGATAGCCATCTAATATATGTTAACAATTTCGTTGAACGGAAATTAAACTAACCTTGAGATAACAGAAAATTAAAGTAAGCAATATCAAGATAATAAGATTCTTCTGTTTTTGAAAGTAGTAACATGATTTAAGCAAATTTCTGATGAAGTGTCATTTGTTTTAACCTTTTTCATTTTTTTTGTAGACGGGGGCCATGGGAGGCAGATGAGAAAATGTACAAATCAAATTTCCTGTACACAGGCACTTACAAATGGCCTCATAACCTGTAGTGCTTGATCTCAGTGTACAACTGCTATCACATTTTTAGCCATTATTATCAAATTGTTTTGTAAACTATCAGAAGTTGTATTATCCAAGCGTCATAATATGTAAGAAATGTAAGATAACATTTTGGAAAAGTTAGATGGTTTGATGTTGTTAATAATTCATTAATTGAAAACCTATAAAAGTATTATAATTATTAGTACTGTATACTCAAGTCGAGAACAATTTATAGTCTAATTCAATATAAGAATTTATTGTCTAATTAACAACATTCTAATCATGAACAAATTTAGATATTTGATATGCATGTTTCTTGATATTAACCTAAGTTTGGCTTTCCAAAAAAGATGTACTGGAAGATGTTCTTTCAAAAGAAATTAGAATTAGAAAGTTGATTGACTTTGAAGAATGTTGAACAAAATGGCATGAGAATACATTTTTATAATAGTACTTCTCAATTTTTCTGTTCACTGCTGAATCTTTTCATTAGTCACAGTGTAGCTAATATGGACAAGGATTATTTCAGAAGCATATTTCAGAATGAATGGAAAACTGGTCTAAATGTTATGGGTTCTATGTAGATATGAAGAGCATTAGACTTTATTTTTATATTTTAAATACGTAGTATTGAATTCCTTTCTGTCATTCCTAACACCATGTAATTCATATAAATGTGTGCGGTTCCAAAGCCGAAAGGCTGCCATTCCTGGATTGTGACGTATTATGCATAATTTAATATTTCTAAGTAAGTACAAACTCATCATCATCTAAACCTTGATTCGGTTCAATTTGCTGTATGATGTAAAATAACTACGGTGGGAACTTAAATGTATTTAATGAATGTACTCCAATGTATACATATCTATTATTGTCTTGTGGTGAAATGGAGGCTGAATTAAGTGCCCTGATCATGCTATTAGTGGTACCATCACCAAACGTGGAGAATCCAACCCAAGGTCAGTAGGTTTAGCAGGAAGCCATCCAGTAATTGTGTTTAGAGAAAAAAATAAGTCCACAAAAATGATAATGTACACCATCATCACTAACAAAAAAAATAGATGGCTGTGGGAAAATTCTGACTATAAACAGAGACCAATTCTGACATGAGACCAATTCTGTCATGACAGACTTTATTTGCAAATCCGATTATGTAATATTCATGGGTTCATATTGAACATTACATTGAATTTCGGTATCACATTCAATTGAAAATTGTATATTCGTTACTCCTTGCATTTCTTGTAGCTTCTTTTAAAATCGCTTATATTTTGATCTTCACTTTGGAGAAATCACTCAAGGCAAATTCAAAATATGCTGGTTTGCTACTAAGCTTTTATAAAGCAATTTTCTACACAAGCACATGTCTTAAGCTTGTCGAGGATGCAGGAATTCATATTTATTTATGACAACCAAATACGCTTCTTTACATGAAGTTCTCAACGATTCTATGTGATACTAATTCAGTGATTTTTAAAATATAAATACCATAAGTGGAGCAGTGAGATTGTTTGTTAACACTAAAGCTGACATTTAATGTTTATTTTGACATACCTTTAAAAAATGTTGCAAATCAAAAAACAAAAAATAGTGTAGACACTTGTATTGTATTTTTGTTCTTTCTAAACTGTAAAGTACTTACATGTTGTTAGCTTATTTACTGTTTTTCCTCTTGGACATTATTGTTTTTTTGTTTAATATATTCTACATTTCTATTTTAATGTTTTTCTTCTTGGACAGTATTGTTTTTTTGTTCAATATATTAAGTTATCAAATGTTTCATTGATAATATATATCCGAGTGACTGGATTGTAACTTGCAGGTATTTCTATACATTGTAACAAATATAAAATAAACGCACAATATTTTTTGACTTGGTTTATTTCCTCTACAAAATCTCATGAATTATAATATATGCTGAACTTCAACTGGAACAAAATATATGTAACATAGTAAATATGGCTAAAAAGGAACCACATACATATATACCGAATTGAAAATTAAACAAAGCCTTCGGCATACGTAATGAAGATGGGTACTTACTATCTACGTCTCATGCCTGTGTAAGTATATACTTTGTACATGATCAATGCAAAGAATGCATATTTGTTTTTTTATAAAAATCTTAACAAAACACGGAAGCCATTCATGAAGGTCCAATTACTTAGGCTTATTATACAAAGCATTACATAAACCAAAATATGGAATGCTAGATGAACGGGAGGGCAAATTAATCAAAGTACAACATTCCCATTAATTTTCATGGCTATGTGATATTTGAAAATAATGTAGTCAACATTCATCTTTATCTTGGCATGCAGCTCTCATATCATGTATTGATACATATAATACAGAAAAAAAATCACCTTGGATTTGAGGATTTGCTTTAAAATGTCTACAATCACTGAATATTTTCAGATGCAGGAAGAGAACAAGAACCTAATACATGATGCACCATGCCGTAACCGGCCCTTGACCAGAATAAAAAAATAGATTTTTAGCTGATTAATCAGTACATGATAAAATTGTAAAAAATACAATGAACAAGGAACTCGGCTGAGGTTATAGTATGCCCTACACAGGTATACCAGTAGTTTAAACTCAATCATAGAGCGAATACAGGAAAAAATAAAAATTCTATCTTGACCGTGATAACACGAACAAATATTAGATATTTTTTTTAAAACACCGGGAATTTTCCTAGCAACAATCCACCTTTGAAGAATAGTAATTACTCCCTATCAATGTTTCAATGTTAACAAATATACACTGAATTAGTGTTCAATTGGAATTCCTTGAACTTCACAATGGATAATACTGATAATAGCAAAAAGTTTGCAAACCTACTCATGTTATTCATTTTACACTGATGGTGTGAATCTACAAGTATGATTTACAAAATCTGCAGCTCGTTCCAAACATTTCAATAATACATCTAACTCTGACCAAAAATCAGGCCAAAATACAAACATGATGTTACTACATGACGGTATTGCCGCATATAGAACTATAATCGATGACAACACCATGAACCTGGTCAGGTGTCTGAATACAATTTTCCAACACACCTGTTCATTACAGGGGCCTTGCTCATGGGTAGGTGGATCAAGTGTGATTGCTTTCATTTACATTTTTACAATCTGATATTATTTTTGTAAGCTACATCTAGGTCTAATAATCAATTAGTTGAATCGCAGCAGGTCCTTTAATTAACTGCTGATAAATAATGATAAACGATGATGGTAAAAAATTATAGATTTAAATAACAAAATCAATGATAAATTTCAGAAATCTAAATTATACTTTTCGATCACCATTGTTTATCATTATTTATCAGCAGTTAAGACATGACCACATGACAATAACTATATTACCTTTACAACCCACCAAAGCACATGTATTTGACCTCAACAAACTCATCGATTCCGTACTTTGACCCTTCCCGACCCAGTCCAGACTGCTTCACGCCTCCAAATGGGGCCTCCACCATAGAAATGAGTGCATCGTTGATTCCGATCATTCCAACTTCAATTGCTTCGCAAAACGCCAAATTTGAGAAATGTCATTGGAGTAAAAGTAGCCTGAAAAATATATTTTTTAAAACATTGACTGCCATGTACATTAGTTTAGTTTTTAATTACCAATATTGATAGCATTACACTTACAACAAATGCAAATAATATAAATAAAAACGCAGGAGCAATGGATAAAAACTGAAATATAATATCCATTAATTGACATAAATATCACATTTGAAAACAAAGATATTGAATAGTTCGACTATCACATAAATATGGCCTGAGGGCTGAGGGCATAAAAATTTAAATCGTGTAGAAAAAAATCAACTTATAAATAAAGGCTGACATTATAAGTTTATATACAAAATACTTAATACAATAAATACAATAGCAATAAAACACAATAAATATACCTGGTAAGTCCAAATTAAATTAATTTGTATTTCAAACATTTTATATAAAGCTATCGCACCTGCCAATCCCACATTCGCAGCATTACAGATGGCAATGGCCTCTTCCTCGGTTTTGAACCTGTAATACAATATGCACCAAAATATCAATCATAAAACTGAATTAAGTAATTCCATGTCAAACAATCAGAATAATAGGCAGCTTTTTTTCTATCTGGAAGCATATTTTATAACCATTCACCCAAAGCAAGACATTATTAAGGATACCGGTACATGTAAGCATTTATTCAAAGTTTTTTTTACATTTTTCTCGTTTAATCAAAACCATGCATAATATACAAATAGAGTTTCCATAAAGTCTTAACTATTATTAGACATTAAGAATGGCGCAACTTGGCAATGCATCACAAAGTGAGGGATCAGCAGGTTTTAGAGACAATGAATCACTGCTTGAACTTTGACCTCCAATAATTTTACACCAATATCACAAAAGTAGACATTTATCACAGATCTTGTAGATCTAGAAAATTTCCAAGGTTCATTCAACGTGTAGAACCAATAAGTAATAATGATTTAGAACTTGAACAGAAGAGTCTCCAAAATACGAAGCACTGCTTACTTGACAATGGGAGCCACAGGGCCAAAGATCTCCTCACGGACAACCTCCATGTCCGAGTTGACCCCGGTAAGCAGGGTCGGCTGGTAGAAGCTGCCACCGCGGGAGTGACGCTCACCGCCCATGGCAACTGTTGCCCCCGACGACCGCGCAGAACTCACCAAACCCTCCACCTGATTAACAGGGTGAGATGTCTTTATTAGGACTTGGCAATTCAATGAATTTAATGTTTCAATATCTAAGCGGGGTGCTTAGAGAATTGAACATATGACTGTTACATGTATTCAGCAGTAGCAAAATATTTTTAATTGTTATAGAAAATGTATTAATATAAAAATCATGAGTGACTTCTACTAGTATGTGGTATAAATCAGTGTAAATCATATTCAACATAATAAATGTCAATATCAGCGAGAAAAAAGTAGTTCTGTATTTATGATATGAATAACTTGGTGAACACTAAAAAATTCATTTTTGGGTAAAGGGCCTTGATATCATAATAATGTGATAAGTAAAATAGCCCGTGCATGAAATGCGTCAATACTCTATAGCCCATACCTTTTCTAGAGCCTTCATGTTGATCATTGGACCCTGGGTCACTCCAGCCTCAAACCCGTCCCCGACCTTGAGCTCCGCCTGCATCGTTTTGCTGAGGGCCTCCACAAACTTGTCATGAATGCCTTCTTGAACGAGGATACGATTTGCACACACGCATGTCTGAAAACATGATGATATTTTATTGAAAAGATAATACAGTAGAACCTTGTTATCTCCATATTGCTTATATCAAATTTTCTGTTATCTCGAGTTTAGCTTCATTTCCTTCAAAACTATTTTAGCTTCAAACTATTTCATTATATTATGAAATGAATGCACAAAACACTAAAATCTATTTACTCCTCAAGAAAAGCCTGTTCCTAGTCCAGACTCCACATGTACATAATCCCTTTTGAAATTTAGACACATACCATCCCCACTGGTAAATATTTTCTCCATACTGTCATCATTCTCACAGCAGATTTTATGAATAAGGATAGCCTGCTAGTACTATACCGGCGTATTACAAAACAGCATGAATACAGCTAAGAAAGAGGGCAAGCGATAAGCGTCTATGGTTAGACTGTACCTGGCCTGTGTTCCTGAACTTAGAGATCATCACACCAGCGACTGCTTTGTTGATGTCTGCGCTGTCAAACACCACGAGAGGCGCATTTCCTCCCAGCTCCATCGATACTCGCTTTACGGTGTCTGCAGCTTGCTTCAGTAGGATCTGTCATCGCAATATGTATTTTTATGTGTTTCTTGTACACATATTTATAAAATACAACACAGTGCATTAACAAAAACATTAAATTGTACATTAGCACGTCATAAAAAGAGTATAAAAATAAACTACAATTTAAGTTGCATATTTAGAAAAATACAAAATTTATAACATGTGCCAGCCACCAGGTCACCCAGCCAGCCAACCAATCACTATGTTAGATACTCATTTGCTCAAGATCAAGTAGATGCCATCGTCAGAGTCTCGACATACGTCAGAGTCTCATCACGTCATTAAAATGTACATGTGACGAGACTCTGACGTATGTCTAGACTCTGGCGACCGCATCTAGTAGAAATGAATGAACCAATCAACCAGTAAGATCCTCACCTTTCCTGTGGCTGTGGATCCTGTGAATGAGATTTTGGCGACGAGCGGGTGCGTACACAGCACCGTGCCCACCTCGGCCGCCTTCTCACGGGAACACGTCACCACATTGATCACTCCCGGCGGGAAGCCAGCCTCCTCAGCTAGCTGGAAAAACAGAAACGAAATGGCGATTTGTTAACATTAATTCAGGCCTGTTTATATAAGTACGTTGATTAACCTTTTTGACGGGTTTGCTTGCAGGACAACCACAACCCTATTCATTTTTCGTTCTTACAAATTGTGATAATTTAATTAATTATGGCTGCCTTTATTACTATATTACTTCAAGAGCTTCATTAAAATCACACAGAAATAAAATGACTATATACTTGACAAAAATTGAATATAGCAAAGAAATGTAAAATATTCAAATATCTAATGATGACTTGGCAAATACCTGACAAAGAGCAAGAGCGGAAAAAGGCGTATCTTCTGCTGGTTTGAGCACCACAGTGCAGCCAGCAGCTATTGCTGGCGCAGCCTTTCTTGTGATCATCGCATTTGGAAAATTCCACTGAAAAGCACAAAATATTTTCTGACAACAAAAGCTTCATATTGAAAAACAGGAATTATAATATGGAAATGAATAATTATATAGAAAATTATAATAGAAAATGAATAAACTATAACAAGAGAGTACTTTGTACACAAAGTACCGCTAGATTTCAATTTTCCTAAATCTGATATTTCACATGAATATTAGCACTAACGATTTGCTTACCGGGGTTATCATAGCCGCCACTCCTACAGGTTGTTTTACGGTAACAACACGCTTGTTAGCCTGTGGACAAGGTATTGTGTCTCCATAAGTTCGCTTGGCTTCTTCAGCAAACCATTCAATAAATCCGGCACCATATCCAATCTCTCCTTTTCCTTCAGCCAATGGCTTGCCCTATAGAAACCATACATAACCCAATAATAACTCCATTGTTATAACATTTATCATCTATAATATCCATATGAATTTTATATACATTTTCCCCAAATTTTCAGCAACATTGCATAGCACTTTGGTATATTTCATGAAAGATGATTTCAATATCAATGCTCTTTGAAGTGCATGTGTTTGAAAAAAAATGCTGCACTAACCATCTCAGCTGTTATAAGTTTTCCCAGCTCCTCTTGGTTTTGAATAACTAGTTCAAACCATTTTCTTAAAAGAATGCTCCTTTCCTGGAAAACACATCGAAATTGAAAGATGCTTGTGTGTTCAACAATTGTAGACTATAGAGGTATACAAGTTAGAGCTGATTAATTATTCAACATTATCATCTTACTTTAGCAGATGTTTTCTTCCAAGTTTGAAATGTATCATAAGCATGTTGAATTGCTGCCTCAGCATCGCTGGCATTCATGTCAGGCACAGATCCCAAAACAGCACCAGTAGACGGATTGGTCACTAAATTAATAGAGAAAACACAAAAATATTCAAACAACAGATATCAAATTTCATTAGACATATCAACTTTAAATAAGTCATAGTCTGTGATGTTTGCCATTCACCCAAGGCTGCACATGTTTCCATACAAAATGACTTAATCATTACAGGTTACAATCAAAATACATGTACAAAAAAGTACCTGGAAATGTTGCACCACTTTTTGCTGAAACCCATTTTCCATTGACGTATGCCTTGTCATAGATAAAGGAACTTGCAGGTCTTGCTCCAGGCTTTGCCGATGGAATGAATGATGTCATCTTCAGTCTTAGAAGTAGGTTTCGATGAGGTATACGAAAGATCAACTGCAATTATGGTAGATCGAGATGGTTCATGTTAAAAAATTAACAATTACAAAGTAGTACTGTACCTCGAGTAAAAATAATACTGTACCTTCAGTGTATGATTAATTTTAGCTAGGACTAACCATTAATTTCAACCATAGAAATCTCTTCAAATTCAAATGTATTTGAAGTGAATATATAATATATATAAGATAAAGATATATAAATATATATGAAAGAATCTCAGCACTTTAAAGTATTTCTATTTCATTTTTATGTCCACCAATCTTGTACTAAATCTAGACTAAATCAACCAAAATTATTTATGCTTTTACAATGTTCTAAACTACATTTTCTAAGAGCTACTATTATGCATGTGGACCTTACCTTAGTGAGAGTTGTCATTGTATAAGAAGACCTTTGGACACAGATATTTTGATGTCCAATTTGTGCATGAGTGGCTGACAGACAGAAAGGTGTCCTTCACCTAGAGTGTGCCACGCCCCCCTTTGGAAGGGATCCTTCTGATTTTTCATAACATACTTTATCATTAAAATCTTGATATTTGTGGTATCATAATCATAATTGTAAAAGATTAACCATACAAATATATATAAACTTTTTACTCTTAAAACATTCTGCCGAGTGCACACGGCATATACACAGTACAGTTGTATTCATTTCCAGGTCATGATGTGAAATAACAGCTAGTGATTTGAAAAATGGCGGCTGCAGATGAAAGTGATGAAGAGGAATGGGAGGTAAATATTGAATTTGTTCCGAATGTATGTTATAGAGAAGAATTTGTATAGTCATTTTACATACCCAGTCATTTCGTACTAGTGTTAATATCTAAATATCAATCAACCTGTGTGTAGTTGACCGTGAATCAATTAAATTATCACCATTAAATTATTACATGGGCGATGATAAGAGCACTTGCCTCTATTGTGTGAATATTGATTTTTTACTTATTAATGTCCTTTCTATCGGTTTGCATTGCCAAATACGACTAAACATATAGTACTAAAGAAACGTATTCTTTTCTCTTGTGCATAGTAGCAAAGTACAATCTCGTTAGGGCAATAGGCGTCAAATTTAATGTTTTTGCCATTATACATTCTCAAATTTAGATTCATATAGTCTACAACTTCCAAAGTGGGATTTACCTTCATCGTACATTTGTAGCCTGTGCATGACAGACTGAGTGTTACCAAACAGCTACAGTGTGACCAAACAGTCACGTTAACCCTGGAGGCTCAATTAGTACATGTTCTGCCTTTGGATGCTCATGTACAAACCCCAAATGGCCTCCATCGGCAAAAGTCCTCAGACCCAATGCCTGCGGAGTACTCTCATAAACAAATTAAAATGCTGTTCGTACTGTCGTTTTCATACTGCATGCATAATATTGGTTGTAGCAATTCAGTATAGCCACCAGATATTGATGCTATCATATGGTTATCCACTGAAGTTATCCCCATATGTTGTAGATAGAATAGGTATAATGATATAAGCTGTGCATCTAAGGGTTCAACACTTGGAAATATGTACATGTAATATAATCATTAGGACAAATGATTAACACATGCTGTCCACGTATTTCTAACTAGATCGTTCAATATAGATACTGTAAGCGATACGCGCAAGATGTGTTAATTTCGAGGTAGTCCAATGTGAACTTTCTTTTTAATGTATTGAGTTTAACCACTTAACTATTGGAACATGTGAAATTCTTATTATATATTTTGGATCACTTGTTGATGTATCTACATAATTTCCAGGAATCTTTGGTACTCGTGGAATTGTCCGGTGTTGTGGATCAAAATTGGACAGAATATTTTCAACGAGGGGATTGTAAAATACTGGTAAGATTGTTTGATTAACCTAATGACATTAAATGATTCATTAATTGTAGTTTTATTTACGAAATGAAAATTTATTTGACAGTTATAGATTTCTCGAAAATTATCAAAACCCTAATAGACCATCCTTGAATGAAGGCTACTAGTGGTTTATGGTTTTGACATCATCGAACAAATTCCTTTCACAGAACCATGTTTTTACCTGACTTTGCACACGTTGCGCTGTTGTCTCAACAGTGTCAATTGTGCTAATGGGGATTGAAACTCAGTTCACGCGACTATGTAGGTTACGTGATGCAAGTTTGAGAACGGAATTCATTCACTGTCTTACCATCACACTCCATGACACCTTCACCTAGCACCTTAACTTGGTAGACTAAAGCATCAAATTCACAATAGAAACAGAAATAGACAAGCTACCATTCTTGGATATCTGCATCGTAATGAATGATGACAGATCACTAACAGTGTTCAATCTAGGCTGCGCCTTTGGCCGCTTAACATACCAAATGGCGCAATCCCAATCGTACCTTGGGCCCATCAGGCGCACTATGAATATTTTGCCAAATTTTTGTAACATTTTTAATAAAATATTCGCCAAAAAACCAACTAGTTTCCCGTCACATCTGCATTAGTTTCATGGGCGCGGCCATATTTGTTTACATTCAGAGCGCAACCAACCAGCATTCCACTGAAATAATTTCAACTAGTTCACGCCGGTAGCGCGGGAAAAACGTGTCTGCGCGCTGCTTGTTTGCATTGTGATAAATGCATGTTGTGTCGGGCACTAGTATGTACCAAAATGGCGACTGGTAATGAAACTGATGTCAATAACTTGAAATTTCTTGTTATACGCGTAAGATATTAAAGTAACATTAAAATGAATTATGTACGATCATTCCTATTGAGGTTCTACATAAAGTTATCTACTTTTAATCCCGATGACACGGCTTCTAAATGCCATTTGATGGATTTATATGATGAAACCTGTGACAGGATCTATCATGGTGACATGGGTTAATTTAAATCACAAATGCTTGTCTACTCCAATTATGAAAAAATACCAAGAAATATAGTAATAAGTTTATCAATTCGTGTCGGATTTTGATATTACCCCCACACACCCATGAAATAATGCAGTAAGCATCCTGTCTACTTTTTGGGTTGTTTTTTTACTTGGGGCCCCCTCATATTTAAAATGGCCCTCTCTTTGAATGTCAAAGGGCCCATAGGGCCCCTCCAATGGCAAAGCTAGATTGAACACTGCACTAACCGCAAAGGTTTATAGAAACCAACACTTACAAATCAATATCTGAACTTTTTTTGCAATTGTAATCTGGAACATAAGCGATCAGTGGTCAGAACACTATTAAACCGAGCTGAAATCTTGGAAAATACCCGTATTTCTTCTGTAAATGGGTTGGTTAACAGAAAAGGTTCAAAGGATCGTTGACAAATATCAGGTCAGCAGTTACATAAAACCATATAATACCCTCAAGTCAGTGAGACTGCCCGAGCACTCAACTCTAAGTTTAGAGCACACATGGACGGCAAACATCCCAAGTCGCCAATTCTGCGATTTGGCAGCATATTTGAGAAACTAGTCGCGCATTCACTCTGGAAGACATGAAGATCCTAGATAAAGAATCGAAGTACCTGAGGAGGAAAATTGGAGAGGCAATCCACATCCACCAGGAAAGGCCAGACTTTAATCGCAGTGCAGGCATGGAGATCTCCGCAAACCTTCTCCAACTTTAATCACAAGACCTACACGGTTGAGCAAATTAAGTTTTAATCGTCAGTTGCCCTGATGATGCTGTTGACTCAACAGCGAAACATCTACAAAGCCAGGCAAAAACATGGTTCTGTCGCTTGACTCACTTCTGTGAAAGGAATTTGTTTGCTAAAACGTTGATAACTGCAAGTATGGTTTAGTTATACTGGTATATTTTGATATTGGCATAAGACCATAATTATAATGATCGGTAGTTTACTTTTTATATAATGATGAGCTTTTGTGGATATGGAATTGGACTCCACACTGAAAGGTCATGGATATGATTTCCTGATGGTGGGTATTAAATGTTGAGCTATTCCCTAAAATGTTGTACACTGCTCCATATTACCGATAATGTTGACAAGTCAGCACTATTATTTCAATTTGCTGTGTGCTCCCCAGGGAGTTGAGGGAGTACATATCATGTGTAAACAATGCCAATAATCTGTAGATGTAAAAAAAAAAGTATAAACTGTCACAATGATCATGTTTACAGGGTGTGGAGACAGAAAAACCTATTCTTCAAGTGGAAAGATACATTTTTACTGGCGAATATAAACAGACAGTGGGAACTTCTGTCCTTCTAGAAGTCGATGAACAGCCATACGAAGAAGGTAAGCAAATACCCAATTTTTTCTTATCACAGTTACATAACTTGGGTACATTGTGCCGTATGAAATGTTTTCAATAGGTTCTGTATGAATAGCAAAAAATTGAGAAATCTCAGATATATTTGAACTCGTTGAAAAATGTCAAAATACTAACAAAAACTATCTGCTTTAAAAAATCTCAAATACAAACTAAGTACAATAAAACCCTAGATAAATTGGGAAGAATTTATGAAGATGCTGGTAGTTGCAAACTGTGTTGTTAAATGCTTATATCACTGAAGAACTTTCACTATTTTGTTTTTGTTTTTTCTTTGATAGTTGTGGAAGACTATGATTCAGAAAAGCCAGTTCCCAAATTAAAGTACAAATATTGTACGCATAAGAAGTTAGTGATGAATCGTTGCTTTTTGACAGAAAAAGAACAAGGTAGATAATAAAAACATAATTATTAATTAAAGGTTTACTTTGCATATTCAATTTAATGAAATATTGCTTTATCATTAATGTAGTTTATCAATGTGCTGTGATAATGAAGGTTTATTGCTAAAAATGTAACAATCTTACTTCATCAAATTTTCTGAAATTAAATTGTGACTAGTTTGCATTATGACTAAACGTATCTCTTTGGTTTGGTGTTGTCAAAAATAGGCTTTGATGCTACCAGAATAACCTGCTTTCTATATTTTATGCAATAGCAATGGACACAGGTGATCACCAGGTTCCAAGCACATCAGCGGACACGAAAACGTCTTACAAAGCTCCCTTGCAAGAAACACCAACCAAAAATGTAAGTGAAAGGAACAAATCAGGCATAGCTGATCCTTCCACACCTAAGAATCTGCCGTCTTGTACTGTAACTCTAGAACGCCTTCCTATCGAGGTGTCTCCAGAGATGCTGTCTAGAGTACATCAAAGTGATAGTGAACAAAATGCTGATCTGAACGTGTCGCAAAGTTCAGAGGCACAATCTGGTCAGATATCATCCGACCAAGACAATAGCATTGGTAGTTTGAAAAACAGTGACTCAAATGTTCGAGATGAGAGCGGTGATTGTAGAAAAGGAAAAGAAAAGCTAAAAGCAGGGTCCAGTAGTGACAGTAGTGTGATTGGAGACACGCCTCGTAGGAAAGTGAGAAAGTGTAAACTGTTCGATGATTCCATGGATGCAGACGACAGCTGACATCATAGAACTTGCTCTCACAATCTGCATTGTTCTCATTATTCTATCATTTTTGAATTATTTTTATTTATTCCAGCCATGGAAACTTCTTTTTGTTTACAAATTTAGGGAATTAGAATTAGAGAATTTAATTATTTATTATTCTCATTATTCCTGTTTTACCGCATTTTTAGATGTTGGCAACAAAGTTTTAATCTTAATTGAGATGCGGTGATTAGTGTAAGTTAGATAGTGGTCTGTACCACACAGTCAGAAGGTATTTGTCACATCTTAAGTGAAAACTATGCAAATTGTGAGCAAGGAGTGTATTTATTATAGAAAGCATGAGTGTGTATTTATTGTCACATTTTTATTGTATGATTGTTAAAGCTATGCGTTTGGTTTGAAAGATTGTTACGATATTGTGAATGAATCTAAGTTACCATAGAAATTTAAACTACTACCAGACAAATTATCTATGATATTATGTTTATTATAAGGTTATTTATAATTGTGTAAACTTTTCTTAACTTACATTATGTTAAATTGAAATTTAAAATTGTTTAAAGCACATGGAATAAAATGGCAATATTGTTTATGAACGGATCAATAACAATGCCACTCCACATACTTATTGACCATTTTACCCGCACAATATACAAGTCTCCGTAGCTACCTTAGTTGTCACATGATCGCTAAATCAACAGTGGATTAGTGTGTATGGAGTTATACATTACCCTAACTTTTAATAAAAGGAGTAAATTTATATAAGGTTTGTAAGTGACACCAAATTATTTCTAGATGACAGTCTCTTGTTTGATCCGTAGATTAAAGTAAATTTGTTATAAATTAAAAGTTAATGCAATGTAAAGGGGATATATGTATTTAAATGGTGAAATTTGTTCTGTTTGGCTAGAATCTGTACTGAAATTCATTTCTGTTCTAAAAAAAAATGACCCGGTATGAAGTTAAAGTTGAAAAATAATGATGTCTTGGAAATTAACATTGATTTTGTTTGTTTATTTTTTATACTTTTTTAACGGTTGAACGTTTATTTAAATGGATATAGAGAAAGACTATTAAAAACTTAATGTATGAAATTTCATTGTTGTGTATTATCAAGAATAATATAACTGATATCCTTGGTATTATGAAATGTTAGTATTTTTTTTTTATCATTTTAAAGCAAATTGTTACACTAAAATGTATCATGGCATTAATTGACATGATATTTTGTACCACTTCAATAATGATCATCAATAATTGTAATTACATTTTTAAATTCATAAAGGCAACCAAATGTTATATGCAAGTATTTCACAGCCAAAATCTGACGCAACTGAGTCATCTATCAATACATGAGGGACCAACACCTATAATATACCAGCTAATAAATGAGCCAATCTTTTTAAAAGTCCCATATAAACCACATATTGATTCTCAGATCGGGTCCACAAAATTGCAAATTTCCAACCTGTAGCATTGATTCATGGATTGGTGCTTTGCCCGAGTTTGGCAACTAATATTTTAACTGGATGAGTGAGTTAGTAGCACCATTTTTATGGCTTAGCAACTTGTGGCTGTAGTTAACAGCTATTGTGTAACCACCATGAGCTGAGGACCATTGTTTTGACGTTTTAGCCATAGGCTAGCAGGTGAAGGGACTGAGGGCAATATTAGATTGGCAACTGAAATAAGGTGTAAGTTTTTTTTTGTGTGTGTGTGCGTGCATGCATGTGTTCATCATCACAATGGTGAAAAATAGTCCCAACAGTTGAGAATAAGTGCGTAGTATTGGTTGGACCAATGGCTAATGCAAAGGTGTATTGAAAAGCTGACGAATATACAAGGCTACTGACTGTCTTGTGTTGCCCGTAGCAGTTCCTGACCCACTTCATGCTTCAAAGTTCTCTTTTCAAAATCTACATGACCACGATCAATGATTGATAATAAGATTTTTTCAAACCGAGTTCCTTTCTTTGTACATGTAGTTGATGACCCTATATTTACAAAGACCCTAAAACTAAAGCTTACTATTTTTATTCTTATTAGCAATGTCAGATTCGTGGTAATTTTACTAATTTGTTACTAAAATGTGATTGCTTCCTATCGTAGGCATTCTGGTTCGTACTTTTCCCCCTCACTTCAAGCTTTAAACATATTACACTTAACATGGCTCATTGGATAACTATTAAAATCTATATTTTTAAAGATCATTCTTTATTTGATTAGTTATGTTAATTTATTATTAATTATATCCACCTCTTTCAATCAACAGTTCTGCCTATTGTTAGTCAAAGCATTCTAACAATAGTTTTACAACTTGTTGAAATCACATGAACTGATCATGTTACAAGGATTAACATTCGATCCTATTGCTAAAGCATATATATTAGATTCTTGTCAAGATTTGTTGAAATTCGTATTGTACAAGAAGAATCAAGTCTTCAATATCCGCGATAAAATCTCTGATTATGAAAGCAATCTTTCAAGTTTGATAATATCTCTTTCATTGAGGTTGAGAAAGATAATGTGTCAAGTAGTTTGTAGCTCTATCAGTATAATGAGTCCGTTTTTACTCCTTTCTTGATAAACAAAAGAATACCATATCAATGATTTTGTTATGGCACTGAGTTGCGCTTTTTAAACAGGACAAATTTCAGTACAACTGATCATATATTGACCTGATGACCGTCAATCTATTGAAACCACTCTATTGAACTTGTGTGACTCTAATCATATCTGATTGATACGATCCGTTCACTAGAAAATTGCTGTTTTTTATGATTTATGATGATGAGTTAAGAAACGCTAATGATATCTTTCAGCTCTGACTTATTAAAGTTTTTAGCTCTTATTTATTAAGCAAAAAGCTTCCACACCCTTCAACCTGCCCTAGCAGCGCTGTCACTATACCATTGATGTGATAATTGAATGCCTATCACGCGTACCTCGCACAATTTTCTTATAATTGATGTGTATTTGATTGTATTGTTCGACTCCTCCACACATAAGTGCTGCCTGATAACAAAGGCAATAAAATCGAGGCATATTGTATATACAATTATGTCGGTCAATTTATTGCATTGTATTGTATTGGCAATGGCAATTCGCACATGATCCCTTGGTTTGAGCAAATTCTGATGTTTTACAGAACTTTCAAGTGCCGCATAATCATAACACCTATGGGCTTTTAGGTTGAATAATTCTCAAGTGAGGGGTTGGGCCATTAGAATGGCATTTACTCAGTATTTGATATCATGGTCATCTTTCACCAAAGAACCCTTACCCTACTTTTGCAACGAAAGAGTGGGAGGGCATGGTCATTATGACAAGTAGTGTCGTAATATTTGATATGCATGCATATTTGATATGCACGCAAAAGAACTCCCCTAGCTTGAAAACAATAGCTAGTGTGATCCTTCCATACTCCCGAGACTCAGTTGTTACCTAACCTGCCAAACAAACAGGACCACATTGTAAATAAGCAATATTATATGTACGCTTTCATGTGATATCTTAGGAACATTAATTCCTGAAAAAACTAACTAACGAATTGATTTCATTTTTTAGGTTTGGCCTTTATGTCAATACGGGCTCTTGCATGAATGTTTATGGTTAATATGCTGGATCAACTCAATCTTTAATGATTTTTCATAACACCATAACTGTTACTCATGCAGGAGTTGTTTTTGGGATTAGAAAATGAAATAAGACAAACTTGTCATGTTTAAAACTCTGGAAAGTGGTTGACTATAGGATTTGGTAAACTTATGAAACGTAGAAATAAAAATGCTAGTGGGATTTTAATCTAAATATTTATAACAGCTCACCACTGTTCGTAGTCACTGTGACATGGACTAAAGTGCCTTGTGTCCTACACGTTAACATGCCTGTGCTACCCAGATACCATGATATCCTATCATAATGGGACTGTTATTAAAAGATCAATCATCTATAGTTAGGCACTGGTGTAATCTGAATGAAGTGCTTTTTTTAGTAATTTATATCTAAATGTTCTGATGACAAGTCGATTATGAAGAGCTGCATAGACAAATGTGTCTGAGTAGACAGGAGTAAGTAAAACACTTGGCTCCTGCCCCAAGAAGGGATCACACGGACCTCATTCACTGGCCCATGCTAGCAAAAAAAACAGCATAAAATAATCAGACACTAGTTTAAGCAATCCTAACTTGGCAATTTACGATCTATGAACACCTTTATTATATCATATGACATGTATTGCAACTTTTTTATGGTCTCCACTCAAAAATGAACACCTGTTTAGAGAAAAAATATTGATGTAAGTGGAATTTTGAAGAGGCGCCTATTAATCGAATATATCTTTACTTTATTTACATTTGAAATTATGTGGATTTTAGATAATAAATAGAAAGAACAACACAGAGAACATAAACTAACAATGAAATATTTTTTATACGTAATCACTGTTTGACCAATTTCATACATCGTACATGTACAATAGTGTTGAAGGGCATGTGTTACAGGAATATTTTACATTCTATTAATATTCTAAACATTACATTTACATGCCTCAATAAGCTTTCTGAGAATCAATAAAAAAGGTCTCAAAATGTCCTCATTGCACTTCTGCAGTGGTGCACGGTGAAAATAGTTTACATATTGTAATGACGCTTCATCGTTTGCTCAACTTTGCTGTATATCAAATCACCATACATTGAAGTGAGCGTTTGAAATGAAACATCCTGCAAGAAATAGGTACAGTAAAACCTACACTTAAGACCAGTTGTCTATTGAGACCATTTCTGTAATAAGACTTTGTCGTGGCCTGAACTTTTGATTAAGAGGATAATACTAACCTCTGTAAACCAAAAAGATCACCCCTATTGAGACCTCTTGAGGGCCGTCCTCTGGGTGGTCATATTGGAGAGGTTCTACTGTAGGTAATAGCCAAATTAGGACGTTTTTATGAAGCACCAAATGCTCTGTGACAAATTAGTCATACACGTGTATTTCATATTAAATGGATAGTATTTTGAAGTGCAAATTTGTTTTGTTTGTTACACGAGTTTGTTTAAGTGCATTTCAACTCATAAACATGTAGCTGACACTGCTATGAAATATTTAACTCAATCTTTTCAGATCAGCTCTCATATATTCTTTTTTCATATCTTTTGCACTTTATTTCTGTAGAGGAACTAAATAAGCAAAGAACAAATAATTTACCTCACGTGGAGTAAACATAGAAGTTGTCATAAAATATTTGGGCCTCATTACAAAGCTTATTATTTGCTCGAAGAAGTTATGATAGGTGACACTGATTCAAGGAATCCGATATTTTCCATAGTTATATACATACCAATGTAATAAAACCTGTGGAATTAGAGATTCAGAGGCTGAGAAATGGTCACTTGTTTTAGATTGGAGCTTTGAAGTGACGTCAAACACAAGTAGTACAAAATGTCTACAGTTATGAAAATTTTCAGCTGAACAAGTTCATCCCTATGAATATGTACAGTAGAACCTCCAATTAATACCACATCTATATAGAGACCACCTCTGTAATAGGATCATTTTTCATGGTCCCAAATTTTCATAGTTACCAAAATGAACCTCCTTATAAAGACCAACTCTCTATTGAGACCACTTGAGGTCAGTTCCACAGGTGGTTTTAACAGAGAGGTTCTACTGTAGTGATTAAACCAGGGTTCACTGTAAATATGATTGGCCGACATAGACAGCTCAGATCCAGCTCTTCATTCACAGATCAAACCATGAAATGCTCGTGATCACGTAACACTAAAAATGCTTGGATTTATGGATATAAGATCAGGTGGAATTTAGCTTCTTAAATGATCATTATCTTACACTTGGGGGTAGACATAAACTTTTTGAGTGGACTGCAAGCTTGGTAGGGTAAAACTGTGAATTGAGTCATTTTAGGGATTGTTTGACAAAAGAGATTTGGAACCTTAACATTTTAATTGAGATCTGTAATTTTGTTTCCATCAGAATTTATAAACACACATTTGGTATTTTGATGCATATATATGTAATGTATTCATCATAATGGTTTTTAAATATTTGATAGAGCCAAGTCAAAGACATCGTAATTTATACCTTATGATCGTGTAGGCCACTCAGAAAAATATCTTTTATCGGGTA
The DNA here is from genome assembly GCA_019095985.1 of Streblospio benedicti. NCBI lineage: Eukaryota > Metazoa > Annelida > Polychaeta > Spionida > Spionidae > Streblospio > Streblospio benedicti. Next base: position 2,071,597 of record CM032663.1, read on the forward strand.
TATATCAGTTGGTTTGTAGGTGGTCTCATAGTTTTTTAGAATTACCTGTACATGTGTACGTGAATTTAAATGTGTCTGTCCACAAATTTGTAAAAGACTTTGTAGGACTATTAGAAGTTCTGCAAGGCCACATTTTGGGTATTACTGATGTTTTTATCTTCAGAATTCATGGAATTTAAGCAGAATTGTACATGCAGAAAAATTATTTTATAGTTCAATATGGGGAATAACAATAATATTGAGTTGAAATATGATCGAAAATTGAAGAGTTTGCTATCTTTCCTTGACAGTTTATCGTCATACTTTATTTGTCTAGATGATAATAAATGATAGATCTCAATGGACGATGATGGCGAAGTTTGATAAGTAATTGACTACTTGAAATTATTGTCTATACAGTGGCTGTCTTTTTATTGTTACTATTGATCATTCTGTTTATTTTGACAATAACTACTGAATAAATAAACCTTTAGGTCTCTTCAGTTGTATTGGTGCTTACTTACGGATTAATATCACAATTATATTGCGATTGCCTGTGATTTTTATGAACACTATGAAGTCCCGAATTACTTATGTTGTTAAACCAATTGGTAAAGATTATTACAAGATTTTAGATAGCTTTGTGGATGAAATAAATACATGAAAATGTTATTTATGAAGTGGCTTTGACGAAAATTTCCTATAATTAAACAGAGCATTAATTTTTTGTGAGATAGAAAATTGCTGTTTAGCTGGAATACATGTATTGAAGTGACGTATATTTGATCAAATAGATAATTATCTATAAATAGTGTGGAATAATGTGAAAACAGATAGAACTTTAGAATGTTTGGTATTGGTACCAATTAAGTAACAGTTTCCTTTTAATCGCGGATAGAATTCTGAATTCATGACTGTCTCTGGTTTAGATTTCTAGCATGGACTCAAAATAAGATGTGTTTTGTCTTCATGGCGGAGAATCTATTTTATGCGATAGGCCTATTTTTTCGAAAAATGTACTGAAATAAACTAAAACAAATTATAACCAGCAGTAGACAATTTAAAGTTATAAATGTATATTTGCATTCTACACTGTTAGATTTTCTCAGAATTTCACTGGGAGCCACTGCATAGCTCTGGCAGGATACTCCTCTGTGCAAATGCACCAGCATCATTCTTTGTACACTTCTAAACATGTCTTTTGAATAGATATGAAAAGATGTTTTCTTTTTCATAATTTCAGTAATGGACTGATATACTAGTAGGTATGTCCATGAAATTCTGATGCTTGTGCCTTTGGGTCACTGGTCACCACAAAAACCTAAAATATTTTATGGTAGTAATTGAGTGAAAAAGGCAATTTGTTTGTCCTTGGCAGATCCAAAGGTGTGGGGCGTAGGGGCATTACTACCTCCTTTCCCTCCAAAATATTTTATTTTCATGCAATTTTTGGAATGTCCCCATATACATGTAGATCGTAAGAAACCCATGAGATTCCTTATATAGCTATAGCATGCCCCACCCCCTCCACCCCTTTTCCAAAGACCTTATGATGCCAGTGACCACAACACTTCATTTCTTATTTCTCTGGATAATTCTTATTCTTACATAAGCTTTTGGGGATGGGAGGGGGGGGCGTGAACACATGTATTCAGTAGTCTCGCTTTCGTTATGACTAATTATGTTACCCATAAAACCATGGCTTTAGCAAAAGCACAAACAAGCTTATGTAAAAATTCAAATTATCCAGAGAAACAAAGTGTTAAATCTGTGTTTACAATATTCCATCCTGGATAGATCAATCTCCATCAAAGTATGTGATTTGTTTGCTTCACGACACCGTTTATGTTTCAGACCGCTCCTCTGGTGACCTGACCACGCCATCTCACCGTGGCTGTCTCCCCAAACTGACACCTGGCTGTTCCCACAGCCCGCCACCACCCCCACCCACCAAAATGAGCGCTGCGTTGCCAAAAATCACGCCACGGGCGACTCCTCTACCGCCAGGTTTCGCCACTCAGCGATCAACCGACATCATCATCAAAACCACTGTCAGCCTCGATCCCCACGATCTACGAGGTGTATCCACCCAGGCTACCGTCAGCACCAGATATTCCCAAACAGAGGATAAATCCTCTGAATCCTTCCTCGCCATTGCGTCGGACAGTTGCCCTCGAAACGAAGCAGCCTCATTTCCAGAATGAGATGAGAGCGCAGAGAATGAAGCAGCGAGAGCACCATCGCTACCACAACGCGTGGTCCAAGTACTACTATGGGTCGGCAGCGGAACAGGAGGCATATAGGTAAGATCGCTTCATAACCTAATTGTTCATAGTCTGTCTCTGATTTATTTATAGTGAAAATTGAAATAGCAGTTTACACGAAACTCAATGTTCCATGATTATCAATAGGCCAAGACGATACATTTTATGTGAGAATTGAACCTTGAGGCAATCAGATCAAATTATGTATTAAGTGTCCCAAGTATGGGGTATGTGTATAACTTAACAGTATGTCACATAAAGTATTCCAGGCTCTAAACAATAATACTGAAAAATATGCAAAATATTCATTATCTAACTTATCTATCATTATATAAAAAATGTCCCTTGAATAATCTGGGCTATCTTGCTGGGATTTCTGACCACCATGGCTCATGCTAAAAACTGTAGAAGAATGCGCATTGTATAAAGTGTAAAATCAATGCACTGTCTGTTGGGATACGGCACAGTAAACGCGCACACATTTAGGTGTAATGAAGCACAACAGCCTCATTTCATCTGTGCCCAACACTCGATAAGTCTGTTAGACACACTTTTGTTAGTGTGTGGATAATATGAGTTTTTTTTTTATATACAGCTGAACCTTTTATAAAGACTGTCCAGTCACCTCAACTGGTCTCAATAGAGAAATGGTCTTTCCATGGAGGTTTATCGTGGTCTCTTTATGAAAACTTAGGACCACAAAATATGGTCTTGTCATAGAGGTTGTTTCTTTATAAAGGCGGTCTTAATTAGACATTGTTCTGTAATTCAAAGGTTGTTTTGTTTATCTCTACCTTGTCCCCATTTAACAACTAATATCGAACTAATCTATCTTTTTTGTAAGCAGCATGTTCCTCTCCCTATTGAAGATGATATATACCGGTAGCTGAAGACAATTGAAGACACAATATGTCAGGGGCTTCAATAGCATATAAACATTGAGCCCAATGACAAGTTCGCTATGGGGCAATGATTGCTGGGTTTTGATAAATGGAAATGAGTTTGCCAAATACGCACCACCATAGCTACCTCAAGATGCATGCAATACTCAAACGTATTGAATTTCTTATTCATAACAAGGATAAACAAGCTCTATGAATTTCCTTGAGCCAATATAAACTCCTCAATGTGTCATCTTTGTTGCCCGGCAAATTCCGGCTACACAAATATTGACCTGTGTGCCAAATGTGTTCCCAGTAGACGTGCAAATAAATTTATCAATATTTAACTCGCAATTGTTCGTGGCATAATGAATTGGTGAAGTAATTACTGATTTCGCTACTTTAAAGCCTTCAGTATGCTACCTTGACCATAACACTGTTAAATTTATGACATAAGCAAATTGGACAATTTATTGGCAGTTAAATGTCAATTGTTTATGATTTACACGGATATATGTTCTTATTTATGATGGCCATTCATTGTTATTATGCTCAAGCGACTTTAAATTTACACCAGTTCATTGGCATTCTTGTCACATTATATTATTGCCTTTCTCAACTCTCCCACGGAGCATACAACACTTCCTACTGTGGTGCATGGTGCTCATCATTCACATTAGCGTTACATCACCTGACCTGTACCTATTAATAGTGTGTATGAACAATGGAGCAGGGTGCAACCTGTTAACAGGGAAGTACAGTAGGTAAGAGGGAGTTTGAATAATCTCAGATTGAAATGAACGTATTTTTTAGATATATTTCTCAATAAAAAGCAAACAAAACAAAGTCCATAGACTCACTGCTATACAGCTGCATGCACCAAAAAGTGCTGCAATTTATTGAGAACAATTTAAAAGTAAACCATTATTTTCACAATTATTGTGGCTTACTTAAAAGCATCTATCTACTAAAAATAAAATAGTTTACAGAAAGGTACAGTATCGTAGCGCTAATAGATTGGATTGCTTTGTTGAAATACGCCCGGATTTTGATTTACTCTTTATCTAAAAGAGATAATCATTTAATTAATAACTGTCAGTTCTATGCAAGTTCAATAATGAATAAAAACATGTAATAAGCTCAGATGTAATAATGATTTGTACCACTTTAGACATGGATTTAGATAAGATCCTCCAAAAGTGACATTCTAGTATATCACAAACGCTCTTCATGGAGTAATATGTTGTTTGTTCAATCTATAACTTTATACCTCTGCGATCACAGCATAAAGGGGGCTTCTGTGGCTCTATATCCTCAAATGGAGTACAGTAGAACCAATGAATAGATACTTAAGTTAATGGGATAATGTTCCACTTATATTTCTTCATCTTTAATATTCTATAATTTTGTTATCGTTAAGAAGATTAATTTGGATTTCAACAAATCCATAAACAATGATTTGTCACTCGTATTTAGACAGGGTTGATTGCGGAAGTTGTTTTGCATTGTATTTTGCCCTGTGAGTAAATATGGTTGTGGATTCGGAACAACGGTTGGTGGTATTATTTACCAGATATCAACGTTGTTTCCTTCCGATTGATAAAAATGGTGCTTGCTACTCGGAGGCATGGTTACATGCTCAGTTCATTGTGAAGAGTCATTAATGTGTAATCAAGTGTGAATTTCAATAGATTTGACTATGGCTCCGTAATAACACTATATAATGAATGTTTAGAATTTATGATAGAGTGGCATAATAGATCAGATTGTATATGATATTTGCATACTAAATCCTATCTCTTTTATTACAGTATATGACAAATTCTAATATTAGAATATTTTTTAGATTTTTACTATCAGGCCATTAGTATTATCTACAGATTATATTTCTGATTCTTCTTGTAACAAGCCTTTCAAGTTTGACATAGAAAGAGGCAAATCATATTACCCTCCTTCACTCCCTTTAATAGAATTAAAAATTGAAGGTGTTCTCAGATCTTGGAAGTTAATGATTAACTTCTCAATTACATGGATGGCAACAGATTAGACCATAATCAAAGCATCAAGTAACGATCTTCAACAGTGTTCTTTAGGAGCTAATATTTCACTTCGGAGACACATTGAAGGATACACCACCAATAGAAATACTTCAGTATGGAGTGCATACACATACAAATTATTTTACACACAATCAGGATTGCAGTGTTTCCAAACATGATCCTGTTGACAAACTTCATTCAGTTTAGTTGATTTTAAAGCCAATGATTTGCTCTTTTCACAGATTGTTTTCCATGACGCTTCAAGTTTCAATGATGATGTCTAAATCTGAAAGCTATAACAAGATGTTTACTTTGGGCCTCGCAAAAGTAAACTGTTATTGTTACTTAAGGAAATCTTTGCACAAAACCAAATTTGTCTGTAAATAGCCTCAGCTACCTAATTCTTAGTACCATTATTACTGCTACCGAACGAGACAAGTTGATCAAGTACCGGTAAATGCCAGGACAGTCAGAGAAATGAATGGAATAACATCCTGTCATCCTGTGTAACATCAGCTTGAAAAAGACTGTCTGACACACAAGGTCGAAAAATATTTGCTACGATAAAAAGTATGGGTTCATCAAAATATCAATGCCATTGTCACAGACAGAGAAATTTTTTTCTGTATTTTTGACAAGCAGTAAGAATACCAGTCTTGAATGTCAGAAGTCGTTCTAAAGCTGTTATCTTGATCAGACGACGCTTTCTCATGACATAATAAATACAAAATATGACGGTAAATCACCTGAGAATTCTTAGGCAATGACTACCTTAACTAGAAGGGATGTTTACTGGCCAAGTAAAAGCAAACTTTGATTGTTACTTAAACTGGACAACAGTTTGGGTATACATGTACACACACCATACACAAACAAATGTTTGCAATCAGAATATTCAATTGTTCTCAAATTTGTCTGAAGTTTGTGTATCTTAATTTTTTTCTTACTTGTACCGGTGACTCTTGATATAATTTAAAAGATTCATGTATCACTGATCATGATATTATTGTCTGTTAAATATTGATTGACTACATACATTAACAGGCTCGTAGGAAGGGCTGAGGCCATAAGGCCATGGCCTTACCAAAAATCTATAAGGAAAGAATTCTAAGAGACCACTTCTCTGTTAACGCTAGCCCCTAGATGGTCTTCATACGCCGATCCTCTTGTATGTACAGTATGAAAGAGATTCCCATGAACCGACCACAGGCGTTATCAACACCTGACAATTTTAGGCCTTCAGGATTGTAAATAATTAATACCTACATGTGCGTACATCCTTTATCAATGGAGTTCATCTATCTACCTTTTTTGGCTCTTATTTGTGCACTTTTTATAAATTTGATTATTATCCTGATTGAATATCGATTACATAATGAATCATTAAGATACAGCATTTGTCTATTTCAAACCATGCGTAATATAATACATTATACACTCAGACAGGAATATCAAATGAGTTGAATTAAGAAATGTCAAAAAAATTGTTTTGATTTTATGGAATTGATCTGTTATATAACTGATGACGATATAGATGATAAAGATGTGACATAATAGTTGTCATCTTGAAAGCTTTGATACATTATTTATGGAAGTCCATTCCTCATTCCAGCACCCCTTCAAGTCATGTTTAAAAAAAATTACCGCCTATGGCCTATAATATGGAAATACGACAGAAATAGGATGTCCCTCAATGAGCTCTCAAATTGTGACCTGCAAGCCAGCAAGTCAGCAAGGAATTCAGAAAAAACAAAAACATTGAGAGATAATTTACATGATGTCCACGTTTGATCATGTTATCTCATTCATAAGCAAATCATGTCATCTCATTCATAAGAAAAATTCTTGGACAACATACCCCCCAAAACTGAATTTTGCACTAGCTTCATTAGTTTGTTGTTATGTTAGATTAGATTACAATTTTCAAATGGCCCTACCAATCTCATTTTGCTTCCTATGGGCCCGATTCAAACAATAAATCCATGATTATTATGTGTATGTAGCTATACCAATGTGGTTGGTGGAACTTCTCTGTCATTACAAAATAGGGAGAAAGATGAACAAAAATGATTTAATCTAATGTATTTGCTGGGTCAAGACAAAAGTGCATCCTTGATAGCCAACTCATTATCAAATGTTAAAAACTATCTTCGATATGAGTTAATGAACAATAGTACTCTCCATCCCTTTAATATTTGATTCATTTGATTTATTTTGTTTCACACATGCAATATTGCAACTGTTTAGGTAAAGTTTTCTATTTGCAGGTCTTTCACTCGTTCAGTCCTAAAGAAGCAGATGGCAGATGCTCAGACGCATGCCAAAAAACAGTTTAACGAGAAGGTATTTCATAGATATATTTGAAATAGAATACTATGTGTTAATCTGTACAAATCATTTACTGTAACTACAGGTATATATGCTTTATAAAAGTGCCTGGATAAAATTCAAATCATATATCCATGTCAGAATATTGAAAGAATATTATAAAACATATATCTAGATCTATGGAGCTGGAGGATTTGCGAATGTTTCGAATCCATGAAGCATTTAATGATTTTGAAATAAATAAATATAAATGTTGGAGTTTTTATAGTTGGCTTTTCAGTCTTATTAGCTGCTCAGCCAGCTTTATATCATTTACACCAGATCCATTGTGGAGCACTAGCACATATACTTGCATCATTAGATCTGTACCTATGTAACGTGTAGGTACCACAGAGCTGTGTGCCACAGTGAAGGAATGAGTTTACTCAACACCCACCACCAGACCCAACCCGGAATCGAACCCATGACCATCTAGTCACAAGTCTAACTTCCTATCCACCTGGCCACAGAAATATTTAGAGCATCAATCGCACAGTTCGGCCATGCACACTATCCGTGAGCTTACGTACGACGTGAGCTCCCCGTTATACAGGTCACCAAATTTCACGTCAGACATACAGTTCACGGTTTATGTGAATGGCCGGTTTTAGCGATTGGTGATCTAATTGAGTTATATGTAAAAATTAAAGCAACGTGATTGCAGGTGAAGGAGAGTATCGAGGCTTCTGAGCGCGACAACCAAACGCGGCTCGAGGATGCCATGGACTTCTTCAGAAAATACGAATATCTAAAAACGTTCCGAGATGACAATAAAAAGGTATAGTTTTCTATTTTTCTTACCATGTATTTGATAGTAAATAGTTGAAAAAAATTATAAAAATAATCCCAAAATTGCATGAGTTTATTGAATATTTTCAAGCTCTTTAGGCTACTTTTCAAAATAAAACAATGAAAAGGTATTCGTCAATTATTGTTGATTGAAGTCTTGAATGCAATGAAAATTGTTTTAAAATTACTGATGCAATGCTTTAAGGGATTTTGATTTAAGGACTCAAGTTAATATTGACAGATACAATGATCGATGAATATTTCTATTTCAGTCAATGGAGTACCTCTGGGCAACCAAAAGACGGGAACGAACAGAAGAAAACTTGTATGATCGAGAACAAATGAAATATAATCCCATCAATTGGAGCTGTACCCTGAAATAATCTAAATTAATAAAATAATCTTATTTACAATTATCTTTTTTTTTTTGAAGGAAAAAAAGGAATAAGTTGATTTTTTATTCAGTTGCTCACTTTTTCGTTATTCTTACTGAAAATAGATTATTTTTCAATCCTCACACATACTTAAAGGACAATCTAATATTTTTATGCATTTTTATTTACATTTTTATATTTGTGTTGCTGTTGTGTTCCTATTATATTGTATTATTCGTTAAGTTTGGTAACGATTTCTTGCCATAAAACTGTGTATTATTATCTATATCAATGTTACTTTCACTATTGTAAGATTTCTGCAATTGCATAATTTTAGATATTTAGATATTTTGAAGAATGTACCGGTAATCCTAATATACATGTATGTACACGTGTCGCATGAAAGGATTGGTAAACAGTATTATTTTAGTTTTATAAAATCTTAGATAATAATTCCTAGAATGTAAACATTTCATGTTTGTGCAATCTAAACTTAAAAAAGATATTTTCAACTTCTTTAAAAAGCTTTTCTGTGATAAAACACGTATTTGACAAATTAAGTGTATCCAGCTATGTTATTATGTACTCAAAACTAATTTCCCACATTGTATTCTTGTTTATGATCTCCGTTACAATACATGATCAAGTCAGGTGTCAGAAGTGTTTCTATGAAGTATAAAACAATGGGATATCTATGAATGGCACTGAAAAATGAATAGTTTGATGTTAGACTGTTCTGGAATTGATAAAATTGTGATTACGATATTTCATACGTAGGATTTCTCAACCTTTGCTATTTTAACAAGAGTTAATCGTAATGTGTTAAATGTTGTGTTGTGTTTATGCATGATGATGTTATCTGTGTTTAATGAAATAAAGAAATTGTTTGATACTTTATTGAGTTGTAATCATGTGTGTTGGAATTTAAACAATAAGCAATTATCACATCAATTTATTTCCTTCATGTCACTACATTTTTGAAAAGTCAAAGCAAAATTTAACTGTAGTATTCATTCACACATGCATTTCTTATCTTGGGTTATACCAAACAATATTATAACCTCATTACATATAGCACCACTGTTTGTTCTCATCATCAGAATGAAAAAAATTTACCTGGTAGTTACAACCCCAAAATTCCATCACTAATTATTCCAACAATAAATTTTGAAGATATTATGCAATACTTCTTGGTTGAAAAAAAAATACATTATGAAAAACTATCGAAACTTCTTGGTTGAAAAAAAAAACATTATGAAAAACTATCTAAAACGAAATATACACAAAATATGAAAATAAATCTTTGCAAACTAATTTCTTAGACATAGCTATGATAGATCACCTATGGAAACAACGGAATCTTAATAAAATATACAAATAAACACTCATTTCATTTAAACATTTATATGCAATAAAAATAATTTTTCTAACATTTTTGTTATAAAAAGAAAAACTCGTATGTATTTTTATGTCTTTACCCGCTATAATGTCATGTGATACATAAGAAAAAGACCTCCCATTGAATGTATAGCCAACAGGTTGAACAACTTCATCCAGACATTTAATAAGTTACTTAAGTAACATATCTTTATCTACAATTGTAAAAACTACCAGCAATAATAGCACACAAACTATCACAGCAATTCATTAGTTTGACTATAATAGCAATTTTTCAAATTTACTTTGTAAAAACACAATGCGCACATTATCACAAATCTCTTGGTGCTATGCTCAAAACAAAATCAACACATTCCCTGGCACTCTCGCCTTCCCCAATACACATGCTCCCCAAAAAAAAAAATATATATATATATATTAGATGTAATGTACATACACTATGCACGAATTAAGCACACAGGAGATTGTTTTGACACAAAATCAGTATTTTTTCGCCCTTCCACTTATACACGTATGAGAATTTAAACAATTGCCACTGGCTATTTTTCAGCAAATTATGGTATAAAGGCTATGCAAGATTGTTCCTGAAAAGCATAACCTTTGTTAAAAAAATATATATAGCAAGATTCTAATACAAGATATTTTAACTCATCTACATTTAACATAATCATGGACATTCTAGTTTGTATCTTGATCACTTAATTACTTACATTAACATTTAAACTAAACTATAAAAACATATGTCAAATGCCATCAGGAAAAAACTCATTTATGCAGATTTAACATTTCACACAGATCTTTGTATTGTTCATCATAAAACAGCATGACAAATAATGGAACAAAAGTTAGTTGATGACTGAGCACTAATCCTCGGCTAGTTCATGAGCTTTGAATGTTTAACACAGAGCTACAGGAGATGATAAATATAAGCGTGTACTGGACAGTGCCCCACGTAATTAACCATTTAATAGTCTGAAACTAGTATTAAACCAACATTAAGAGTTGGAATCATGATTTACTCATCAACCCAACCACCATCTTTTTTCAGAGCCTGAAGTGTTTTTGTCGTACATGAGTAACATTTTTGGAGGTCTAGTAACACCTTCGCCAAAAAAGTCCTATAGACTAGCAAACTGTTAGTTATCTGGGGCACTGTTGGGTCATGTGCTACTTTTGATTAAAAATCATATTTCAATTCATGTTCATTGGCCATGATTTTTATGAGAGAAAGCAGCTCATGGAATAAGTTACTAATATCACAAAACAGAGTTCCTGGCCTCTATTATCCAAGACCACCCCTAGTAATCATTTTATTGCGAGCGATGCTAGCTCATTCGCATCCTTCTACTAGTCAATGTCAAAGAACCCCATCCCCCCATCCCCCCCCCACAATTCAAGTCACCCCAACCCATGCACACAATTCAAGTCGTGACTCCATTGTTCATCAGTCGTACATGGAGCTGTAAGTGGTTAGCCTGTATGACCGTCGCCGCTTGTTCTTGAACATCCTTCCTACTGGTCAGTGTCAAATAACGCCGCCATCCTCCCCCCCGCCCCCAATCCACCAACCCCCACCCCATACACAACAATTCATCCCCTTTTGTGATCGTATCATTCATCAGTCGTACACAGAGCTATACGAGCTATACGTGGTCGGCCTGGGCCTCCTACATGTCAATGGCAAAGAATCCCCACCCCCCAAATTCCCTCCCTCCCTCATACACAAGAATTCAAGTCCCCACTTTCTTCATGACTGCATCATTCATCAGTCGTACACGGATCTTCCTACTAGTCAATGTCAAACAATCCCACCCCCCATCCTCCCCCTCACACACAAAATTTCTGCCCCTCAGTCATACACGGAGCTGTAGATGGTGGGCGCTCGCTCTCGTCGAACATCCTTCCTACTGGTACTGGTCAATGTCAAATAACCCGTCATTTGCCCCCCTCCCCTCCCTGCCCCCACAACATCCCTCCCCACTCCCAACCCCCAAAACCCCTCCCGCCCCTCAATCGTATGTACGGAGCTGTAGGTAGTGGCCGGAAAAAATGTTTTTTACCAAATGCGGCGCCGCTTTCGCTCGGAATAACCGCGTCGCCGCCGCGTCTTCCACCACGCGTTCACATAGCATTCCATTTGCGGCGTCGCGCACGCCGCATGTTCAACATGCGGGAGAAGAAAGCGGCGCCGAGCAGAAATGTAACAATTTTTTCACGTAGTAGACCCATCAACCGGCCGCCACCACGCACAGCGACAGCGAGATAGCCAGCGACGCGTTCATCAGCATCACGCCCAGGTTCGCGATGTCGCGCACCAGCGGGATCCAGTCAACTGCGGGGAGGAGAAAGAGGATCAAATCAATCAACCATTGTGTTTTTATGTCTTTGTTTTAAAAAAGAATATTTAGTAAAATGACAGGATGATTTTTTATAGTAGTGTCTGGTGTAGTCGTTCTTTGCAAAAATATATCTCAATATTTGCAAACAACTTGTTTTATTTTTTTTTTTTAACTAGTAGGTGTTGGCTGGATAAGGTTAAATTTTCTAGTGTAGCATCATGATCATTCGGGGCAACTTGTTTTTCACAAACACATTGTGTCAAAAGTGGACAATTTTCCCTTCATTTTTAGTAAAACCTCACCCTCAACTGCAGAAAGGACAAGAGGATGCAAAGATCAAATCGATTTATCCTTGTAAAATACATGATCATATGATATGTTTATTTGATCATGGTAATAAATTTGCATCTAAACCTAATCTTTTATTATTTATCAATCAATCCTTGTGTTTTATGTCTTCGTTTCGGAAACTAGTAGGTGTTGACCAGATGATGTTTTAGTTTTGGTGTAGACACTGTTTTTTTTTTAAAACCTCAGGGGTTCTTTTGCTTTTGAATACAAAAATATTGTGTCAAAGGTGAACAATTTTTTCCTTCATTAGTAAAACCACACGGACTGCTTACTAATAGGGACACACCTCATAATTAGAGACCTCTTTTCAGCTTTAAAATGTGCGTGTTAATGTGCTAGACATACCTAGTGTGGTGATGAGTGAGGTGAGACACTGGAAGGCGATGAACATGAGCAGCCAGCCGCCCAGACGCACGCCCCACGTCACCATCGTGTTCTGCGCCTGCTCGTTACCAAACATTTTCTGCAACACAATTATACACATTATCATTCTTTTTCATGTAATTTCATTGGTTATCATGATCCACAAGTATCCGATAACCCAGAGAGGGTTATCACCCCTCTTCGAAGAGGGGTGATACCATGGTTATCATGCTTGTACTCAGCCGGACTAGTTTTTCACATTTTTTAAAACAGTGTTGTAATTGTTGAGAAAAGAATGATAAATACAAAACCGGGTTCGTTGTGTAACATGAATTATTCTATCAGGATTTGTTCTTGTGGCGCATCAGGCTCGCCCAAAATAATTCATGTTACAAACTCATCCGCTTTTGTCTATTTATGCTCCCTGAGGCTTCCCATATAGAAGTATAATCAAAGGCACCAGCATCAATGCATATGGTAAATAGACAGACAGATTTGATATACTTTAAAAAATAAACTTTTTTCGATGATTTAACATATTTTCATAGACTTCAATTCATAAGACACATAGACCGATGCTAATGCCTTTGAGTATAATTAAGACATATTGCAGAGGCAGGCCGGCGTTAGTTTTAGGCTTTAAAAGCCAAACAACAAGATAGACAAACATAGAATCCTGATGCAATACAGAAGAACCTGCAATGAAGACCACCCCTCTAATGAAAAAGCCTCCATGATAAAACCATTTCTCATCGTCCTAAACCATGAACCCCCATACAGAGACCCTTTTAGGCCAGTCACAGGTCATCTTAACTGAGAGGTTCTGTTATCTTGTGAGAAAAGTGCATGCTGCCGTACCCACCGTTGCGGAGTAGGTGCCGCTGTAGAGCAGCTCTATTGTGTCCCCGGCGTGTGTCTGGTAGGCCTGGAGCGCGGCTCCCGACTGCTGGGCGATGATGCTCACCACGTCAGCCTCCCCCGGTGGTGAGCCGCTCGCGCCCGCAAACTCAAACTTCACGCGCAGGTCACCCACCTAACAATAAAAAAGTAAGTGCATTCTATTTCCTCATTTGGACAGTTTAAGATGAGTTACATCACCACTGGAGATCATTCATAAAAAACTGCTTGGAGTCTGAGAAAACATGATCTCTACCTGAGGGCTCGATGGATTTTCTCCATGATAATACATGTTCTGGTGAATCTTTGTGTTGGGGTCTGTAGGCGTGGGCAGTGAGATTTCTTTCAGTTGCTGATGTCTGATGCCAGTTCTAAAAATAATACACTCATTTTAGAGGTATCAGGTTGTAATGACAATTACAATTCTTGCCAATTCATTAACACAGCTTAGCTTACGTTATATTCACAGAGACTACCGTATGTTATATTTTATGTAATACAGTGCCTGGAAAATTTCCATACTTAATAATAACTAATTATTATTTAAGGCCTGCTATTCCTCATTTCAAGGATGTGGTCCCATTCCTATATCTACGTCTTAACTGTCTACTAATATTCACAATACATAGTACATACAATACTTAAGTAATAGTTAGATCTTTAAAACGAACACCTACTTGGAGACAAGGAAAATCCACCCACTCGGACAAGATTTGACTGGTAATGAACTGGTTTCACCTCAAAATCGCTGCAATAGATTTACACTGTTTTTGTAAAAATTGTCAAATGAACTCCATCAAATCCAAATAATATTTAATATACACGTAAAAAGATTAATAGAACTATTTTCATGCAGTGGATTGCTTTTGTTCAATTTACGTTTCTTGTGTTTTTCATAAATCTAAAGCCAGCAGGTAGAAACTATTTTTTTAAACAGATTAAAACCTATTTGTCACTTTTGTAACTTTCACTTACAAGATCACAGTAAATTATTCATTTTGTTGTATAATTACAAAGTTTAAAAACAAAATCAGAATTAATATAGTGTATTTATCACAGTTATATGAATCATCGAAACGGAATCCATCAATTTACAAATGGTACAACAATATAAACTTGTAAAAGAAATGTCATTACGTGCCACTAGGACAAAAACATTTAGAATGAAATAGCGTTAACTACTCACGGAGGGTTGTGATGATTCATTGGCAGGTTGAAACTATTACTATTCACCACATCTGATCGCCATGCAGTGGCTGAAAAGTAAGATTGTCACGTCATTCAATTACATGTTCACATTCAAAGACATCAGCATCATTCTTTGTACACTTCTAAATTTGTTTTTGAATAGATTTACAATTTCTTTGATTTTAGATATCACAGATGGTCTAATTATTGGTTATTTCAAATTTCAAATCTTCAAATTAAGTCTCCAACCATAGAATAGGATGTGTTAACCAACAAAAAGTTTTTAAATAGATATGAAAGGATTCTTAATTATTTCTTTTTATCTATTTTTCAATGTAGGGTACTTAAGAAAAAGAAGCAGCAGTTTCGTCCCTATATTTGATCTATTTCAATGAAATATCACTTAATCAAAAACTAACTTACTGTAGGAATATGTAGTCTCTGTTCTTGTTCTGTCACCTTCATTTCTACAAGAAATATTGAGATGTACAAAAAATAGAGATATAAAAGCGATAAGAAATTGTGAAATAGATACAATGCTGAAATAAAATAATCTATTGTATGATTAATATGATCATACTGCTATGTCGATACACTAATATTTTTCATTTTTAGAGCATCCTGACTAACTCTATAAAATTATATGAAATATAACTCAATTCAATGAAACGTAATACAGTAGAAACTCATTATCTCAATGCTGTAGAGAGAACAATAAGATGTTTGAGAAAGAGTGGCAAATTATAGACTTAAATAAGTAATAAAATGTCTTTGTTTCACACTACGAGTGTTGTAAACACGTTAACAACACTCGTAGTGTGAAACAAAGACATTTTATTAGTATTTTAGTCTATAATTTGCCCCTGTGGTTCGAGATAACAAACTTATGTTCATATACATTGTATGATTGAAGGGAAATGAAATTAACCTCATGATAACAGAAAATGAGACAATCAATATCAAGATAACGAGGTTCTACTGCATATGACTGAAAAAACAACAAAATTTGCTTTTTATGTTCACAATTACTCAGCCACTAACAGTGAGTCTAACCTAGAAAATAAATCGAAAGACTTCATGTTATGACCAAAGGCAACTGAATCAATGGATGTGATCTTCATTTGAAAGGGGTCTAGAATGAATGAAAGAAGTCATTATTAATGTTCTCAAAAAGAAGATCAAATCCATTGATGCAGTTGGCTTCGATTAGGACAGCATGTGGATTCTTATTAACTAATTACAAATAAATATGTTTTTCATTTCATTTGAACAATGAAACGACTAAGTATCGACACAAAACAAAACACCTTTATGGTGCATTGAATTAATGTTATTGTTTCTTCAGGTATGAAAATTCATTATCAAAATAAATCTAATGTTCCATAGTTTCTAGTGTTTCGTATATATATCTTTTCTTCAAATACTTACATTTCACGCTTGTGTTCATGTTCTATCCATTGGTACATTTCAACTGATCTTCGTAACTTCGCTGCATACACCTCAACATTATAGGTGGGATCTTTCAAAGGCTGAAGAGTAAAATAATTTTGGGTTACAGATCGTACGGACATATTTGAGATTCTCATATGCATGCTCATTGATTGCAACAATAAAGCCAGTTTAAAATTGGGATTACACAATTTACTTGAATACTTAAACTACCCAGTGCTTGAATAATACTTGAATTAAAAAAAAATAATTCTCTTTTGCAAGAACATACCTTTGATGTTTGTAATGGTCCAATAAGGTGTACCAGTTTATGATTGTTATTGTCAAAAACAACATCTATATTCTCTAAAGGAACCACACTTTTCAATCCTTCATCCAGCGACTTGGCTGTTTGCACAGCTCTTCCCTAAAAAAATCACATTGCTTTGAAAAAAAAATGAAAGACTTTTCTTCACAGTAAATTAATAATCTACCATATTATAAACTAAAAGGATAGCACATAATATCCATTAATTATAAAGAAAAAAAAATACGGAGCCAATTCAAATATTACTAATGTCCCCCTAAAAAGTGATTTATTGAATCAATTTTTATTTTAGGTACAAAAAAGCATTCAGAGACAGATAGGTGATCATTATGTATACTAAAACTGTACCTCATTCCAGAACAATAAGCAGGTTGCACCAATGATCAGCACGAGTCCTACGATTATACCAAAAAGACTATCCTTCACTCGGCTCAAAAAACCCGGATTGTCACGATACGTGACACGTGTGGGCCCGTAGGTGGTTGGTTGGTGCATCCCTGGATCGTCGGGAAACTGCTCAAAATAACACTCAAGACATATACACAGAATTATGCAAATGAAACTCTAAATAGAAGCCAGAAATAGATTGGCAGTGAAAACTGGAATTTTACTTGACAGTACACCCCTTGCAATTGAAAAATAGCCCCCCTTCCTCAAATATCTCTCTAATCTCAGATACAACAATAATGAACAGCTGTGCACGCAAAGTTTGCTATATTTGGCTTTGTGAAGAATCAGACCCTGAGATCAGTCTGCTGAAAACCTTATACTGCCCCCCCCCCCCCAAACCAATTGTTAAGTTTAAGTTGATAAATCTTAAGTTTGGAGCTAGCCCATAATCAATAGTAGATGCAGTCACCAGCGTCTCGACATACATCAGTCTCGTCACACGTAGATCTACATTTAAATAGTGACATGATGAGACTCTGACGTATGTCGAGACTCTGGCAATCGCATCTACTAAAAGTATAAGTAGTACTAGTCAATTAGTACTAGAAGGCAGCCCCTTAGAAGAGCTCATATTTGATAACATTATACAATCTTCCATGCAAGACTGTAATGGAAAGAAAAAAAATGTGTTAGACTAGTAATTTTAGCTCATGTCATTATGGGCACTCAGTCCCAAGATCATAGGCAGATCCAGATTTTTGGAAAAGGGGGGACGCACTTAAAAAAGTGCTGGGGGCTGGCACTCAGTCTTAAGATGGGATTTCATGAAAAACCCTATGAAAATGAAGTATTTTGGTGGGGAGGGGGGGGGGTGGCCCCTGCCCCCACCACCCCAACTGTTAGGGTTAGGCATGACAAAGCCGTATAATATACAGCGTATGTTCGTTTGGGTCTCTCTCTGAGATATACAGGGTATTAACTCCCCCCTACGTGTTAGTGTTAGGCTACAGCCTACAGGCAGAGAAATTATTTTACTTCAAGTCCTACATGTAACACTAACATGTAAAACTTACTCTTTAAAAACATTAATGTACTTTAGAAAATATGACATACTAAAATTTGTTACTTACACGCTGTCGATACATCACAGAGGAGTAACTTCAAATAACAGTTCTTTCTTGTTTCACTTTTGTCAGAAATTTTTTAGGCAATCCCAAAGGAATCAGTTCTATATATAGAATACCACTGACGTGTCCCAAGGAATTCCCTGACGCAATACCAGAGTTAGAATGCACCGGCAAGTGAGTCTGAGTCACCCATAACACAAGTTCAAGATGATGCAATGATGCATGAATGGGTTTTCATTGGGTCTTCACATATTATAAAGTAACTTGAAAAATTGTCTCTTAAAATTGAAAAAAAAACAACAACAAAAAACAAACAAACTTGTAGGTTGAATTGCACTCTATATGATATCGGTTCCTGCCCTGGCTCAAAACAAGTTTAGTTTTGAGCAATGTATTGAGCCCCTTGATAAATGAATGAAAATGAATGTGACTTAAGGAGACTTGCTGGAGATAAAGTTTTGGGAGATAAAAAAAATTGAATATAAAACGTTCTTGTTTTTATTTTAATATAAAGTACATGCATTTCCTTTTAAAAACTTTTAGGGCACGGGCTTTAGGGGTTCTGAATGGAATTTGGTTTATGGACCATACAAAAGATCCAAAAATACAAAAAATTCAGTCA
This sequence comes from Streblospio benedicti, assembly GCA_019095985.1. Taxonomy (NCBI): domain Eukaryota; kingdom Metazoa; phylum Annelida; class Polychaeta; order Spionida; family Spionidae; genus Streblospio; species Streblospio benedicti. The sequence continues at coordinate 2,090,721 of CM032663.1, forward strand.
ATGTTAATTTTGACTTGAAATTGTATACATGATCTTTTGTATGGTCCATAAACTCTATTCCTAAAACCCCTAAAGTGTTATACATTTTGAAAAGGGAAATGAATGTACGTTTATACTAAAATAAAAAACAAGCATATTTTTGAATTTTTTTATCTCTAGCAATCTCTCGTTTAAAAAGTTTTAAACTAGGTTATAGGTTGAATATATGACAATTTAACAAAAATTTTAAGTACCTTGTCTGTCCACTCCGTAACACCCCTCCACCCTCAAATAATTGAGTTGTTGATATTCATTGATTAGATGATTGAAATGAACCTTGCTTATGCATAATAAATTTGTTGAATGAAGCGCGTTATTAAAATACAAGATGATCAGTAGCGATAGCAGTAGAATGCTCAAGATAGTCAATATTTGAAATAACGAACTGTTATCTGGAGATTATGGTAGTATGGTAAATCACCATATAAATGTCTTCGAAAATAAAGAATGAACCGAATATACATTCAAAGAAATTACAGTTTAAAATTTCAATGAAATTAAGATAATTTAAGTTTTTGTATCTTCAACTTTTATTTTCAATCGCAAAACAGTGTATCCATAAATGCATTCACAAAACTATCACAAACACGCTTTTCATCACAATTTTCACATGATAAACAAATCAAAGTATTCTGAGATAGCTACCAAGAACATGAAAGCCATCCACACTGGTGCCCCAATACAAACTACTATTTACATCAGTTATTGACAAAATTGATATTAAAATACAAATTGTACATAACAAAACAAGTTTACATTGCATCTTTCCTTTTTTTAAACAGATGTGAGTTGATATTGGACTTGAAACCTGGGACTTTAAATCTCAACACTCAAAATAAAGAAAAGATAAAGTGACATACGCCTTCTTTACAAACAATCATACAGTACTTTAGTGAAGGCTCTCACGTTTACATAGTACAAGTATTACTTACTTTCTATAAAATTAACAATAACATGTAATAAAATAACAAAGTAACTCACATTGTTTTCACAAACACACAACAGCACCTTCGAATCCAAACTAAATTAAAATTACATTAAGGCATCCACCATACAATTGACAACAAAAAAAAAAGAGAAAAATTTATAAGAACGGGCATATAATATTTCCATGTCAAGAGGTTAAACACGTAGGATAACAAATATTGAACATGTAGGAACTGTGTTAGTTTAGCTACTTAGCTGCTGCTGGGACAAGATGGTATCACCTCTTCCTGAAGACAATATTTTTCTTTTGTTTCAAAACAGAATTCAGTTTTGAGGCTTAAATTTTGTTATTGGGTACAAGATTAAGCTCTAGTCCCTACATTTTGATAAGAAGGAATTGTCAATTCTTGAGAGTAAGTACATCGTTAAAGGTTACGCGTACATTGGGTTATTATTATTAGGTTACTCGTTCTACTGATAAGTTACTCTTTCCCACCTAATTGTGACCATGTCAGACTATCCTAAGATTTTCTAGTCAGTGTCCTAACTTGAACATGCAAATTATTGGCTAGCGGAACTAATAGTTGTAGAATGAGGGGACCGCTTCATCACTGTACATCACGTCAGGTATTGTCTTCATCAGCTTGTGGGCAGCATGTCTGAAACAGCAGATACATTTTTCAAATGAGGATTATACTACATGCATCTGATTTAACATATTACGCATTAACATAGGTTATCGCAAATCATTCCTCTGCAGAATGCTACTATAAATCAAAAGAAAATAACTATTTACTGGCAGAATTTTAAAGGTTATTATTCTTACATTGGAAATCTAGATATTTCCACCACAAAAAATTGGATACAGCACACGAAAAATTGAATCATTCCAATTAAGGTAATCCTTGTCCAAGACTGAAAGCAAGATAATGATTTCGCAATTTCTAACTGATGTAATTCAGTGATCCACAACAAAACCAAACAAGACTGATCTATCTTTATGTAGACTGTTTTTAGTACAGGAATATCCATTTGGTTGAGATTTGATGACATGTTTTTTTTTTACACGGACTTAATTGCAGTCACCAATCGGGACCTTCAACAGAAGTGACTTCTTCTGGTCTTTCTTGATGACGTCACATGGCGCTTTGTCTGACAGGTGGAATGGCAATCAAAAACCATGGCATTCCCTCATTCCACAAGCCCTTCAATACCATACGTAACCTATTAGTACGCCCCAAAAGACAAGAACAATCCCAAGAAGTGTGGGATTATATACAACATCTCTTGTCCCAGCTGCAAGGAGACGCCACATAGGGGAAACGGGCAGAAACCTGGAAACCCGCCTGAAAGAGCACTTGGACCCGAAATCCTCTCAGTCAGCTGTACAAATCCATCAATAGTACAGGACACTTGTTCAACCAAGACTCTGCGAAGATCATCGGCAGAGAGGATAATACACACTGAAGGAAGATCTTAGAAGCAATAGAGATATACAAGCACCAACCGCAGCTAAACCTCAACCAAGGCAAGAGCATCCCCCGACCCTCCTCCATCTGCTGTCTGATGGGAATTCCACCTGTCAGACAAAAGCCATGTGACGTCCTCAAGAAAGACCAGAAGAAGTCACTTCTGTTGAAGGTCCCTCGATGGTGACTGCAGCGTTAAGTCCGTGTAAAAAGTAAGTAGTAGTGTCATCAAATCTCAACCAAACAAGACTGATCTATCCAGGATAACTTGTAATTATATAGACATGTAAGTCAGAAATGTTTTTTTCTAAGAATCACTGAAGCAAGTAGCCAATTTACTTTGCAAATTACATTCAGTACCAATTAACCTTCTCAACCATGTGCCCTAGCATCTTTGGATATTCTTTATTTACTATACAAGCACCTTTCTTACTAATATATCACAAGAATTGTGTTTGTACCACCCTCCTTCGAACGATGCTAGGGCCCATGTTCTGAACATCAGAATACCATCATAAAGCTTTTATCCTTATCAGAAATTTTCTTCTAACACATAAAAAACAGAATCTCACAGTAAATCACTTGGGAATTCTTAGGCAAGGACTACCTTAATGTATTTCACTATGATTTCCAACTAACCAGTTGGACTGGCTTTTTATTTGACTTACTTGCTGATATTTCTGCAATACAGCATGACCAGAGTCTTCATCTTTTTACAGCCCTTTTTGAGGTATTTCAGAGATTTGTCCCTAAAATTATATATGTAATACATATACATTCAGGTAACTGTAAAATTTTAACTTGAAGCATGCATTATCTGAATTTTAGTCAACGTGCTAATTTCAAGCAGTTTTAAAAACAATCATGTAAATAGAACTGCATTGGAACCCCAGGGGTTGGAACCTGTCCATGTTGACACCTTTTAATTAAAGACACCTGTCTTATGTAGACACTTTTCCCTTTTACCGAATGTATCCACAAAACACAAGTTCCACAGTGAAAGAGAAACTTATTCCTACCGTATGCTTTATATTTAAAAAAAAATTTAAATACCAGAATAAGAGATAAAAAAAATGGACTGTGGATAAGTTTGAGATCATTGCAGCCCATTGTGTATATTCAAGATGAAGAAATTTCTCACGTGATGTGCAGCGAGCCCGATATATCGAGGAAGGCGAGGTGATGACACACGCCCGACAGATACTGCACACTCAGGTCTGTCAGCTGAAAGCATCAAGGAACATGAAATAGAATTTAGTAAAATGTTCTACGCAGAAATTTAGTTCTGTTTGGTGTGTACGATTGTTCTAATCCTTTAATATTCAAATTGCAAAGCCTATGCCCATTAGTGCATTTCTGAGAAATAATATCAGTAAAATTGTTCTCAATTATTCATCTACAAAACCCGGTAGAACCTGTGTGTGTGAAATTCAATAAAATGTTAGATGCAGTTGCCAGAGTCTCGACATGTCACAGTCTCATCAAATGTACATTTTAATGACGTGACGAGACTATGATGTATGTCGAGACTCTGGCGGCCGCATCTAACATTATCATTTACGCGGTGAAACCACAAAAATACTCTCAACATTGATACAAATACAATTTGAGGCAATGCAAGTACAGTGGTCAGTCATCGCTGTTGGCGTTTCTCGGCGGCGGGATACTGACCAGTTTGCAGCCGGCCAGGTTGAGTCCCGTGAGCATCCGGCAGCAGAACGCCAGGTTCTTGATGGCGCCATCTGTGATCAGCTGCAAACAACAGGATTTATACGCTGAGTTACATGGTTGTACATAGACTTAAAAAACAGTTCCTACCAATGGATAAGACTGTCTCTCTATTGAGACCAACTTCTATGAGTTATGGAACATAAGGAGCTTTTTCAAAATTAATAAAGAAAAAATTAAAGTCACTTTCAAAATGACCACTTCTCCATTGAGTCTATGTAAAACAAAGGTGGAAGACTAATAGAACAATAAAACATTTTCTCATGTTGACTAAATAAAAGTCTATATGGACTGGATATAGTGGAAATCCTCAACAACGGAAGACTGAACAAATTGGAAAACTGAAAAGGATAACATTTTCTCATGCTCACAAACTTATGAATAATTTAAGTCAATGACATGGACTAAACGATGGAAATCCTCTACAATGGAAGGTTTTATCACTGCAAAATTTTTCCAAAAGGTATCACATAGTTGGGTAATATTCAATTTCATATAATGAACTCACAAACAAAGGTATGATACATGGTGTTCAGCCATTTTTCTTCATGTGAACATGATTTAGCTAAAAACTTTGACCTCATTTGACCCCTAAAATCCAAGATGGCCGCCGATGAACAAAAAAAATGGTATAGCCCATATAAGGACACACATGGCAGTGTAATGGACTGACCTGGCAGTGAGAAATGTCCAGTCTCTCTATCTCCTGACACTGCTGCGCGAACTTCTGCAGGCCCAGGTCCGTGATGGCCACGCACTCAGAGAGGTTCACGTCCTTGAAGCGCGAGTTACTGCCCAAAGCCGACAGTGCCTGCCATAGACAAAAAAAAAAAATATCATCTATAATGACAAGTTGATTCCTGGATCTATGTGTCATTTTTATAAACTATTCAACCAAGCATCAAATCGAATCAAATTGAAATTACCGTAAAACATTTACATTATGCACAAACCAAGCATCTAATAGCTATGAAACTTCAGAAACACATCATATACAATCCAGCACATTCTACTTCACAACATCTTTGTCGTCTTCATGTCAACAGGTAAACCTGCGCATACATTCAAGAGTGAGGATGAGAGAAACGTTTCGCTCACGATACTATAAGTTATCTAGCAGGTGTTAAAAACTACCCATTGACATCTAAACATCTAAATCTTGACCAATAATATGCAGCACTACTTATGTTCTTTCCAAAACACAACATCTTAGTGGTATTCATGTTGACACATAAACCTGTATTTTCAAGATTGTGGAAGAGAGAAACGTTTCATTCAAGATACTATCAGTTATCTATCAACTGTTGAAAACCATGGGCCCCAGGATCATGGGAGGGTGTGTGGTATGTGTGTACTACTATGATTTACAAACACTATACCATACACATCACTACTATTATATAGTTATTTAGACTAAATGAAAGCTAATATTCCTACCAACTGGATACAGAAAGCATAGTAGTATACACCACACACACCCCTCTCATGATACTGGGGCCCATGTTAAGGCATCCATCAGACCGAGTTACTCACGATGCCCGCCAGTTGTTGCCTGAGATGTCGAAGTGCTACACTACTATTATATAGTTATTTGACTAAATGAAAAGCTCCAAATATTCCTGACCGAGCAGCTTATATATACTTGCTGATGTGCTCACTGAAACAATACATGTATCAGTATTAAGACCGTGGTCTATGGCACCTAGGCCAGGGGGGACCTCACGTTATATATACTGTTCGACACATGTGTACCTTCATAAACCACCCAATTCATAAGACCACCTCTCTATTGAGACCACTTTTCTCAGTCCCAATCCTTCAAAATGTTTCCAATGGGAACCTCCACATAGACAGTAGAACCTTCAATTAAGACAACTTTTCAATACCAGACCACTTTCATGGTCCCACCGGTGATCATAATAGACCTCTCTATTGAGACTGTACACATTGGTCAAATAGGTAATTTACACAAACCTCTCCATATACTGCTCCATAGAGTTAAAATGACCAGTGGCTTGGGAAAGAATGTGAGAAATTGTCTTCTTATAGAGGTGGTCTTAATTACGGGTTCTACTGCATATATAGAGATGATAACCAACATATAAAACACACAACATAATCAACTGTACAATATAAATATCATCTTTGCCAACTTGTGAAATTCATACAATCTCAACCTACACAGTAATCTCATTGCATCACGATATTTCATTTGTTTTACTGAGCTGTATCAGAAGTAAGCTCTACCTCTTGTGTATGTTGACGAGGGCGATGTCACCGACACGGATACAGTTGGTCAAGTTCAGCTCCTGGATCTTGGTTCCACACGGACTCTCCATGATCTGACGCACACCTTGGTCCGTCAGTCTGCAACAGGATTGACAACACTGGATAACAAAGTGCTGTGGTCAGAATATGAGGCTGTTCGGCCGAATTTGCCATGTTCCAGCATGGAAACAAGGCCGTAGAAAGAGCCATGGCCTTACCAATAGTTTGAAAAAGTTTTCTATCTTCCCATAGCCTATTTATGACCTCTGCATGTGAGCTTCCAGGATGAGGTTGATTTAGTTTCTTGTGGTGGTGGTGGTGTGTGTGTCTGTGCTTAGAGATCATTAGAGTGACCCTAATGCTGGCTTAAAGCACCCCCATTCCCACATCTGAATTTCATAATGGCTCATTTGTATGCTAGACCAATACTTTCAAGTTCCTAGCACGAGATTGGATGACGGCTCAACTTGCACTTAGCCATGCCGAATCCTATTCAATTTTCTAACTAAAACATGTTTAAACCAATCTGCTACGGGCCTGGGGAATGTCTCACCTGACGCAGTCTGCGAAGTTGACGACGACGAGGTTCCTGCAGGTGGTGAGGGACTTTAGGGTGGCATCCGTGATCTTCTGGCAGTCGACCAGGTACAGGTGGCGCAGGTCCGAGCACAGCTTGCCGATCGTCTTGAAACACGCGTCCGTGATCCGCTGGTTGCCTGGCAACAGGAAACGTGAAAGTGCTCTATAGTAGAACCTCCAATGAAGACCATCTCTCTATTGAGACCACTTTTTACAGTCCCAAACCTTCATAAAGCTACCAAAACAAAACTCTGTATAGAGACCACCTCTCTATTGAGACCACTAAACACTTGGTCCCAAATGTGGTCCTAATAGAGAGGTTCTACTGTATATGTATGTAGAACACTTTCAGTTTGATCTGAAGCGTGGTAAGGCTTACATCGCATTTTAGCTGTTGCCTAATCCATTTGTATATATACTTATTGCAATAGAATATGTTTGAACCAAGTGTGGTAAGAATGTGTTATGCTAGCTAGAGAAAACTGATAGATAGGATTAGAATTCAATACACAAGCAAGCTTGAGACACATACACATATCGTTCTGGTCTTAAAACCATGGGGTTGTGAGTTCAAGTCCAATCACGCCCAATTGATGTAGTAAAGTGGAAGATTGTCTTCAGCTTCAGATACATTATATCACTTACTTTCTATTTTGATCTTGACAAGACCTCTGTTTTTGCTGGCAAGGTTTTTTATGGGCTCATCTGATATGTTTGGTGATCCAAGCAGAGAAATGCATTTCAGATGTCGCAAATGCTCAATAAATGCCTACAGAAAATGAATTGAAGTAACATATTAGTAAACTGATTTTAACCACCTACAGTCCTAATGGTTCCTGAATAAAATGAAGTCAACAGATACATGTATTTACTATTTAAAGGCATCGTAAGATAGTTTTTAATGAAAAAATATAATGATTATAGTGATATCTTATTTAATATATTGAATCATCAGATTAACGTATAAAAGAGAAATATCACAGAGCAAAGTTAATAAAATTTCATTTGAAATAGATGATTTGGCCAATTAATGGAATGACTAGAACTAAATTTGAAAAATGTATTCCTAATAAAAATCCCGTAAAATCACATTGTCACTCATAAGAAGTCTACACCTGCTATTACCTATGGCTTTTCTGCACAATACTTTAAGATGATCTATATACCCTCCATAGAACATATACGCATGGGTAAAAGATAAAAATACATCACCTCCAAAGCAACGTCATCAAGAGTAAAGAGATCATCCAAAACGGCTGTCTGCAAGCTTGTGCATCCTTTAGAAATGTTTCCATATCCCTCAGGAGTTAACTGGAAAGAGGTTCACAGTGTGTCATTTAGTGAGTTTATCCTCATCTTTTATGAAATTGCAAACTGCACTTCTTGTAAAAATTTGCTTTTTGTGACAGTGGAATAAAGAAATAACCAAAGTGTCTTCAACTGATAGAGGGTGAATAAATGTACATTAAATGTCATTTGTATGTTATAATTCTTACTAGTTTGCCTATTAATCAATATGTAGTTAAAATGGGTTTATCTCAAAACTAGTTACCGGTATGTCATTTTTATAAACAGAAATCCTGTGAATTTATTATTTTCATCTTCCACGACACAAAATATTTCTAACCGTTTGACAGTTTTGTCTGCTTCTGCAGCAGACGAAACTGTCAAATGGTTAGAAATATTTTGTGTTGTGGAAGATGAAAATAATAAATTTACATAATTACCAACATGATGAACTCATTCAAGGAGAAATCTTGTGAGTTTATTTTCAAACGTACCTGGATGCATCCTGACAGATCCAGGTAAATGAGTCGCGTCTGGCGCCTTTTGCCGTTGAGAGATAATTCAGTCCCTTATCAGTGTATTTCTGACAGTGAGCCAAACTCAAGTACTGCAAGTTGGTGCAGTTTCTACAAAAGAAAATCGTATTTGAGATACATGATAACATTTAGAACAGACAATGCAGTAGTAGTTCGTTTGGTTGTCCAAGACCATTCCTTATTTTTGCTGGAGGACTCAAACATCTAATTGATCACTGATTGATTTTGACGATAAAGACTTGGGTGAATTTCATATAACCAGAGTTGTTACTCATATAATGTTAATGTTCATGTTGCTATATGATCAATGTGCATGTAGACACAAGGAGAGAGTGATCGAGTGAGTGTAGTATTTCACTTGGCGATAGCTCATAGCAAGGCATCTGTGGTGTATGTGTACATGAGTGTGTGTGTGTGTGTGTGTGTGCTTGCATGCATGTATGTATGTCTCTCTTCACGATTTTACACAATGAGGCACCTGTGACGTGTGTGTGCGCCCGTGTGTTTGTGAATGCAATACACGTGTTTGTGTGAGTGTCTCACTTGGCGATGGAGCGTAGTGAGGCATCTGTGATATCCGTGGACGACACGTTCAGGAAGAGCAGGATTTTGCAGCCCTCAGTCACCATCCGCAGGGTGTCATCCTGAAAATGTGCTCATTTACAGTAGTAATTTAAGCTTGTTCTCACAACTTCACAATACACACATTTTACACCAGGTCATTGGTACACTCTGTGAGTGAGCGAGTGAGTGATGATGATTGGTCACCAGTCTCATCCTGAAACCAACTTGCAGCCACACTGTGCTCAAAGCTCTTTACATTTTACAACTATTTCTTTGGCAGCTATATGCATTGAAAATTGCTGTCAGACAAGTAATTATAAACATGTAGCATACCTTTGGTACACATATCATATCTAAAACAATCAAATATTGCGATATATTCAAGGCAAACTGATTATTAAACATACATGTATATGTGTTCCCAGTGTTTGCGGATACATTTTCAAACTTCTCTCTCTCACACACATCATTTTAGCAGGCATATTTCTACCGACAATAGACAGAGCTGAAGATCAGTTTTACAACCCTAAGCTTACATTTGACAACATCGGCAGGAATATGCTTGCTAAAAAGATGTGTGAGACAGAGAGAAGTTTGAAACTGAGGCTAAATTATAGAATTCACTACCAAAAAGTAGTCCGGTTGTATGTGAGGGGGTTTCAGGGGGCAGAGCCCCTGATATGTTGAAATATACTGCAAAATATATTCAACATAATCATGATTAATGTTAATACTATTGCTGATTAGCAAACTAATGAATATTAATAATACAATTATAATATTAAATATATTTGGTAGTGAATTCTATAATTGTTCCGAAACTGATTATTAGACACACTGCGGTGATGTCAGTTACTCACGTTGACGGCTCTGCAGTCGGACAGGTTGAGATCCTGCAGGTTCTTGCACTCGCGGACACTGATGAATGTGTCTGCCGAGATCTTCTGACAACCGCGCACGTTCAGGTGGACCAGGTACGGCCGACACTTGGACAGCAGCTTCGTCGCTATCTTGTCGGTCACCCTAAAACATACGGTAGTCAGTTTTTGTGCTCTGTGACAGCAAAAACAGATGGGTTGTTATCTGTTTTTGGTAGTAGGTATTTGTGTAATTTTTAACAGTGTAATGTGTCAAGTATGAGTGGCAAAATGAAAAGTGTACATAGCAGCAACAAAAAATAGAATAAGCGCTTACAACATCAAATTAATAAATGATGAATGATAATTGAAATAATTATTACACAGATACAAGTACATACATGACATGTATTAACATAAATATGATATATATTATGGATTAGACAAATTACAATTGAAAACAACATACATTGGAAATATTTGGTGCTTGTAATATATATAAAAGCAAACAAGAAAAACAACAAATGATTAAAACGAAATGTTTTAAAGTGACAAACTTTAATAGCAGTACCAATCTTTATCATAAGCTATGCCTGGCCTATAAAGAATAAAGGAGGAAAAAGAACTAAATTCACTATGAACAGAAAAAATAAGTTACATGAAAATGTGAGGCAGACTTGGGGTCAATTACCATTTTCAATTTTAATTTCAATTACAAATTTCATTTCAGCATGAATTACAATCACATCTAATGTTTTAGTGTCAATTACAATTACGTGAAAATGTGTAATTATTTACAATTATTACAATTACAATTTTCCCCAAGTCTGATGTGAGACTGAGCAAAATCTAACAAAAATAATCACTGTACAATTGACAGAGAAAGATATTTTTTGAAATTATTTGCTGGATCAGGTTTTGACATTATATCACAATGTGCATTTACATGAAGAAATATGTGTATGTGCAACAGAATCGATGAAATATAACAAAAAAATTGATATAAGAATATTAAAGGATAAAATAAATTGCACCTAAAGCTAACTACATCATGGTATCAAATATTGTTCAATCAATAAATTTAGTTTGAGAGCTGAAAAGTACAAAGCACATTTTGTAATTTTCGGGGAATAAAACATAACACTAACCCATCAGGAAGCCTGAAATAACACAAAAACTGTCATTTTTAGTTTGAAAGATTCATCTTTCATTTATTTTGACTTCAATAATTTCATTTCTGCTTATCTCAAGTCATTTTTGTAAAAACCCAGTGAGGTATTTCCTTTTTACGTTGCCTTCTATTTTTTTTTATTATCACATTATTAATGCATCTAGCCATTACATGACTTTTAAAAAGAAATAATAGCTATTTTTGTTACAAAAATCCTACCTGTGTCTCACTCGTGTGAAGTCCAACTGAAAATATAACAAAACATGAGAATGACATAAAATTCATCTCTGACTTCTGTCACTACAGATGTGAAATAGTGAACCATGCGTATATTGTGCTATAAGTGCACCTTGTACATATATGCCCCTCAGTTCTACCACAGAATAAATGTAATGAACTAATCAAACTAAACAAATCTTACGAGGATATGCATTCACCATTGGCAACGCACAATCAATAAGAACTGAAACCCACCAAATTATATAACCAACATTACATATCCAGCATAATGACATTAACATTGGCCATACCCGGCTCCACAGAAGGTTGGACTGAGTGAGGACCTTCCACGATCTACACACGCAGGCACAGCGCGCCAGGTCAGTGAGGTCAACGTGGCTGAAGATCTACAAAAACGCAGATGACAAATGATGATGTACTAGAAGTAGCATTCAAAACAATATGGTATTTGGTATGCAATCATCTAAGGGCCCATCCCTATGTAAAGGTTCATTCGATAAATTTGGACCATATCAAAGATTTAGAGCATTAGAATTTCAATAGAAATATACATTCATGGAAGAGACCACCACCTAGAATTTAACAATTTTTCAACCTATTATGAAGACTGTTCGGGTGTATGCATGGTCATAAACAATCCAAGTATGAAGAACAAAGAAACAAGTATTCAAAAAAATAAAATAAAAGCATACTGCATTTTAATCACATTCTACATAAAATCTATATCTCTCTTTTTTTTGCATATACTAATACAATCTCTTCAGCAACTTAACAAAAACTATTCGTGAGCATGGATGGTGGAATTTTTGTTTTAAGCGCACTGTTCCCATACCTGTATAGCCACGTGTTTCGGGAGAGCTGAAATGTCATCTCGAGCTTCTCCGCTGCTTTTCGTGAACACATCATCATCTTCCATGTTCTCTCCTCGCTCTAACCGCTGATAAATTACAAGATAATAAAAAATCATACATGTTCATTGATAAACGAATTTCATGATTAGTATTTCACTATTAGATTATGATACACACACGAATTGTACAATTCAACGTGAAATAGTTTGGAGATAATCATACATTAGTTATTGTAAGAGATTAGAATTTTGCATCTACCACATCTGTAAATTACTCATGAATGTAATCACCAATTACAATGCAACTTATTTCTAAACGCTAATACATGTAAATCATCTAAATACAAAGGATGATAAATACTGATTAGGACATATTCATAGTCTCAAACCTGATAAATACACAATACACAAAGAAATTATAATTCAATTTGCGCATTTCAAATAATTCACTTAATTATTAGAGACCATAAGACTTTATAGCTAATAAATCTTGAAATTCTTGTGCACTGAGATTGATTGTAGAATTAACTATGCAATATAGTCTGTAGGTAAAATAAATTATTTGAAAGGTTGTGATCAGTAGGATATTCACATTAAAATGTAACATGCATTGCGACCATGCAAAGGAACTACATGAAAAGTTACAATGAAGAACTTTTCATGAAAGCGCAAGCAACTAGACACCTTTTCTGCAAAGACAAAGGTTTGTTTGATGTGTACATAATCATTTTCAATAATTCTATAACATACTATCATAGTTCATGACTTGATGAGTTGCAGGGCTGCCAACCCCTTCATGGTCATGTCTGATGAAAATGTCACGAAGGAGTGAAATGTGTATTTTGAAGGCTTAATCATGATAGTGCTTAGCCATTTTGGGTCTGAAATCTGCATTACTTTGCAGCCCTGCAATAAGTAGAAAGAGCAAATGGAACAAACTCATCCCCATATAATTCTACATTGTTCCAGTGTCTACAAAATAGCAGAACTGAAAAATGCTTAGAGGACGAGACGGAATTCATCTGCATCATTTGAATCTTGTGAGGTCAAAAGATTCACGATCTGGAATATCTAAAGATCAGGTTTTAATAAATTGTGATATTGATGCAATTAGTGGTGATATTAGCACCAGTGCTAATTGTGTGCCATGAATGTGCTGAAGCGATTTCAAGCTAGTACATACCGCGGTAATATTTGCAAGAAATGGCCATCAAAAATGAGATAAAAGGCAGTTGATAGCATTTTCAGGCAAGACGTGGAAGATAGTAATTTTTTATGGATAAGAAATAGTTGAAGATAGCATATGCATGTTTAATCATAATGGCATCATATTTCTTTCTTGATTAGATATTCTAACCGGCAAGTCAAAGGGGTCTTTAGCAAGCTGAACGGTTCGGTCAATGTCCTGTAACAGTGCAGGAAGCATGCATTGTCAAAAATATTAAAAAGGAATCACAAAATTCATACAACATTGCTGAACGGAATACATTTTATGCAATGATATAAATAACAATAAACTTTCTACAGTTGCCTTGCCACATCTATAATATGAAAGGGATCTTTATAACATGGATTTAGGTTTAAAAGAGACATTTTTTCATGGATATCAATTTTGAAAAAGATTATTTCAATGGAGGAAAAAATTTCTCTTTTACTTTGTGAAATTCAATAACAAGTTTATTTTGAATATTTCTAAAAAAATCAATGTCATAACATACAAGAGATTGGTAAAACCTATTGCAGCACATAACATGTACGTAAAGAATGACATGGTTCCACAACAGGTCTTGTATAAGCATGCAAAAAAACACTGTTGGGGGTTATCAAAATTGTGTTACCCGGACTTCGACCTACATAAATTGATAAACATATATTGTTCTTAATGACATGCGAAAACAGTAAGTAACTACACAACTTTCCTACATATTGCAAATAAGATATACCAAAGCGTGATCCATCGTAAGCTGTATAAAAATCAAATTATGGAGCAAATAAGTTAACATGTGTTTTGCGCACAGCAAAGTGAGACAGACATCACTTGAATGTGCGAGAAAAATTCATCTCAGACATGAATGCAAATGTTAAGAATTTTGAGAGAAGTATGATATTTTATCATTCAAGCAAAATGATCATATCATTTATTTGCAGTAAATTTATGAACACCGATATATACTTTTATTCGATGAAGTAAAAACACACATTTATGTTACTACAAATAAATGATACATGTATTTGTAGAACAAGAGTAGCAAAAAAAAATTTTTTTCAAGTTATTTTTTCATTGCAAACTTGTCTTTTCTTTTGACTATATTGTGATGAAAGCTGAAATGATACCTTAGTGTCTATCCACTGAATCTATTGTTTGAAACAAGAAATATACATGAACAGTTACAAGTGTTTTCAAACATGTAAAAAAATCCCGTTAGATTTCTTATTTATGTCAATTGTGTAGTTAGAGAAACACGTCAATTAGTTAAATAAATAGTTTATGTGGTGTGCAGCACTGAGCTCATATTTGGTTTTAATATATTCTTGCGAGCTGGTTTCAAACTTTTCAAATGTTTACAAATTTTGTATACAAAATTAGATACACATTTGATGATTTGAAATCAGCATCCAAGATTGTACAAACCAAACATATTTAATTAGTGACTGAAATATATATTAAAATAGTCAACACATTTATAAATTGAAGTACCACAATATCAAAAAAGAAGTAACAAACAACAATAACAAACTGTTATCATCATAAACCTTTTACACTTGAAATATGTTGTACATACCGAATGCAGTCTGTTTAATGAGCTCTTCAATTCGAAAATTAGAATTAATAGAATGCTAATAGTTGAGGAAATTTGATTAGAAAATGCAATGCTATAGATCTAATGTATCTATGAGAAATCATTTCTATGACTACGTCTACAGTTAAAATGCATATACATTCATAATTAAAATAATAACTTACTTGGATGTTTAAAAAACAATAACTTTAAGCAAATATACATTTATGATATAGTTGAAATAAAAGAAAACATTTAATAAAATTTGTAAAAAAATCTTTAAGTTGAAAGAACTGAGTAACTATGGTAAAATCTTTATTAGGATATTATGCCTATTAAAATGTTACTGGTGTAGCGGTAAGTCTATGAAAGCAAATACAATAAAAAAAATGTGCACTACATACCTCAAAGTATTCTCGTGTTCGCTTTGCATCGAGCGTGACATTCCGCCAAGCTTGGAAAATGACTCTTCCTACTGCCACATTGTACACATGTTGAATCTTATTGAAAGCCACTGAAACATTGACAGTTTTATGTAGACATTTGCAGCATAACATGAAAACCATTCCGTCATGGTGGCCATCAGCCCATTTGTAGATAGATATTGTTGTCTTTTTCATTTCCCCTTAATATGTGTTCAGATTTGATTCTTGTAAATAGAACAGCTGACTTGTCATAATGAACATTTGCTTTCATATCAGGATATATCTTACATGTAAACATGAGATTTCATTATCAATAACTGGTGAAAATTAAATTACAAAATCAAGATAAGGGGAGTCGAACAACCCAGAATATCAACCGGTCGACCAACGTTTTAAGGCTGGTTGTCTACTAGTTGGGCAACTGGGGTTTCAGAATTACTGTGCTGTCTGAGGAGTATGTAGCATTCTTTCTGTTTATCTTGTGTTTTACAACTACAAATACATATTCGCTCTCTATATAAAAAAGTACCTACGGAATCATTAAGAAATATTTCATTTGTCTCTGAAACCTAATTTAAATAATTACCATAACTTACAAGCTTGGCATCCTTTTCTGTAAGCAAGCCATTTTTTCCAGGTTTCAATATGGATTCGCTGAATGCGCTGTACATAATGTGTCCCAGCCATCACCATTTTCTTTTCCATTTCTTCTCGTTTACGCTTTATAAGAAGATGGTACTGCATCCAAGCACTTTGTAAAAGATAACAGACATTAGATACAATGGACTGTACATAAAAAAGTGTATCCATCCTTCTGTTTTCAAGTGTGTGGTCAGGGCTCGGTTCAGGGTTACATTTACATTAGAAGATGATGGAGTAGTTAGTTATAATATCATATTAAATTTCAGAAAAAATGATTTAAGCATTCCAAAATGTAAGGAGTTTTTGCAAAAATATTGAAAAGTATAGGAATTTTTACTTAGTTAATAGGATAAAATAAAACTTAGAAGTGCTTTATTCCAAAACAGAATATGGGGTAGCATATTCTAAAAAGATACCGATATTGGTAAATATTATTCTACAATTTCTCTTTTATTCCTCGTATAAAACTGCAATAAGTTGTGTTCTAAAATGCTAAAAACAATGTGTTACATGCAGTTTCCATCAGCAATTATCATGCAAGGTTTCAATAATGGTACAGTTAACAAAATAATGTGCAGTTTTCTTTTAGGGGGGGATTCTGTGGAGTAAGGGCCGCTAGTAATTTGCTTTGGATGCAACCAAAGTCAACAACAGAGAAGAATTTTCTAACTTTTGTTAATAATCATTTCTGGCCTTTTTTGACAATTTTTCTGTATGCAAACATCTGGCAGTCAAATTTTTAAAAGTATTTCCATGGTAAAAATTGATAATCTTGTCTACGGAAATGTAATTATTATTGCTTTTGCTACAATTGCAAGCAACCCACTAACAGCCCTTACAGATTAAGTCACTTTTTCAATTTCAACTCACAACTTCTTTCTCCATGTCCTTGACGCCATGTATAATAAATAGTATGATAATTTATTCAAGGAGAACAGCAGATGTTTATAGAAAAAATCTTATGTATAACATCCATAATACACAGCGTACAAAAGAGAATGATGTTAAGACTTAAAAGTGTACATTACCTGTATCCAAGAATTAACAGTTTGATGTTGTAATGATTATAAGCTTTTTCGTACATTTCTGGAGTAGGCTATGTATAAAAAAAGAATAATCTGATTCCTTTGTCATTGCTTACATGTCAATATCAAATTAAATAGTGATAAATAAAATAAATATATGAACAATCATAAATTAATAAACTATAACTATAGGGAATATATTTTCAAAATACGAGAAAAAAGAAGATCACTAACCTGCATATTTTCATCAAAATTGAAAATATAATCCAAGTTGCTTTCACTGATAACTTTTATTTTGGGCTTCATAAATTCTTCAATAAACATGTCCCTAAAATATGACAATCATGTATTTGAAAAAAAAGAAGGAACAATGAATTAATTATATTTTATCTATAAAAATTAACAAATGCAGCACCTGCCATTTGAATTTCAAATAATATGAAAAGAATTATCTATATACCGGTAGCTTGATTGGACATATCAGTTTTAAAATTACTAAGAATCCTAAAGAGAATTGTGGAATTACATGAATTAACCAATATATTTTCTGGATAGCAAACATACCATGTTATAGATTTGGTTGTCTTTTCTTGCAGAAACCTCAGTTTGTCAATTATAAACTGGTATGGATCGTCTGGACACATGATGGCTATTCCAGAAAGTAATGCCTGTAAAATATATGGATATAATGAATACTGTATGCATGAAAAAAATAACCACTTATGTATAACTACACCAACACACAAATTACACATTATGTATGCGTTTTTTTTTTTTTTTTTTTATAGTATACACTTCGGTCTACAGTGATATAACACTATAATATATTTAAAGCCCAGTGAGGATATTAAACCGAATCATAACCTAAAAATCTGGATGCCATTGAAATCCACCAGCAAATTTGCAAATTTGTAACTGTAGGCCTGCCGCCTCTAGTAAATAACAATAGGATTGAGTGTGCTGAAATTGTTGAATTAAATAGTAAAAATAACATTTGTTGGTCATCTGGCCACTGTCACACACACCTCTACAGCAAAATAATAGCCATATATACACATGTATATGGCTATTTACGCGTTGGCATATGCTGAATCGCTGATCGATGTAATTGAATTTTATACCTGCCCCTAGTTGTACTCCTTCACTAAATCCTGGATCCGCCCGTCACCAAATAATATATTTTCCTATATTTTGCTATATTATGGTCAAGTCAATAGCTATTAACAGCTACATCCTAAACATCTACAATATACTATATTAAACAAAACTCATGAAACAACGAAA
>CM032663.1:2109491-2196827 GCA_019095985.1 Streblospio benedicti
TCATTTTTTCGTTTTGAAAAAAAAACCGGGAAAAAAAAAAATTTTGCTTTTAAAAAAAAATTTTGTTTTTTTTGGGGGTAAGGCCTATTTTGGGTATTTAAAAAAAGAATAATCTGATTCCTTTGTCATTGCTTACATGTCAATATCAAATTAAATAGTGATAAATAAAAATAAATATATGAACAATCATAAATTAATAAACTATAACTATAAGGGGAATATATTTTTCAAAATACGAGAAAAAAAGACTCATCACTACCTGCATATTTTCATCAAAATTGAAAAATATAATCCAAGTTGCTTTTCACTGATAACTTTATTTTTGGGCTTCATAAATTCTTCAATAAACATGTCCCTAAAATATGACAATCATGTATTTTGAAAAAAAGGAACAATGAATTAATTATATTTTATCTATAAAATTAACAAATGCAGCACCTGCCATTTGAATTTTAAATAATATGAAAAGAATTATCTATATACCGGTAGCTTGATTGGACATATCAGCTTTAAAATTACTAAGAATCCTAAAGAGAATTGTGGAATTACATGAATTAACCAATATATTTTCTGGATAGCAAACATACCATGTTATAGATTTGGTTGTCTTTTCTTGCAGAAACCTCAGTTTGTCAATTATAAACTGGTATGGATCGTCTGGACACATGATGGCTATTCCAGAAAGTAATGCCTGTAAAATATATGGATATAATGAATACTGTATGCATGAAAAAAATAACCACTTATGTATAACTACACCAATACACAAATTACACATTATGTATGCGTTGACAAGTTTTTTTTTTATAGTATACACTTGGGTCTACAGTGATATAACACTATAATATATTTAAAGCCCAGTGAGGATATTTAACCGAATCATAACCTAAAAATCTGGATGCCATTGAAATCCACCAGCAAATTTGCAAATTTGTAACTGTAGGCCGGCCGCCTCTAGTAAATAACAATAGGATTGAGTGTGCTGAAATTGTTGAATTAAATAGTAAAAATAACATTTGTTGGTCATCTGGCCACTGTCAATGGATTGCAGCTAGCATCTGCGACACACCTCTACAGCAAAATAATAGCCATATATACACATGTATATGGCTATTTACGCGTTGGCATATGCTGAATCGCTGATCGATGTAATTGAATTCTATACCTGCCCCTAGTTGTACTCCTTCACTAAATCCTGGATCCGCCCGTCACCAAATAATAAGGCCAACCCTGGTTGGCGCGAAGCGCCAACCACGTTGGACGTGTTAGGTCATCGCACGTACGTCGTAAGAAACCAGTGTGCTTTGAAATGAAAAATCTGACTGACTCTGATCTGCGACCTATTTTTATTTGCTACAGAATTTTAAGAAGGCTAACATCCTACCGATGATGCTTATTGATTAGAAAAGCGGACAACTTCCTGCAATCTCGTTAAAAAATAAAAAGGGACACCATAATATTCACGAAAGTGCCCGGTTTGGTTAAATGAAACAAACAGCACCGCTCCAACATACGCTTGGCGTAAATGCTTTTTACTTACGTTGATTAAGCGATTGTGCGTCTAGCGTAGTAAAAGTGCGTGCATGCTGTAAAATAAATACATCATCTATCAGCATCGGTATCCTCAAATGGCCTCAATCAATACCACCATACATGCCATAGAAGTCATAACATTGTCCACATTATTTCACTGATTTTAATAACTAAGCGTTATTGATAATCATCATTTACTTGAATCTAGCCCTTTTTGGTTTAATGACAATTTTTTAAACATAAAGGTGTTTTTGAGTGTACATACAAAAGTTATTTGCATATAACATATAAATATGCTAGAAATGAGATTCAATGGCATAAAAGACATTTTTATTATACTTTAATTTCAATCATAATGTCCTCAAAAAGCGACCATTATTCTAATGTTATAAAAATTAGGTAATTGCATGGCAATAAAACTCTACTTCGCCCAGCTCCTATGAGACTAGGAGTGTCTTAACCCCCGCAGTTTGATTATTAATTAACCGCCAGTTTGATTACTAGATAGGATACCAATCAAAATAGCCATTATTATATTTCTAGTGACACAAGTAGATCTCATTATAAGATACTGGTTTGACTTCGAGTCATGATAAAATGTTGTTTTGCTATATTATGTCGTTGTCAAGTCTGTAGGTCAAAATCTAAGGGTTGGCTATTATAAGGCAATGCCTTTATCTGAATATATTATATTTTCCTATATTTTGCTATATTATGGTCAGAATCAATAGCTATTAACAGCTACATCCTAAACATCTACAATATACTATATTAAACAAAACTCATGAAACAACGAAAATTCAGCATTAATTGGGCATGTAAAAGATATTCACATAGCGCCAATGTTCATGTGAATTCTATTATTGCTTTGTATTTGACAAGCTCCGTACATGCGCAGGCGTTCTGCGCATTCGTGTTGTTCTCCATGTTGGAATAAAGTTGTGTTCTGGAAAGACATTGTTTATCCCTTTATTTCGCCTTAGTATAATATTGACGTAGTGATGGGTTTGATGGAGCACATTCCAATCATCTCATTGCAAAAATGGTAAATATATACTAAGCATCTCAATCATTTCAAAATGGCAGAGGCATGAAATAACTCGTAATAATACATGTAGGATTATCATTTTATTAAAGGGGCAGGTGTCATAGCAGGTGGTTGTAAAAGGTCTAAGACTAAGAGGATTACTGTCGAGAACAGTTAAACAATCTTGAATATAACATTTATTTCATTTGACAGCGTGTGTCTATGAAGAGTTGATGTATTCACATGTACTACACAGGTCTAGAAGACTACATGAGTACATCTATTCATAATATTCAACTCACACTAACCTCATACACTTCGGGTAGTCTATGAATTTTCAAATATTGTTTTAATGCGGGATCAATGCCTTTCAGTGAAGCCGCCATGGCGATTTAAATACTGGGGTCACTAAGTTCTTACTATAAGTTTAGAAAAAGCTTTCAAATAAGACGAGGATTACAAGAAAAATTGTCAAAATTAATGTCAAAATAAGATCATGGCAGCCATATTTGTTATTCATAGCAACCTCGTTGCCAACTGAGGTTTCGATTTCGAATGTCCGTTTGCGTTGTGATGAGCACTTTACCAACTGTCCTGAGGGATCGCCGAAAATATTGAACACGGTTTATTTACATTTTGGTCAATATTTACTGTTTATGTTGATTGGAGAGAAAAAAATTGTCATAATAATATTCATGAAGATTCACAGATCAAATTGAAATAACAATTGATTGAAAATCATGTAATATAGATGATTAAAAAATTAGCTGCATAAATATAAGTTTGCGTTATGATTTGCCAACTGTCCTGATGGATTTCCAGAAATTATATTCTCTCTCGCTCTCTTCTTATAGGGCAACCAGGCAGCCCGCTGCTTGGGATGATGGTATCATTCTGGTCTCACAACCTTGGGGTCGTGAGTTAGAGTCCCGTCTGGGCCACTTGATATAGTCAAATGGAAGATGTGTCTTCAGCTATGTCAATATAGTGGGTAAGAGCTTGCTTGCCATAGAAGAGAAAGAGAATATAATGGTATCCACAAGCAAACTAGGGAAAAAAAAACACATTAGCGATTTCCAGTAAGAACATTACAAACAATGTACTAACTAATGTTTTTTTTTCTACTGTCCATGTAATAAGAAAAATAAAATAAAAAATAACTGGTCATCACTTTGAATCACTGAATAAATTGAAACCATAATTAATTGGATACTAAAATTAAGATCACCTATAAAAATACCAATAGAGAAATGAAAATAAAACGCTACTCCACTAATAAACTTGATTTATTTAACAAAATAAACAGATTTTCATAAAATCATTAACTAATTGTAAACTGTTGTACGCAAAGTTTATTATGGGAACATCTAAGTAGGAATGTTCATTTACAAAATTTACCCGATATAGATAGCAGACTTTTCAAGCCCTAAGACAAATCTAAAATCTAAATGTTAATGCAAAGCCCTTTTTCTCCACTCCTTTCATGGTCATATTTAAATTTTTTAACGCAGATTACAATCTAGTGACCAGTCGTTAATGGCTTAAATTCAACATTGGATTAATTAATTTTAACATAAAGAAAGACAAATTAAACATATGTTGAACTGTTTTACAAAATATACCTCTGTATTCTTAAGACAATACTTTACACAATATGTCAACATGAGTGCAACCTCTTCATTTTGTAATAAAGCACAAATCCCTGCAAATTACCAGTCATACATCTCAATCATAAACAATATTACCTGTGAATTACAAAGACATTAGTATTCAGTTAGGTTGAAAATAAGATTTACACCAGAACTTTCCCCCTGAACATTTAGACACCACCAAAATAAATTTCAATGGATTGTAACAAATGTTTTACATCTAGAAAATTTAGATGAAAAATTTCATTTCTGAATTTAAGCATACATAATTCCAAAGATATATCAATTTTGAGGTGTGCAATACTCAGTTTTAAATCAAAATACTATTAAGTGTAGTTTGAAAATATCGAACAGCCTCATCTAATAATATCACATCAAAATAATCACTATTACAATATTCATATAAATAATCAAAATAAAATTACATCTAAAATCATATCATTAAAATTGTAACTGGAGCAGTTCAAATTCAGAAATCATCCATTTCTGCTGCCTATCAGAATATAATCTTGATTATTATTGTTTTAAACTAGCACAGACTTTCTCTGCAGCTTCCTCAAAACTACTTGCAGGCGTGATGGGAAGTCCACTTTCATTTAATATTTTACGAGCCGCATCAACGTTGGTACCTTTAGTATGAAAATATATAAAGTATAATAACAAGTATATTTTGTTTAAATTCATACTGTTTGTAAATAGTCGATTGTATTCAGCATATCTAGACTTATTGATAATATAAGTTTCATAGTTGAATACAAAATTTGCCCACTTAAAGTGCAGACAATGACAGATTTCTCTCTAAGCTTTCATGAACTTGACATTTTTAAAAAGGCATCGGGATATTACCTTCTAGTCTAGCCACGAGGGGTACTGACAGTTTGATTTCCTTGGCAGCATTGACAATGCCATTGGATATTGTGGCGCAGTCCACAATTCCTCCAAACACATTCACAAGAATGGCCTTCACCTAAAATAGAAGGATAAGCTTTAATATCTATTCACGTATTACGACAAACAGATTATGTACAGGGAATAAGATGACATAACTCAATCAATATCAACATCACAAGAAGAGGGTAAAATATAATCTTTGACACTTTGTCAAACCAAAATTCTGTCACAAACTCTTTCAGAACTTGGGCATGGAATAAACATTTTATTTTTTCATTTGTGTGCCTAGGGCTCACATATCAAAATAAAAATGATAACATTTAATTCAAAGTAATAAATGCAATATAACTATTACAGATAAATTCATCTATTGCAACTTTTATTTCATTATTTGAAAACCAATCAAGCAAAGTATGAAAATCATGAAATGAATCAATTTGCAATTTACCAATTGTACAGAACTATAAGTAATGAACATAATAGCATAAAAGGGCGACCTGTTTGTCTGAGGTGAGGATTTTGAAGGCCTGCAGGACTTGTCCCTCCGTCACACCACCACCACAGTCCAGGAAGTTTGCCGGCTCTCCGCCGTGGTTCTTGATAATGTCCATTGTGGCCATCGCCAAGCCAGCGCCATTGACTGCAGACGGCAACATTTCATTAATAATCAAAGCAAAATGTTTATCAAGCTGCTTGTGCCATCAAACTAATGAATATCAAAAATGAAGTGAAGTTAAAAAAAACTTAAAATGAGCTTAAAGTGAAGGTACTTCATGGTATATTAAATTCATTTCATTTTCAAGCCTTCAGCCCTTCATCAGACTGGCTGTATGTTTCTCATACTGTATTGTAAGCAAGTAGAATTAATTAAGTATATAGAATTTAGTTGTAGTCAGTTTCAGTGTCTGAAGAAATTCTGAAGACAAGAACTAAATTTGATGAACGTAATAAAAGGACCTTTAGTTTGACTTTATATGGATATTGCATTCATGCTTTTCTTTAAAACACAATAGTTGTTCAATGAAAAGGCCAACTGAATTGAACAGAAGATAGTTCATTTTTTCAGTAGAATATGAACGAATTCTACTTACCAAGACAGCCAATGTTGCCATCCATTCCGATGTAGTTGAGGTTATGTTTGGCCGCTTCTACTTCCCGAGCATCACTCTCAGTGGTGTCGTTCATGTCGAAGATGGCCTTTTGTCTAAACTCAGCATTGTCATCAAAGTTTATCTTTGCGTCAAAACACACCACTAAAAACGTGAACATAGCCATCGTTAATCAACCATACACATAATTTTACTTCAATTGAGATTGTAATGGAATTAGCGTATTTAATAACTTGACAGTGACTGTAAATCACACGTTACTAAGAATTTAGATAAAAAACTGAACATGCATGTCTAACCTCTTCCATCAGGCGTTTCTCCAAAGGGGTTGATTTCTACTTGCGTGGCATCAACTTTCAAAAACAACTCATATAACTTTTGAATTTGTTGTGCAGCCCTAGCTTTTTTCTCTCCAGTAAATTGAAGGTTTTCTGCCATCTTCAAAGCTTGTTCTTCTTTTAAGCCGACAGTTATGTCAATTGGATCCTACAAAATTGTATTAGTTCACCTATCATCAAAAGAACCACTAAGAAAGAGATCCAGCAGATTGGTAGAACAGTCTGTATACAAAGAAGTAATAACCACTACTGGGCACTGTAAATATACCAGAATGAAATATGTCTAAATAATTAGTCAAGTTTTCAGTGGACTTAAGTGCTACACCTCGAATATAAAATTATCTGAGTGCTAACAAAGCTAACTAAAGCATAAGTAAGCAAACCTGTTCCCCAGTAACTTAAATGTTGTTCATAATATTTAACATACAGTGCCGCTGGGAGGGTTGAACTTCTATGAATTAATATTCGTAAATAAATCAAAGCTAGCAAGGATAGAAAAGTATCTATTCTTTGTACCGTGAATATTGCATCTGGACTTTTGGCGGCGACTTCCTCTATGTCCATACCTCCTTGCGGACTTCCTACCATAACAGGTCCATTGTACTGTCTGTCCATAAGAATGGCAAAGTACGTTTCTCTCGAAATATCAAGAGCTTCTGCAACCATGACCTGTGAAACAAGATCACATTTATCATATTTGCAATATATTTGTATTACAATTGTACAATGATTCAAATACTATGATAAAAATAGACATTTCAATGATTTTGAGAAACTTGTCAAACCTTGTTCACAGGTACACCACCAGGAGGAGTTTGCTTTGTTGTTAGTTTACTGCCAAGCATATTCTTTACAAAATCAGGCACTTTACTAGGTCTAGAAAATATACATTACAATATGATTATCGTCTACATGTAGTAGGTAGCTTTATACTACAAGACTAATAATTCTTTTTCAATATCAGTAGTTGTAGGTTTGCATAAAAATTGATGTGGCAGGTAAAACTTGAAATCAGCCAGCTCAAAAAGGTACTAGTAGGTGATATCAAATTTGTCTACCCATGAATAAACAAGATATCTATTGCATATCATTTACAAAAATTTACATATTAGAAAACCAACTTACTCTTTTGTTAAATGGACACCACCCTTAAATCCATTGTCAAATGTGCCTTTGCCGCGACCACCAGCGAGAATTTGCGCTTTAATCACATACTCGTTAACATCTACAAGTGTAGACAAAGTAAACAATAAATATTAATCTGATCACATAAGAGTAAAATGGATGGTAGGTAACAAATCAGTCAAAACTTACTGAAATTTTTAGCTATGTCTTCAGCATCCTTGATGGATTCTGCCATTCGGAAATCTTGGACATCGACTCCATTTTCAAGCATCAACTTCTTACTTTGAAATTCTTGTAAATTGAGGTATCGTACAGGTACTGTAGAAGCTGATATCTAAAACAAAACAAAATCACTAGTTTGGAATAGTCCGTGGAAATTCAGAACAACATTGAGTGGCTGATCAATTAAAAAATTTAAAAGGAGTAGTCTAGCATTTGATAGCGCAGCACAGAATTTGACAGTATCATAGGCATCCAGATCGAAGTATTTCAATGCTGAATACATAGTCCTTAACATTAATTGGTATCTTCATGGTCAGCTTATAATCTACATTAGGGGAATTAATGGAATGTTTTTTTTAAAGTACATGTATCAAATGTATTTGAATGAATTTTTTGTCCATTTACTTGCCAAATCCTCTCCAAAAACTGTAACGTTTCATACAAATTAAAACTGGATCTCCACATACTGGTTATTATATTTGGTTCAAATTTCGACTTAACACCCACATATATAATATGTCACAAAAGTTGGATATCAAGGGGCTTCATAGCTCTTCATGACAGGTCTATATCAAATACATAACTGAATCTTATAGTGCAACCCTAGACTGTGTTGAAAAAGTGCATTTGGGATCTGGGCACAAAATAAAATCTCTAAAATTCAAGATGAGGGGTAAGGGTTTGGGGGACATGTTCACGTGGGGATGGGGGATCATAGTCTCAGTGGAGTGGTGGTTAGCGCTTCCCACCTTAAAATGGGATTTGCATCTGTGGTGACTGGTGAGTTTGCAACCGCGCACGCCAGACTGTGTGTCGCCAAATAGTTGTCATGTCTGCCATTAAAATTATGAATTCCTCACACTGTGTCGCTACTGTTAAACATATGAAACGAGTTGATGGAGACACCAAGTATGGGGCTTTAAAGACTCATTAAAAGACGTGTCCTGTGTAGTGGAGAAATCTAATCTCCCCTCGGCACGTAAAAGCCTTCCCTTGTTAAAAAAACAATAGCTAGATCGAGCGTGATGCCCAGGACGGTCCAAGGCTGTTGCCAGGTGTTGGTTACCTAACCTGTCTTTGCAGGCTCATGTACAAACACCAATTGGCTTCCTACTCCGATACGCCAAAAGGCACTTAGGACGCGAAGAATGAAGAGAAGGGACAATGGTGGGGATGGGGGTGTTACTTTAGTAGTTAATTGGTGCACTAAATAACAAGTTAAGCCACTATTAACTGTGTTTGTCTACATTTCCAGTAAATTCAAAACCCTAATAGTTATATGAAAAACACAAATAGTTAATCTTTCATGCATTGGATAACATATGTAGTGTGATCATTAATCGCTTACATATGAATTCCACAATTTAGATGTAGAAAATCTCAAAGTTCTGAGTGCTGCCATTTTGACCTGTCAAGTACGACATCACGTGACTGCATGCGTTGAGATGGATAAACCAAAAATGATCAGTTAAAATCAAGCGAGCATGCCATACTTATCTAAATAGTAATCGTTTGATATTTACTTATATAAATATACTAGTATGTTTGAAAACTATCTTTTATGCTACTTAATTGACTTAATTGATGAGCGCCCATAAAGTGATATACTTTTCTTGATGCACTTTAAAACGCACCTTGTCACGTCACAATGTTAAGAAAGAGTACCTTAAATAGAAATGAAATGTTCCATTAAGTAGCAATAAGAAAACATATATTATATAAAATACGAATTTATGTTAGATATTATTTGAGAAAAATTGCTAACTGTAGGTTTAACAGTGAAAACGGCCAGCAAAGAATAGCAGACTGACACGCACCTACATATTCATACGCATTTGGAGAACGCCATTTTCTCCATCCTGGTTTTTCAAGAGAAACCCGTACATAAACATATTTCAGACAAAGTGGGATCATAACAGTGAGTTTAAAGCTTTACATCATGTATTGATAATAATTAGGGATGGGGGAATGAATTATTGATTGTTTTGAACTATATAGGGGAAAATTTATCTCATAATTACTCGTGACAAAATCGAGGGAACAAAATGTGATGAAAAAATTTGTGTCGTTACTTCCATTAGGCATTCGCTTTCACGACAACGTGGACATAAATCTTGTACACTGTTCACCCGACTTACTACTAGTATATTTTATCTATATACTGTGATTACATTGAACATGTTGACATAATGTATGGTACAATCGAACTGATTTGTGTGTCAGGAGTGTGTTATAAAGGTCTCTTTAACAGCTATGGACACTGCTCTGTTTTCACCCTTTCAGTCCTGTGATCACTCACTGTCGTTGGTTTCAGGTAACATGGAGATAATTATAATTAGCGGGCTCTCTCCAAAAGTAATGTATTTAGGTGAATGACATTTTGGCAGTATGTGTCTAGATATCAGTCTTAATATATACAAAAGTTTTATAAAGATTGGGAAGTATTTCATAAAATTTCAAATATTATGAACAGCAGAGGTGGTTAGCGCTCCAACATTGGAGTCTTTTAAGAACCACCTAGCCCATACCTCCTTCTAAATCTTTATTTTCATTCTTGATTTTAACCCGCACCACTAAGTCTAACAAATGTTTTACTTTTTATCTTTGATTCCCCCATACTACCGTCCATACCCCACTCTTTACAAACGCTATCTTTCCTCTTAATGTGCACAACACAAGCGTTGGGTGATAGTCATCAAATTATTATTTTGATGTTTTCACCGACACAGTCAGATTTAGAGACTCAGATATAGCCTTATGTAGTAAAATCCTGAATAGTGCCTTTCATACCATATGTAATGTAAGATGTGGCAGTCAAATTATTTATTTTCGTTATAAGGTCAAATCGAAAATTATTAAAATATCTGTCCATTGTCCAATCTACATAATAATCCCCCTAATTCTGATTCTATCGATTACCTGAAAACAACATTACATGTACACAAAGATTTAAATTTTGGCTTAGTGCTGCGATGTAAAGACTTTTTAAAGTTCTATTTCAGTAGATCCAATGACTTTTAGAAAGTTAGTGACAAGTGTGCAACTACCATATGAGCCCAAACAAAATTATCACTAGTGCAGCGTGTGAATTGTCGGAGTGCATTGTGACTGCTAGAAAGAGTGCAGTAGATTTGAAGGGAGCCGTTAAAATGAATACAGGTTTATAATGAATAGAATACAATAGTTGTGCAATTCGTGTTTCGTTGTAGGATGTAAGGTGCAGTAAGAAGAGTATACATTATATTTCATAGTTTGATTGGAAATTATGCAATTGGATACATTTCGATTTAGTATTTATTATTACCATAACATTGTCAATTATATGATGCTCCCATAATTAGTAAATGCCAAATGAAGGGAAATTAGCCAAAGCTGAAAGAAGTTAAGTGTTGAATCACAGCATTTTATTACGAACATAAACAGCTTGGACTTAAAGGCAGTGGACAAAAACAAGAGAAAGATTATATTGGAAGACAGAAACTAGTTTATATTAGTGATGTATAGGATCGCTTCATGATATCTTTGCTTAACATCATCTTCCTTGTCCATCTTCAGGCCCATGCTAAGAATCGTAATGGCAAAGTTTCAACCTGTGGTGATGTCTGGTCCCAGTGGAAGCGGAAAATCAACTTTGGTAAAGAGGCTGATGAAAGAATTTCCTTCGTGCTTTGCATTCAGTGTGTCTCATACCACACGAGGGCCAAGACCAGGAGAAGTCAATGGAAGAGAATATAACTTTGTCACTAGAGACGAAATGCTGGCGGCAGTTAAAAATGGTGAATTTATAGAACATGCAGAGTTTTCAGGAAATTTGTATGGCACAAGTATAAAGGCAGTGGAAGATGTACAAAAAACAGGGAGAATATGCATTTTAGATATTGATATGCAAGGCGTTATAAGCATTAAGAAGACCAACCTCAATCCCAAGTATATCTTTATAAAGCCTCCTAGCATGAAAATTTTAGAAGAAAGACTAAGAGGAAGGGGCACTGAAACAGAGGAAAGTCTTCAGAAAAGATTAAATACAGCAAAGGAAGAGTTGGCATATGCAGAGCAGCCTGGATCGTACGACCATATCATACTTAATGACAATATTGATAAGACATATGAAGAATACAAGGCTGTATTGAAAGATGACATTGATGTTATACTCAAAGAAAGTAAGCAATAGGTAAAATTGAGTGTGATTTCAAGCTTCATTAAGAATTGCATAATGTAGAAATGTTAAATTGTTGTTGTTATTATGCAATTGTTGTAACAAACATGTGTGCATTTCAGTTAATCATGAGAAATACTAGTTGATAGTTGCAACACTAGGTTTACCAAATATATATTGGCAAATAGGAATGGATTTGGTGTAAGGAAAGTTATGAAGTGTAATGAAAGTTTTCATGGAAGCTCAAATATAGTATGTTTACGTGTATGTGGATAGGTTCACTGTTTTGGTTTTCAATAAATTTCATCATTTGAGTGCTTTATTGTCATAATCGGGTTGTGAAAGGTATAGATCTTTTCTAGCTTTATGGAAGCCAGGTTCTCAATGTTCATTTGTATGTTATTCAAAGTTTTCTTTACCACATACTATACAAAATGTATTGCTATTATTAGCATTTTAAATCTCAGTTCCAAGTTTTATATTTGCGCAGAAGTCTTCGCTTTAAAGCATTCCAGTTACATGTACCATTTTATTTTTGTTGACTAGTCCAGACAAAATTAGAATATTTCATTATTTTTTATCTATATTTTGGTTTTATTGTGACGATGTTTGTTATAATGTACTGTTTTTAGTTATGATACATCATAATATAATTGAATGTGGGCAAAGTACTTACCCGGTATATCTGGGTTATCTTAGTCTTGTGACATTTCTTTTAGTAATCATTATGAGGTTTGTTCCTCTAGGGAAGTTATTGATAAGAAGTGTTATTTTAGATAAAATTTAAGCATATGCTAATTTTAAGTATGTGCAATGGGAATCTTAAAGTCATATTTTCTTACCAAATATGGTAGAATAAAATCAAAGGATAAAAATTTGTTTTTGACTCATTCATACATTTCATTACTTACCATTACACTTATTATTCTTCTTAAAGATAATGTAAATATTAATGGCTGCTACCAGCTCACCATCCACCCATTGCCCTATAACTGGAATGAACTCCCTTCTTACGTACCCTAGTCCAATACATTTACATTAATCTACAGTTGGTTATTGGAACCAAGCTATACACATTGCAATATTTGCACCCGACTCAACATACCTATGCACTGTGCAGTTTTCAAGAAAAGTGGGAAACCATTTTTTTTCATCCCAATCCCAGCAGGGTTGACCCATTTCAAGAGATAATTTCATCCTCTCAGAATCAAAGCCAAGTCCAGATGTTCGACATTATTAGGAAAAAAAAAACAAATTTAATGTGCGACCAGCAATATACGTGTAGATTGAAAACGCAACTGAATTCAATGTGTTGTATTATTTTAAAAGAAAGCACGCATCCAAAAGGGTCCTTCACCGAGAAATAGTGAAGATAAATTTTAATTCAATTGTCATAGAAAGTTCACAGATTCGAAAAGCTCCAACATTAATGCACTGCTATATTTTTTGCCATGCACCCCTTGCATGCGAGAGGGCCCCTTTCTGCATTTCTTTATGACCTGACTTCTATCCAATTCAAAATCATATTTGGAAGATTCAAACTTCATCTCCATGTAATATTTAGGAGAAAACAACAGTTTCTAGTTATAACTGAATACATTTTTTGTATAATTTTGATGCATGTATTGTCAATGTTTCCTGCCTGGCTTCATTAAGATATGGTTCAAAACTGAGGGAGGGAGCACACACTATTCATGCTTCTTCCACCTACAATGTAGTTGTGGTGGACAGTAGCATCTAGTCCTGACAAAATGATGACCTTTGACAAACTTAATGCATTTCATTAGAGCAGTCTTCATATTTTAGCTGAGCTTATAAGATCAAAAATTTTGCCTTTTGGCCGCTTTCTCTATAAAGAGAACCCTTTTGTGTGGTTCAAGATGTTTTTAAATCGTATGCTTCCTCTGTTTTGATTCAAATGCCCTTTTATATATCTTGCACTATGAATATTTTTGCCAAATTTTTGTAACATTTTTAATAAGATAGTCGCCAAAGAAAATTTGTGTCATTAAGCCGTCATGTTCCATGTATTAGTTTCATGGGCGCAGCCATATTTGTTTACATTCAGAGCGCCACCTACCGGCAATCAACTGAAATAATTTCAACTAGTTCACGCCAGTAGCGTGGAAAAACAACAGTGCACGTTCGCGCTCTGCTTAATTTGCATTGTGAAAAATGCATCTTGCGTCGGGCACTGGTATGTTTAAATGGCTGACATAACATGATAAGGAAAACAGATGGGGGGGTTTTAACGTGTTGACATTTCTTGTTATATGCTTAAGATATTAAAGTAACATTAAAATGAATATTGTTATTGTACCATCATTCCTATTGAGGTTTTACATAAAGTTATCTACTTTTAATCCCGATGACACTGTTCTAAATGACATTTGACGGACCCTCCAGTGCAATGCTAGATTGAACACTTTAGAGGTACAATAAATAAATGTATACTGTATTTTTGCAGGGGTAATGAAAGTTTTGTGTAAAAAACGATGAAGTATGTAGATTGTGTGCACAGGCAATAATTTATGATAATTATAATTAAGTATTCTTTACAATCGAACAATTAATTGAATATTAATTTGGACGACTACATTCACACCAGCTCATTGCCAACATCCTTTTCACACTATGTGACCTTTCTGGACTCCCCGGGCACCATACAGCTTATCGCTATCATGACACAGACATACTTCTTCCAATCAACATTAGCTTTCACTGCCCAACCTATTCCTATTTAACTCGTAGGTGCCACGGAGCAGTGTGCACCTGTTAAGGGATGAGTTTACTCAACAACACCCATCACCAGACCCGCCCAGGGATCAAACCCATGACCCTTCTGATCAAGAGTCCAACTTCCTATGCACTTGGCCACAGGAGCAAAAACATGGCGATATTAATTAAGTTTTCTTGCCAGGATGATGATGGGTGACGGGCTGCAGTTTGCGGTGATGAACATCTCGCCCCCGGACGGTGGGGGTGGGGGTGTGCTGGCCGCGGGAGGCCGCCTCTCACCGGTCAGCGAGGACACCATTGACCCGTCCAGCCTCATCAACCACCACCTCACTGCAGCGCAGCTACAGGTGGGCAGCTTGTCTATGTGTGCACCTCCCTTTGCAGCATACTTGTCTGATGTGGTCATCATGTGGAGACTTCAGTTGTAACATATATTAAGGTTCATGTCCACCTAAGACAGATTCCTCATAATTGTATGGCTTATGGTACAAAACCATTGATGATCATTGTTGTATGTATTATTTGGAATGAACTCTCAACATACACAGATGTGTTACCAATGTATATGTATGCAGAGATTACAGTTATGAAATTAGAATGATCATAGCTTAATGACATTTAGTAAATGTGATAGATATATTTAGAGATTTTATCGAATCAAAAAATCTCGCAACGAAAACATTTTTTTGAACTTTGAAATATCACCTTTCTTAGGTCCAGGAACTTTTTTCTTGCCAGTTTCTTTTGATCTCATACCTGTTTAAACTAAACTTTTATGAAAAATGCTTTTCCAGAATGATAATTCCAACGAGATGGCGTCGACGTCAGCTATGGACAATGAGGACTCGCTGGTGATGGGAGGGCAGGATATGCAAGTGGACGATGTCACGGGGCAGTATGCTGTAACCGACGGCAATGACGAGCAAGATGGACAGGTCAGTTAATGAGTGTAGATGACCCGGGGTCCTGGCAAAAGTCGATAATTGTGTGAGGGTTGGATTTGATGTATATGGGTTAGGATTCTCAATGTTCACTCTTATGATTGTAGCCTCAGATAACAAAAAAACGCTAATATCCTCATTAAAAGTCATAGACTTCGGGTCACCGACGCGAAGAAAGCAGTGGCCCAACCCAACCAATTCTGATAAAACTTCTAGTGGCTCAAGCCACAGGGCTATCCTTAATGTTAAACCCTGTGTGAGTTGTCTTACTCTTCATGACAAGCATCCAAGCCGCAACTCAATTTATACACGAATTCCTGTCAAATTGACATTATGACTTGGTGACTGTGTTCTCTGCCCCCCAGGCTGGGCTGATGGTCCAGGGTGTGCCAGAGTTCCACCAGCTGGTCACTCTGGACGGCAAGCAACTCTTTCTGCTGTCTCATGACGGAAATCTCACAGGTGAGCATATTCTTCGTTCCTGCCCTACCTTGTACATAAAATGACACAGCTAATACCCAGTATAAAGTGAGGATCAGATTTTCACCCCATCCTCGATATTCTGATTAGGTTTGGTACAGTAGAAACTCATTATCTCGAAGCTGGGAGAACAGAGAAATGCTCGATATTCAAGGAAATTAACTATTAATAGTGGTATGTTCACAATGTAGTTGAAGGTAATTATTGGATGTAACTTGATCTAACATAATTTGAGATGAACATTATAACAGGGGTCTACTGTAATGGGACTGCACATACCCATAAAATATTTTTTATTAGCAATTGTGTGAAATCTATCAATATGTGAGTCTAGGAACACATTGTTGCTAGATTTATCACTGATATGTTTAATCTAATCATAATCTCGTATGGAACTTAACAATGTTTGCATTGTGTCTGTTATTATGTTTGCATTGTGTCTCTGTTCTCCTAATAGCTGTGACAAGTGAAGTCCTGCACAATACTCTGAACACTGCCATCACGGTCGTCAATGATGAGGAGGGTGAAGAAAGCTCTGAGGCCAGCGAGCCAGCAGCTAAAAAAGTGAAGCAAGAGGAAGACTCGTCTGATGATCCAAGAATAGTCTACTTTTCTCCAGGTAGTTAAAAAGCAGTTTATTGAAATGATTTTACCTTTTACGTTCATGGTGCTTCTTTAGTGGATTATTATGATCCATGTCTGTATGCATTCCTTATTTAGATGATGTGGATGTTGAAGATGATAAAGCACATACGGCAGTTTCTCCAAAGGTGAGATTCACATGGTTTTGACCACTTTTTATGAAGATTATAAAGATTCATATACTTGTATATCACATGCTGTCGAGCATACTATTTTTTTCAATCATTCCTATTTTCTTCTATCTGTATATGGGTAAAAATTTCTATATATTTAAACATTCCAATTTTCACCGTAATTTTATACTTATTATGTCCCATATTGAAGGTAAAAATTTAAAAACAGCATTTTGGAAGAAAAAAAATCTATTGATGGGAAAATTGAGTTTCTATTTCAAATCTGTGATGTTACCTGTGTCAGGTCGTAACCACGCCGAGAGCGATGCCTCAGAGTGCAGCGTCCAGTCAGCGCAGAGAACCCAAGGAGAAGAGTGATGTCACTCAGGCCTGGTTCACAACGAAGGACGACAAACAGTCACTGCAGGGCAAAGGTAAGCAAAAAAATTGAACTAGGCTTTTTTATGACCATCTAAGTGCCCCATGGGTTTGATAGATGGAATATTGGGAAAATATTGTGGGTGAGTGTTTAAAAAATTTGTATTACAATACTCTATTTTGATATGGTCCAATTTTTTGGGTGGGCCTTAACAATAAGGTGTCTTTTGGAGGTTTGTAGATGGTATTTACTCTATTGCAATATACATTGAAAATTCCCATGACCTTTGATTTTGTTGACATTTTTAGGCCATTCATGGAAACAAGGACAATGGTCGAAAGATGAGGCTGAGATACTGCAGAATAACATAGCACAGTACTGCATGGTAAGTGGACTTGATTACATAATAGCTGGTGCAATGTAATGCATTCGTCATAAAACAATTGTTTCCAAAAGATGCACGAAGCTGAAGCATGTTATCACTACATGTATTTCGTTTGTAATGTTCTTCTTTGTTTTACAGGAGAATAACATTCAAGATCCAACGGAGATTATTTTTGAGATGTCTAAAGATGAGCGTAAGGATTTCTACCGTACAGTGGCAAAAGGTTTGAACCGGCCACTGTTCTCGGTGTACAGACGAGTTGTTCGCATGTACGACCAGAAAAATCACATTGGCAAGTACACGCCGGAAGAAATCAACCACTTGAGAGAGTAAGTAATCGTTAAATCTATAGAGGTGCTAGACAAAACGTTGCCAGTGCTAAACAGCTGTTCTTTGATATTGTTGTCAATTTTTTTTCAATCTTTTCAAGTTCAGTTTTGATGTCAATTTCAACTGACAGTTTTTGCCTCCTCCCATATTCAACACTTGCAAAAGAGTGAAACGAATTTGGAAATTGCCAGCCAGTTTGCCAGGGCCAATTTCGAGCCCTGCTTTAGACATGTTAAGGCATGATAAGATGTCTCAAATGAAAAAAGCATTTTCCTTTTTTGTAAAATCCAAGATCAATGAATAATGTATTTTCCAAATCAAGTGTGAGGAAAATAATACTAATATTCTTCACATTTAATATTTGATACCACTATAAAAGGACCATGCTGTCTGAAATGATTTTTTTTCCAGATGTACTATGCATTTCTATCAGCAGACATGACATTTAACATTGTGTAGATAGGGGACTTGTTATATCCATCATGAAGTTACTTCTGACGAAAATCATTTGTTTTACATTTCTCACCTCCATGTGTTTTGAAGGGTTTATAGCCGGCATTTTATTGGGTAGTAATGAAATTACTCTAGATATTCTAATATGCTGCTGCTAAAATGAAAGGCACTTTCAGAATGCACAAAACACATCATATTGCTTTTCTGCAAACATAGTTGTTCGGCCACTAAGCACAAAAAGGCTAATGATTATTGTATGCCAATAATATCTTCTTTTTTAACACAGCATGTACATGAATAGACTTGTAGTACATTGTAAATCAAGTGCTTGATCAATACGGTAATGTTCGACAATTGGTAATGTGCGATATCCATTAGCAAGTGATAAATGTTGTCAATCACCAAAATGACCTACTTTGCTTTTGATTGTATCTTCTTGTCATCTATAATTTTTAGCTCACCTGTCACTTCTGACATCGTGAGCTATTGAGTATTGTGATCACCTTTTGTCCCTTCACAATATTTGCACAATAGTTTCTTCATTTTTCATTTGATTTTCATGAAATTTGCACGCGGGTTGTATACCAATATGATCATCATTCCATCTTTGAATCGTTCCCCTGGGGTGAAAATTGACCTTTCCCCATGGGTTCATCAACAAAATTTTGTATGAAGTAAAGGTGCTTCATTTTTTATTTGATTTTCACCAAACTGGCCCAGAATTTGTATGCCTATATGATCATCACTCCATATTTGAATCATACCCCTAGGGAAAAAAATTGACCATGTCCCAGGGGTGACCATGCCCCAAGTTTTGCCTATAGGTGTCGCGTCCCGATGAGTCATCAGGTTTTGGAGGGTACCATTTACCGGTACATGGGCTGTCTGATTTTCACTTGGGCTACCTGAAGTTCAAATTTACTGGCCCCTGATGTCTACTGCCTTATCAATCATTATGTCAGCCCCTATGATAGATAGTGACATCATCAGCTATGAAAATTACATCTATGTTTTGCTTGTGTATAAATCTCTAATCATCTACCAGTATCTTTATAAGAGGCATCTGAGAAGATTGGAAATAATGAAACTTCCAGCCAAAGAAAACTACATAATTTTATGTCTTTTTGAATGAGGCTTTGAAAATGTGATGAAAAATTTGAATGACATTCTTTCTTTTTAAAATTTTCTCCAATCAATATATAACATACAAGAATTATATTAACTAATGCAGTTGCCTTTGCTTCCAGCAAGATCATACTAGTATTCCGGATAGCAATAAAATGATATAATTTCAGTATACAATAAACAAATAGCGTGCATTATCTCTTCCTGTAACGTCTATGAATACAGTGAATATCCTCAACAAAGGAAACTGTGAATAAAGGAAACTTTTCTCATGCATTAACTTATAATAATGTAAGTAAATGATGTAGTAATCAAAGGAAACCCTCTACAAAGGAAGGATTTGTGACTGCAAATAGGGTTCCGTTGTTGAGGATTTTCACTGTAATTCTAAAAATTTGACTAGTCAAATGGAAGCTATGTCAGTCTGGCTATGTCTTCAGCTATGTCAATACAGTGGTAGGAGCTTGATTGGCATAACAGTGAGAGTAAAATGATTTCACAAGCAAACTGGGAAAAAATATACATACAGTTGTTCATAAATTCTAAAAAAATCAAATGTCCTTTCAAACCCACAAAAGCCACACTGACGCCTCCCCGTTGCAGGCTGCGCGCGCGTCACGGCAATGACTGGGCCAAGATCGGGTCTGCGCTCGGCCGCAGCGCCTCGTCCGTGAAGGACAAGTGCCGGCTGATGCGCGACACGTGCAACACGGGCAAGTGGCTGCCAGAGGAGGAGCAGGCTCGCCCCGACGCCGTGTACTCGCTGTCGGGCACGCAGAAAGGTGAGGGCGGCAGGGAGGGAGTGGCCTGATCTGGGCTCAATAGAGAGGTGGTCTCTTTATGAAAGGAGCAGAGGCTGGTGGAGGGAGTGTCGGGCACACAGAAAGGTGGGGGCAGGAGGACCGAGCTATGCGAATTACTGAGGGGACTGGCTTGAAGCGGTTTAAATAGAGAGGTGGTCTCTTTACTATGGAGGGTGAGCAGAAGATGGCAGAGGGAGTGTAATTACTGTCAGGGACACAGAAAGGTGCAGAATAGTGCCTTATGGTGGCTCAATATGGAAAAATGCAGGTTAAAAATGCAAATACAATTCATATGTAAATCACCAGTACAACATTGTTTCAATAGAATTGTAGTGCCTGTGTCATACTTGTATTTGTATTTTTTTTCTACAATCTATGTATCCAAATAAACTACAGTACAGTACGTCATATGTTATTAACACCCACTAATGCAGTGCTGTGTCGCCAGGTGAGAACGTGACGTCTGGTCTGTCGTGGGCTGCGGTCGCGGAGCGCGTCATTTCACGCTCGGAGAAACAGTGCCGCACCAAGTGGCTCAACTACCTCAACTGGAAGCAGCAGGGCGGAACTGAGTGGTCACGCATCGACGACCTCCTCCTCATAGACAGGTACAGGCAAACCGCTATGTTGACCACCAAACGGACTGACTGACCTCATTGGTCTTAATTAAGAGGTGGTCTGTTTATGCAGGTTCGTGTTGTCTCTTTGTGAAAGCTTTGGGCTGTGAATTGTGGTTTCAATTGTGATGATTAAGTATGTAAAATTTGCATCATAGTTGTTGCCAGTTTTGATATCTGAGGAAACTGTAAAGGCGCGAAAATTCACAGTAAAGTAATTTAATGTAACGAAGGGTCTTATTTCGTTTGAATATTTAGCGGGTATATATTTTCAGGATTGAGATGACTGGAGTGTCTGATGAGACCCAGATCGATTGGAACGATATTGCAGATAATTGGAGCAGGTAAGCACAACATTGAACAGCTGTAGAAACTCATTATCTCGAAGGTGTATTTAAAAAGTTAAATGCTGGAAATGGTCAATATTGGAGATTACCAACTAATGTATGTTCTTGAATTTTATGGAAGTAGATTGATTGATCAAGAACGGATCACTGAATATATATTATGTAGAAGATGAAAGTTTATATTTATGTGAACATGAACTTCTAGATTAATGCACATATGAATATAGAAAAACAATATCAACAGTATTCCATTTGCTGAATAATGTAACATTTCAATGGGCTATCTTATTATATTGACCAGGCCACACTCTCAAATTGAGGAATGACTATGGCTTGATCATAGAAGTTTATCATTTGAGTGATTGATTTTCGTGACCTCGACTTTGTGAGTGTGCGGCCGGCCCCCACAATGGTTTTTATGAATGTAGATGACTCGATAATATAAATTCATCATTGATCATGATGTAAGATATTGAAAATTAAGTGGATATTGTATTTGCATGACTGTAGACTGAAGAGTTGATTTGTTAAATATTTTACCATTTTCTTACCTCGTCAGTGTGCGGTCGCCCCAATGGTTGCGAGGAAAATGGTGGACGATGAAGCGGCACATTGCAGAATACAACCTACTCAACTTCCGAGGTGAAGGACAAATGTTATGGATGCAATCCATGTGTAGTAGATATCTTCAGTAAATGAGGGTTGCTTGTTGTCTAAATTTATCAATTCTTATAGTTTGTGACAGAGTCATCCAAATATATTTTGGGCTTAGTCAATATTCACAAGTCATTAAAAACAATATGTATAGTCTTTCTTATCCATGCAATAAATGAAAAAATCCTAAAGTTTAAAAAAATTTATTCTCTATTTGAAACCCGTTGACTTGAAACCAGGTTTCAATTAGATAATAATTTTTTTTAAACTTTAGGATTTTTTCGTTTATTGCATGGATAAGAAAGACTATACATATTAACATGAGACCACATGTAGTGTACCATATTAACACGATATTGGATCATTAAAAACAAGTTTGATGTATGTACATGTACTAAAATGCTAAAGAGATTCCCATAGACTGATGATCTGAGGGAGCAGATATTTAAAGTTCTCTTGGTTTAGGTGAATGCAGTTTACTCAGATTAAAACAAAATGTATTCATATACTGTATACGTCCGTCCAAACACCTGTGGGCAGTTATGTTTAAAATTTGTCAAGTTAGGGGTGGGCTTTTACATTAATGTGAATTTGCATTGGAAGTTTAATGGTACAGACTCTTGTATAGTTCATATTTTCTGTGTGCGTCTTCACATGAAGTTGAGACTTTGAGCGGTTGTATTTTGTAGTTTTTAGTGACGTCTCTTCTCATATGATTTCAGACTTGGTGGCGAATGTGCGTAACATGCACACACAGAACCTACGCGCCACTGAGCCTCTACCCACCGACAGACACAAAGGGCTGAGAAACAAACAAGGTATACGCTGGATGCTGACCAATTTTGAGAGCAAGAGAATGCCCATTGACTTTTTTTGGTTTTGCCGACACCAGTCGCTGTATGTATTTTTAGCGTGACACTGATAAATTGTACATTAAATCTCGGTGAGCACATCCAGGCAAACTTAAAAAATCATGTCGGTTGTCAATACGTTTCTTTACTTAGAACTATCAATAATCAATGGCTTTCAGTGATTTACGCACCTACAATTTTGCAAGGAGCATTAATTGGTTCAGGCAGCTGGAAGAGCAATTTTGAGTTGAGCTATTTTTTTCTGGGAAAAAAAGTAGACTTTCATTACTCAACTGAAGAGCATATTTATAATTTGATAATTTTCCAAGAACTCTAAAACGATATTTTACCTATAGGGCTGTATGGGAAACTATATTAGATATTTTTCATATCTTTATGAAAATTCCAAAGCTATAACAAGAAGTCACTTGAAGTATACTGACAAAATCACATTCAAATCCATCGCATTCTTTTGGCGATAATCCTTTATCTCTCTGACTGTTCCGTATAGCAAGCAAGTTCCTACCACTGTATTGACATAGCTGAAGACAGGGTTTCCAACCAAAAAGCTTTCATTTAACAACACGAGCAAGATTGGGAAAAAGTCATCAGAAAACATGTACAGTAGAACCTCTCTATTAAGACCACTCACAGGACCAAGTGGTCTCAATGGAGAGGTGGTCTTATTATGTAGGTTGCCATTGGAATCATTTTGAAGGTTTGGGACCGAGAAAAGTGGTCTTATTATAGAGGTGGTCTCATTACGCCTCTAATATCCTTTTGTGTCCAGTTGATTCTAATGAGACCTCTAATATCCAATTCTTACTATCTCCATGATGTCGTGTGTTTCAGGTGTACTAGTGGATGACGACGACTCAGACTCGACGACGCTGGTCAGTTACGAGGTGTTGCAGAACCTGAACCACCTGCAGGGGGTCGGCGCGCATCAGCAGGGCACGTTCCTCATCACGCAGCCCCACAACAACCCCGCCATCTCCATCGCAGATGGCGGCGGGGCCTTCACGTCAGACCACATCATTGTGCACACCGTGCCTGTCGCTCAGGTACGCGAATACGATGCCAGTTTTTGCTGTCAGTTCCGCTCCTTTTATATATGTTCAACCTTCTTTCGCTATTGCATCTCCTTTCTAGCAAGTATAACAGCATAAATACGATGCTAGTTTTTGCTGTCAGTCTTA
The DNA here is from genome assembly GCA_019095985.1 of Streblospio benedicti. Taxonomy (NCBI): domain Eukaryota; kingdom Metazoa; phylum Annelida; class Polychaeta; order Spionida; family Spionidae; genus Streblospio; species Streblospio benedicti. The sequence continues at coordinate 2,133,600 of CM032663.1, forward strand.
CTCGTCCTATGTGGTCAACCTTCTCTCTCTCACATTTCTTTCAAACAAGTATAATAACGGGGGCACTTGATCAAGTCCAGGTCAGAATTCGCCACTTGTCCACTCGTATTGACCAGTAAAATCTTGTGGATGGTGAGCAAAACGTTTTAACTACTTGTCCTTCTGATAGATAGCAAATTCTGGTCCATTTTGTATATAGGTATTGTGTTTGTGCCAGAAGGATGAGTAAATCTTTTTGTAGGATGAATAGATTTTTGAGTGCTACTCGTCCTGCTGATGAGTAGATGTTAGAGAGATGTGAAAGTATCAGAGAAAGTTGAAAATGTACCCGCAAGCGCTGGGAAACACGCATATATAGATATATATAACATAGTCATAGACTCCTCCATGTTCATTTCACTTTCCATGTATCTGAGCATTGGAGCACACAATCAATTTCAAGACCCAGTCATCCACTATTCAACAAGCATTTGTTTGTCACCAAACGTATCGATGATTTTCTACATTTTTACATGTAATAATGCTAAAAGAAAGATGGTCATTTGTGGGACGAGTAAGAATCTAATTAATACTCGTCCTGTCTGGTCTCACATTATTAGTAGGTGAGTACTCTACCTGGAGCACTACACTGCTCAGTGATTTGATTTCATCCTGCATAACATGAACATTGATGTAGTTGTGTGCTGTGTAGATCGCGGGCGGCAGTAACATGATGCAGCTGACCACCACGTCTCAGCCCCACCTGGTCATCAACTCTCCACTGGCCGGCGGAGGAGGAGGCAGCACGCCACCCGACCTGGCAGGCATCCAACTCTCCCAGCCAATCACCATCGAGGGCACTGTCGATGACATTGGTAGGTTCAAAAGACGTCATATGTAATAGTTTTTNGTCAGTCATGCCATTGATAGTATTTTAAGAGGGTGATAGCTGAAGAACAGCTGAGAATCATGTCTCTAATGGATAGAGACAAGATAAGATCAATATTAGTTATTTTTGTGGATAAATGATAGTCTTTATGATAGGCTACCAGATGTTTTAAACAAGGCAGTCCTAATGTTTTTTTTATCTCGACAATTTGTTACATAACATTACGTAATTGATGGCAAGTTTTGGAAGATTGGGCATTCACAGATTTGATATGTAGTGTTTTATTTTATTCATATATATTATATGATATACTATTTGCAAGCCATAATGAGAAAAACAAATCAGATTCTTACAAAATAAAGTTAATTACAGGGCTGCCAAGTTACAGATATGTTGTTTAAATGATTTCTGATAAAATTAAAACTAATTATTAAAATACAGATTTCCCACTTTGTGTATTTTTCATTAATGATCACTTTTATCAAGTAAAAGCACAGGAACTGCATCCAACATAGATATGTGTGCTAAAAGCCCTGAATATTGGTTACATTAAACCAGAAATTTTTTAGTTAATGGATTTCTTATTTTGCACATTCTGAATGGTCTGGAATCCCAAAATCTCTGTAGAAATGGCGTTTGGGGGTTGGCAGCCCTGCACATTGGTGTTTAAATGACGATGGCTAAAACATCTTTTTTTAGTTATGTTATTTTGTATGGTAAGGTGCACTGTAAACACCAAGTCAATTAACTGAGCTTAGTGTGTAAAAACCAAAACTAAAACGAACCGTTACCATTCGACCTCTACAATAAGGTTGAATGAAATTGAAACCAGCCTCGAGATAGCCGAAGATTGGAGAAGAGCAATATTCGGATAGCGAGGTTCAACTGTACATAGTGTCAGTGCCACTTAGCGTGCACTTTAGTCTCATTTCAGAGTTGCAGCATCAAATGGCTGAGACATCAGAAGTATTGATGAAATGTTTCATTGAAATTGGAATTTAGCATTGTTAGAATTGGAACTGTTGGAGATTTAGCTAGTTTTTACGGTTTTGCAGTTGTTGTTTCACTCATATAACCTCTTAAGAAGACCTCCTCTAGTTTAAAGGGACTGCCAAAAGGACTATTTTTCTCAGACATGTTTTCTGCATGTCATCATTACATAGCGAATTTACCATAATAGGTCTCCTTCGAGTGTTCGAACTATATTGGCTACAGTGAAAAGTGAATTATGAAAAAACAATTTTTGATGCATTATTTCTGTTTCTTTTTTACGGGATTCATTTATATTCATATTATTTATTATTCAGTTTTTCCGTTGTTCAATCTTTTGCTGTTGAGGACATTCACTGTAACATTGATTCAGCAATAAATCATGTACATTAAAATGGAAACACATGTACACATTTGTCTTTTCTACACCAAGATCTTATTTTTGAACATTTCAGTCTGATTTTAGAATGCATTGCCTTGGCTATCAATCAATCGATCAATAAAATCCTAAATTGAAAAATTATATTTATAGAAATGTCAAGAATATAAGTTTGTAAAACTACAAACTGATCATGTTATAAGGCTGTGACAGTTAGACAAATACACTGACATAGGTACGTTTTGGGTGAGTGCCAGTTACAAAATGGAACGTCAGTTAAACGAAATGTATGCCTTCAATCATCACGAAAATGTCAATCGTTTTTCGTCTACCTTGTAGTTCGGCATGAAAGATATAATCAAATGAGGCATGGGAGATGAATAATATAATATTTCCCTCTTTAACCACACTAGTTTCATGGGGCGGCCATATATGTGTACATTCAGAAAGATCGTGACACCACCGCCGGCAATCAAATGCATGATACAGTGATGCACAAAATGGAAAAAAACAACAATGTTTGATGGACTTGTAGCAAGAACAGATATCTATTCCTACTTGCAGACACATAGTTGTAATGCATTGATTTTAATATCGAATACACATTCATGTTCCGAACAAATTCAGCTTCTTCATGATATACTAATCATTAAATTTTAAAAGAAATAGATGTATATTTATATATATTTTGATAATATTTTAACGACAAGCATGATAAGACGTTGTGTGTCAATTAACCGAAACGAACCGAAACCCTTTTATGTTATCAATATGAAAGACACCTTTACATGCAATTATAGCTATCGTACCTGTGTGTACTGTGTCATAAATGGAGAATGAGACAAATTCAATGCAAAAATTATTTTCGAAATAGTTGTCCCACAGGGCAATCACTCTGTAACTTTTGGTTGTCCTGAATTAGAAATGGTTGCCCAGGACAACGGGACAACCCTTAACTTGCAGCTCTGTTTTAATGTGACCACTTGGCCTTAAGCACAATGTGCAGGTCTCAATATTGGAGAGATTTTTACCATAAATGTCCCAATTTTACAAGCAAGATGGTTTGGGTTTGTGGAGAGAATCCCAGCGGGCAATGCAGAAACCTCCCCGTAATGGTAATGAGAAAGCAGTACAGGAAACAGTGCAGAAAGAACTGCTAGTGTGGAACATGATGACCTTTGACAGGAATGATCGCTTGGTGTTTACATCTGAGCCAAAACCTCACCTGTTAAATAGAATTTGATTGATTGATTGGCTTCTGTTTCCAGACCTGCAGCAGCAGCTGTCCCAGCACTCGGCAGATGGCGTCATCTGTAGTGAGGAGGTCATCAACCTGCACAGTGACCACTTCCACATCCCCAACACACACACAGAGGTAACAGGCTGCTGCGGCCACTTTTCCTTTACCTTTCCAAACTTGTAAGTTAAATGAAGATTGATGTGTTCCAAAAGACATGAAATGTGCAAGAGGATATAATGTTGATCATGAGATTGAAAAAACGCCTAGAAACCTAACTTTAAGCAAGTTTTATGTGGAGAAGAATGTGAGAGTGGGTGATGTGATGACACTATGAGTACCGCGTGTTTCTGTGTGATGCAGGTTACAGACGACGTGAGTCAGTCGTCGTCGTCGGTTACGTCAGACATTGTCCTCGCCACGTCGTCGTCACCGCCACCGCCGTCGCAGACGTTCGTCCACAGGTCTTCTAGTCACGATGCAGAGCTCATACACCTCTCATCACTCTCAGGTAAACAGTGGATTTAGGGGAGGCGTGGGGGTTATTGTCTACATGTTATCTAGGGCTGAACACGAGTATGTGACAGCTGGTGGCCTAGAATCTTAACACTGTCGTAATTATAGCCTCAGACAATTAACAAATGTCCACATGCATGTATGATATAGAAGAGCGTATAGAATTCTGGCCTCTGACGCAAAGAAAGCCGTGGTCCGGACTAACGGTGAACTATGTTTCTAGTTGCGCAGGGCCACTGTGGTTTCCTTAATGTGCACAGCTGCAGTGATTGCTCTGAGTAATTGTGAAAGTGAGACACGCGTCTCGCTCAATTTTTAAAAATGAGACACAAAGGAAAAATAAAATACAACACTGATAACGCTGTCCAGTTCTAGAAATGCGACAAAAACGATTTTTGTGTGCAAAAAATTGCAAAATCACAGCCAAGTGCCATCACTGCTGCTGCTACTATTTGTTCTTTTGATTTGAACTTGTAAGTCATGATATTGATGAGTCTTAAAACCTGAATATATTATTTTTTTGAGATGTACCTAGCAGCAGTTGTTCATTGGTGATCGTGTACTTGGGATGGGCACCATGTTGCAGCATCACGCACAGAAGAACTCTGCTCTGCTGTGCACAGACACACTTGCATCTACAGTGCAATCCGTCTTATATTGACACCTTCACAAGTGACAAGTATCCACATAAGACATGTGCCTTTAGAAGGGAGGTGTCCAGATGGAAAAGTTCCACTGTACTAAATCTAAGCGATGTCATTCAAAAGCTGTCAACTGTATTTTATGTTCCAGACCCCATGCTGCCATCTGATGCCGGTTCAGCAGATCTCATCTGTTGTGGTGAAGAAATCGATGACGATGACAAACATTCAGCTGGAGACGACCCATCCTGAGTCTTACAATTATGGCAGAGTCAGGATTAGGTGCAAAAATGCTACTAGTCTGCAGGACAAGTAACCCTCGATAAGGTGCTTGATTTTATGAACAATCCATTCGTCCTGCTCAACTATTGAGAAATTCGGATTTCTTCTCACCATTAAGAGCAGACTAGTTCTTATTCCTGACACTGTGAGTGATTGTATGCAAACCTGCATTAGTGTGTCATTTTCTAAAATTTCAAGTTAAATCTTTCAGAGTTTGAATGTTAACGATGTTTTCCTAAACGTTTTCTCATTATGCTTATAAATGTTGGAAATCTAACTTAAAAAGTGGATTTTGGATATCTGACTCCAAAAGAGAATATCCTAGTATTAGTGACCTTCTTAATTATTAGAAATTCTAGTTTAAATAAGACTCGAAAATTTCCTACAGAATTAGGTAAATGTTTTGTAACTTATATCATAAGTGCCAAACATGAACATGTTTAAAAATTTGGACTTGTGAGAGAACGAATTTAATGTGTTATACACATAAAACAGGATCATTCTCAGATCATTCTTCACTTATACTAATTATTTAGTTTGTTTTAATCTCTGTAGAACAAGACACTAGTCATTAGTGTAAAATAAAATAGTCAAAACAAATGTGAATGATTTTTTTCTATATAAGTAAGTAAATAGTGTTTTAAAATGTCACACACACATCATTTTACAAAATGTTAAAAGATTTAAAATTCACAAATGTGAATGATTTTGTTTATAATTTCTTATGTAATTGTTTGTCTGTTAATGGAAGTAAAGGTATTTTTTAACTATACAAAATGTGATGTAAATCAATTTATTTACTAATATAGATGATAGATTTTAGTGAGTCAGATGAGCATAGTGTGAAAATGAACGTGCATGTCAAAATTGTTCATCTGGAGCATGTGATCAACTGAAAAACTGCAAATGTGACAATGTTAATGATAGTTTTCATAAAGTGCAAAAGGTGTTTTGAGTGGTTATGTACAATGAACATAATTTGAAGTATGCTTATTGCATTGTTAGTTTTATGTTTTGTATTTTATGTCAGAGATGGAAACGTTATTTTGTTTCTAGAAGCACATACAGGAATGTCATGAATTTATTACGTCTTTTTTCATTAATCATTTTGTCATTTTTTTTTCTTTTGGAAAAAAAATGATGAGCAAGGAGAAATTTTGAAATTAGGTTCATGCAAAACATTGTCAAAATATTATCAATCAAAATCGCTGTGTTATTCTGATTTGATTTGTCTTATTTTGTTTATCACATAAATACATGTGTATTTATCACAGATGAGGAAATCAAATAAATATATGTATAAAGGTGTAAATTAGAAAGGAGATAGATACACATGTATACTGGAAAATATAATTCATGTGATATCAAGAAAGCACTTGTGTTAAAAATATTCCATTAAACATTTCAAATGTCTTGTTTCCATAATGGATTCTCATGGGCGTGAATTGAGTCAGAGACCGTTCAGAAACAAATTTGATCCATTTTCTCCAAATAAAGCCAGTTGTACTATGAGATGCAAGTAGAACTTTAAAAATGCAGATAACACAAAGGTGTTTGAGTTCATAACAATTCAAACGTATTCTTCATTGATCAAAAATCAAACAATTTCAAATGTTTTCTTCATTGATCAAAAATCAAAATCTGTGTTAATATCTTCGGTGATAGTTGTGATAGTTTGCGACTATTTGACTGCCCTTATTGTCAATTTTGATTATCTATTACTATAGTAAATTAAAAAATATGCAAATTATAGGAGCTGGCATCCTGGTTAAAATACTGCACGAATATGCTGTACGATATTGCTTTCAATATGTAATTCCTGGAGTGTATTAGTCTACACTATTGTAATGTTAAAGCACGTCATAACTCTGGTGTGACAAGTTTATATTTATGAATGAATGATAAAATCTCAATTTGACATTGTATTGACCGATGTACCGACACATCTATTCAAAGTATAATATTAATCAAAAGTTGATTGAAATGCTGTAATTTTCCATATTTTTTATTATAACGATATTTGGGCCGTACAGCCTTCTTCAAGTTCCTATATGAAACAAGAGTTCACCTTCGTTACTGAAAATTTAACAATGCAAAATGAATTTTTAGAATGCACAAGGTAATTTTGATTACATGTATTAGAATGAGTGTTGGCGCATGTACTTTGTATGATGGTTATGTAAGATGTGTTATGGTTTATTTATTATTTGTAAGTTCAGAATAAATGAAAGCAAATTTAATGCTACTGAGGGTGTTTTTTTTCCATAATACGAATTTAGTAATTAACCACTATCTGTAACATTATTTTGAGTGTAGAATTGATAAATGACATGTTAAAATTGTCCAAAAACAGGTCAAGTTCAATGTACTTTCTCAAAAATCAATGCCTTTACGAGCAAAAATGACTTCTACTGCACTTAAAATGTGTTGATCCAAATATAACCTAATTTAGTGACGTCATTGCACTCATTGTTCAACATTATCTGTAACAAGAACAAGAAAGCAACAAAAACAACACTAACATGTGAATTTTTTTAAAATTGTACACACACACAAATACACAGACAGACAGACAGAAACACACAGGTCTCAATTATATCATAACTTCTCTTAGTTATGGAATCAGCTTGCTGCTTGGAATGATGGTATCATTCTGGTATCACAACCTTGGGGCTGTGAGTTTGAGTCTTGCCAAGGCCACTTGATATAGTTTAATGGAAGCTTAGGATTGTAAAACCTGTCTTCAGCTATGTCTATCTTTGGTAGAAACATGTGAGAGAATGTTGAAAATTTGATTGTTAATTTTTATTAGTACAAACTGTGACACACTATAAACAACCACGTCAATTTAACACTCTAAAACAACCAATCCAAATATGGTCAAATATGGTAAATATAAACTGACGTATATAATATATAAAAGTGCATTCAAGTCACTTATGACAAAAAGCGTTGAATATATTATACATATTCAAGCCATTACACAAGAGTAATTAACAGTAATGTGATAAATAGCTTATTTCTAATTAATGATATATTTTAACAATACCTAATAATGGATATAACAAGTAATAATGATAATAATGACAAAAATGTTTGTAATCGCCAGTATGGGGTAGTGTTGGGAGAAAAAAGATCAACAGGTTATTCAAGCAATAAGGCGGGGAAAACGTTAAAATAAACATAATGTCATTGTGAGATCTTTAAGTGAACAACAATCAAACTTTGCATTATAATATTAATGGAAACTCATGAATGTAATGTCTTAATAGGTGTCGAAAACAATCATAAAGAGCTCATCCGACAAAACAAACACTCGAAAAAGGTTCACAAATGTTAACATATGAATAGTTAGTAGTGTATATGTAACAACACATTGTCGAAAATTGACACAATTTAATTATGACTAATTAATGTTGAGAGCAAAAGTGTCAGCTCTTCCTGGTGCATTAATTACATTAAGGCAGTATAAAAGTGAGAAACATATACATGTACTATTTACAGATCTAGAGGTAATAAAAATACTATCATACACCATTGTGCACAAAGGTTTGCATTGCTAGTGATTAAGCCAAATGCATCTGCATCAAATATCTGTAATATAACACATCAATTCTCAAGCCAGTGAATACCCTTGGACAGTTGTTGGTGAGGCCTAAGGATCCCCGGAGAGAGAGTGACCAATCACTCTCTCGGGGGATCCTTAGGCCTCACCAACAACTGTCTAAGGGTATTCACTGGCTTGAAAAATACATGGACTTTGTATTTGCTCAACACCCTTCTGATATACTCAGATGTACCTTTAACGTAGGGTATGATTACCGCAAGTTTACTCTTATCAAAAGTCTTGATTGGCTATCGGTCACGACTAGGCTATTAGAACACCCCCCACCCCTCCAACCACCACCCACAACAACAGTAACAACTAGTAAGTGCTCCACAGACTCTATTTACTATCATTGAAGAAAACATGTAGTCTACCAGGTAAGCTGCTCGTGTAATGCCCGCAGTGACGTTCTAAGAACTCTGCAATGGGAATGCCGATGTCTTTTCTAGGGTAAAGTGCAAAATGACTGTTAAAGTAAGTGTAAAGCGAGAAGCTTTCTTTCAAAACTAAATGGGAAGTAAGTTGAAATTTGCAAAAATGTAAGTGTAAAGTGAAACATGACCACCCCATGTAGACCATCATGCACACACCGATAATGTGGTTCACGTACATATGTCTCCTAAAATCTATATTTTGCAGATATAATTGTAACCCAAATCGCCTGTAGCGTCACCCCATCTATAACTATTTACACTCGCTAAGGTGACCACTCTTTTGCCTGCCTCCTCTGGCCTATTTGGATTCCAGTTGCTGTAGGTGATGTTTTTTCCAGTGGCGAAATTCACCCACGTGCCCGGCAGGACGTTCGGTGTCGACTTGTACACGTTGAGGTAGACTGCGGAATACTGCAGGTCTACAACACAAGCATGGTCGTCAAACATTAAGACATACCGACACGTATCCTCAAACTGGTTGACTAGCCAGTAGATAGTTTTATAATGAAGGGCGGGACACATTGGCGGCCATTGCCATAGAAAGCATTTTGACAAGCCCTAAATCATCGTTAATGGTTGGCACAACTAAAACCTATTATATTTTTCTCTCGTCTATGGCAAAAATTAACCGACCCCCATCAGCTGAAGACAAAAAAGTTGGATTTGACTATGTCAAGTGGCTAAACAGGAAAGTCCTCACGACCCCAAGCATTGACCAGAATGATAATTGGACCAAATACCGTAGGCTGGGGGCTACAAAGACATCGGTTCGTCCGAACCCCCAAACAGCCCGCTGCTTGGGATGATGGACTGGTCCCCCTTTTTGAACGAGTCCCCGGAATCGCTTGTCAATAATGATCGTTGCCATAGAAATCATTGTATCCACAAGCAAACTTGGGAAAACACATGAGAAAACTAAAACCTATGTTGAATACATAACCCTATTATGGAAGTTCGTTAACTGTATATTTGCTAACTTACTAGTTAAATATTACCACTTAGACTGCCTGCCCGTGCCACTATGCGGTGAAAATATCTAATATTTCCCAAATTTGTGCATGATTATAAATCTATTTGATCATGAAGACGCTTTAATAATAGAAGGAGTTTTGATTGCCGATATTTCATACGATGCTGGTTGAATAGGCACTGCTCAACTTGCTCTCAAATTAACCTCACACATATGTTCTCTTCCACATCATCGGTCTACGGGAATCTCTTTTACACTGCACGAATATTCAGTGTTACAATAGTTACTGCGTATATACTGCGTATATAGCCGTGAGATATGACAATGTCTCTTCCAACACAGTACGTGTTTTGTTTGTTTTTTGCTTTGTTCAAGTTTTTTATGTCTGTGCTCTTGCTTCGTGGATTAGACAATTTATCGTTAAATTTGTCATATTGGCCTCCATGTTGGTGCCGTTTTTAAATAGTCAGACATTTCTTTTAAAGACAAATCAAATACAAATAATGCGATGTAATAATGCATATGTTGACGCGAATACATGCGAATTTACTTTGCATTTTGAAACCACCTTTGAAAGGTACATAAAAAAAAAAAAAAAAAAAAAAAAAAAAAAAAAATAGTATAGAGCACTCACTGGGATCGCTCTCCACAAAGTTTACGACAGACTCCTGCTCCTCTGCAGATTCTATGACCAGCAGCTCTGCTCCGTATCCCATGGCTTGGCAGTTCGAGCGGCAGACACCTACTGAGCATTCGGAAGCTTTTGGAGGGAAGTAATAGTAAGAACTCCCTAATACAATCCATCCTTCCGCCAACAATTCTAAGTAAAACAAAACAGCGCTTTGTGAAAATTTGACAATGCAACGTATCACACAATTAAAGTGGACCTTACCACAGTTTATTCCCAATTTATATAATTTAATTTTTATATCACAAAATTGGGAATAAACTGGTAAGGAAAGACAATTGTACATAAAATGCGACCTACTGCCACGTCCATAATACTTAGAATAACTTTTATATATCTATTCACTCTATGTGGTAAGCCTATTTTTTTTTGCCTGCATTTTTTTAAATATATTTCTATCAGATTGCTGAACATGAGCTCTACTTGATCATTCACTATTGATGGTCATAGAGCTGAGTGTCCTACAAATACACAGTCCCTGGTTTTTATTGCAATGTGGCTTGTACCTAACACATGAGTTCCAAAACTGGTGATAGTGAGATTGTCTCCTTCATAAATAGTGGTATCTTGACATTGACTTAAACACTTACGTTTTAAGGCGCACATTGCCGGTGGTACTGGCTTGCATTTGACGAAGTCACCATCAAGACAGGCCTTCATTCGCACTTGGACCTTCCTCATCTCCACGCAATTCCCACTGATTGTGTGTATCATGGGACAATTGAACTGGGCAAAAACTTCCATATGCAAAAGGAGCACAAGGAGGAGGATAGAGTTTGTATATCTGAAATAAATGCCAGATATCATGATATGCCATTATTCGATTCTACAGTGATTCAATGTAATTCTAGGATAATTAGATATTTAAAAGACACACAAATAGAGAAAACGCCCCCGCCCCCCCCCTGTTTGATACTAGAAATGTTTATTTAACGAGTTTAGCAACCGTATCCCCTGAGTGCAAAGCAAGAGGGGAATGCAGGCTGACAAACGAGTTCAATAAATATCTATTAAGAACTACAGCTTAATAGTACTGGCGTGATTTAAATTGCTTTCTAAATATGATTATAGTAAACATCTTTATTGCCCACAAGTCAATGTTGGTCTAGCAACACTATGCTCTATGAGCACTTTTGATCTAATTGCGTCGCTTCAGCTCAGCTGCTGAAGCAAGCATTGTGTTTCGTTCGTTTGTAACTAACTAACTAACTATGTAACTATATAACTAACTATGTATGTATGTCTCCGGACAAGCTAGAGTTTTAACCGTTGCACCGATTTCGTTCAAACTTTACACGACTATGAGGTATGAGGCAACACCAAAGTGATTCGATTTTGGGCACTCTGCCAATTAAATTTGGCTTTCTAGAAGCGCTTTTATGACATTTTTAATGATATTCAATGCACTTAGCCAGCAAGAAAAAAATCAATATTCCAACCAAACAGCAAAATTGATTATTGGATTTGAAACTGATACTGATTATTATCTGTTATTCAATACTATTATATGGCAACAAAAATATCTTTTTGCTGGATATATTGATTCTGATTAATTCTGATGTTTTCTCCTCAAATTCATAAATTTCGTGATTGTAAAGTATACACTATTTCAGTATACATCTTAATTACCCATGAGTCAACGTCGTTCTAGCGACGCAGTGTTCTTTGAACACTTTTGATCTAGTTTATGTTTTAGTTGCATTCGATATGGATTGGATATGGAAGGCAGAGATTCAGAATTAAGAAAAAGGCAATATAACACAAAACTAGATCAAAAGTGTTCAAAGAACACAGCGTCACTAGAACAACGTTGATTTATGGGCAATTAAGATATGTACAGAAACGATGTTTACTCGCTAGAACAACGTTGACAATGAAGATGTTTACTAAAATCTTTTGGAAATCATGATTAAAAGTACACAATTACAATACCAGCCACAAATGATATGCCATTGTCTATTCATTGATCCTATAGCAGCAAATAGAAAACAGTACCAACTAGTCTATTTTGCAGCTAATAGAATATTGATCTGTAATTGTGCATTCAATAGTAATAGTGAACTATAATAAGAATTTTGTAAATGGACCATAATTGCCCTGTGGAAAGCACAGTTTAATTGGCAGATTGCCCAAAATCAAATCACTTCGGTGTCTTCTCAAACTACACAGTTGTGTAAAGTTTTAACAAAACCTGTTCATCGGTACGCCCGCTAGCTTGTTCGTAGACATACATACATAGATACATTGTACATAGTTAGTTACAAACGAATGAAACACAATGTTTGCTTCAGCAGCTGAGCAGAAGCGACGCAATAAAGATTAACTGGCCATGAAAAGAGTACAACACCACAGAAGCCCTAGAAGACATCATAGACTTTATCATTAGTAATTTCATAAAGTTTACAAATAGTATACGGCCTCATTGTTTAGTACTGTGTTTTTCTATGCTATAGTTTTCAAAATTTAATAAAATCTTCAAAAGTTTTTAAGTTTCAGCTTTTCGGCACTACTGAGCCCTAATCATAATGATACATTATACATAAGAGTGATTTAAGTATGGTATGGTACTTTACAGTCAAATATGATTTATGACATTTTATTCTTTGAAATATGACAAATGTTTTTATTCTATTATTCTATCATTTTAGTTATTAACTACTTAACTGAAGGTTAAAGCAACATTGCCAGACACTAAAATAAAGGTCAACTTGTTTGCGAGTTTCCTTCATCATGTTATATAAGCTGACTGCAATAATTGATATCAATAACTCCATTCTAATCATACTTAATGCATTCTACAAACACACAGTAACAAAGAGTCACTCATAATTTAAACAAAAGCTTCGATCTTAGTATGTATGATATATTATATTAATGCAATATTTGATGCAACGTAGAATTGTATTAATATTGATGATGAGTGTTGATGATCATCTTTCAAATCCATGAAAATGACATCTAGTGACGCCTTGGGAAATGCGTTCATCTAAACTACTAAACCACTTGATAACAATATGAAAACCACGCGATATGCAATGTTATATACCATTTTGGTGCTCTTTGTAATGTTAGCTAATATTCTTAACCTAAAAATCAGTATGAGACCCGGGGCCTAAATTTATCCCATTTAGCCCTTGCCCCATGGACTAGAACAAACAGACGCCAATTGAAGTCAAAACCACCCACCATCTTTTGACTCTTTTAGACAACATTATCTAGACCCCTAAAATGATGGGTTAATCCCAATGATAGTAAGGGCTATGATTAGCTAACCATTGCAATAAAATAGCTAAATAATAATTTCATGAATCTTATCACCTTAATGTCAAGCATCTTGTGCCTTTTCCTCCTTTCACGTTAATTCCAATACTCATATCCAGCATGATTTGTAGATGACGTTGTTATCAATTGAGAGAAAAGGTGACTTATGTTTAATTGTAAACTTAACAACTGAGTGTTGTTTTGTTGTGTATAACGACAATGAACGGTTTAAGAGTTGCACCATAATCACCCGGTGATATTTATCTATATTGCATCAAGGTCTGCTTGTTTACAAGTTTCCTCTCTCATGTTATATAAGCTGCCCGCAATTATTGATATCAACAATTCCATTCCAATCATCTATTTACAGAGTCACTCATAATTTAAACACGAGCTTCGTCAATAAGTTTATTAGGGAGCGACCATCATTAATTGTACAGGGGGTGGGGGTGGGGTCATCTGGTGGTGGTGGTGGTGGTGGTGGTGTGTGTGTGGGGGGGGGGGCGCTCAAATTTCTTTGGTCACAGAAGGGAGGGGGTCCATTTTAAATTCAAGGAGAGAGGCACTCAATTCTCAAACTGAAAAGTTAATATTTTATGCACTTTTGTCGCGCATTGATGTATTCCTGCAACATGCACTGTTTTGCATTTAACTGTATTGTAATGTCAACACAACACGTCAGATTGCTAAATATGTGTTCATTGACCATTGACAGTAAATGATTCATTGCAATATACTTTAAACAGTTTTCAGGGAATCTGTCCAATATTAAACCTTATAATACAAAAGTATGTCATATTGTTCATATCTATCTGGGCGTGGTGGTGGTGGTGGTGGTGGTGGTGGTGGTGGTGGTGTGTGTGGGGTGTGTGTGTGTGCTGTGTGTGTGTGTGTGTGTGTGTGTGTGTGTGTGTGTGTGTGGGGGCGCTCAATTTGTTAAAGTTCACTTCGGGAAGGCATTCCATTTCAGCGTAGAGAGTTAGGGAGGGCGTTCAATTTTCTTGTCTCATCAATACCAAATAACCGCAGTACAATTAAGGATGGTCGCTCCCTTAGTAGATTGCACACATGAAAATACTGACGGATCTGTGAATCAATATTTTACACGACTGTTAGCAAATTAGAAGAGTGATAGACGTGTTTATGAATATTTTACACTGGTGTTCAGCTATTTTGTTTTCCTTTGAATTTGTCTTCTTTTGAAGTAACAATGAATAATCAATTGCTGGGGTGATTGGATAAACAGATAGAGCTAGTGTCACCTAGTGCTTCCATGGCCGAATGGACAGGGAGTTGGACTTGTGACCAGCATGTCGTGAGTTCCACTACTAGTCTAGGGTCTGATGGTAAATGTTGAGCAAACTTACCTCTAACACGTTGCACACTGCTCCGTGGTACCTACACGTTTAATAGGTACAGGTCAGGCGAGTAAACGCTAATGTGAGTGATAAGCACGTCTGCATTACGGCAGCAATGTGCTGTATGCTACCCAGGGCGTTGAGAAAGATATAGTATGACAAGGATGACAATGACCATGTGTAGATGTAAAGTCGCTAGAGCACGACACACACTGAATTGCGACTGTCAATAAGCCCATTTACATTTACAATATTGGCCCGTCAAACACACATATTTTTTTCCATATACAACAGTTGATTTCTTTATAATCAACAATTTTCTTCTTGACAATTTACATCTTGGGTACAAACAGGCTGCGGTCACTTTCTCTCGTGGATATATTTTATATTAGGGCGGCGGCACTAGAATTATGTTGGTCATAGTGCATGAGGTCTTGGAAATATATCAGAGATAGTTTAAGTAATACTCTTTGACTATATTGATTTATTCGTTTTCCTGTTACTGACAGGTGCGCTGCATTATTAATTACTTAGAAAATGTACACATGTTACACATGTACACATGTTAGCTCAACTTTCCCGTCAAAATATTCTCCTTGCGCACTAGAGTCTTCATTGGCATAATGGTTATACAAGAATATTAGTGCTCAGAGAGCACAGCATCACCATATTAACGTTGACTCAAGGTCAATAGATATTTACTTTTAGCACGTTTAGAAAGCACTTGCAAATCCAATTAATGCCAATAACATAGCTGTAGGGAGACTCGCAAATCATACAAGACTTCTTTCGCTTTAGTGCTTTGATTTCAAAGTGAACATCTTCATAGCCCACGAGTCAACGTTGTTATAGTGATGCTGTGCTCACTGAATACTTTCGATCTATTTATATTTGCTAACATGTCTTAGGGGTACACCATGCAGGGACTATTGTATTACTTTGTTAAATACATTAGACAATTTTATAGTTTTAGAAAGATCATACAAGTCATCTTATACGACTATGAAATGGAATATTCTATGGATTCAGAGCATTATGCACACATATGCTGATGCAAGACGGTGTACAGGAGAGCCACCCCTCTGCACGTAAAAGAACTTACCTAGTTTGAAAACAATAGCTAGTGTGATCCCTCCATCACCGAGGCTCAGTTGGCTACCTAGCCTGCCTCTGGTGGTCCATGTACCAACAACACGGGTCTCCCCTGTGCTATAATCATCAGAAATTGAAGGCTGCAGAGTATCCATACAAACAAGCAATATGCCATGTTTTTAGTATAAAGGCAGAACTTGTGTTGAGCAACGTACAGACTAATCTGACATCTCTGTCTCCATGTCAACGAGAAGCTGACACAAGGATGATCCTCCATCTCCATCATGATGCTGGACAGGGTCATAGAAAAGCATTCTTGAGAACAGTAGACACTGATGTAGTAGTTTTATGTAAATACCATTTTAATGAACTACATGTATACTTAGCTGAGTTGTGGGTAGAATTTGGATCTGGAAAAAACATACACCCCCCCATTCATTACATTTTTCAAAATCTAGGACTTCAGCGCTGTCAAGGAATGCTCTTGAAGACTTCCATGCTTTGACAGGATGTGATGTAACTTCAGCAATGTTTGGCATTGGCAAAACGTCTGCATGAAATGCATGGACTAATTTCCCGGATGTTACAAACAAACACATTAATAGCCATCACTGACATCCGATTTAGCCTGACTATTGATTCAAGATTTGAACGTTTTACAGTGCTGATGTATAGCAAACTGTGCAGTGCTAATTCTGAAAATGGAGCACGGAAAATTATATTTACTCATAGCATTAAATCATTTGAATGTATTCCTGCAACCCAACATGCCTTATTCCAACACATAAAACGTGCATTACTTGTGTCTTTCATCTGGAAACGGTCATTTTACAAAGGTTCTCAGATATCAAGTGCTAATGAATAGGCCTGAGAATTGAATGGGAGAATGAAGATATGGATGCGACATTGGACTGATTTTCCAGATGCCAGTCATGGGAGTGCATTACTTCTACATCGTGGATGCTTGCTTGGCTGCAAGGGCAACTGCAAGTGCAGTCGTGCTGGAATACGCTGTGGACCATTGAGCAAGTGTTGTGATGGAGGATGCATGATCAATGATTTATGATATGAACAACTGTATGTATATTTTCCCCAGGTTTGCTTGTGAATTCAATTCTGCTCTCACTGTCATGCCAAGCAACACGAACAGCCTGGTGCTTGGGATGATGGTATCATTCTGGTCTCACAACCTTGGGGTCGTGAGTTCGTATTCCACTATGGCCACTTGATATAGTCAAATGGAAGATGTGTCTCCAGATATGTCGATACAGTGGCACGAGCTTGGTTGACATGGCAGTGAGAGTAGAATTGAATTCACAAGCAAACTTGGGGAAAATATACATACAGCTGTTCATAGAATCACAGACCTTCACACGGCTGAAACATAAACGTCCCAAAATCTTTCGTCCTCAGGTGGGATTCGAACACACGACCTCTATGTTGATATGATAACTGACCAAGTACATGTATGTAGGCTGGGGTTACAGAGACAAAGGCTCATCCTGACGAACCGTGTAACTGTTTAACAGCCTGCTTCTTGGGATGATGGTAATATGCTGGTCTCACAACCGTGGGGTCGTGAGTTCGTATTCCACCTAGGCCACTTGATATAGTCAACTGGAAGATGTGTCATCAGCTATTTCAATACGGGGTAGGAGCTTGCTTGGCATGACAGTGAGAGTAGAATTGAATGGTTTATTGTGTTGATTAATCATACTTACATTGCTACCGATCTTAATTGCATCGTGAATAATGTTGCTACCTGCATCTTCTTGGTAATTGTAAATGTTGTATGTAACAATTGTTTAGAATTAATTTTGTTATTAAAGTGTTTTGTATTTTCCATTATTTATTCATTCTATTTGTTTCCCATCACATAATAAATAAATCACATCAAAGAATTCACTCAAGAACAAGTATAAGCTGTGTCTAAGCTAATACATGTAATAGCCATATGATAGCCATGTTTATTTTAGTGAACTCTATTTTGAAAGAAAATTTGATATTCTATAACTTTGTTTATAGTTGTTCTGTATATGTTAACTAGATGTGCACCTCATTATCATCATGTAATGATTATCCAATTCCTTGTATCAACTGTTGCATAGAAAACAGTCCACGTTAGGTCCCTATTTGAGTAAGTGTTTCAGATAAATGTTTAATTTGACCTTGAAATGACCTTGATATGCTAAAGTATTATCAGACATAGACTTGAAATGTTAAACTATCATCAGAAATGAACTCCTTGTACATTAAAACATTGGAAAAGTGGTACTAGACATGATTATAGTGTAAATAGAAATAAAAACGCACCATTCCCTATCTTTGGAGGCGGACATATTGAATTTCCAGCCGTCAGGCCTATCGCGAGGAGAGGCAACTTGGTGCAGGTCGTTTCTAAAATCCTTTTGCCCATACCTATCATGATGCCAAATTAAAAGAAAATATATCACCAAGTGCACAATTGTTATGAATATAATAAATTCCAACCCGCTGTAACATTTAGAATAGTGTGTCTTAAATTTTCTGCCCTTAATATGAAAGGTTTGGGCCTTAGGCAAGTGCTTATAAATACATATTAGTTATACAAAAAGTGTCTTAGATGCGGGTTCGTAAATTTACTTAGCATTCTAAAATCATATGTGATTACTATAAACACCAGCTGCAGATAGGCTCACACAGTTCTAATGCTGAATTACATAGTATCTATGTTGAATATTCATTTGTTCAAGTTCTGTTAATCATCTTGAGTTATACTTGTACTTTTGAACTAATATTTTAAAGCTACCTGAAGCTTGAAGATGGCCGAAAGCTTCAGGTAGCTTCAAAATATTGATTGAAAAGTACAAGTATAACTCAAGATGATACAAAGTATCTCTTAACTTTTTACTAATTGAAAAGAACTTTGACATATAAATTCTTAGTGTCACCGTGCAGCTTGAATAGCTCGGTACATTGACCTTTAGCACTTAAATGCGATGGCAATGTCCAATAACTAAAGGTCACAGTCTTCTCGAAGTGTTTCGTTGAAACGCATTGGACTTTCTCCACAACCACTCGCCAGTTTCAAAGAAACACATCATAGCCAACGGTACAATGGTTAACAGTGTTTAAGCGAGAGGTCACAAGCGGATCGAGGTACTAGACAATAGGGCAATGTAACAAGAAACACTTCAATTAGTTTATATAGAATAATAGGTCTATAGCATTAATAATCAGGTGAAAATTGTAATACATGTACTATATATTTAGTTCAACAATAACGTTAAAAATGATATCATTGGCCTCTCGTCGAGAGCGGGGTCAACATAAAAGCAGAACTGCTATTTTTGTATTTCTGGTGTACTGTAACCGATATTCAGGACGTTTAACACCAATCACAATTACACATATCAATGTTAGGATGCAGATTCTGTGATTATACTTCACAGAAAGTAATTATTGATGAAGTTTATACAAAGTGGTGAAATCTGTATGTTGAAGGTTCAATTAGGGAACGATCATAAATAATGACACCGGGGGGTGGGGGTGTCGTTCAGTTTTTGGGACGCGAAGAAAAAGTTAAGCGAGTCCCCCATCAACATTTTAAAAAGTTGGGTGACCCCCCCACGAACACTAAAGCAAAAGTCCTCTACATAGTCATTGCATTTCTGTACAATTGTTAAAAGAAAATATTTGAAAAAATATACCATAGCGGGATAAAAAAGTTCAGCGACCCCCCCCAAAAAAAAAAAAAGGAATTAGAACAATTGGACGACCCCCACCACCTTTTTGGACGATCCCCCCCAGTCATTATTTATGATCGTTCTCTTAGTATGGGGGTATATTATATTAGGTCTGAGATGTGTATTCATATTGACAAATCTGTATTATTTTGCAGCCTTGCGTGACACACGTATGCACATTCAATACAAATAACACCATATACACAAAACACATAGACACGTGCGCGCGCACATAAACAAAATAACAACACAAGGAAAGACTAACAAATTCAAAGAAATTGGCAGCCGCAAGTGTACAAGTGTATTGGCCATTACTCTTCTCGCCTCTTGTTAATTCGTTGCCTAGACTGTTGCCAATCATTTTGAAGTATAGGTGTCAATATCAATTGAGTTACCGGTAGATTTTGATGAGTTGAAAGCAGAGTTTTTGTTTGAGGTGTTGCCTTAATTCAAAATCAACACACACTAAAAGAGACTATTCGGATACAAGAATTCTTCAGAGCGGGACAACTTTGAAAGGCAAAAATTAGATAAAAACATACCAGAGAAATATATTTTGAAGACAAAACATATATTTAAAATGGATTTTAATTCAGAGTTGGACATAAATTTGAAAATGTTGTGTTACCATACAACAATTGAGCAGAAGATAAAAAGTAAAATTACGGAGGAATTAGTGTTAGTCTGCAAAGAGATGATCCCATGTGAAAAACACCTGTCAATTAACGGTACTCTAACAGTAACAGTGGACGACAGCCTCTTCGCGGTTATCATTGATAAAACAGTAGAAAGGATGTCTGCTGCTGCTGTAAGAGCCGACCGGATGGTCAATGATAAAGTAGATGAAAGTGAAAAGATGTATGATCAAAACGAAGACAATGATATGAGAACAGATGCAGCACAAGTTGATCATGGAAGTATGAAAGAAACACCAGAAGATGAAATGATGGCTTCCACACCATCAACGGCTGACAGAACGGCCGACAACACAGGACATAGTGAAAATATGGAGGATAGAAACGCATGCAATGATATGACTATTGATGTAAAGCATGAAATTGAGGCAGAACCGCGACAAGATGAAATCATTTTCCAGCAGCGGAACAGAACGGTACTCGAAAACGACACAATAGATTATTGCCCAAAGAGACAAACACATATGGAAAACAATGTTACCAACAGCGCAGTGCAGACAGCGATGAATGGGAATCAGCGTGAAAAACATGTACACCCGCAAGTCCCACCCACACAAGGGCAACACAGCTGGGTAAGCTCACCACCAGAGGTTTCTGAAGCCACTGTGTACCCAACAGCTCCACGTGTATGTAATGTGCCCTGTCCAATGTACCAAGGAACAGCAGAAGGGTCTGGAAAAGGTCAAGGGGCGAAGGATATGCAGCCGTGCAACCCGCAAGACTATGGAGGCACATCACAGAGGCAAACAACCAGTCTACACCAGCAACCTGAAGGTTCTCCGGATGAGTATGGAGGCGAAGTCGAGGGTCATCCTGCCACATTAGAAAAGCAACTTGCTTCGATAAAAAGAAGGCACAATCGCAAGTTTCAAAAGTTACAAGATCACATACAAGAATTGATCCAAGCACACCATGCGGATCGCCAGAATAAGATGAACGAAATCATAAAACTTCCTGAAGATGTTGTGGACCCGCCAAATCCAATAACACAGCTGGTGCTGGAGAGTCTTAACGGAACCAACAAAACAGCAGACAACAAAGATGGGAGAAGTCAACCACCCGCGGGTTTACCGTGGCCAATCGATAGCCGTAAACCTGCCTGTATGGCCACTTCAAGGGCAGCGCTAGCAGCATTGTGCAACCAGCGTATACGTCAAAACACACAATGCATCCCTCAAAACACACAATGGACCCCTCAAAACACACAATGCATCCCTCAAAACACACAATGGACCCCTCAAAACACACAATGGACCCCTCAAAACACACAATGGACCCGGCGCATTCCTCAAAACACACAATGCACCCAGAACGTCACACGCCACAACACGCTACGCTACAATCCAATGCTGCCCAGAAGCTTTCCCTGCAAGGCATCTAGCGGCACTCAGCAGTGGTGGCTTGCCCAACAGCAAGCCAATTCCAATTTCATCGTCCACCGCCCCGAACATCTGAAGAGACTGTCGGATTTCCAACTGGTGGCAACAGTGGGTGAGTTGTACGGCCGTGAGCCGGGACTGTTCAAGAGCGGGCACACCATGAACGTGATGCCGGTGCAGATGGCACTCTACAGGCAGGGATACAACGTGCCTGTGGCGAAGACTGTGTGGGCAATGAAGTTGGTCATGGAAAAAATATGATTGTTGGTATATAAAAGTACAGTTATATAACCTCCTCGTGGGTGGGGAGCTGCGTTGCATGACGGAGCCACCTGTCATGTCACGAGCAGGACCTGAATACAGCAGCAGGACCAACCGCTGTCACTGGCGACCATCCCCATGTAGTCACAACGTACAAAGACATTCTGTATATGTGTTATACTACTCATACACATGAAATTCTACTTTATTTGCTTTGGAGTTACTATAGATATACTTGTGACAATTGTCCCACTTCCAATCAGAGCCCGGGACACAGATAATCTTAATCGGGCTTTGCCTGAGGATGTCAGTCTTGTTTGCGCAAAGCTTGCCTAAAGCACTTCTATGCATGGTGACTTTCATGAAGATGAACCAACCACAAGGGTATATTTATAAAGACATGTGCAGTTTATAAGGAGTAATCTCTTTCGAGGACTTTAAGATTACTAGGCATAAACAGCGTATATTTCTTCATAAATTGCCCCATTTTATAACCGTGGAATCAATCATATGCATGCACATTTTGTATTAAAACACTCGGTGGTAAAATTCAATATCACTGCAATTTGTCATTTTAAATGGCAAAGTTACTTCTATATATGGTGTCCAATGTTAACTGATTTGGTGTCAAAACGTATTGACATAGGGCAATAAATAATGTCTATCCAAATCAATAGCTTTACTTTACTTTTTAAAACAATATGAACAATGTCATGGAGAACACAATTATGGTGTCTACAACGGAACTGTTTCAAAAGGATTCCTTCTCTTTATATAAGTAACAGTTTAGTGACAGTTACGGGGGGGGGGGGCAGCCTGTCCCACACTCTCCCAGCCAAAATTTCAGTTTATGCAGGTCTTGGATCCACTGAGTGTTTAGGTGCACACGTTCTAAATAGAATAATATATATAGATAAGCACTTGTTTAAGGCCCAAACCCCTCATATAAAGCACTTTTCATGTGCAGAACATTTAATAATGTAAACTGCAGACTCTCGGTTCACACTTTTCCATCGCTAGACATATCGCCAAGAGTAGTAGGCCCTACATATCTAGCTAGTTTGAATAGTCCCATGATTGCAATCTAGTTTGATTTATACACACGTTAAAATCTACAGACGAAAAATCAGATACTACATGACGCAACAGGCATTAAAAATGTGTGATGAATCTGTCACGAAAAACAGATCATGACGCAGGCACGTAATTAATTATATCGGGATTGATCTTTTTCCTATAACTTAATTTTTGTTTCAAAGTGATCAATATATATTGCAATTGTGTGAAGATCAACGGCCTATAACACAATATATGCTGAAAGCTGCTTTATGTTGCTGTCAGTCGTTCACTTAACAACATTCATTTTTTAATTTATACATGTGAATTTATGAAGAAATATTGCTCTTTAATTGTACTGTGCTACGGAACCAATACCAATGTTTCATTGCTTGTTTGTTTTCATTGAAGATTGTTATATGAAGACAGTAAATAGTTTAAACTAGAATTTAAGTGAACTAGTCTTCTGGCAATCATCTGCAAAGTGCCATACACATGAGCAGAGATATAGACAAAATGTCTAAAATTTATTGCGACCTTCAGTTTATTTGTGGTCAAGGTCCGTTAGCTCTTTGATGTGCTCATTGATTCCACCATTGTTTGTTTGTGTACTAGTGTGTATAATCAGTGTCCTAAACCGCCCATTAAAAATATCTTTTTGCTGGATATATTCTGATTCATTCTTATATTTTCTCCTCAAATTCATAAATTTCTTGATTGTAAAGTATACATAGTTTCAGTATATATCTTGATTGCCCATGAGTCAACGCCGTTCTAGCGACGCAGTGTTCTTTGAACACTTTTGATCTAGTTAAGTGAGCTATCACATATTGCATTGCGTTCGATGAGCACAAGAAACAGACACATTTGGACTGAACAGGAAAATGATCGCGTTGTTGATTGTAATGTTGTGTTGTTGTAGCGGTAATGGCCGTTATAAGACAGTGATAACATATTGTCAAACCAACGGTGGCAGTCTTGAGCTCTACCGTTTGAAGTAAAGCAGTCGAGGTGCGCACTGTCAATGATCTCCACTGGCCTTGACTTCTACTGGCAAATGCCCAGCTGTTTCGTAGATAACCATCGACATATCTCAAGGTTATATATGCTGTAAAATGACCAGCTGTTTCGTAGAAAATCATCGACATATCTCACGGCTGTATATGCGGTACATGTTGGTGGACTTGTGAAGGCTGTTTGAAATACCAAGCCGTGAAAACCGTAAACCCCGGAGGCTTTGAAAACCGATGATGGCAGAAAATATGTGAGAGAAGATTGAATATTGAAAATGAATTTCACAAGTATTGGGAAACACACATATATATGATTTATATTCCCTCATGTAAAATGCTGTACAGTAGAGCCTCCCTATTAGGACTATGAGAGGACTGTTTATAATTTTCTGTCAGGGCTTCCTACTAAGCGGCTTATTATTTCACAAGCAAGCCAATGTGATAAACGCACAAAGATTTCAAAGATTCAAAGATTTTATTCAATAATCAGAGTATCCCTTAAGGGACAAGTGTATCATTCAGAAATGATAATAAATAAATAATGCAACATATATTAAACATGAAATAATAATCAGTTTGATTTGTAATTGAAATAATAATATATGTTGCATCTTACATATAAATCAATCAGGATGCAGGTCTAGCTAGGTCAAGATGGTGTTATTCCTTATTTTCATACATCTAGTAATATATTTACCTAATTCATTTACTACATTTGTATTATTAGATGACATAATGCATATAAATTTACCGACATCATCTATTTTAAAGAGATGAAAATCTTCATGCACCTTACCAATGACATCAAACAGTATCTTCCTTTCTGCACATCTAATCTGTACTCATATAACGAGTGAAAACCAAAGAATATAGAATTAGTAGCTTTGTGATATAATCCTTTAAATACTGAGATCACACACCGCAACGACAATATTACAAATTTATTATTTACCACGTCGGCTTAAATAAGTAGACATACTGAAATTATTAATACTTTGTACACACTGATTCTTAGAGCTACATGCATGGGGTAAAAGACATCTAATACTTCAGATTCAATAAACATTGAGATGTGAATGATATAGATGAATATCATGGTAGTCTAAATGCCAATAAGACTGATAGAGACCTCACACGGTTACAAGTATCCGCACAGTTTGTGAGTAGCGGATATAACACTGAAGAGTTTAAGAATATCCTATAAAGCTGTAAATATTAAAGACGGACTCTACTGCTGTAATATTAAGTCAGCCGTTTGCGAGTACAACAGGCTTTGCCAGTAAGTTGCTTCCGGGTATAGCAGAAAGAACAACAGACACACTTCCAGTGACAAGATTATTGTCTTGAGTCATTGAGTTATTGTCATGAACTTTTTAAAAAGTCATATACCACACATTTGTTAAAATAAATAAATAAAAAGAGGATGACCGGAAGATCACAATTTGTTTAGAAAGCCATCCAACGTCGGCTTATCAAGCCTATCTAGGAAGGTAAGTGCTTTTTCTTGTCACCGGAAAATAGAAAATTATCGTATTAATTAAATTTAAGAGTTGAGGAGCGGCAGTTCTCATAATTACTATTCTCGTCTGATATCTCCCGTGTGAATGGAATCCAAAGGTTTTAGGAATGGCTAACTCCGTAAAACCGTAGTTCCGCCTCTGCCACCGGGCGGCGCTGCAATCGTCAGGGGCAGACGTTGCGCAATTCGCCTTATAATTGTACGGGAAAGTGCGACTTTTGAGGTGTATTTTCTGTAAGAAATACTCATCCATGTTATTCCAAAACGTCGTATATCAATAACAAAGCCCTTAAGTATCTATGCATCTGAGCATTGTTACTCAAATACGTGTCATAATTAGAATAATTTAATTTAAGTAACATACTTATCTGACCTGCCAGTTAGGCTTTTAGCTAGATTTATAACGCCTACGTGCCAATATTACGTTCGACGTTTGAAAAAATATAGTACTTATAGACTTGTACATCTAATGTCGAACGGAGTGCTTTATACATTAAAATTGTAGCAAAATATGGACTTTATCAATGGAATATACATGTGAAAGACATGTATACATCAAGGATAACATACGCATCGTATACAGTTAGAAAGGACAAACAACATTTATGGATAATCTTGCCAAACACACTGACTGTCAAAATCGGCCGTGGCTTTAGCTTGAGGCAAAAACACAACTAGTTGTCATGAATCTGGACAAAGCTCATTATATACAATTCCAAAAACTAAAATGTGAGGCATCATATATGAAAACTAGAGAAGTATGCGAACATTTCTGTGTGTGTCACAAAACATAATTATGAACATAGAGCACATTAATACCATCTTCAAAATGACTAATATACACGAATGTTGATGTTTTGAAAGTCCACCCCTGACGACTGCAGCGCCGCCCGGCGGCAGAACGAAAAAAAACGTCGTTGTAACGGGTCTCAGAGACTGCTAACGTTTACGGTGCTGAAGCACGCCCTCAGATATATTGGCAACCAGATTTTTAGATATAAACACAAGAATGATAAAATGGTTTGGAATAAATGTTAACGTTCATAAATTATATGTACATTAGTGTAAGAGAAATACAATAAGCTTGTGCAAGATGGTGAAGAAGTTTAAGGATTGACAATTGATTATTGTTAAATATTTTATTACACATCTATACAATATCTGAAGAGTGTTTAAACTAATGTACTCATTATATGGTGACTTTTACAAGAATTAAGTAGAAAAAGGGGGTGTGTGTAAATGGATACACTAAGACAATGGGGTTATTGATATTATTCGAGTCCTCTAACCGTGGCTACTCTGGGAACTTCTGCTGGGTGATATTCTGCCTCTGAGTTCATAAGATATCCGGTGTATGATTTGTTGTTATTTATTCTTATTCCTTAAAAAATGTGTCTGCTGTGAGGGTCTTGATGAAAACTGACCGATTGACAATTCACACAACAGATATCAGACGGGAATAATAACTA
This sequence comes from Streblospio benedicti, assembly GCA_019095985.1. Classification (NCBI taxonomy): domain Eukaryota; kingdom Metazoa; phylum Annelida; class Polychaeta; order Spionida; family Spionidae; genus Streblospio; species Streblospio benedicti. The sequence continues at coordinate 2,161,040 of CM032663.1, forward strand.
TGAGAAAATTATCGGCTGGGGTTTAAAAAAAATTGAGACTCCCAAGTCGGCTGTTGTGTTTTGTCTCATCCATAAACAACTTACCTGCAAAGTTTTTTTGCCACCACAGTCATTCAACCAGCACCACAAGCAAAACAACACCCTAAAACTATGGCAAATCTCCCAGACCAAGAAGAGATATGTGATACGGAGCTCCTGCGGTCGCTGAACACCCGCGACTGGCGCGCACTGGACCGCCTGATCACCACAGGCACCATCCAGGATGAGATCAACCTACAGGATGTGGAGGGCCGCACGCCACTTCACGTGGCCATCGTCAACACTCACTACGAGCTCTTGCCGGTACTCGTACGCAATGGTGCAGGTAACGGTGTTATTTCATCTTCACGATATGAGAGCTTTGCCCTGCCTGATTGAGATTTTTAAAGTATTCGGAGAAGCCGGGCAACATGTTATCGGGCATCCAGCCGGGGAAAAATATTGATACGCTATTCAGTAGAACCCCTCAAAAACACGAACTGCAAAGTTCCTGTTGATAGAGCAAATGAGAATGAGGAGGTTGTTGCCTCACCTCTCACAATTTATAAGCTCAAAGTATGTATCATAGTGGGGAAACTAAATAAAAAATATGAGAACAATGGCTGGTATTGGCTATTATAAATAGTCATCTGTTTCAGTGGGAGTTAGCTCACTATTATATGGTACATCATCGCATGGACATTTATGCAGTGGCAGGTTAAAGATATAGAGCTCATGGCTTCCACAATGCTTGTTTACTCGACGTCGTAATATTTACATAACTGTACAGTGGTGAGGTTGACACATAGAGCTGATGGCTACGCCGTTGTTTGCCCAATAGATTATATATGGTGAAGGCAACAGCTTTATATCTTACTAACACTGTACAAGAGGAGCCATGCACATGCTCACATTTATTATTCTGCCGTGGCATCGGTGGCTTACGTCAGACGTGAACGTCACAGACGGGTGCGGGCGCACGCCTCTGTTCATGGCTGCCTTGGGGCACACCATGGCGGACGGCCTTTTCCGCCTGCTCATCTCCACGAGCAACATCAACTGCGCCGACCAGTCGGGCAACACCCCGCTCCATGCTGCCATTGAGATGGATCACACCAAGGTAAGATAGAGGGACCTACTATTTATCATGGCACACATGTGGGAGGGGTGTGAGTGAGGGAAGGGGGTGGGGGTGGGGTGGGGGGGGTGAGGTGTGTGTGTGTGTTTGGGTGGGTGTGTTAGGGCACTGATAAACTATTTAGGATGGTGGGGACAGTTGGTGGTTGCAGGCTTGAAAATCATTCCAAAATGGATTAATTTTTCATACTCTATAGGGCACTGAAAAACTACTGGGGTGTGTGTGTTGGGGGTTGCAGGCTTCAAAATCATTCTAAATTGGATTCATTTTTTATACCCCTTGGTCAATAATAAATGACAGCCTCCTTACTGGTCTTTGCAGCCTCTGTATGAATTGGAATTCACGTGATTATCTCATAAAGTGTACAATGTATTTGAATGAATTGTTTTGTCAGTATACGTCTACAAGCTTCCTCTGATATAGATGTGAAAGTTTCATAAAAATCAGCTGGTATTTCTTATAGTTTTCCAATAAATTTTGCATTTGTGAACAGATCAGAAATGCAAATTAAATTAACGCTTCATCACAAATTTATAAATAAGGCCTGGCAAACGACAATTAATGTATCATGTAATTAATTATCATTATCATACCCTTTTGTGTATTTATTTAAACCCTGTATCATAAGGTTCATGCTGCATTTGTAATTGTTATAATAGAACTGTAACTGTAACTGACTGTAGGTGCTGCCTTGGTTGATTCAGCATGGCGCGGATATAGATGTCATGAATAATATGGTATGCACAATACTATACAGTATACACAAGCAGAGCCTCCAGTGAAAAGTATTCAAATTAAGAAAAAAAGTGGGTGTGGTCTGTTATAGATTTTAAAACTTTATTTCCATATTGAGTCATCCTTTTGCTTGATACAAAGTAATGTTGGCAATGGTGAAACTCTTGTGCAACGCTTCAGGATAGAATCATTTAAACTCATCCCATATATACCAATGGAAAAAGGGGCAAAAGATTGCTTTTCACTGGTTGTGTCCCCAACTATTAATTTTAGTCTTGATTGTTTCTGTCTATTTTCAATAAATATACACATATAGCCAATGAGTTAAAGTTCCCTAAAATTATCAGAAGATAAGATTATTATCCTGATATAATTTGTTATATTTACTGTTCACACCAACTTACTAACTAACATAATAAGTTGTACAGTAGACTGGTATGGTCTGCTCTTTTAACAGTTAAATATAGAAATATGGTTTAATATCACATACATATGCTACTATTGTGCTATTTTTGTGTTTGTAATGTGCTATTGTATTCTTGTATATATGCATGAGTGCCGTTGTGCATGTGTGTGTTGAACGAGCATGTGCTTGCATGTGCGTACAAGATTTTTTGTAATTACATGTATACTAATCTATCCTACATTGCAGGGACTGGCTCCACTGCACTGCCGGCGTTTCGACAAGTGGCTCATGCCACAGGATAACCAGGAGGTGAATCGGCAGTCAGTGACGGGCAAGACGCCATTACACTCTGCCCTTCTCACAGAGAGGTGCGCAGCCACTTGAGAATATTTTGTATCATCTTCACCAATTTAGGGGTTCTTCAGATCTATCTATAATATTTGATAGATGTTACCTTGCTACGGCAAGATGATTTTGTATTTAAATTGCATTCCTAAAATCTTATCAAATGTTGCTATTATGAAGTCGCTTGGGTTGGGCCTGCAAAGGTGGACGTTAAACGAGCTCATCCATAACTGGTTGCACACTGATTTGTGGCACCTACACCTTAAATAGATGAAAGTCAGGAGAATGAACGCTAATGTGATTGATGAACACCATGCACTACACTCGCATGTGTTGTATGCTCCCTGGGCAGTTGGGAAAGATTTAGTTTGACAAAGATCGATTCTAATGACCCGGCGTCAGTTTACAAGCTGTTTCCAAACTTATTTACAACCCTTGGAAACAATCAATCCCTGTTTACAAGGTTTGTAAAGTGATTATTTTCTCTTATGTGGTGAAGATGTTAAGTCACCTGAAAGTATGGATGGTAAACTGTAAACCCTCATACATTTGCATCATTTACATTGCGTTCATTAGGTGGGACCTGGTGGACGACCTCACCAACCGTCTCTGCGACCTCAACCTGGTGGACGATGAGGGCTGCACACCACTCCACACCGCCGTTTCCATGGGTGCCCCGAGACACGTTATCCAGAACCTCATCACCCCCACCAACATCAACAAGCTCGACAAGGTAAATTCACGTTAGCATTAAAATTATCATTGTATTGTTTCAAGCAGACTATATTACGTTAGTTCATCCTGTACTGGTTTACCTCTTGTACATATCAGCAAAGGTAGAGTGCCAGCAAATACAGGAAAAATGTTGGAAAATGGTCAGCCCTCTTAGATCTAATTTTGTTTACAATTTAAAGTATGTTTCTATTAATGAGGAGATAATGGCAATTAAATTCAATCCTCTACAGTCTACTTTCGTACTTTAATATGCTCTTACAAGGGTCAAGATTATTTTTTCTACTGTCGTATTAGCGGGTATCAGCAAACGTGTGTGCCTTATGCTACATGTATTTAACTTTACAACTCTACAAGCGGGTAATCATAAATCATTTCAAGGGTCAAAACAAATTCCCTGTATAGTATATGAGCTCAATAAAATTCTCATCTTGTATCTTAGTGTGGCCATACTGCCCTGCATAAAGCTGCCACAGGAGAGCACTGGGAACTGCTGTCTGTGTTGGTGATAGGTGGTGCCGATATCAACATACGAGAATCAAAATGTGGATTGACGGCGCTTCACGAATGCGTCAGCATTGGAATTCCTGCCAACGAATTAGGTTGTGTGGTCAGTGCGAAGAACATCAACATGCAAGACGACCATGGCCAGACACCCCTGCATGAGGCAGTGATCATGCAGCGGTGGCATCTGGTCGATTCTCTTATACAATATGGTGCGGATCTTAATGCTTTTGAGTATGAATTGAACAGAACTCCTTTGCACCTTGCTATCTTAGTAGGGACACCGACAAGTGTGATAGAGAAGCTCATCTGTCCTGAAAACATCAACATGCAGGACAGTGCTGGCTGCACACCACTCCTCTTGGCTGTAGAAGATGAAGTGTGGTGCATGATACCAGAGTTTATCAAACGTGGCGCGCACATCAAAATAAAAGACAATGCGCTGTATACACCACTTCACCCTGCCTGTATCGTAAATGTACCAGTACAGTATCTCACTCAATTGATCTGCGGTGCAACTATCAATGCTCAAGACTATGATGGCAACACACCACTTCACCTGGCCTTGAAGAACAAACATTGGAAATTAGTGCCCCTATTGCTCAATTACGGGGCAGATATCCATATAACGGACTACAAGATGAACCAAACTCCTCTGCATGTCGCGTGCAGACAGGAAGCTCCCCCACCAGAAAATGTCATCAGAGAGTTGGTCTCTCCCAAAAACTTTGAGATGCGTGACACAGAAGGTAAAACGCCACTCAACCTATTGATTCAGGGAGGCCATAAAGCTGCAGCCCGTGAGTTGCTTGAGATCAGGTCAAGCTGGTCAAAAATAGCCACAAACAATAAAAAGAACATTTGGATTGGCAAAAGGAATGCATATTATCGAAATCAAATTATCAAATTATCAGAATCAAATTGCAAACAGTAACCACACTTTACTTTCTATTTATCTTAAACTACTATATCGTGACTTTATCATGATAGCATGTTTTTATTGTGTCTTGTTATAAATATTTTTTATCTTTGCCGTCTTTTTTTTAACGTTTTTAGCCAACGACTAGATGAGTAGGTCATCAAATGCAATAATTTTAACTAAAGCATTTTTTCTAATCCTTTGCATTAAATATGATAACCAATCATTGATTTATGGTTTCTACTATATTGTATGTGTGGAAAATTGAGATTTCCCCTATAAGTATTAGGATTTATGGGCACTTTTATGTGTTTAAAATGAGTTGATTAGTTTTAACTACGTGCCAATAATTAAAGCGTAAAAATAAGAACACAACGATATGGAAATCACAGACTTTTATTGAGAGGAGAAAAATGGTTGTCTTGTCTATTCTCTTCTTTTACAATGAAATTTGTGCAATGAGATTAGGGAGAGAAACGTGACATTTTCATACATTGCGTTTTAGCAATACAGTTGTTTTAATACATAAAGATATTTTACCAAATGCATGCATTGCTTTATTCATAATATTCATATTAATAGGCTCTATCGAAGTTTGTATTCTTATCTGTAGGGTAAATGGCAATTAGGAAGCAAGTTTACTCAAAGTGATGGGAAATAATTCTCTAAATATTCATGCGAGGATACCAATAAGAGAATAACAATATCCTTATTCAGGTATGACATACTGTAAGCAATTGCATATCAAAAGCGAATGTAGAAACTCGTTGCTATGAAGTTGTATGGATAGTCTTGAAATATACGCAATGGCCAATGCTCGAGTAACCTAATTCGTATCGTGGTTTAAGGGAAATCAAACTAACTTTGATATCAGCAATATCAAGATCAGTAGTTTTTCTGTAAAATCAAAACCGTTTAGAGGTCAAAACATAACGACGTTTAGTGGTAAAGTTTTTAACCTTTTATTTTTACATACTAATGTATTTAGCAGTTACCAACATAAATGGTGAATATATACACATACTAAATTTAACATTCAAACAATAAGTCGTAAAAACATAGATATTTTGATCAGTTTATTTCATATCTAAAATGCATATGCTTTTTTAAAGGTGCATACAATAATTCACCACTACCGGAAATAGTTGTCACATCCCTGATCCACGGCACCTGCAAAACAGACGACAAATGGTATTATTTCCTAATCCGAGCACCTGATGTGTAAATGGTAAAATCCAAATGATATTTGATGGCCTTTAAGGGACTATTAAAAGATAATAAGAGTGTAGATGGGGTAGGGTGGGGTAGAATGTTCATAAATTTCCTTGCACAAATTGGATGGCTAAATTCGAATATTATATCGAGCGAAAGAATTTACGACTTCCTTAAATGTACGTGACCCAATATGACACCCGCTTCAAACACTCAAAACAAAACATTAACAAAACAAAATCAACTACAAAAGCACACAATACAACATCCCTTATCCCACCCAAACACCTAAAATAGTAAATAAGATAATAGATAAAGAAAAATAAAAGAACGAAAGAAAGAAAAGAATTAACGGGCAATGCATAGACGATATTCAATCTTTCATACATATAAGAAAAGTGGTGGCCCTGTCTAAATCTCTGGGATAAATTTGAATGCCCTTCTACTGAAATTCCCGGACCTCCTAAACCATAATCCCCCGTATTATAATTTGTGAATAATTAGAGAAAACTCTCTAAGCTGTGCCATATCACGAGGATAACTTATCGTAGAAATAGAGCACACAAAGTTTGATCTACAAAACTCAATGTTCTGAGTACGTCTGTTTCTATTTAGTCCAATGTGCTGACGTTCTTTGGGGTTTGAAGTTTATAGATCAATCTTTGTTTTAATATGTTCGTCTAATTGCATCTGTGTGTTCCAAATGCGAGCAAAGTTTAGAAATTAAAAAAAAAAAAAAAAAAAAAAAAAACAGAAAAAACAACAGAAACAGTGCATATATCGTCGCGTGCCGAGCTCAAATTTAGATGATTATTTACATGTATTGAAATCTATAAAAAAATTAAATGCTGACTGTGCACACTACATTGGATAGGGGGATCACAATGCACTCACCCTCAGCCCATGGTGTTCTGGTAGGAAGACTTGCAGGGCTCATGCATGGAGTTGAGAACTTTCAAATATTTCGTGGAGTCACCAGAGGTGCTACACGAGGAAAAAACAGACATATTAATATTCACTTAAACTGACTCTTTTCATAAAGAGGTTAGCTTTAAACTTTAGAACATGTCAAGTGTAAACATCTGTCTAAAAGAGGCTGCAGATTCCATACAAGTAATGTACCTGCTGGTGATGAAGATGCACGTTAGCCAAACCGTAGGTGGGAATGTAGGTAGCTTATTTTTTATTTGCCCAATCATGTAGGTTATATATGTCATGAAATCATATTTTCAAAAATTAAAAATATAACATAATGCAATCAGGGTATCAATTGTCTGGGTACATATGAAATAGCGAACGTATGTTTGATACGATGGCCGGACTCAATTAAATGTGCGTGCGTGATAGCTACTCGGTTCTTAGTAGTGGGGGAGCCACTTGTGTATACGTGCGTGCGTAGGTGCGTGTGCGTGGATTGGCAAATCCAGTATTTTTTTTTAAAAGGGAGGTGGGTGGCCACTTAAGGCATTTAAAGGGTTTTGCAAGCGGTATCGAGAGCCGAAATTCCGAAAAAACAAACATGAAACAGAAATATTTGGGTGAAAAAGGGGGATCTGTCACTGGGGATCTGCCTAATGGGAGTATGCATGTGCGTGTGTGCGTGCACGTAACTCACCCGTCGGGTCTGGGCGGTGGGGGGTCAGGCCACTTCTGCCCCTTGGCCTGCTGGATGATCTCGGCCGTGGACAGCTCGTCCACGCGGATGTCCAGCTCACGGTACTCAGCGTCACGCGCAGCGAATGCCTCTGGTGGGAGAATGATGGTTACTAGGCTATGCTGCATAAAGCCACAGGGGAATATATCTATTTGTAGCATCTAGGAGGCTTAGGTCAAGTCATCTCATTGGAGAGGTGGTCTTTGTATGGAAGTTCAAGTGACTCTCTTTTTAAAAAGAAATGAATGGCTTTTTGTGGCAAGGTGTAATTCTGGTGAATCTCACTCAATTCTGATGAATTGGGAGACCGTAGAAGGCCGCCGGGAGCTATCACCTTCCTGGCGTATTTTAGTCGGGCTGTTTGCATTAGCAAACAATAGAGTAGTCCAATTAGGTGTTGAGCCCAGTGTGTGTACAGGTGCATGCGTATGTGTGTGCATGCGTGCGTGTGTGCGTGTAAAACCCCATAACACCCACCTGGCGTCATGTAGTCTGGTTGCCTGCAGTAAGCCCACCCGGGAGTACATATAGTAGTCTACGGAGGTAGTGAGCCCAGTGTGTGCGTGCGTGTGCGAACGTGCAATGCGTGCGTGTAAAAATCCCCATAAAATCCCAGTAGTAAACGGCCAGTCTAAGGAAGTGGTCACCTTGGTGGTGTGTGTGTGTGTGTGTGTGTGTGTGTGTGTGTGTGTGTGTGTGTGTGTGTGTGTGTGTGTGTGTGTGCATTAGTGTGTGTGTGTGTGTGTGTGTGTGTGTGTGTGTGTGTGTGTGTGTGTGTGTGTGTGTGTGTGTGTGTGTGTGTGTGTGTGTGTGTGTGTGTGTGTGTGTGTGTGTGTGTGTGTGTGTGTGTGTGTGTGTGTGCATGTGTGCATTTGTGCATATGTGCGTGTATGCTTACATGTAACCCTCCCCCATTACACCCACCTGGGGTCATGTAGTCGGGCTGCTTGCAGTAGTCCACGCGGGAGTAGTCAGAGTAGGTGGTCAGCGAGGTGGGCTTGCGCTTCTGCGCGATCTTGGGCCAGTGGATGACCATGTTCTCGGCCTCGCGGTTCATGTGCTTGGGGAAGCCGAGGTTCTCGAGCAGGAAGCGGCCGTACTCCATGTTGGTGGTGAAGAAAAGCGGGTGCGTCTGCATCTTCTTCGGGGGCTCCATGGTGTGGCCGCTGAAAGTAAGATGTAATTGTGTAGGTAGATGTACAGTAGAATCTCTTTATTAGAACCACCTTTGGGGCCAGTATTTAGGTTGTTTCAATTGAGAGGTGGACTCTATACAGAGGTTAACTTTGGCAGCTTTATGAAGGCTTGGGACTGTCAAAAGTGGTCTTATTATGGCGGTGGCCTCAATAGAGATAGTCTTGATTAGAGGTTCTACTGTAAGTGTATTAGAAAGCAATGTATAGTAGAGCCTCCAAATGAGACCACCTCTATAATGAGACCACCTCTATGATAGGAGCTTTTTCTCGGTCCCGATCCTCCAAAATGATTGAACCATATAAAGACCACCTGTCCGTTGAGAAATATCAAGTCAGTTCCACAAGAGGTCTTAATAGAGAGGTTCTACTGTGCATACATGTAGAGTAGGCCTATTTGTTCACTCACATATATGCAGTAGGACCTTGAATTAAGACCACTCCTATAATGAGACCACCTCTGTAATAAGAGTTTTGCAGCAGTCTCTTCATTAAGGTTTGCGGCTTCGAGAAATTATCATATTATAGACGTGGTTTTTAATCGGAGGTTGTACTGAACGGTTGGTTGCTGATATGATGCGAACACAAACAATGATGTATTTGTCGAATGTGCACCAATGGGTTGTAGCAAGCTATTCAACAGTCCTGTTTTGTGTTCGAACCGGTTATGATCTAGAGCTGACGCCCATGTCGATAGCATAGTTCCTTTATTAAATTAAACATCAATATTTCTTTAATTAAATGTTCCTTGTATATAAATATATAAACTCCCAATTTTTAAATGGAAAAGCATCAAATATCCACCTTTTATCAGACCCCTTTTACGGCACGCGGCCGATTAAAGCTGATCTTGTGGTTATTGGATAATCAGTGAATTAGTGAATTATAATCCCCTCATCATCACAAAGAAGATGGATACGTGTATCACAAGGTGAACGTACGATTAAGGAACGTGGTACGTAAAACGTGTTACTATTAGCGTTCTGTGGATAACAAGCTACGTTCCACGTTCAATAAACGTTGATCGAGATAGAGAAATCAAAGGGTCAATATGATAATGTGAATAAATGCATTATTTGAAATTGCGTCAAAATGCGAAGCATGTGTGAACAGACGATTTACAAAGAGTTGATTACAAGATTTTACAATTACCAATAAAAATACTGTCCCAAAATGTTTTTAAAGCAATATTTTTCTATCATATGGAAAGATCTTATCTAAAGCTTTCAAAAAACTTAAGTATAAATTAAATGAAGGTTACCTCCCATTTAAAAAAGATATCGAATATTTTAAGTCCTAAAAATCTCTCTAGCCAGAGTAAAATGTGAAACATGATTTTAAGTATAATATTATATCTTTTCACAAAACAAAATAAAACAGGAAATAAATCGTATCTACTAAAACGGGTAACAAACACTATTCACAACAGCTGATCACAGCTGATTATAGCTGTTAGAGTGGGTGTAAACATAATGCACCCCTTTACTGTCCAGTCCCACCTTAAAGACATCATAACTGCGGTCACCTGCTTATTCTGTGTTATTCGAATAAGTTGATTCCCGTGTACCTAAAAACGCATTTTTTCAATATCGTTCCCTGTCACAACATCTATGAAAAGTGGGAATTGCAAGCAGTCTGGATGGTAGTATAAGCTCAAGACACTTATGTATTATGTACAAATGTGCGTTGGTTGCAAAGAGATAACTAATATCCATGAAATAGCCATATATCAATTACGAATACACAAACATAAAGTTTATTTCTGGTTAATCTAAAAACGGTTTCAGCAAAAATCGTTCACTTTCGTTTGACGTACGTTTTAAACGTAAAATGAAATGTAGCCAATGAGGGACGCCTTTATATCAAGGTTCGGCAAGTGTGTAACACATATCGATTGGTCAACTCAATAATGTCATTGACCATCGTTTTGACCTACTTTAGAACAAATCATAGTTCTTTAATGAAGACTGTTTTTAGTAGTACATAGTAGGAATATTCATGTAAGTGGACTGTGGTAGTGTCATTAAATCTCAACCAAAATCATAGTTCGTTTTATAAAATATCTAACCAATCAAAAGTTTGCTTTCATACCAAAATGTTTGTTGTCATGGAAGGTTGCCTCACTTACGAGTACCTTTGGATGCTATACAGTTGCTGACACACCTTTTCACAGTTTTCTGAAAGTTTTCACCTTCTTGACGTTTAAACAGCTTTTGTTTCGAGACGTTCCTTTGGTTAAAGAGAAGATGGAGTTTGTGAAGAAAAAGATGGCCACCTTCACCCGCTTTCTGAGACGAGCGGCACAGTCTGCTGCCAAGGCTTTGAAAGATGCAGCACACTCAGTCACTGTCTGAGTCAGTGATCAGCTGCTTCTCCCCTAAAGACCCAGCACCAGACCCTGACATAGACTTGAAACCCTCCACTTCCATGGAGACCCTCGTAGAGGCGACTAGCGAGGCTAAGGACCCAGTGCCAGTGAGATTTGAACTTCCTCTAGTCCGAGTCTCAGTCGCCGAGCACAGCTGTCTCCTGGAAGACAACCACAGGATGGTCTTGCCTGGATTTACTGGTAGTGGTGAGCTGGATTTCTTTTTTGGGGGTGGGATGATAGTAAGTCAGTGGTTTTAGATAGGACTTGTAACTTAATATATCTTTTCATTTTGTGTTTAATTATTGTACAGTACAATATTCGTAGTTTTGTATTCACTTTTCATTGAGACTTGGGGGGTTGGGGTGGGGTATTTTTGCAAAATAAACTTTTTAAATCTTATGTTTTGTTTGTCTTCTTATTTCAATCACTACAAATACTGTCTTGTTGCATTCTCACTATACTACTGTGTATTGGCACTTTATATATTTTCTATTCCTTTCTCAACTAACACATTATCTTGGTAAAAGTCTTTATTTATGAATTCATAAATAAAGACTTACCAAGATAATGTGTTAATTGAGATAGGAATAGAAAATATATAAAGTGCCAATACACAGCAGTATAGTGAGAATAACACAACAAAATGAGCCCAACTGCTATATTCCACCTTAGACAATTAGCTCAACACTACAAATACATTTAATCACTCATATAAGATGTAATATTGCCTTAAACAATTTCAATAACTATAAATAAACATTTTATACTTTAATATCAGTATAATAGAATAACTTGCCAATCACACACAATCCCCCCCTAAAAAAAAAAAAAAAAAATTCTGTATTTTTATTAAACACATTTCATACTCATAAATTGACGAGTCCTCATCCTCTCTGTCCTAACAAAAAAGCATCCTATACTAAAAGTAATTTTATAATCATTCTAAACACTTCATAGGGAATAAAAACTTTATATTCATTTACTTGGGTATATAACTACAAAGTTATCTAAATCTACATTTTAGAGGCTCTAACTAGTAAGATATAAAAACGCAATATCATATAAGCAGATTTATATAATCCTATTGTGAAGAAGTTCGCTCGGAAGGGGGCTTAGAAAGGCTACGAAAATTTGTGAAAATGAATATTGTTTGTATCTGTTGATATCATATACAACACATTAGTACTAGTATTAAGTGCAGTTTATTGTATACTTTGCATTACAGCAGTGCAGGGGTGTAGCTAGACCTTCAAAAACGGTGGGGCACAGCATCCAAAGGTACTCGTAAGTGAGGCAACCTTCCATGACAACAGTCTTATATACCCCTAACAAACATTTTGCATTTGCATTTCATAGCTTTAAGGTAGTTATGTCGAAATAACGAATATCAATTCAATTTTGATATCAGACATTGTAGATACATCACAATATTGAGAGACTGTGCTCTATGATGATGTGCTATTTCATAATTAACAAATACAAATAACAGATTAATTTGTATGCATGTTCCAATCTAATCTAAAATAGACTGTAATACAAAAAATCTTTGCAAAAAAAACAAATAAATAAACAAAATAACAACAAAAAACAAAAAAACAAACAAAAACAAACAAAAAAACCCGGTGGGGCGAAGTGAAAAAACAGTGTGGCATTTGAGACGGGGAAAACGGTGGGGCGACCGCCTCAGTTGCCTCATACTAGCTACGCCAATGCCGTGTCAATATGGTAATCAAAACTCTTACATTGACGTTCAGAGAAAGTCTATGTTTAGGAGGTGAGAAGGAGAGAAAAAGAGAGAAAATAGTAGGTTCAGAAAGATGTAAAGTGGTGGCTGGTGATTGCATGAGAAGGAGTGGTACGATGTTGTGGGTGAAAATGAAGATGAAAAAGATAGGGGAAATTAATGTGGGAAAATATGGTGGTGAATGGTGAATGGAGAAGAGGGAAGGAGGGAGCAGGTGAGTGAGAAGAGATGTTCCAGAATGATTCTACACTAGCTTATATGTTACTAATTGCGTCCAACCTTCCGTGCGACTGTATGTCCAGCTGACCAACCGTTGGACTTGTTTATGACTCTACAGGTTGTACACATTTTTATGTAGCAGGACGTCTTGGGTTTATGCGTGGCTTTTATTATTCACTTTGATTTTAAAGAGCCAACATATGATCATATAAATTTGCATTGCGGGCATGTTAACTTCATTTCCACATCATGTCCCTACTAATCAAAGTTTAAATGCCTCCGCATTGAAGGCATTCTCCATAAAATTTAATTATATTCAGTTATTACTGTTGCTGTTATTATTGTTACTGTTTGTACTTCAAAGTAATGCATGGTACGGTTTTAATATCGCAATCAAATACCAAAAATGTTCATCCAATATATTATGTCTAAGAATGATCTTTTAATTTATCTACTTCAAAGACAATTCTACGCAAACTAGAAATAAAACCTTCATTGACAAAATTTATATGAAGAATTTAACAACAATAAGTGACTATTTTGTTACACACAAACGTATTGTAATTGAATCATAATACACTCTAAAAATACCAATGCGCCGATATAGGGTCTCTTTGTTGTTTCAAAAGTTTGAGAGTGTGTCTTCGAACTCGCTCAAATGAAGAGTAGAGAGAAAGCCTACGATTACGAGGTGATGAGGAGGAATAATAGAAAAAATAGTAGGTTCAGTAGGATGTAGAATGGTGAACAACCACTGGACTTGTTTATGGCTCTACAGGTCGTACATACTTTGGGGTAGCAGGACATCTTGGTATTTTGTGTGGCTTTGATTATTCACGTTGATGTTAAAGAGGCAACGTAATATTATGATCATATATATTTGCATTTGGGGGCATATTTACTTAATTTCCACATCATGTTCCTACTGATAATGACACTTTAAATGCATCCGCATGGAAGGCATTCTGCATAAATTTTAATTCTGTCATTACTGTTAACTTCTTAATTGTTAATATTACGAAGGTGTTCTGGTCCCGGTCGAGGATCCCGCCCCCACTCCCCACCGCTAAAGCAAAAGTCCTCTACATAGCCATTGCATTTCTGGACAATTGCTAAAAGAAAATATTTGAACAAATATACTGCAGTGTGATAAAAAAAGTTCAGCGACCCCCCCCCCAAAAAAAGGAATCAGAAAAGTTGGACATACCCCCCCACCTTTTTGGACGACCCCCCCGGTATCATTATCTATGATCGTTCCCTTAGTCTATTGTTTATGAAAGATTGGGACCGCGAGAAATGGTCTTATTATAGAGGTGGTGCCACTTTGATAGTGATCTCACTTGGAGGTTGTGTAGCTGAAAGTGTGTTCCATAGTCTGAGTTAGTTTGATAGCAGACGACAACTCATTTGCCGCCAACACGACGCGTTCTCTGTTTGGTGACAGACGATAACCGGATATCGCAACTCTTCTTGCTGGTTTAATGTCTGGGGACGTGCTGATGGCACACAATTTACACACAATAAGTTGAGTTTAATCCAGCAGTAAGGACCTTTCATTTGGATAATAAGAAGTTTCGTGGTACAAACACATAAATAAATGTTTTTAGTTGATTTACTGCTTGCTGAGACTGTCAAAGTTTTAGTTTATTGAGACCTTTTCACTTCAAAGTTGTTTAGTTTCCTTATTAGTTAGGAATTGTTGTCTATCAAATCTTATGACCTTTTTCCTCTTCTTTTTGAAATTAGTCTTATTGTTTTTGTGCTGCTTTTATTTTTGGTAGTTTTGCTTACAAATGTATATCAGGAAATATGTGTTTGTTCCATTGTTGTTCACAATTCTAGCTAAAAGTGAAAAAATGATTTGTTCTCACTGATAGGAATGCAGCAGTAATGTTAATATTTTCCGAGAATTAAATTCCTTACTTTCTTGTATCCACGTGACAAGATTGGTTGGATAACATATCAATTCAAAGTTATGTGTGAACAATTTATATTATAAAATTCTGACAACCTGAAATCAAGTGAACGTAATCATTTCATTAATAGACACCTGCAATATCTTTTCTCAGAATATCTTATGTGCATTTTAAGGATAGATACAATACAAAGAGATCTACAAAATTACCAAGCCCATATGTCATTTTGTCTATTGATACTTTGACAAGAGCAAGACGATCTTGTGTAGTTCAACCTAATTTCTCCAAGGAGCATATAAAATAAGAAGAAGAGAAACACACACTTGAGAAATCCAGTAGGAAACCAAATACATGACACACTTGGACCACTAGGGTAGAACGGACTTTAGCGTAAGTGTATTGTTTATACCAACTGGATAATAAAGTAAAATTATCATGGTGTCATTGGACAGTGCCTGCAGCCAGGTGGTACTGGTGTTCACAACGTGGACTATAGTACAAGGATTCTCCGTCAAGGATGGTGAGTTTCTTTTTCCTAATAGAACGAAATTTTGTCTGTTTTAAAGTTTTATTCACTTCCTCAAGCTGATAAATGATAAAAATGATGACACAACTCATAAGTATGAAAGTGAAAGAAGTGAATTAAATAGATACTAACGGCATTTTATTTATTTTTTTTTTTTTTTGTGAGGTACTCTATTCCATGTAATTTTGCCATTTGCACAGGAGATGTGTCCGTCAAACGAAATATAGTGACAAAACAAAATATAGATTTTAATTCATTTATCTTATCGTTCTTACTTTCATAAAGAGTTCTGAAGACTGAATAGATGAACCATTACCAAGGTGACCTTTGTGATCAAACTTTTTTTTTTCACATTTCATAGACAATTATCTATTATACCAGTATCAGAAATATGCTTTTTGTCTCTTGTAAAACTTTTGTCGCCCTCCACCCTCACATATCTAATGATCTGATCCAACATATTTACAACTAAATAAGTTTAATATCAAAGATTGTCAATAACAAGATCACTGACTAGTAAATAAGCTAAATATCAACACCAGGAAATGATAAGTATTACGTTGACCCCTCCCCACCAAAAAACAAAACAAAAAAAAAAAAAAACAACAAAACAACAAAAACAGCAAAACAAACAAACACAACAAACAAAAACAAACAAATAAACGAACTAATTTAAAAAACAAAAAACCAAAAACTGTTTACTTCTAAATGAAGAACAATTTCCGTCGCAGCACACTTCCGGTATGAGCGTGCGTTGAGGCATGCTATTAGATAGCGAAAAAGTTATATTAAGCTGGAAAACGAGTTCACCGGCTGCTATTATGTGTTCAAATCAGCTGTCTAAGACAGGATATAACATGTGCAAATTGGGGATTTATGGAAATGCTTACACTCAAGATCATACAATACTAATTTCAATACTAATTGAAGTCAAATAAAGAGAAGAAACATATTGATAAAGAGCATTCTTTCTACAAGTCTACCGAGACTCAAACTCTAAACCATCACTACCATGGTTCAAGGTCCAAAAATACTTTTGTGATAAGTCCCATAGACTTGGAGAAAGAATCATCTATATCAATGCTTAAGTACAGTGTATTTATGCATTAAAAAGAAGGCTGTCAGTGGATGTAGTTCAAGATATGCATTGATTCCTCCCCAAGTGGAATATCAGAGGCGTGCACGTAATACAAGCACGCCCAAGGACTTGCACGAGGGCGTTATGTTTCTTGTAGACTATACAATCGTGCGCCCACCACACCGATTGCATTACACCGACGTCATAAAACAGTGAACGTAGAACCCCCCCCATTAGCTACATTAAAGCCACCCCAATAATGAGACCACTTCCACGATAAAGCGATTTTCGCAGTCCCAAACCTTCATACAGAGACAGCGCCAACGCGATAAAGACATAGGCAGATCCAGGGGGCGCAGGGGGCGGCCCCCCTTTCCCACCAAAATACTTCATTTTCATAGGGTTTTCATGAAATCCCGTAAGTGCGCCCCTCTTTTCTTAAGTGCGCCCCCCCCTTTCCGAAAACCTGGATCTGCCTATGTAAAGAGACAACCTATCTACCAGGGACGGATTCAAAATTTTGTCATCCGCTAGGTGATCTTTTGTAAAAAATGTCTAGGGGGCCAAGTTTTGATCTCACGACTTTAAAAGGTCATCGGCAAACTTATATATCTTTCTCCCAGGGGGGCATACCATACTGGCTGCATGCGGCATTGCTGCTGCGCAAATGAACCTGTACCTATTTAACGTGTAGGTACCACGGGGCAGTTCCTGTTGTATAAGTTTGCTCAACACTTGCAAAAGGATCCGTCCCTATCCATTCGGCGGCACAGATGTTACTACAGATGTTCTTAGTCATGTTCTACTGTATAGCTTTGCAAAACCGATGTTTTATCATTGTCTGCCTATATTACTTTCTATCAAGTATTTAAGTCCTTGCAAAGACGTTGATAGCAACCCTACGTGCGTTGAATAGCAACGTATCAGAGGTTTGAAGTAAATCCCTATTGAAGTTTTTTTTTCTTACAGTCCCGTACTAGGTTTATTTGTAAATGGTGATTCAGTTTTTCTGCTCGCGGGCAATCGACCAATGCATACCTTTCCAAGATTTGCCTGAAAATTCCACATATAATCTTAAGTTAAGAGAAAGAAGGCACTCAAGGGGACTTGCTCGACGCCTCCCCACCCCTTATACCCTCACCCCGACCCCCGAGCATGGGTCTGTTTTGTACCCAACTCAATGGGGCATTGTCTACTGTAAACATGTTGTTAACTGTGTACGTGTGTATTTGTTTTCCACGGAACATTGTACTGTATTATAGGATTATTTTTACAAGCTTACAGGGCTATATATCTAAATGTACAAGAAGAACTATGGTTTCTCAGAATGTTCTTTATATTATGTCTCCACGTTGTCATCACATTCAATTGCAGACTGTGAATGAAGCATAACTACGTAGTTTTTGACGCTGCTCTTGATTGCAAATAATGTATGGAACGCTAATGGTAATAGCACACATTGCCTATCATTTCTTAAGATAGCATTAATAAATGCAGTCATTCTTTCAAACTACAATAGCAATATGTTCTAATGAGCATTACTGTGGGCGTGAACGTAATATATACAATAGTAATAGAGTGTTTGTAGATTTCAGCACGTATTCTAATTCGTTGAAACGTGTCCCAATAACAATGATTCCTTGCACTCATCAGCTCAAATTTAGTATAGAAATAACAGTTGCGCACATGTGTTGATAGTTGGCATTGAGCATTATTGTATTCATTGTAGCTTCAATGGAAAAAATGTCATTGCGTGGAGTTGCTTGTCTACTTTCTTTTCTATTACAATAACGCTCGCAGACAAAGCAAAGAACAAAACAAAAGCACAACTATTAGTCACAAACAAAGACACAACCAACCAACCAAACACACAAACACACAAAATACTAAAAGATGCTTTTGTAAAAAAAAATTTTTTTTATTAACTAATTACAGGCACATGGAATTAACAGTTCAAAATTCTTAAGCACCCAACATATACAGCCATACTGTCCATGATCGTAACTGTGTCGTTACCCACACATGGGTCACCACCACCGGGGCAGCATGGCCATGGGGCTGTCCTTGCGGTAGAAGCAGAAGGTGATGAGGTTGTCCGCGTCGCTCTTGTCCGCCTTGCCCTGGCCCAGGAAGCACTTGAGCTCGGGGATGTACTCTGCAATGGCAGCAGACAGCCTGTCTTAGGGTGGACTGGAGCATTTTTACTTTGTTATCCATACAATATACAACTTCAAATGGATTGCCCATAACATTGGCGAATTGGAAAAGACCAGTTGTCAAGGGAGTGCGGGTGGGTTGTGGGGAGGTAGCTGAATACTCTAAGAGATTTCCACAAGAAACATTGAACCCCGTTTAACAAAAAATCTGAGCACATGCCTGGAGAAAACACTATATGGGGCCATGTCTATTTTAGTGGTCTATACTAAAAACCCTATCTTTAAACATTGAAACACATCTGTAACCACAGTTCAGTGCCTATATGTCATATCGAGACAGTTTGTAAAACAACAAGATCTTCAGGGTGGAGAGAAGTGAAAAGAAAGCTGTATCTGACCAATGGTAATGTCCATGTCGCCGGCGGTGCTCCGGATCCGGAAGTCCTGCCTCTCGCCGTCCTTGGGGGCTTTGGGCACGTTGAACTCGAGGCCGGCGAAGGGAAACCTGAAGGAGACGTGCTGCTCGTCCACTGTGCACGCGCCTACAGTGTAAATGTGGATGTTTATAGGCGTGATACAAGAGGGAATCATATCGCAAAAATGTAATTGGTGATTTGCCCTAAATCTTGAGTGTGAATTGTGAACTGTCTGTATTTAAGTGTGTGATATGTGATGCAACCTATTAAATTACAATTCCTGATTATTAGTAAAGGACAATGAAATGTATTGGTAGCTGGTGATGTAGGAAAAAATATTGGTGAATGGATTTTCATGATTTTCGTCAAGGCTATATGCATCACCCTATTACAAGTCTGGTGCTCATGACTTTGTATCTTACACCAGGTCACTGGTCCCCCCCCCCCGCACGCACACACTCCTCTACCTAATTAACATGCTTGGTGCTACGGGGCAGTGTGCAATTTTAGGGCTGAATTTGCTCAACATCCACTACTAGACCGGGTTGGGAATCGAACCCACGAACCGACCTTCTGGTCATGGGTCTAATTCCCTATCCACTTGGCCGCAAAAGCATACAATGTAGAAATCGTGCTCACATTGATAATTACTTTAGTTTATTTGGGTAATAAACTAATAAAAGGGTAAGTATATACAATATGTACAAATGAACAGCAAAGTTAGATATTAATCATCAAATGTGTATTCCACAATGTTTGAAGTACTGGATACCATAATGAATGGAATAAAAAGAATATTGGGTTTCTTTTGTACTATGACACTAACAATGATATTTTGACAAATCCATGCTTTTTTCCATCCTGTCATCCTGTGTGACGTCAGCTTGAAAAAGACTGCCTGACAGACAAGGTTAAGGTAAAAAAGTATGGATTTATCCAAATATTAATGTAATGATCACTGGATACCATAGATTTATAGAATTCGTTCTTTTAAATATATCATAGGCATAGATATAAGGTTTGGGGTGGGGGTGGAGTGCGCAGGGGGCATGTCCATATATTGGCTGCGCATATAAAACAACACAGAAATCCCTTACTAGAGCACCCCTTTCCTCCCAAACCTAGATCTACCAGTGGATCTAGCAGTCATTTATATGTGTTACAGAAGAACGTGTGGCAAGCAATACATGACCAAGAGGTTTTACAAAGATCATGAACAAAGACAAAAATTATACTATGTAGTATGTATCTGTCAACTAGCAGATCCAGGAAGTGGGAGAGGGGGTGGGATGAAGCCAATGTATCGCATGAGCAGTGCTAGTGGTATGGGCGCGTCTGTCATGATATGATTTATCACCAACTGCTATTTCATTGCTACATGAGTCAGTAAATGGTTAACTCCTGCAAAATGCTCAGAGACAATGCCAGTCCCAGACGGCGGCACATATAAAACTCAGGCGACTAAAAAATAAACGTTTATGCGCTTTCTTTGCTGAACGTAAGTAGATTTGTTTTCTGAACGTCTAGCCATTTTGTTTGCTACGTAACCAGTCTGTTACTCACCTTGTAGTGGCAAGGCCGTGGGGCTCAAGGGGACGGGCATGAACATGGTCGCGAAACCCTCCATTATCGTTCAGTTGTTGTTGCTGGAATAGATAGTCTGACAAATGTAATAAATTCAATGTACTAAACTGGTCTTGCTTTAATCAAAATATTTTGGTAGGGCGGGAATTGGCTGAAAAGAGGGATATGAAAAAGGCCAAAAAAGCAGGACGTAGACAATAAGGTTAAAAAAAAATTGGTGTGGGATTTCTTGAACCCTCGTAAACCTCCTTTTATCCAAAAAAGAGCTACGACAACCATTTTTCTGGTTTCTGCAGGAGTAAGTTAACTACTAAGAATATGGAAGACGTACTAGTACAAGGCCGTCATGTGGTGATTCATTTTTAGGGAGCTGAGTTGTATCGGGAGTGGATGGGTGGAATGGAAGTTTTTAAATACACATACTAATCATAGTACATCACTAATCCGCCATGAAACAAGTTACCTTTATACATACGTGTTCTTACAAAATCTCTATAATGTATTACAGCCAATGTTATAATGTAACCCACTGATTATCACATTCTTTTCATCACTGCATGATAAGTTGAACGCGCAACGTATTCACAGACACGTAAACAAACGTGCGACGTAATCAAAGAACGCCGAACGTGTTAGACCTAGCCTCAATCATCCAATTAGAATAACTAGCCTTTGTGCCCGAGACTTCACCCTATTCGTGTTTTCCTAATAGCTCAAGATTCTGATTTGCAAGAAAGACAATACAAGTAGAGTTCAGTCATATTATCACATCTAAGCATGCAAATGCTAATCGTATACGTAGATTTTCCTGTTTAAAAAGAACAACACTTTTTGAAGTATATGTGCATATTTCTGTTGATGGTGATTAGGTAATCGTTTTGTACTAAATAAACATGGAGCATTGCAGCGCCGGGATTGCAGCTACATCGCTGATACACAAAATATGGACGTCACTCTGGAAATATCCATATGGATTTATCGCCCAAAATTACGTCTGGCGTTAAATTCTTATTACCGGAAAACGAACTTTTCACCAACCTTTCGTAAAGCAGTTTGAGTTTTGAATTGAAATTCGCGTATCGTGGAGCGTTTGTTTCCAATTTTTGTGGTCACTTAATCCAGAGTCTGAGATTGAGATGAAAACAAACCCATTTTATATAGTTCCACATTAAAATGGATTAGGTAAAAAACGTCCAAATCAAATGGAAAGCGACATCCGTCTTTGTTATCCACTTGACTTGAGATAAAAAAACAAACCCATATTAAAACACTGCATTAAAATGGATTGGGTCACAAAATGACGACATCCGGATCCAAATGGAGAGTGGTGCAGCACATTGACTACAAAATAGTGTAGTGGCAGGCCAGATACATTGTAATGCTAGGGGCAGATAGATGTTTTTGACAGGAAATGTAATGGAATTGTTATATTTACTCTTATTTGTTGTCAAACAGCCGATTAGAATAGAATCTAAAAATATATATGGTAAAGACAAATTCTGTTATTAAGACAATTTCTCATGGCTCCAAACCTCCATGAAGAGACCACCTCGCCATTGAGACCACAACGTGACATACCACCATGCTTCTGTTTGGTCCCAATGGAGAGGTTCTAGTACGTGTATACACTTGTAATCGAGCTTTTAATATATTATGCCAAACGTTTACACAAGTATTAGTACAGTTTATTTTGATAACATACAGGATGTATAATCATAGTATAAATATGTAAAAATGTAAAAACAGACAAGTTGCTTAAAAATCACATAAAATTAAAATCACTGTTCTCTGAGGCTTCAAGTCTTTTTATGAAACCTGTTATGCTGTTTCTCAGCAAAACATTAAAATGGCGAACATCGTATTCAACAAATATAGATGAAAAACTAGCATGTTCTTCAAGATTCATGAGGATCTTTCATTGCTTATTGCACTAAAACCCTATTTCAAGGTTTTGCCACTTAAGGTAATACGTCATACATGGACTAGTGCCGTTTTGCGTCCATAAATTGCTGTTTCCGTTTGCTTTTTGTAGACTTTTGTTGCAAATTTCTGTGTCGTCTGCTTGCAGAGTGCGTCAACCTGTACCGGCGCTACTGCGATGTGATGACGTCAGACAAGTGCTACCTGGGCTTCAACAAGCAGTTGTGCTGCGCCACGTGCGCGGAGTACAACGTGCTCTACAGCGGGCTCATGGCACAGGACGGTGGGTGACCACTCGGAACTACTCGGAATGTTTCAGAGCTCAACAGACAGATTTGTTGTGAGACTAGCGGAAACATACGAGGATTGCCGAATGTTGGATGACACATCTGACCAATGGCAGATCCAGGTTTAAAAAAAAAGGGGGGTCGGGGGGGGGGGGTCGCAGTTGAAGGATTTCACAGGTTTTGTACGCATGACCGATAGCGGATATGTAAAAAAACCCCTAAGAAATGAAGTATTATGGTGGGAAAAGAGATGGGGCACGCCTTCTGCCCCCCCCCCGAACCAGGATCTACCCATGTCTGACCAATCTAATAGGCCCAGAAATGCAAGACCCCGGCTCGTGGGCAGGTCCAGGCTTTTGGAAGAGGGGGTGGCGCCTTCTGGATTTGTTGGGTTCCGTATGAGTGGCATGCTAAAACCCAATGAAAATGCAATTTTTTTAGACATATGTCCCCCCCCTCCCCCATTCCCCCATTGAATCTGCCAATGAGGCCTTTGCTAATGTGTAATCAAACGTAAAAAGCTTTTTATTTGTGTGAATCCCTCTTGGCACTGAATACCTGACAGAATAGTGGCAGATCCAGGATTTCTCGTAAATGGGTCCTGCGAATAGTTACGCATTGATTCTGAATGCGTCCCCCCAGAATCAAGCCAGCTCCGAGGACTTGGCCAAAATGATAAAAAAACACTGAGCCTGTGAAAGATGAACCTCCCGTCCCCAGGTACGCCCTGCATCTGCCACTGTGAAACTTATGCGATCTGGAATAATATAACACATAGTTCTCATTACCAGCGTGTGACCACACGAGACTGCCCCCTGTCAATATGATAATACAGAGTGTCCCCTGGGTGACAGAAGATGGTAGTAGCCAGCACGGTGACATTGACTATGCCATATAGTGACCATGTGTTTAATTTGACGACATGGTAATGCATCACAGGCAGATCCAGGTTTTTGGAAAAGCGGGCGGGGGGTGGGGGGTGGGGGTGGGGGTGGGGGTTACAGAACCCAGGATTTGATGAGGTTTGTACGCATGAAAGCTCACGGAGATGCCAGAAATCCTATGAAAATGACATTTGTGTGGTGTCGGGGTTGGGGCTGGGTTCGCTTATGATGCATAATGTTGTGCAGACTCATGCCTGGATATTCTCCAGCCATTAATACAAATGAGTGGCACACGCATGTGTATAGTGGTTTGGGTGCGATGGCTATTTCCCTTGTGATCTGAGGCATTGCAGACTGAAAATATGGCCACAAAGGACATATCAAATCCCCATAAATTGTGTGTGTGTGTGTGGGGGGGTGTGTGTGGGGGGCTTCTGTGTCCCCCTGGATTGGCGTATACTGATTCCGAACTGATCGAGCTCAGTTATAGGGAGGGAGAGGGGTGGATATAAAAAGAAGTGGGATATGGGGGCTGTAAAACGAAGTTGTGATATGTCAAGTAAGCTGGGCGTGGGCAAAGATGTAGGAAAAAGCCCACAAATTGGGATTTGGGAACTAAAAAGTCACAGAAAGAGGGATGTACGATTCCTGGACCGCCTACAGCCCCCACCCAGTAACCCGTTTATTGTCGTATGCTAGCCATAAGTGAATAAACGTTCCCTTGTCACCTCATATTAGTCTTGCAAGTTACAGTGACAAAGTCAAGTGTCCTTTATCACCGTCATAATAGCCAGTCGCGTGCGTTTAGTAGTCCATTTACGAGCTGAATACACGGTCTTGTTAATGTGCATGTGTGCAAATTAAGAACTGTACTCCCCATAAAAAGACCTTGCATGGGGTCCAACTATAAATTAAACGCGTTTAAAAATGGAATTTCCTTATCATGTGCTCACCTATAAAACATCTCATTATCAGTATATATTGCCTCTGTTTTAAAATGTGATACACATGTCAATCTTCGCTTGATATTCAATTTCATTGCTTTCAGTATATATTTTTAGTATTTTCAAATGGTATAATGTTGCTAATTTGGAGAAAAAAACCCACTACATTTAACTCCATAAGCGGCACGACGTTGTGTCAATTTTTCAGAACATGAACTTACTTTGCCACTTTTTACCATTAAAAGAAAATATGCATGCATCTCAATGTGCATTAATAAGGATTTTAAATGTTGTATTGTCACGATTACACCCAAACGGCCGTGTCTCCGTGCCACTTTTAGCCCATGAGGAGACCACGTGATAGAGGTGGCAATAAAGTGTGGTAACCGAGCTGCATTTAGTGTCGAAAATGAGCTACATACTACAAGGTCACGTGGCAACAATGGAGTGGGAGAGTGAAATTGATAATAACCGGGGGAGAGGGGGCTTGGAGTTCCTTTATCACATACGACATGTTTTCAGTCTTTTTTCTCACACCCCACTTCCTTGAAATCCCACATTTCTGTTGGTTTGGTTTTCCCCAAGTACATGCTTTTCCAGCATTTTCCCTTTCATTTCTCTATCAAGAAACAGCCCATAATTGAACATAGCCCTATTATATATACACTTAAAACACTGATGATCTTTTTCTTTTGTGGAAATATAGAGATGATTAGCGAATTGATATAGTGTTTTTCCCCACAGGCAGTAAGCTAGTCCACGCTGCATACATACAGTATTAGAGTGTGATAAATTGTAGTCAGCTTCCTACATAAATGAAACCAAGACAAATGATGCTGTATGTTGATGTGTGTCAGGGCGATAAACTATATGTGTCCCAAATGTGTGATGCTGCAAATGATACAAACCATCCATCTAAAGAAGCTCACAAAAGCTTGCCAGTTTGGGGTGTGTATAACTTCTACTCGATTTTGTGTTTAACCTTTTCTAATCAAACATAAATCACTATATGCATTGTGTACACTTTAAAGTCAATAAATGTAAACTATGTTGTGCGCGATTTCAAGTACAGGTATAATCTTTAATTATACTGTATTTAAGATGATTGTGACCCCATTGAAAATTTTAAGTTGCACAACCTTTAACCTTTTAAACATATTTTGTTTATAATTACTTTCAACAAAAGACATACTCTGGGGGTATTTGGATAGTTGGGGCTTTCGTGCCCAATAATGTTGCTTATAAGTTTCTGTTAATGTAAATTTTGGGGCCCTCTAAATTCTGGGGGCCCATGACTACAGACCCACAAGCCTTCCCCAATACGGATTCTCACTGCTCTCCACTAATGCCATTTACAACTAGATAATTAGCACTTTGTGGCAATGCTGATAGAGTTCTCACTTAACGCCTCAACTCTCCTTTGAACCTCCCTCCCAGTAGTAATAATAGCAAGGTCAATACTGATTGGGGTATATATCAAGTAATTGACTATGTTTGTGCTATCTAGTAATAGGTTTATTTAGATTATAATAAGGAAATATATGAATTCGGATAGACTAATTGAATAGATAAAGAGAATGTCGTTATCTTATCCTGCAATCCAATTTCAATTAAGACGCTGATAAAGCATTCAGAAAACAAGCAAAAAAAAAACAAAAAAACAAACAGATAAATACATAAATAACAAATAAGGGAGATGTACTTTTTGTATGATGATTTATTGTGTAATTTGCGTCTAGAAACATCAGATGGCAGAAGACATATGCCACGAACGAGAGCTAATGTGACTTGAAGACCGTCTGATCATTTGATGTGTCCCTTGGAACCCGAAAATAAATGGTTAGAAAACAATGGTGGGGTGTATAAATGTGTGCTGACATAATACTGCATAACACCCTAAGTAAGACCACCTCTTGAAAGAGACCACGTGCACCTCTATAGGAAGACCATTCTCGTGGTTCCAAACGTTCATAATGAGACCAACATGTTCATCCATAAAGAGACCACCCCTCTATATAGACCACTTGATGTTAGTCCCATAAGTAGTCTTACTAGAGAGGTTCTACTGCAGTAGCCTTATAAAACATGAAACGTTTGCTGGTTCATTACGAATATGGGCAAAATGCATTGTTGTGAAGACGAACAAGATCAAGACTTTGAAGTAGTTAAATTTCTGTTTCTCAACGTGTGAGAAGTGAACAAGAGTTAAACACGAGTGTTAAGAGCCGCCCAGGTTAAAAGACATTCTGAAACATCTAGTCACCTTTATCTATAACCATAAGACATGAATCCACGTTGCAATAAAATTTTAATGTAAAAATGGAGGAAGCGGGTGTATATAGTGTTATAAGGGACAAAAAATATCCCTGTTTCCGTTTTTCAGCAATATTCCTCTTTTCCCCCTTTTCACAACATCCTACAAGTTGTGAGCCTTTTCCCCACATCTCATTTCCTTTAAGCTCCACATCTCTCTTTTCCAGCCACCCCTCCCCCTTAAATATGTCCGTTCTACATGTACAGTCTCGCCAAAACGTAAATAGCCAGAGGGTTGGGTGGTCACTTCAACTTTTTCTTGCGCATTAACAGCACGTACATTGTATTCTCTGCTGTCGTCTGCAGATTAATGAGACAGCGCTCGTTATTTGCGAGTTGGTGAGTGTGTGTGTGTGTGAGATGGAGATCATCCATCACACCTAATGCTCCCTGCGTAGTGGACGCGTGCAAGCGTGTGTGTGTGTGTGTGTGTGTGCGTGTGTGTGTGTGTGTGTGTGTGTGTGTGTGTGTGTGTGTGTGTGTGTGTGTGTGTGTGTGTGTGTGTGTGTGTGTGTGTGTGTGTGTGTGTGTGTGTGTGTGTGTGTGTGTGTGTGTGTGTGTGTGTGTGTGTGTGTGTGTGTGTGTGTGTGTGTGTGTGTGTGTGTGTGTGTGTGTGTGTGTGTGTGTGCGTGCACTTGCGCTCAGTCGATGAGCAGGAATGACAGCACTCTTTAAAAATTTGCGAGCATTATGTTTAATCAGCAATACAATAACTACACATGGTAAGTATTGATTTTATCTCTCTGATTTGAGTTATATATTCTAGGCTAATAGAGTTAGAGGGCAGACAGTCACAATTGTCTTTGCATGGCTCTGCAGCTGTACACTAAAATAGGAGCGCTGTCCTAAGTAATGTTGATCGAAAAAATCTTTATCAAAATACTGATGACGCTGACAGCAGTGTCCGAACGCCATTACAACACATTAAGGACTCATAGGACAATGAAAAAGCACACCGTGTGTCATCATGTGAAAAGACATGTAAATAGAGAGCACGTGGTTAGCTGCTGATACTCTGCCGTATTAGACCAATGTTTGGCCGTATCAGAAGATGTATTATGCGCTTGCTAATGGTCCGATACACAATTTAGCTATTTCAGCAACTCATCACGTTCTTTATTTATCACCCAATGTCACAAAACGGTACCGTGTTAAATAAATATAGCATGTTTGTGAGCAAGAAATTGCAGAAAGAGGACGTTGTGACTCCTCCAAAAGCTTTCTGTATGGGACTCCTGTATTGCGCTCCTGGTCAATCTGATCAATCGTCAAATATATAAAGTCTGTCAGTGATAATTAAAAAAAAAAGATCATTGATATCCTCATGAATGGGACTAAAAGCGACAAAGCTATTTTCAAACATACAATAATATTATCATCTTTGCCAACAACACAAAGCAATTTTTCGGTCAGCGATCTCATTCTCATCTTCGATCCATCTCTTGAAGAAGGCATCGTTATGCAGAACAATTACAGGTTCACCAGAGCTGGAGGTCCAAGGGGACTGCCCACTGGTCATCTCAATTAATTGACACTAAATACACCGCAGTAACATTGAATACGTGTATAAATATCAACAGATCTTGGAGTGTTCGCATGTGGAATGACCCTCGGGTGATCTAGTATAACAATCGATATAATTCATATATCCGGCTATGACACATAGCCCTCTATGTTCTGGCCAAGTGTAACCTAGAAATCTAGCCAATCAGTGAAAAGCTTTCACTAGTTCAATGAGACGTGCATATTTTGACTCAACTGGGAAGATGTCAAGGGCTCAAAATAAAGTGTGAGCAATAATGTCAGCCTTTGATATCCAGGGTGAAGTATTATGAACAAGGATACAAACCCTACCCCTTTGATATGATCGCTCTTTTCACACAGCTTCTGTTTAAACATCAGCTGTAACAAAATATTTCTATATTTCATTCAGTTTAAATAGCCCTACAATAGTCGTCCACACAACAGAACCTCTCACAAGCAATGGTCCATAAGACAGAACCTGCAAAAACCAGTAGTCAGCTAGATCAAAAGCGCTCAGAGAGCATAGCATCGCTAGAACAAAGTTGACTTATAGGCAATAAAGATGTTCATTAAAATGTTATGGAAATCCTGTTTAAAACACACAATTACAATGTATGTAATCAACCAAAAATAATTTGTGTGCTTGTACAGTATGCCACTGTCTAATAATACTGGCTCTGCCATGCACATTCAAACAAGAATTTGATCTAGCAGCAGCTCACAGCACACAGCACCAAGTAAACTTCTGCTGCTGCCTGTAATATTGATTTGTCATTGTGTATTCAATACTGGTAATAATGTCGAAAAAGACCATAAATGGCCACGTGGAAAGCACACTTTAATTGCCAAAGTGCCCCAAAACGAATCACTTCATGATCATGGTCAGTTCATCGGTAAACTCTCTCGCTTGTCCTGAGTTATACATACATACACAAATACATAGACATACAAACAAAGCGAACACGAGGCTTTGCTTCACCTGCTGAAGCGACACATTAAACATTTAATATATAACCTTTAGCGGCACATGTCCAGTATCTTTAACAATGTGAATGACACCACCCCCACCCCGACCACCAGGACCGTTAACATAGCAACGGCAGGCAAAGACATCGGATGTTTCAAAACTGTCATCTTCATCACTTACAACATGTCATCACGAAGACCTGTAGGGCTCTTAAGATGTCAGCCATTCACACGTGAGGGGATTTTAGCATAACGTAGTAACTGTTGCAAAATGCATTATTGTGTTTTACATTACCGTACACTGTAATGCTATTGGAATTGCCCTGAAAGGGGTTTATAAGGGGTTAAACAATCCCACACTTCCACTTTATTATATATGTGTTTTTCAACGAAGGACACACCTAGCAGTGCAGCTTCTGTACTGCATATCAACTGTTAAAACGTGGGGGATCAGTGCGTATCCAGTGTTGCAAAAGTAATAAGGCGAACGTACGATTCTAGGCAGAACAGATACAGTAGAGGGAGTGTGACATGGCAGACTTTCTCTATGGTCAATCAAACAGTTGCCCTAACCGCCTTTTCCCCACATCGATTTTCCTCCATACATCACTTCCTCGACATCACACATTCTTTTTTTTTGGAATTTTTCCAACATCTAACTTTTCTTTCATACCTCCACATTGCCGTAAAACTATAACGTTTAAACTTGTAAAACTGAGGTTAAAACTGGACGCAACAAAGCACGAGATTTTCAAACTGAAAACTGAACCATATGGAACTTGCACTTAAAGTCACCTGTCCATCGAGACCACCTCTAATAACAAGACCATTTTACATGGTCGCGAAACCGCATAAAGAGACCATCACCCTCCAAACAGAAACCACCTCGGCATTGAGACTACTGATGCCGCTACACCCACGTGTTATTAATACAGAGGTCCTAGTGTAATGCTTTATATATCACAAATGACAAAAAGCTATGTTATTACTCTGCCTCCCACTGTAGATCATCCGATAGCCGCTATCATAGAGATTTACACGAGACACACGTTTAATATATCAAAGCCGATCATAGAGACAAAGGACGCAGTAGGCGGGATGCAGACTGTCGAGAACAATGGACGCAGCGGATTGAGGCATTGTGGCTGCTTACGTAATCTAATGATTCACTGGATCTTCCACCCCACCCATTTTTTGGGTGGGGTGGGGGTGGAGGGAGCGATTCCAAGTTCCAAGGGATCTCTTGGGGTTTGTACTCGGGATCGATAACGGATATGCAAAAAGCCATGTGAAAATGAAATATTTTGGTGGGGAAAGGTGGCCGTGCCTTGGATCTGCCCATGAATGATGAGTGTGTAATTATGGTTTCACAACCATGAAGGTTGTGATTTCGAGTCTAGTCAGAGCGATTTGATTATGTGAAATGGAATATTGTCTTCGGCAAAGTGTCATTATGGTGATAGGAACGGGCTTGCTGTAGAGAAATGAAAGATTCAGATGAGAATTAGCCATGGGACGTAATGTTTTGCAACACACATATATGTGCCATTGTGATTCCAGTTGTATTCTTTTGTACATTTAGTAGACAATAGAAACGTAACGTGAAATTACGCCATGCAGATATGATATTAATTAACATGCATACTATTGTGCTAAAGCCTCTCAAATGCAAGTAGAATCCTGTAAAGAATGTGGAAGAGTCTATGATTCAATTGTTGGAAATTTAAGTGCAAGGTACTAGTATTTCCGTACTTTGACGTCAATAGTCAAAGAAACAATGGTGGAGTACATTATGTACAAGGGTGGGTGATTTGGTGGGCGTTTCTCTTTACATATATTGTCATTCTTTTCTCATTTGATGTTTCCAGTTTACATAGTGGCTCTTAAAAGCCGTCTGTGGCTTGAACAGAAATGGAATGAAGGGATTAGTCTACCACCATTGGCTGGTTGCAAATTAGTTCATGAATACATGAATAAGAGATACTGAAACGTATATGTATACATTCTGAGTATGGTAATACCGCTTATAATATATATTAGGTGTGGGCCATCATTGAATATAATAGTTTACCGCTGAAAGCAAGCAATCAAGCTAGCGAGCAAGCACACAAGGGCACAAGCAAGCAAGTAAGCAAGCAAGCAAGCAAATTAGTAAGCAAGCAAGCAAGACAGCAAACAGGCTGGCAGACGAACTAAGAAAATCTGCTACTTTGATTATAGCAAGACATTCAAGCCAATGGCATAATTAAAGTGCATGGCGACCTCATGCATTTTATTTGTATTATAGTCGTATAGTCGTCTTCCTGCAGTACGCTCAGTGTCATGTACATCCCTTTGTGACTAATCCACCAAGTATAATCAGTTATATTAATCCTGGTCTCACCTGTTTGTTGACACCGTCTGTAGATAATCAGAGATGCATTATCAAGAGCGCTTAGCTTCCCATCTGTTAATTTATATGACATAAAAAGCATTAATGGCCCATACACCAGGGAAGCTGGCAGTTGATGTAGGGTCATATACACTACTGCATGTGATAACCCCATCTTGTGCGGAATATGTGACCCCAGGTGGTTTGACATCATAAGCAGCATTGACAATCTATCATTGTGATTGACGATATGCCTTAGTAATAGCTTCGTAAAGCTTAGTTAATAGTTCAATTTTCAAATCATTAGATAAACAATTGCTGATTCAAATTTTCTGTAAGTAAATCAGTGGCAGATAAGGTGTGTGTGTGGAGGGGGGTGGGGAGGCAGGCGGACAGTCCGCGGACTGGGAGTACTCGGATCCCTACCCTTTTAGCCTAAAATTTCATAATTGTGGCCTAGTCTTAGACTTTGTCCCACATTTTGGGCGTTTTAGGTCTGCCACCATGCAATTACCATACAGTTCATGCAAGAAAGCACCATCAGTGTCAGAAGACGTGACAACCAACTATTTCTCAATCAAATTCTGCATTGATTTGACGTTATCTTTTATTTCTGGGCCACTCAAGGGAATTGCTTTAAGAAAGATGCCCACTACATTTTTCACTCTTTGATGTTACCCTTTTTGATAGTCATGTGTTCAGGATTCTTTTTTGTGCACATTGTTTTCAAACAATCAAACTATTTTTTGTAAAAGATACATTGCAGAGTAGTTTAGAAGTTACCCACCAGTAGCGTATATGGTGTGTATATCAGTATCTTACACATACCTTGAGGAAATGGAAATGGTCACAATTAAGTGTAGTTTAGTGGATTTCCCCCTTAAGAAGAAATACATTTCTTTCTTTTGGCCCACGCAACACAATAAACTATCTCTCTACTCCACAGCACGCTACCAGCGGACAGCCTCATCCCAGACTCCATTTTCCCACACCAATAAATTTGCAGTTATCCTGACAGTTGTATCATGCCATGCAGACTCTGTTGTATAGTAGAATCACCAAATAAGCTCCCCCTGGGGACTGACTTCAAGTAGTCTCAATAGAGAGATAGTGGTTCCTTTATAGAGGTTCTGAGTGATCTGTTTAAACCAGGATTAGGACCGTGAGAAATCACCTTATTTTACACAGATGGTCGCAATAAAGAGATGGTCTTAAATTGGATGTTCTACTGTATCATGCCAGCAGATTCTCTCATCTTGTATCACATCATTGTCCACAATGTAGCAACTTGAAAGGGATTCTTGTGTCTAAAGTTAGAGGCAAGCAGACAATGTGAACTGCATCATTTATGGAGCGGGTCTGGGTCTGTAAAGAGACATGGTTATGACCAGGTGGTTTATATGACTTGCAGCAATGTATAGTATCAGCAGCCAAACTAGATGCATAACACAGTAGGTGAGGTTAGATTTATGTTCATACAGCTTGATTAAACTATATTGAATTTTCATCTGCTCGATTTTGACATAATCATCAAAGTATTTGCACACTTCTTTCGAGTTCATTATTTACGCTTTAAAACAACCTGTGAAAAGGTTAAAAGCTATCGGGGTACTTTCTTAAATAATTGCCCTGAAAGTATGTAAACCTTTGATAATTAGATTAAACTACATGACAACTAGCATGATTAGATTAATCTACACTGTAATTGATATTTACTTTGGTAAGCTCAACTAAACCAACAGGTGTAGTTGTGATACTTTAAAATCATCACCATGCCTAATACATTTACGGAGAGCAACATTAGAGAAAACGAATATCAAAACGTCCTTTACAAAGCTGCCATTTTGCTCACATGTAACTGAGTCATCGAAAGCCGTTGAATAAGCCAGAGGTCTTGAAACACGGAAGAAATATGTCACCCATTACTATGGTAATGATCATTAATTTAGTAGCCGGGAAAAGGACAAGACCCGTGAGGGAGAACCAATGTGCGTCTGTTAGTTAATCAAATGAGTACGCCCCCCTACTGTTTGTATCTTTATACAGTAGAACTTCCAATTAAGACCACCTGTGTTGATAGTACCACCCATATAACAAGACATTTTTTCTCAGTCCTATAAAGAGCATAAGACCATCGCTAACCACTATAAAGAGGTACCTCTATTGAGACCACTTGTGGTCAATTCACCAGATGGCCCATACAAAAGAGTTCTACTGCAAGTCAACTACCTACATCTGTATCTTTATAAGTTAATCTAGCATTAGACAGGACAAGGCTGTACAGGATACGAGGAAATAGCCGTTACATGTGTTTCTCCATAATGCAATGAAGGAAAAGACAGCACAAGGCTGCGAAATACGCAGCAACACAAGACCATGAGACTGTAAAGGAGAATTGAGTCAGCGTTATTTCAACTGATGATGATGTGATTAGAAAAAAAACAGGCACCCCCCCCTGCCCGTGATTATCAAATGCTTAGGCTGGAACTCAAATGGCGATAAGTCCACACCATAATTGGTGGGACTTTCAGTGGTTTGCCATGTTCACAGACTATATAAGCTGACATGGAAGACAGATTACAATGGAAATGCTTGAAAAAATATCACCGTTGTTGAGCTAATACATGAAAATGGATCAACGTTGACGTAGCGTAACAGAAAGTTAGGGGATATCACGGAACATGGCACATTAAATTCACACGCATGGTAGAACGATCTATATTTACATCATATTCATTAGTTACATCGTATCAGGATCGTATGTATTCATTAGTAATTCGTTTTTATTCATGACATGATGTAAACCAGAAAACAACAAAAACAAACATTTAAAATCTTAAAATATATGATCCCTTCACATATATTGATAACTGCCTTTCCTACCTCCCGAGATCTCTATTACATTTACATCCTTTACTACATCTTCATTACCCCACTCCCCTGAAGTGATGACGTCACTGGTGTAATTCCGCCCACCCCGCGGTGCCACCCCTGAGTCGATGGGCCATTAGCCAGCAGCCGCCCCCGCCTCGGCCGGCGGCGGCAGTGGAATAGTGTAGTACAGTCAGATCTGGTTATCTCGAATGTGCATGGGCATCGTTAAATGTTGGAGAAATTGGAAAGAAGTTGGAAAATATTTGAGATATCCAACTGATATCTGGACATATTTTGATTTAAAGGAAAATGAAGCTAACATCGGGATAGTTGAAAATTCGAGACAAGCAATATCTAGATAGCGAATTTGTATTGTACAATGGAACATACAGTTTTAAATGATTGGTGTCAGTGAGGTCAATATCCATGTGCTGATGCAGAGGCAGGTAGTAAAACAGCAAGAACCTCAATCTGTGACCCATAAATTAGACCACTCACAATAAGGCTCTAAGTGGTCTGGGTGTTAGTTAAGAGGTCGTCTCTTATAAGTAGTTTGAAGTGGTGTCTCAATGAGTTTTTGGAACAGGAAAATTGTATTACTTGCAATAAGGTGGTCTGTTTATAAACGTCTCATCCATTGGAGGTTACGATGTATGCAATTCGGAAATAGCCAGATGTGGTCGCTTTAGATAATGCCTTCATGCAAACATACTGTAGGTTCTTCTCAAATACACAATTTGCCGGTGAACATTATGACATGTTTGCATTGTGAAGCACATAATCACGGGAATGTGATACAGGAATCACGCACGCACGCACACACACACATACAGAAGAGG
>CM032663.1:2196927-2217679 GCA_019095985.1 Streblospio benedicti
ATTCGATATAAGCAATGTTGAGATAACAAGTATCTACTGAAGGGGAGATTATTTTTGTACACACATAACATTATCATTACTTGATAGTTGTGGTTGGTAGCACAACAGACGACTCCTATGTGCTGGAATAGGCATAAATATCACATTCGTTCCAAATTATACTATTATCCCCACTGGTATTATTCTGGTCTCACAACCTCGTGAGTTCGAGCTCCGCCAGGGCCTTTTGATGTAGTCAAGTGGAATCTTAGGGTTGTGAACAAAACCCATCTTCATCTATGTTGGTCGTGGTAGAAACATGATTGGTGGAAAGATGTGAAAGATAGCGACAGCTAAAATTAATTCACAAGCACTGGGAAAAACATATGAAGTTATTACTGTAATTGTTAATTGTTCACTACACTCCCTCGCAACTCGTCCACACATGGGAGTACAATTAATACGGTAGAACCTCATCATTGAGACCACACCAAGGGCTGATCCTGGTCTCAAAAGAAAGCCGGGTCTCTTTATGGAACCTTATATTGGTCTCTTTATGAATGCTAGGGACCGCAATTAACGGTCTTATGATAGAGGTAGTCTCTTTATAGGGTTGTTCTTTAATTGCAGTCTCTTCTGTAATCACACAACTAGTTTCACTTCATTATAGAGGTGGTCACATTAGAGAGGTGGTCTTAATTGGAGGCTCCTCTGTATTATTATGAAGTGTAATGTAATGCGTGCTTACCCCCCCGCCCCCCACCGCAGAGAGAAAAACAATAAAAATAAAACAACCGAAGTGTCACACACGTTTATTAAAGGTAATAATACTCATTGTATAAATGTGATCAAGATATATAAAAAACACTGTTCCATTTAACAATCATAGCATTGGTTTAAATAATGATTTTGCGTGTTCACTAATCACTCCTCCGCAGGCCGCCCTGGACACGGAGCACTTCGCGCGCCACTGCTGCCACTCCTGCCAGGACTTCTATCGGCGCCGCAAGAGCGCGTGGCGATACGGCCGCCACCCCGACCACTTCTACTGAGCGCACACTCACGGACACTGGGGGCTTGACATTCATACTTTTGTGTTATCCTATTACATTGAGCTTGTTGTTTTTTTTAGTGAAAGCTCACTGGAAGCGTTCAGTCATTGTCATGACCCTTTCTTCTACAATGCCTAGTAGTCTTGATGAAAGCGTGGTGTGATGATGGCGACCCCCGAATGTTCTCGTAGATAGCAGAAAGTTTGCATTGTGAGAAAAAGGTTGTGAGAGTGACCGAAAGCTTCAGATGAGCTTTCACTTAACAATGTAAATCATTTTAAAAAGTGGAAACTTAAACAAATGAACATCCAACATACGCAGTGTAGGGTTTTTACATTGATGAAAAAGTACCTTGCTATTCTGTACAGTAGAACTCGTTATCTCGATGATGTAAACAGAGTAGTCTATTGATTATTTGAATTTCTAGTACCAAAAATCATGGTTTAATCGGTATGTCAACTCTAAGCGCGTACAATGGGATTGCGCACATTGAACACACGTGAAACTCCTCAATATGTGTTTACAAATCAGATTTTGAAATTATCAAGTAGCATGTAACTCCTGACTTACTTGAAATAACTTAGTTGGAGTAATTCTTGTGAGTTACGGGCGACATGATGCCAATTACGCGCCTAGTGTTGACATAACTATTAAATCTAAACTGAATTTTGGTACCAGAAATTTAGATGATAAACAGAACAACTTTGATTCGCCAGAGTTATTTAGAGTTACCCAAATGGTTTCACCCCGTTGAGCCGTGAAAATGTTTAGTAGCAAAGGAAGAGGAAACAAAATGACCTCCAAATTTTGAGGTGTCCTGATGTCGGCAATATTATAGTTTAATAGAGTGTCCAGATGACGCTGTTTTACAGCGTGTAATATATTGGAAATCACAGTGAATTTGCAATTATCGTTTGTTCGGATTATCGTCGATGGGATGATGTCAGTGATAATCAGTTAGTGGTGAATTTTTAAATTATCATTCATGAAATCATCTCATACTTGAAAAAAAAAAATCTCCGTGCTAAATATAAGAAACCTGCTTATTTTTTTTATAGGACACTAACTTTATTTTACTATCTGTGTTATTAAATATTATTCCCCGTTATTGCTCTTACTAATATCAATTATATTGGTTTCTGTAACACGTTATTTGACTTGTTGTTTATTACGTTACATTCACAGTGTCAACAAAATCATATTAAATAAAAAAGTAAGGTTTGGTGGATTGTGAAACTATATGAAATGCACCTTATTGTCGTGATCTTCATTGTAATTTTTTGTTATATACAAAGAACACGCAAGTACTGTAGAAACTCGTTATCTTAAAGTTGTTAGAAGAGTATAATGCAGCAGGTAGCCAATATTTGAGACAGGCAAATAATGTTATTCATGATAATAAAGTTGAGAACCTGGAGATAACAGAAAATTTGACACAAGCAATGTAATGATCACGGGTTTTTACTTTCTAGAACTTTCTGCTTTGTTGAAGTTCATTCATTTGTTTTGTCTGGGATATAAAATGAAATAAATTTCAGAATTGGAAAATCTAGACATTGCTCAAAACTAGCCAGGACGAGGGGGGGGGGCACCAACTCTCACACCTGTACGACTCCATCATGACAATGGGAATTGGCTCGGTCGACATCCGCAGTGTGAGATTCTGAGGATGGACATAGACATTTGTCTGAAACTGTAGATATTAAAGTAAATTCAGTGTTGTGATTGAACAAACATGTTGATTTATCACAGTATAATTACATTATAAAGATCTCACAAATTTTACACTCGAAGTGAATAATTGACAAATAATAATGAATATAATTTCTGCATGCACAGCAAACATTTTCACAACACACAAGTCCGACCTATCTTGTGCGCCTTACATTAGAATGCCCCATAAAAATAGCCACAGTATATTATTACAACCCCGTAAAAATAGAATTGATTTTTTTATATTTTAGCACCCACAAAAATACACAGTTCTAAAAGGAATTTTTTGGAGCCACTCTATACAGTCCTGAAATTTGTGCCTGCATTATGCATTTCATCCTTTTCAAGGAGTCCTCTTCAGACGAACCTATATAAAATGGAGTATAGCTCGACAACAGCATTCAAAAATGTTCGAAAAGTGTTTCAAATGTTTCATATGTGTAAACTTTTGTTCCAGAAGTTTGAATAATCCCAATTATTCAAATTATTCTATTTGTTCATAGTATGATCCTATTAAAATGATTGATTTTGTTTCCAAGTGTTCGAATTATGCCCCTACAATTGTATCAAATGTTTGAATTGTTCCAAATGTGATCTTCCAAATGTTTCAATTACGTACCAAAAGTTCGCCCGTGTTTCAAAAGTCTTAATTGTGTTTCAAACGTTCCAATCAACTAAGAAAATTAAGGCGATCGAACATTCAAGATTTTATATCTTCTGTACGGCTTCTCGAATAGCAGTTTCTTTGATTTTGTCATCCTTGGACATTTCAGAACTCTTTAAGGTTTTTTGATATATTCCATCACGTTATCTTAATCTTTGCACTCTACTGACAAGTGCTCGACAGTGTTGTTGGTCTGAGTTGGGAAAAGGACATTTGCACCAGTGATGTTAAGAATCAAGCTCAGAGGAATCGATAGTATCTTCAAGCTCCAAGTCAAACAAAACTTCACTGTGGTCAGTATTGGACTTATCAAGGTCATCAACATGGGTGATCTTTGAACGTTTTGTTCAGAGTTCTGTGCTTCTGAAATTGCATGCATGTTAAGGTGCACATGCCTTGAATCTACTACACGTTTGGTTAATTTGTCATATCTGTACGTGGTTGCTGTCGTCACCATACGATCATTAGTAAAATGGACAACATCGAAGTTATAATCACTGCACTCTGAGTACAAATGGCCATAGCACTGGGCATAGATTACCTGTACTTTCAAAGGTAAATCCATGCATGCTTTAGATCTTGTAGAAACAGAAATTTTTTTCACGTATCGTAAGAAAGTATCCAAAGGGATTATCTCTTCTGCATCACCTGACCCTTCAAGAATAAAACCACCGGGACTTCCGTGACCATTAAATACGATAACTAATTGGAGTGATCGGGATGAAAAATTTTCAAAAAAGTTTTGAGTTTTTGATTCTAGCTCGCTGTATGTTCTTACATCACATATCTCTTTATTTTTAGAATCTTGTCTTAAAGCAGGATGTACCTCGCAGAAATCATCATATTGCCATTTTCTAGTCTGAAGATCTTGTTCAATGGTAAACTGTTTGCCTTTACGAGGCGCTATAATTAAGAAGAAAGACTTTTGGAGCAGGTCTTTATACTCATACATAATATTATTAGCCCTTTGGGTAGAATCCGTGCCATTTTCACTTTCAGCATTGTCTCTGAGTTCATTTCCGTTTTCAATCATTGCAGTGGCTATTTTACGCGCATCTTCCTCTGCGTAATGTTTTTCATTCAGAAGTATATAAAGTATTCTTGCTTTATAGCACTGACAGAGTTGGCTTTCAGCATTTTGAGTCCAT
This sequence comes from Streblospio benedicti, assembly GCA_019095985.1. Classification (NCBI taxonomy): domain Eukaryota; kingdom Metazoa; phylum Annelida; class Polychaeta; order Spionida; family Spionidae; genus Streblospio; species Streblospio benedicti. The sequence continues at coordinate 2,201,484 of CM032663.1, forward strand.
TCTTTATCATCTTGTAAGAACTGATCCAATTTCACTTCATGGGGTACTACCGTTGCAGCATCAACGACACTAAGAGAAGCCATGTATTTTATTCCTACCTCTGATTATTGCCACCTGAAGCGAGAATAAAGAAACGTATAAACAATTTTCGCACGATAGATTTTCAGGGTGATTTCATGGGTTTTGCAAGCTCGATCGATGTTTTTGGCAACCTTTAGATATTTTAACTTTATGTTCGAAAATGCTCAGCAAAATTAAATAAACTTGATTTAAAAAAAATCTTTGGCACTTATTTTATACAGCAGTTAAGACGACACAACAACAAATACTAAGAATAACGATCGATGGCGAACATGGAAAAAACCCTACAAAAATGAAGTATTTCAGTGTGAAAAGTCCGTGTAATTAAGCATTTTCACTAATGACGCATACAAAAATACTTCCTCATAAGAGTTGTTTGATAGTCTAGTGCTTGTCACTTGTCAGTTGTGTATGAGTGATTTTTCTGTAGTTCTTAGGGATGATGTACATTTTGTCACATTCCGCAAAAAGTGGAACAGTGTTCCACTTAGGGGATTTTTCCTGGGGGGGGGTCGGTCAAGTTTTGGATATTCCACTTTTTGTGGGTCTACTATTTTATCTCACGCTCTTAAACTTTTCATATCAGAATTCCACTATTTACTATTTAAATGTTGCATTAAAACATTCCTGATATATAATAAATATTATTTTATGGCATATATAAGTAATATTTGAATAAATATCGCTAAACACTGTGTAGATATTTTTGAATTATGACACACATTTGATATTTCCACTTTCGGGGGGGAGGGGGGGTCATGAAAAAGAGAACACTGTTCCACTTTTTGCGGAGCGTGACAAAATGTACATCATCCCTTACCTAATTCATCAGTGATTGGTTAAATAATTGAAATTCTCCAAGTACATCCACGTACACACAACCAACGGACCATTCAGTATTTGTGACAGGGTGGGGTAGGAGGATTTTCCAAAATTGCTGTGAAAAAATTAATAGCCCCCTCTCAAACTCCTGTGAAAAAATTGGTAACCCCCCTCAATTTCATGTGACAAAAATTGATGACCCCCCCCCCCCGACCCCCAACAGTTAACACATTAATTTAGTACAGAATCTCTAAAAAAAATATGGGTAAATTTTATGTGAAAAAAATGATAGCCCCCCTCAAAAGTGTGTGAAAAAATTGATAGTCCCCCCTTCAAATATTGTGACAAAAGTTCATGGCCCGTCCAAAAATCCTCCTACCCCACCCTGTCATAAATACTGAATGGTCCACAAACATGATCCATGCGTTTATTAGAATTTTAATCATAGCAGTGTGACCGCTCGTTTGCCCAAGAAAGTGCCTATGCTTAATATAATCTATCCCATGGAAGCTGCTCGATCCTTACTATAAAATGAACTTATTTGTCTTTTCCCCTATATCATGACTAATTTCACCAAACAAATTAAAGTAATCATGACTTGCATGTCACATGGAATAAAAACTATTGGCTAATACGTGAGACCAACCGGGAAGCTATTTTACATGAATCTTCCATTTAGTAGGCCCTAAATTTCAGATGATTACGTATAAATCATTTACAAATATTAGAGTTGTGGATTTTTGGCAAAAAAAATGTTATTTTCTAAATCACGGAGTCACAGGATCCAACCACAAGGACCCACACGATCAAGTAATTATAATTTCCATCATTAAAACTATAGGAGCTCTTAGTGTTAGTAACCAACTATTGTCAAATGAGGATTTTTCGGGGGTGAAAAATTGATAATTTAAGTGCTCGAGGCGGATTCAGTCGGATCCCTTCAGGCCCATACATGATACATGATTTCGATCCATCCTGAACCATGTATGCTTGTGTCCCAGATCGGCCAATGGATAATATTTTAATTGCATACACATGGCTAGTCACTGCAGCGATACAGCAAATAAAAAATACAAACAATTATTAAAACGATACAGCAAATAAAAAAATATAAACAATTTCTTTAAGTATTACTTTCTTACCCGCTATCCAACACATACATGTACATTAACACACACTTAATAATTCGTATTTGCTGTTATACAAAGTGCTTTTCACACGAGGCTAGCGAGAAAACAAAGAGTCTGGAAACCAGCAGGCGATATATATCGAGCATACAGCGAGAGGAGAGCCAATTTTTTTTATGTATAACCAACTTCCAATAAACAATAAGAAAAAAGACCTGTACTTCACTATATCACAGCGGTGATTAGTGCGGAACGACCCCAAATCAGGCCCATAGGAAGGAAAATGAGGCCATTTAAAAGTTTTGCTCAATAATTATGGATTTTCTTTTTTCCCCACAAATGATTGGTCAGGCCATGATTGAATTATTGCATTATTTTTTCCACACACAAATTATTGGTCAGGCAATGGCCTTACCGCCTTCGTCCTTCCATACGGGATTGTGAAACCATACAGCAAAGCGAATCAGCAATAAGAAAAGAAGAATATTAAAATACTCTTCATTTAAAGTATGTGAAAAGCCCAACTTGTACATCATTTCCGATAATACATAAACTCACTGATTTCTCATCATACTGCGACTATTGTTCAGCAACGTTGCTCACTAGCCACATTAATCAATCTGTCAGCTAGCACTAATTCCCTGCACCGGCAGCAATTAGCGTTCTAGCCTAGCACCATGGGCGAATATCAACATCAAAAGCTGTTGAATCCATCGTCTTTGTTAAACGATGGGCAAGTACTAAAATTTTATCAAAAATTGCACAGACAGGGGGAGACAAATCGTTAACCAACATTACTGGTTTGCCGTCAACGATACAAATCTGAGTATCATCTGAAATGTTTCACCAGAGAGTGAATTATCTTAATTTGTTCATGTTTGTAACCTGATTTTCATTTTTCGTTGTGTCCCTGTATTTTACTGGATTGTAATTCATAAGCATCATAGAACTATTCAAACCATCTGGCTATAGACTGATCTCAGCGTTATAACCATAAAAAGTATACACATTTTTTTTTTTTTCTTTAAAGAAAACTGATGCAAAACTCAAAAGTTTTGCAGAAACATTCATGATATAGAAACCATAGATTGGTACTAGCTATAAAAAGTTTGGTAGACCTTTAATATTTTAAGTTTAACTGGAGTAGTACTGGACATTAAATACAAATTACACATACACTGTAAATTTTGTGAATGGTTACTTGACCTAATTCAAATCCTTGGATTAAAAGCCTGTGATTGGTCAGAATTTTTAATGAGCAATAGTTATGCTTCAGAGGTCACATCTTGACATCTGATACTCAGTGTCTCAACCCCGGCAGCAGAGCAATCAAAACAATCATTGCGTCATGGTGACTAAATGCACGCTGAAAGAAACCATATATGCATTTACATAAACGAATGGAGTCATTCGAAAGGCGTAATGACTATTTACACCATGATGTGTCAACAAGGAAAGACATACATCGACGTATGACCAAAACAGGCTACTCACAAGACAAATGCACGAGCTTTCTGAACGAAATGAGGTGCATGTCATAGGCAAATCCGGGGGTGGGTGTGGGTGGGTCGCACACTTTCCCACCAATACGTGGGTTTAGTGCACGCGATCTCTAGCGAACATGTCAAAAAGTGTATGAAAATAAGGTATTTTGGTTCGAGGAGGGGGGGTTGGGGGTTGGGTGTGTGTGTAGGTGTGTGTAGGGGGGGGGGGTCATTAGATATGTCTATGAAGGCACTCTTACGTCCTGCATGTATTGTGTAACTACTAATGGGTCAGTTCACAATGCAAACTGTTATCATCTCATTTATCTTTAAAATTATGTTCATGGAAGAAAAAACATTTTTAATAATTTCTTTATTCCCATTCTACTCTACTCTTTATTTTTCCATCAAGACACTCGCACTTAAATAGATTTTAATTGGCAAAAGACCACTCGACAAAGAACTTGATTTGAAGGCAATTTACATGTATTCACCTTATCACACACATGATTGAGCAACAGTAGGTTCAGTTAACACCCAGGGGCTTTATCTATTGTACCCGGGGTGTGGTGGGGGTCATATACATCGGACATAGATAGGGACGTGTTTCTGGGACCTGACCCTGTAAAAACTGCCACAGGGCAAAAACAAAATGGATCATTTTCAGGAGCTTTGGTACCATTTGTTTGTTTGTCCTCCATGTTTTAACACTTAGGGTGGGGTGCTACACGACAAGGTGCTGATTTAACACTTAGGGTGATGATTGTTTACCACCTTGATATCACTCTCATGGATTGCACTCTGCCTCAATGTGTTATGTACAATCATAGACCAATCTATGTATGGTATTTTAATCAATGTATTCTCAATATCAAATATGTGCATAAAATTTTGATGATTTAATACCAGTAAACAAAATTAGAAGTGTTATTGAATTTGGTATTTGTTCTTGTCGGTAACTTACAGAGATCCATAACTATGGCTAAACACCACCTTTGATGGCTGCTATAGACCGTTCCATATTCTTGGTAAGCTGCTTGCTGAACCTGTCCAGCGTGTGATCCACCACCGTGCTATTGAAAATCTCTGCACACTTTTTCTCGCCAAAGTTGCACTTCTTTCTGTAGTGGTGGCTCATTGCCACGGTGACATTCACGTCCACTGTCCATCTCTGCGGTGTGAATGAGTTTTTGTAGCGAATGTAGCAATAGTGGTTGAACACAGATACGCAGCGGCGAGGGTCGATGAACGACTTGGGTGCGAACAGGTAGGGACTCTCTTGCTTACTGCGCGCTGTGTAGCGGAGCATGACAGCGCCTGCAGGTGGAACTTTGTTGTCAACTGCGGCTGGCGGGGGCAGGTCCTGGAAGTGGTACACATTGCGGAATGTGTAGGACAGCCAGGGCTCACTCAGTTTCTCGTCCCGGTCGATCCTGTCCAGCAGGGCGTGGTAGGAGGTGTCCTGTGCCGGGAGGATCACCTCGTCAAAGTCCACAACCACTATGTAGCGGTACCTGCAATGACACCAAGAGGCCGTGCGATGTTATTGGATTCATAGGTTTCATATGCACAAAGACTAATGGAGGTGCTAAACACTCTTTGAAAATGACATTTTTAGGGTGAATAAGGGAGGTTGCATGCCCCTTCCACCCCCTGGACCTCCCTAAGACATTCAGTAACATTAGAAAGTAGGAAAAAGTAAGAACTACCTGTACATGTTGCGGAGCATACAGTCATTGAGAGAAGCAGGACTTCCCATCTTGGCCCCCTGAACACTGTAATCAGGTTTCGGGGGAGGCATCGGGTGAACTCTGGTGATACAACAATTAGCTGTTAATAAACTTCAATTTTTGCCCGTGTAATCATGCGAATAAAAAGTATGGACCTGTACACAATACAAAGGTATATTTGTGGAGTTGTTCAAAAGAGCTAGTTGGCTAAACGGTGGATTTTGTCACCTGAGCAGGCCAGTGCGCTTGTAGTGGTTGAGCACGGCAGCCATCTTGGGCGTCATGGTCGCATTGTACACGTTGATCTCGGTGACCCCCAGGAGGGCGTGAAGCTCCGCCCACTCAACGAATGTCTCCACTGGCGTCTGCAGTGAGAGCAGGTGGTATGGGAGGATTTTACATTTTGCATGTAGGTTTGATAAAAGCAAAACGATAGCCAAAGACCCACTGTTTTAGGTACAATGGGGACTGATTTTATACGACGATATTTCCTCAAGACAAATTTACAATCTTAGACTGAAAACATATGGATGTTGTGTACTTTTGCAACAAACTTTTGAAGCAAATGGTCTACTCGAATTGAAATGAATCATAGGTAGACCCACGGGCAGCACGGGCTGGCTGCACGGTCTTTCACCAACAAAATATTTCAGTTTTATGTTTTCTTTTGGCATGTTCAATATCAATCATTCATGTGAAACCCATTAAGTGTGCCCACCCCCCTCTTGAAAAAAATTGGAGTGAATGGTGCTCTCTACAGAGCTTCCGGGACCGTCCGATAGAAATGGTCTTATTAAGGAGGTGGTATGTTTATAGATGTTGTCTAACTAATATACTACAAGAGGGGATCAGCTAATTCTCACTAACACAGACCTCTCCGAATGCAATGGCGACACAGACTCCAAACTCGTGCTGCCAGGGCGCACGGACAGGCCGGTAGACTGGCAGCAGGATGGTGGAGGCGGCGCACCGGTCAGTTCCCGCGCTCACGGACACGTGGGAGGGCACGGGCCATGCGCCGTGCGGCGGCACACACGTGTACAGGTATTGGCCGTAGTGGACGCTGTGGCCGTAGTGAGTGCCAGCGCGTGTGGTGTGGCCACGACCTGTCTGCGTCACTATCACGGGCGTCACCTGCAAGCAGTTGGAGAGATGAGGTTCTTTGTACTATAGTTTATGTACCATAGTATGTGCACTGTATAGTATGTATTATGATAGCAGCAGATGCAGGATCCTATGGGGGTTGCCTGGGGCTGGCGTGGTGGGTCATCTCCATATGCATATGGAACTCACATTACAACCCAATTTGTCAGGATCAGCCGAGATAACGAAAACCTTTGTTTGGGACTAAGAGGCCAGAATGTGCTGGTGTAATAAACAAGTGGTGATTGGATTACTGTGATCGAAAGTGAGATGATGCACATCTGGAATATACAAAATGCACTGTCTCTATTACATTATACGTTTGATGAAGCGAGGGGAGCCGAAATGGCCACTTGGAAGAAAGCAAATGTTCATAGCACTGCAGGTCTTACCTGGGGGCTGCTGTATCCATCATACCACAAATGGCACCACAAGCTGTTATCAGAATACCCGTCGGCGGTAACAGCCTGGATGCGGATGCTGGGCAAGACTCCAGTGGCGGGGCGGTCATCGTAAAATGCTGAGTACACGAAGATCTCATGACTCACATTACCATGCACCTACAGCAAGAGAAGAGCTGCTTACAGCGTAGAACCATTCACACCATTCACCGACACTGACCTTCGCTTGGTATGCATATTTTTGTTATTGTGTTGTGTTAACGTTCACCTTTTTGTATTCACTCAGGATTAGAGTTGTCAAGTTTGAATAAAGATAGAAACCATGTACGTTTATTCCATATATCTTAGTAACCACATTATAATATAATATCTTGTTGTGTAAAGCTTTGCATATAAAATGTTTCAATGTTTCATAATGCTAGATCATACTCCCCCAGTCCTACCCTCCCAACCCCCTCACCTGCCAGTGGGTGTGGGCCGTCCTTGCTCGGGCCGGCCGGCGTGTCTGAGGGCAGCCTACAGCAACACTCTTTGCCAACAGCTTCTGCACGTACTGCAGGTCTGAGTCCTGTCCTTCTGTATCGAGGCTGGCGTTATCTAGGTCTGTCCGCAAACCTGGCTTACTTCTCGCTACCACTACGGAAACATAGAAGAAAAAACCTCAGTAAAATTCATTGAACGTTAAACATTGACATTGGCGGGTCAAAACGTTTGTCCAGCAGTGTAGCACATCCATTATTTTGCAAGGGGGTGGGCGCGTTATTTCCTTGGACATTCACTTTTCTATTGGACATTCGTAAAAACGTTTCCCCCCAATAGAATAGGACATCTATTTTTGCAAGGGGGGGGCTTTAGTACGCTGTGTAGCACATCCATTATTTTGCAACTAGCGCGCAGTGACGGCTAGTGGTGCAAAACGTGAATTTGGCGACAAGAGAATTTTAAAATTTCCAAGACGCTAATTTCGATGCAGTGTCCGCAAACCAGAATCACCAAGTGACTTACATTGGTTGGTATTTGGTCTTCTGTTTGGCGCACATCTAAATGACACCCAATTTATGTCACTTGGTGATAGAAGCCAACCAGACATTAATAATTGAGTGATATTGCGTGAAACTCCACACTTAACAGTATACTAATTCGCACACATTGTCGCCCAAAGTCGCGGCGCTAGTGGACTCCTAGCATTACCACTTAATCTGGCAACTTCACTGATGAACCCCCAATCGAACAGTTAGAAATGCCCATATCCTAATTATGTTGCTTGCTTTTACAAAATACAAAACATCCCATCAAATAGTTACATCAAAATATTACAAAATGTTGTGTATCCCATCAAGAAAAAATAAGCTAACAATTTACACTTGCCTTGGAAGAAAGCAATCTTGTTATTCATGCGCCTCGTAAACGCTGCAGGATACCATATTTCGATTGTAAATAAAGGTATTGTCAATATTCCAAACACAAATAAACACTTTTTCAATTTTCCCATGTTAAGACTATGAAGAGCAATATGAGTTTAAGCGTATTAGATATTGAACCTGTGATCTGTTTAACAACGTGTATATAATATATATCACGTCTGTGGTGAGTTTTGATAAGGGTACTCCATGAGGTAGAAGTGAAATGGCGAAACATCAGTTTTTGAGCCAATTCGACCATAAAAAGTCACAAATCCAGCAATCCAATGTTATACATGTAGTAAGATAAATGGAGATTCAGCTACAGCTTGCTTAATCAAAGAAATTGAGAAAGTCAAATTAATAGATACAGCTAGTGTGTGCGAGAATTCAATAGCTCAGAGTTCAATTTATTGCAGCTATCATCAATCAAATAACTGAATGCAAAACATATATTCTAATATTAATATACTGTATACCATCTGCTTCGGAGCCTGTATTCATCCTATAGATTTGATATGAATGTAGCGTAATAATGATATAGAGGTTTCCTCAAAATTACATTTCCATTGATTGATTTAAGACATCTTATTAAGATTTATGAAAACTCGCAATTCAATCAACGTGACGCCCCAACCAACATCTGAAATGTTTCACCAGAGAGTGAATTATCATAATTTATTCATGTTTGCAACTTGATTCTTAATTTTACGTTGTGTTCTTGTATTTTACTGGATTGTAATTCATAAGCATCACTCAGGATTCGAGTTGTCACAAATTTGAATAAAGATAGAAACCATGTACGTTTATTCCATATATCTAGCAATCACATTATAATATAATATCTTGTTGTGTAAAGCTTTGCATATAAAATGTTTCAATGTTTCATGATGCTAGATCATACTCCCCCAGTCCTACCCTCGCAACCCCCCTCACCTGCCAGTGGGTGTGGGCCGTCCTCGCTCGGGCCGGCCGGCGTGTCTGAGGGCAGCCTACAGCAACACTCTTTGCCAACAAGTCCACGCGTTTTGAACTTGCTAATAGCAGAAAATCAGCCGTATGAGATATATGGATATTTCACAGGTAAAACATACTTTCCTTATCATGCGATATTGCAAAATTCTCAAAATTACACAAAACCGTACAAGTTCAGTGACATAATGTGAGTGTGAACGAAGCTGCAGCGTTTGAGTTGGCTGAGCAACAACATGCGCTCCACCATGGGCCAAGAGCGAATGACTGCCTTGGCCCGAATGCATATACCAGGCCTACCAAACACATTCTATGAATAGAGCACATGGATAATGAATAATATATTAGTTTGGGGCTGTGCATGGGTAACATTGCACATATTACAATTACCAGCAGACGTTGTGATTTCTATTTGCAGACTGAGATTGAAAATCACCTATGAATATCGCGAACATGCATCACTGTTAATCTCTATAATCTAGAGTCTTGTATAGGTGATGAATATAAACGTTTATACCAGTCTTTAATGACAGAGGTTAGGCATATTATTGCATAATTAATACATGAATAATTACTCTACGTGAAAACCTCCATGGAATGGGTTTCCTCTGTTCCTTTTTTGTGCATTTTGACTTATATCTATGCCCAGTTGTCTTGGATGTTGTCTTAAAGAATATTGTACACTTGTATCACAGAAGAATACAATTTGGAAGTTTAATTTCCCAGTGATAATACTGGGCTGAACATTCATTTCAAGGCCATTTGGCATAGGAGGTTGACTTGTGTTACACTCACCAGGGTTTGCACCTTAGCACTAATCATACATTTTTTCCTGAATTTGTTTCCCGAATCATCTGCCAGTACATGTGGTAAATAGTAGTCTTCATAGGTAATCACCTAAGATTTTGCAAACGATTTGATTCTTGCAAAATGGCTCTGTACTTGTCTTTAGCCGGTATGCCAAACCGTTACATGATGTATTTTACCTAGAATTATAACTTATTTTCAATCAATGAATAATAGAGTCGGATTTATCATAAACAGGGAATGTATTACTTGTGTATTATAAAGGATTACATAAATTTATTCTGGGTCAATTTTATTCCCCCATATTCCTGATTGTCAACTACAATAGAAATTCATTTTGTATGTGTTAAACATTTTATCGCCATTATAGTACCGTGTGGCAACACCGAAACTACATGTACACGTATACATTTTAATATCTGTTTGTTCTATGTCTATGTTCTTTGTTATGTGGCATTGTTAGACAGCTGTTAGATATAGTCCGCGGGCTCCGTATATACCCCCCCCCCCCCCCCGTAGGAGTTTTCATAAACATGTTTTTTTTGTACCTTAGATACTACTCTTAAGGAAAAATGACGTTTGCCCAAAATATTTGATGGCGAAATATATTTTTCGGGGTCAAACAGGGGTCATCGGGTCAAAATTTCATAAAATTGCATTTATCTCGATTAATAACAAATTTAGAGTAAAAACTTGTATTGACTTTAGATAGGAACATGTGTATGTGGAATCCAAATTAAACATCAGATTTGACCTTCAACCTCTCCTTCAAGGTCAAACAGGGGTCATTGTGGTCAAAATTTCATAAAATCGCATTTATATCGATTAATAACAATTTTAGAGTAACAACTTGTATTGACCTTAGATAGGAACATGTGTATGTGGAATCCAAATTAAACATCACATTTGACCTTTGACCTCTCCTTCAAGGTTACATTAGTAGGTCAATTTCAGGAATTTTGTTCATTTTTGAGTTTACGAAAGAAATGAGCAGCTTTAAACATTTTATTTGCTAATAATCCATGATAAATTAGTTTTATTGATATAAGCATTTGTATTCTAGATTGGGATTACTTTTATGTTTTATTTTGATTAATACTTTATTAACTAATTATGCAAAAATATACGGACGGAATTAATATGATGGTAAATGCCATGGTTATCCCAGAGGTTGAACTAAGAAAATGATGATAAACCATTTAACCAGTTAATTTATTAGACACCCAATCATAGGAGTTAGCTTGTCTACTCTGATCATATTCATAAAGAGAAGCCATTGAAACTGCCTTTGAATATGTTTCATCAGATTACAGAAAACTTGAGGATGTTGGATTTTTAGTGAATGGTACCGTAATAGATTAATCTTGACCTACTAAGGTTCCTGCGCAGCCTGTGTACTTGTCCTTATGAAGTTGGTAAATCACTTGCATTAATTATGTTAATGTAGAGAGAAACTAAGAGTTGAACAACGTTGATCATTCGTAAAAAAACACTTGAGTAATAGTATGGACATTTCTGTTTTGCCTTGAACATATCTTTTCTATGACTGGCAACTAGAATAGAATATGTAGATATATTGGAATTAATTGGCTAGATGTAAGTATTGACATCAGAGGATTATTTCTCCAAGTTTATAGGACTATATCACATAGCTTCTCTCAGGACTTAAACCCTCGACCCTTACCACTGTGGCACCTATTCACAAAGCACTTAAGGCAGACCACCCGGGTCGGTCAGAATGTCCGAGTGGTCTAATGCGGCAGTTATACCTGTCTTAAGTGGTTGGTGAATAGGAGCCTCAGTACAGTGGTAGCGTATACTCAGGTGATACGGCTGTCAAACTCATTTAATAAACATTTCTAGTATCAAACAGGACGTGCATTTTCTCTATTCGTGGTACAATTCAATAAAGATCCAACATCCTCAAGTTTTCTGTAATCTAATAAAGCATATTCAAAGGCAGTTTAAATGGCTTTTTTAATATGATCGGAGTTGACCAGCTCACTTTGGTCAGAAATGGTTTATCATCTTTTTCTTAAGCTTATCTGTCTTGTTACTACTATACACCGACACAGATGGAATCTTTTCCTGCATATATTCTTGCATACTTGTCGCTGAATATTTATGTGTGTTTCTACATTCATCATGGTATTTAGCTTCTCTTGCCTTCAAATCTACATCTATCACTTTACACAGCATCCTTTCATAACTTCGTCTCTCTGAACCCTCTTTTAAGGTCTTCCCTGCAGTTTCTGTTTTACATGTCCAACTTTCACTAGAAAGAAATTTGCCAGGAAGAATTAATTCTGGAGTATTTTCACAAATAAACAGAAATCACAAGTGAATGTTATTGATAAATTTGATTTTTTTTTTCTTTATTGATAGTTCAACCTCTGGATCTTGATCTGATTTTCATTTTATTGCTTTTAGATATTTGAGATTTGTGAATTTGCTGTAGCATTCTTTGTGATAACCATAGCATTTACTACCATATTCAGTTGGTACACTTTTGCAAATTTCATCATAATGTTGTTTTAGATCCTTTAAACTTTGTCTCACTTCAATTGTTTCTTAATTTTCCCCAAACTGAATCTGATAAATTATCTATTTTGAAAGACTGCATACTTCTAAAACGTATGATGCATGATTTTATGTTGCCCTTTTTCCTTGTTTTGCATTGCTTCTTAGATTTCATTTTCACTGAATTTTCCATGATTTAGCAATGACCATTGTATTATATAGATGTATTAAATTTGTTGCTCTTTTTTGTAAGTTACACATTTTTTAGTCCAATGTCCAATCAAATAATACTAAAACATAACAAAATTTGAGAACATGCACTTTATGAAGATATCAATGATACTGATGCTGCCTCAAATTCTACCATTAAAAGTGAAACCCATTGATATATTAAACTATTTAGTAAAATATTGATTAAAATAAAACATAACGTAATTCCAATCTAGAATACAAATGCTTATATCAATAAAAACTAATTTATCGTGGATTATTAACAAATGAAATATTCAAAGCTGCTCATTTCTTTTTTCAAACACAAAAATGAACAAAATTCCTGAAATTGACCTACAAAAATGAACAAAATAAATTGACCTACTAGTGTAACCTTGATGGAGAGGTCAAAGGTCAAATGTGATGTTTAATTTGAATTCCACATACACATGTTCCTATCTAAAGTCAATACAAGTTGTTACTCTAAATTTGTTATTAATCGAGATAAATGCAATTTTATGAAATTTTGACCCGATGACCCCTGTTTGACCCCGAAAAATATATTTCGCCATCAAATATTTTGGGCAAACGTCATTTTTCCTTAAGAGTAGTATCTAAGGTACAAAAAAAATATGTTTTACGCTCCTCTCCTACGGGGGGCAGTGTTTCCGTTTGGCCATGCGGACTAATAGCCCTTACCTTGCTAAAAGCAATGGATAGTGTTGATTTAAACAAATTTAAGGGAAGGTTGCAACTGTCATGTTCTTTCAAAAAGGTGCCATGTCTCCGAGAAGGGGAGAGAGCAGGCAACCAAGACTGGTGTAGCCATAGTAATGATTAAATGATGCCGTTGTAATTGTTGGCTTACTTCATGGTTGATATTTGAGTCAGGGGTAGCTGCAGACCGGCTCCGAACAAAAAACGCTACTGAAAAGCGCCACTAGAACCCGCCACACGATTGGAAATGGCTATTCATACAGTCCTGTATATATCGAATAATGAATATTTGTAAAGTACTAATAACAGTTTCTAATAGTTATTCTAATAGTAATTTGTTGTTTATTGATATCATTATTATTATTTTCTGTGTTATGAACTGTTATGTAATAATTTTATTTTTAACATTTTGTAGTTATATTTTATGTAATATGGACTTTTAGTCTGATACAAATAAATAAAATAAATAAATTTTGCCATTTTCTAATATAAAGTGTATTCAGGGCCACACATTCATATACAAATGTACCCACTCTATTAGTTTGAACTGGAAAACAATTCATTTGAAAGAATTAAGGTAGCCACTGAACCAAGAACATTTTGTGGCTAGTTTTTAATATAAAGTGTAATGGGGGGCCCAGGTAGGCTGAAATGGGGTCCCCGCTAGGGGAGACAGAGGATTAATATACGTTTTAGACCCATTCTATTAGTTTCAAATGGAAAACAATGTATTTTAAAAGAATTAAGGTGGCCACAGTACCATTAAAATCTTGTGGCTATTTTCTACTGAGGGGCCCTACGTATGATGAAATGGTGTCTCCCACCAAGAGATACAGTGGATTCATATACTTTTGGACCCATTCTATTAGTTTCAAGCATAAAACAATGTATTCTTTAAGAATTAAGGTGGCCATTGTATCATTAAAATCTTGTGGCTATTTTCTAATGCAGGGGCCCTAGGTATGGTGAAATGGGGTCTCTCTCCAAGGGAGACATTGGATTCATATACTTTTGGACCCATTCTATTAGTTTCAAGGGCAAAACAATGTATTTTAAAAGAATTAAGGTGGCCACTGTACCATTAAAATCTTGTGGCTATTTTCTAAAGTGGGACCCCAGGTATGGTGAAATGGAGTCTCCCTCCAAGGGAGAAAGTGGATACATATAGTTTTAGACACATTCTATTAGTTTCAAGTGGAAAACAATGTATTTTAAAAGAATTAAGGTGGCCACTGTACCATTAAAATCTTGTGGCTATTTTCTAAAGTGGGACCCCAGGTATGGTGAAATGGTGTCCCCTCCAAGGGAGACATTGGATTCATATACTTTTGGACCCATTCTATTAGTTTCCAGTGGAAAACAATGTATTTTAAAAGAATTAAGGTGGCTACTGTACCATTAAAATCTTGTGGCTATTTTCTAAAGTGGGGCCCCAGGTATGGTGAAATGGTGTCTCCCTCCAAGGGAGACATTGGATTCATACACTCTGAGACCCATTCTATTAGTTTCAAGTGGAAAACAATGTATTTTAAAAGAATTAAGGTGGCCACTGTGCCATTAAAATCTTGTGGCTATTTTCTAAAGTGGGGCCCATTTATGGTGAAATGGGGTCTCCCTCAAAGAGAGGCATTGGATTCATATACTTTTGGACCCATTTTATTGGTTTCAAGTGGAAAACAATGTATTGTAAGCTTTTTGACTTGCTACACCTGCAAATAAATCTTATCCAACAAAATGCGTAATTGTACTAACCTGCGGGGTGCTTACAAAACCCCGTGCGCTATCCAGTTGGTTCGCTATTCACCTAGTAGGTGGACTGATACGTTTACCAGGCCACCTCCAGGTTGGATTGACGGCCCTCGCGCAGTCGTGGGAGGGACTTCGCACCAATGCTGGCGACAACAAGCCTCGTAATCCGCGTACAATTCACGTAAATACCAACTAAAGGTGCCCCCACACACATACAAATGTACGCGGGGTCTCCCTCCAAGGGAGACAGTGGATTCATATACTTTTGGACCCATTCTATTAGTTTCAAGTCTAAAACGATGTATCATTATCGCCGCCTCCGCCGCCGCCGCCGCCGCCGCCGCCGCCACCACCACCACCACCACCACCACCACCACCACCACCACCACCACCAGTTTTTTATTAACGTGCAGGTGCAGGGGTAACGTCCACATCAGTGGACCCCCTTCCAGGTAACTGACTGGCTGCACGCATGGCTGCTTGTACACCAGATCTCCAATTGGTTCTCTCATGAGGATCAATTGCAGAGAGACTCCAGTCTTTCCTATCCCTCTCTGTCACCTGTTTCCATGAAATCTTTGGTCTACCGGTTCCACGACTACCACTTACTTGCATATCCCATGCTGTCTTGATGGCCCCACTTGACCGTACCACGTAGCCATACCACCGGAGTCTTCTCTCCTTCAGAATGAGATCAAGGTCCTCAAGGCCAATAAGCTTCAAAGGCTTTCTTGAACTTGTGGTGGCGATGTCATCTGCCTTCATATTGCAGATCTGTCTGATCGTTGCCCTATCCTTGCATTGTAAACGTTTAAAGCTTGGCTTGCTTAATGGCCATGTTTTGCTAGCATGGAGCATGGCACTCTGTACACAAGTGCTGTAAAAATGTCCCTGCGTCTTGTGTGATAGGTGACGAGATAAAAGAACTGGCAGCAGCTCTTTGAACTGTTTCCAGGCGGTCTTCACACGAGTTGTGGTTGCAGCATCACAGCCGCCGGCAACAGAGAGCATGTCTCCCAGGTAGCAAAAACAA
>CM032663.1:2217779-2231561 GCA_019095985.1 Streblospio benedicti
CACAGAAATATCGAGTAGTATGCTTCTTCAAACCCGTTGCCGGCTCGCCGGGCCGTGAACCTTGGTAATTAGGAGACTTGGCCGAGGGCGGCAGCGAAAAAAAAATAATCATCTACGACAGAGGGAACAGCATTATGAAGAAAAGATCGAGCTGCTGGGAAAAAAAAATGTTAAACACATTTTGGAGCAGTATTTTTAATGGTAATAGTATAATCTTTTATTGAACTCTATGTAAATCATCTGTTCACACATGCCACACATGCCTCGCGTTTTGACTCATAAATCTCAAACGAGCGAGGCAACACGAATAAATTTTATTTTGATTAACATCTACACACTTTAAACTTTACAATGGTAATCATTAAATATTAAAAGAAAAACTGTCCAGTCCCACCATAAGGTACTATTTACATGTACATCCGAAAACGAGATTCATGGCACTTAGAACAGTGTCGGGGGAGTGCATATGGGACAATATTATTGGCGTGAACTGGTCTCAATTGAAAACTTGCTCTGTGAGTGTAGTACCTCACTAGGTGACATATTTTATTGAATCGTATTTCATTTTTGCTCAACTCTAGGTTATCGAACTATACCATAGACGAAATCAGATATCGGCTGAAAAACTACTACACGTTCTTCTTTGTGCGACATCCATTTGACAGAATATTATCTGCTTGGAGGGACAAACTAGTTATTGAAATGGACAAAACCAGTGAATTCTGGCACTTTGGAAACTACTATCAACAATGAATTCAAAGAATGATGAAAGTGCTTGACCCCTTGTGGGAGATGACGAGTAAGAGGGATTTGATCAACATTAGCATACCTTTTGTCGATATTATAAAGTATCTTCAAAAGGGAGGAGGAGATATCCATCTACAAGGGTCTTATAGCAATATGCGTCAGCCATGTGAGCTTGAATATGATTACATTGGGAAGATTGAACGACGGGGAAGGTCAGCAGACTTTCCCATTTTAGTGACTCAGTGCTTGAAGAACACAACATTACCCAATTGAAAAAGCAAAGTAGAGAAGACATCATCAACAAACTGGACACATACTACAAAATGATAGTTGTAAGACACCCGATTGTAAAACTGCTATCTGCCTACACGGACAGGCTCTCGGGTTCTAACTCTTTATATAACAAATTGGCTGACAAGATCAAAAAGACCATACGATCTGCAAACCAGGAAATGAAATCAATTTTGGCAGTTCCTGAATTTATTAAGTACTTTCTGGAATATGGAATTACGCACAGACACTTCACATCTTCTTCACAACTTCACACAGAACCACGGCAATCCATGTGTTGTGCCTTATGATTACATAGTTAAATCAGAGACAGGGACTGCTGATAAAGACTACATCACCAAAACCATTCTGTCTGGCAAAGTCGTAGCTGATGTTCATAACCATCGTGGAATTGATATAGTTTCCAGTGTACGTGTGCAGAGAGTCCACAAGTAATATTCAGATATTTTATTATATCCACCAAGCATACAGACGTTCACACATAAAGAATAAGATCATATCATTTGCTGTGCAATATATACAAGTGCTGGTCTTGTACTACTACAATACAATGAGTCTACTATCGGAAACCCTTATATAGCCTGGACATAGAACATTCGAGAAGCATCTATTAATAGTATAACCTGTATAAACCAGTATGTACCAATGTTGAGATGTCAAGGTGTGAGCCTGATTAATACATGTGCCTATGCTGCAAGTACAGTTTATAGTCAGCAATATGTGTGTGTATCAAACTTACAATACATTGCCAAGGTACATACTATGACAACCCCTTTCTTTTTTCACAAATTAATTATAGATGTAATTAATTTAGTAGCATGTACAAGGTTAATAACAACCACTAAAACATTACTATTTGAAGACTAAAAACAATACCGTTACAATCATTAAACACACATACACTATTGTTCTAACTGTGCACAAATTGCACTTACTGATATATAATGACATTTATGAATGACCTAGTTATACAATAATATAAAATGTGGGCTGGTGACAGTTCTAAATTTTCTATACCATATCTCACTACGGGCCTTCTAACTCTTGCCGATCTTCTTGGCTCCATGGGTGCAGGGGCATCACCTGCGGAGATACCTATATTAGTGTTTGGTTGGGAATTGTTGGACTTGTTGGGGTCACGTGTGGCTTTACATTCTACTGGGTTACTAGGTGTGACATATGCCATATCTGAGTATTCTGTAAATTGTCTCTTACTACGCTCCAGATCGTCCTGTATCAACCTCTCTATTGCATCCCCTTCCCTATGTTTCTTAGCTAGCTCTGGGCTCACTTGTTTTATGAACCTACGATTTCTTCTGACTATGCCACCACTACTTTTTTGAGCAAATAGGACCGGGGTTCTTCTGCTTCGCCTACCACTATAGCTGGCTCCCACTTGGATCCTTGGGACTCTTGGTACATGACTCTCATGTTGGGGAGTAGATGACAGTATTCTCTGTTTGTATTTCCATTGTATCTGTCAGCCATCTCCTTCCTCTTCTCCTCAAAATGCTCGTATATGTTGTCAGGTAGTGTTCTTTGGGCAGTTCTGACCGGAAACCTACCCCTAATCTGTCTTCCAAAGAACAGTGTGGCTGGTGATGGTATATTTCCATCTATGGGTGTTGTTCGTATGTCCAACATAGCCTCCAGAATGTCCCCCCCCACTGTTCACTGCCTTCTCCAGTATTGGCTCTATATACCCCACCATCCTTTCTATAAACCCGTTTGATTGAGGGTACCTGGGACTTGATGTCACATGCTCGATCTGCCAGCTTTCTGCAAACTCTTCGAATTCCTTGGAGCTGTAGCATGGTCCGTTGTCAGACACTATGACAGCTGGTTTTCCGTTCATGGAGAAAATTTCCTTCATAAACCTTATTATATCCTCAGACTTCTCAGACTTTGTCCTCTTGCAGTATGGCATTTTCGTGAATTCGTCTACTATGAGAATGAATTTGCTGTCACACATAGTGAATATATCAGTGTGAACTATCTCCCATGGCATGGTGGCATATGATCGCTCCCACATCACTTCTTTGCTTTGTGATTTTTGATACTTCTGGCACAACTCACAGCCTTCCACTGCTTTGATTATGTCTTTAGTCATGTTAGGCCAGTATAAGTTTTGTTTTGCCCTTAGTATACATTTTGTTTGCCCCTGGTGTGTTGCGTGTATTTCTTCAATATACGACCCCCGACACGCCTCTGGTATCACCAGCCGCTCACCATAAAATATCAGGCCGTCTTCACAGTTCAAGGCGTCTTTAATACCCCAATATGGTTTCAGCATGGTCGGTAGATTCGGGCCTTGTCCGGCCACCCTCTCATTATCTGTTCTTGTAGTGCCCTTAAGGTCTCGTCTTGCCAGGTGTAGTGCCTTAGCTTTGTTAACATTTCCGGGTGCTCCACTATTGCATGTATAGTATGCTCTAGGGCTATCTCGTCACCTTGTGTCGGTGCCACTCTTGACAGATAATCTGCAAATACCATTTTTGCTCCTGGTTTATATATGACTGTCACGTCATATGGCTGTATTCTTAGAAGCATTCGCTGCAATCTCGGTGGGCATTCACTCATCTGCTTGACTACTATGCTCTCCAAAGGTTTGTGGTCCGAGTAAACAGTGACATGTTTCCCATATACATAAGTGTGGAACTTCTCCAATGCATAAACCACAGCCAAAAGCTCACGCTCTATGTTTGCATAGCGTGACTCTGTATCGGTCAGTGACTTGCTTGCAAACGCAATGGGCCTGTTGTTCTGTATTAGTGCAGCTCCCAATCCATTCGAGCTTGCATCTACTTCCAAAACTGTTGGTTCTCGTGAGTTGTAATACTGTAATTCAAGGTCTTTATGTATTGCCTGCTTAAGATCATTGAAAGCTTTGTTGTGTTCAGCAGTCCACTCATAATGGCTAGACTTCTTACAGAGTTGCCGCAATAGCTTAGTTTTCTCAGACAGATTAGGGACAAACGGCGCCAAGTATTGTACTAATCCCAGAAAAGACTGTAGCTCAGAGACGTTTCCAGGTGCCGGCCTCTCATGGATGCTGTCGCACTTCTTGGGATCCGGTCTCATACCATCTGTGCTCCACAACAAGCCAAAAAAACTGACCTGTTTTTGCCTAATCTTGCATTTCTCAGACCTAAACACCAAGCCATTAAGCTTTGCACTCTGCATTAACCTATTTAATGCATTATCGTGGTCCCGCTCGGTACGACCATATACCACAAAGTCGTCTGCTATCCCTATGACACCACTCTTGGTGTCACTATGCACACGTGACAGTATGTCGTCCATGTGTTTTTGGAATATATCTTGGCTTACACATAGTCCGAATGGAAGCCGCACGAACTTGTACTTTCCCACTGGGGACTGGAATGTACATAAATCTGCTTTTTCATCCAGTCTGATACCCCAGTAGCCATGTTTTGCATCTAATTTGCTAAAAATCCTGGCCTCACACATCTTGTGTGTGATTTCGTCTAACGTTGGTGTTTTGTAATGTGTACGCTTCACCGCATTATTAAGGTGCCTGGGATCTAAGCATATTCTTAGCTCACCATTCGATTTTCTAGAAAAAGCCAGACTATTCACCCATTCTGAAGGCGTATTATCATCCACTTTCTCTATCACTCCAAGCTTTCTCATCTCTTCCAACTTTGCACAGATTTCTTCCCGCAGATTTATTGGGTATTTCCTCGGGGCTGCTACAACTGGACGGGAATCGGGCCTTAACTGTATGTGATATCTCCCAGGTAACTTCCTAATCCTTTGAAACACTCTGGATACACTCTCATAAGTGTTTCTACATTTTCTATTTCGGGCCCATAATTTGATGACCTAGACATTGCACCTAAATTATTCTTATTTGGTTCCCTACTTTTTTATTACTAATGGGATTACCTGTCTCGTTTCCTATTGTAGACACAAATATTTTATCATTTTCACTATGTTTTTTACTTTTGGTATACACATTTTTTTGATTTACATACACTCACAATTCCTAAAGCTATGCTGTCCTGACAGCTCAATATTGCTGTACCTACTGTCTTTACTACAAAAAATTTGCAATATCTCCAATCTGACTGTTCAAATTTACATTTTAGGCCAATAACCCCTTCCTGCTTTAGTTCAGTATGTTAATTTACATGAACTACTATTCAATAGCCTGCCTAACATGTGTTCATTAACGTTTGGGTATAACTGCTTTAGGCATCTATATGGTAGTACATTGCAGTTTGCACCAGTGTCACTTTTTACTTGAAAGTCATACACATTAGATGTTCTTGGACATTCCAAACTTAATTTACACATTATTTGGCTCATACCGTGAGACATGTCATTGTATAGTCTATCATAACTACTAACATCGTTCACTCTAAAAATAGTCTTTTTTTTACTCACATTGTCCATGTCCCGCACTTCCGCGGCGGGTGTGTCATCCTGCAGAACCTGCATGGGGCTCTTGCCGCTCCTGTGTGGTTGTTTACTAGCTCCACGACCTTCTGCTTATTGACGTCAAAGTGTGCACTATTCACCAGGGATGCCTCGTATGCTACCGCCATCTCTGCGCTTTTTTTCCACTCGAGGCCGTTCCCTTCGGCTATCAGCTTTTTACGTAGGCCAGGCCACTGTGTCCCCCGTATCAGCTGGAACGTGGCTGCTCTGTCCCGGCCTTTTTGTGCCTTCAAACTGTCCTTCATTCGCTTTTTGTCTTGATTTTCAACATGAAATCTTTCACGCTCTGATCTGTGGCTTGCATCATGCCGCACAACTCAATCGGGCTACCCACATATTCGCAGTGTCGGTCATGTATTCCTCAAATTTAGCCAAATATTTTGGAACTGTCCATTTTCCACTTATCTTCTGGAAATTCAGTTTTGGTCGTTGAGTGGCTCATCTATTGATTATTTTATGCTTCGCTCGCACGACCATTGGTACGTGCATTGCACAATGTTGTAAAAGCGTGTGACCATGAGACTATTCTCAACCCATCGTCCTTGGGCGTGTGTTGCACGACCGTTTTATCAATTCGCATGACATGGTCAACATGTATATATATACCTGTATAGTCTGGGACCTTCATTCATTGTCCAGAAGCTCATGAAATGGCAGGTGTTGGGCAAGCCATTCCTCATCACAAGGGGCATTTGCTACATCTTCAAATACAACTACATGAAGTCCAACAGAGACACGTTGACATATTGGCAATTATTATTCGTTTAAGGCAACGTTATCAAAGAAATAGACGACGTTGGTGGGTAAAGCCATGGATAGAAAGACGTATGTTATTCGGGCAGTACCATACTCTGATGACTGAGCTACAGAGAGAATGCAATGGTGATTTTGATATAATGATCTATATCATGTGATTTGAACCATATAAAAACCCGGTCAAAACGAGTGATTTGAAACAAAAGCATTAAAGTCTTGCTGCAGACTAAACCAACACGCAATCGGAAAAATAACATTTTACCACACTCATATTATAACTTTGGATATCACCAAAATGGGCATTCAGGTGACATGGAGCAGGATCCACGTGACGACCATGACCCCTGGGGCTGAGGGCCAGACAGGTGGTCCGCCAAGCCGTGGGCCATCGGGGAACTGGAGTGGCGCCAGCCACAGATTTGGTGGGCCAAAGCATTGTGCTATGGTTGGTGTTGACATATCATGGTATGTCATAAAGACTAACGTTCATAGCAAATTAGTAATCTGTATATTTATTCTTTCAATTTGTAAAAAAAGCTAATTCTGTGTATTTTTTTCAGATGGCCTTCCAAATGACTGCGCATTGCACAACCAAGTCATGCCTGGACAGAGTTCAGCAGTTGTCCTTTGCTGCAACGAGCTTGGCTGCAATAGCGACATTTGTTAACGACGGCAATAACAGCAACATTGCAACTCATCTGCATGCGATGAGAGCAAACATTTCCGCAAACATTTTCTTCAGTGGTTGAAGAATTGAATATCATCAAAAAGGCGTGCAACAATCAGCATCTGGATCTCAAAGATGAAAGGAAAAACCGGGAAAAAGAAATAACTGCTTTGAAAAAAGAGATAGCCACTTTTGTAAAAAAAACTTGCAGAGACGAATGCTTCGCTGCCCTCTTTCTCAAATATATTTGAGGAAGAGGCAAAGGAGGATGAAAAGAAACAACCAGCAGCCACCAGTCAACAGGCTCTTGAAACATAAGAAACTACCCTTAAGAATGAAACAGAAAAGAAAACAGAGCAGCCAACAAAGAAGTTTGAACTGTAACTACAATTTAGTTAAATTTTATAAATCATTTTAATCCTAACTCCTATTCAAAATCTAAGGTTCTCAACCTGCATTGTGCAGCATTTACACTATAACATATCACATACTGTTCCTAATATTTTGAGACCCACAAATTGTTGTCTAAATGTAAATAATAACTGCAACTATCTACCTAAGATAAACAAGTGTCACATTTGCAGGACAGTGGCCTCGCCTTCTCTGTTACTACTGCGATAAGTCTTGCATCAAGGATGAGATGATAAACCATCTTGCTAAATACCATGCAAACAGAAAACTGAGTATAAGGTGGCTTGATGAAGCAAGTTGAATATTGTAGAAGTGCCTGCATTTCGATACAATCTGTGGTCTTGTGAGCACAGTAGATTACTATGTACGTGGCAGTAGGTATCATTTTACGTATAATTGTCTTTCCCAACCACATTTGAGTTCTAATATATCAAATGTAAAATTTAATTAATTGTACATAAAAACTTTTCGAGACCTTTTCAATTTTTACAAACTTATTCAATGTACATGTTACTTCAAAAATTAAAATCCAAATGATATTGATTCATAATAAAAACAAAACAATACTTCTTAGGCTAAAGTACACACTGTCTAAATTATAGACACACACAGAGCCTAAATCTTCTGGTGCCAGCACAGATACTTCGCCACCATGGTGCAGATGTTCCAATTGTAGGAACATGGCTACACCAAGAGAAGACGTCTGTTGTGGCTGTTTGCCACAAAATTGCATTTCATTGAAGCCAGTAAGTAACTTTTTCATTTTATTATGATTCGGTCAAGTCCATTGACTCAAAAATGGGATGGGAAGGGGGGACAGTGGGGATAACAACAGGGGTATGAGGCATGCGTCATATCGACAATTTGTTCACTGGACACATGGAAA
Organism: Streblospio benedicti; assembly: GCA_019095985.1. Classification (NCBI taxonomy): domain Eukaryota; kingdom Metazoa; phylum Annelida; class Polychaeta; order Spionida; family Spionidae; genus Streblospio; species Streblospio benedicti. Next base: position 2,226,002 of record CM032663.1, read on the forward strand.
ACTTGGTGCTGCTAATAGAATTGTGATACCATCCTGTTGTGTTCTGAAAATCAGAGAACAATTTCCAAGTCAAACACGCTTGTATGCAGGCTATAAAGAAAATAGATATTTAGTATGAATTTTTGCTGGGAAAAGCTGTTCAACCTCCAACCCTGCAAAGGGCAAGTAACCTTTGTTCAGATATCCCACAACTTTTTGCTACAAATGTTCAAAATGGAAATCAATATTGTGTTCAAAACCATCGTTACTTATCAACTTTGACACACTTGCATCCGTTTGATTTTTATAAGTTTTGCAAATAATCGAAATTGCAAAGGCAATATATTTCATACTTAGTTTTAATCTTTACAGCAATTTCAAATCTTTGGTCATGAAGATACCTGCTCACAATTTTTCATAATATTGTCAGGGCAACTACATGTATGTTTCATTCAAGGCAAGTAAAATTTCTCAATTATGTGCCATGATGTAAGAGATCAGGGCAAATAACATGTTATTGCCATGAATCTCCAACACTGATAAAGGGATAATTCTGGTCTGTGCCATCGTCCAATCAGGCTGGTGGTTGATGAAATCAGCCTGGTTTTTGCTAGAATTCTTGGACGAATACAAATTGTGTATAGTAAGATACAAAAACATCAATCGTTGATCTGAGGAATGCAAGTAATATTAGTTGATGATTTTTTTCCAACTGCCTCCTGTAAAATCAGCTGCAACAGGAGACCTAGGATTCTATGCCTTCCAGAACAAATATTTCCACCAAATTGTACCTCACGTCATCGAATTGTAAGAAATTTATAGACAGGGATGAAGAAAAAAAGGTTAAAAATATCATTGGATCCAAAGAAGAAACAGGACAAGTAGGGAAACAGCAGTCAAGGAAACACAAGCATGAGTCCTCAAACTCAGCCTACGAAAACAGGCAGTGGACTGTTCAGTGCTCTGGGGCCATATTCTTGAAACGTGATAACAGTAGAGTGATAAAATAATAATAATATATACATATTTATATAGCGCAACCCTCCAAAAAATAAATGTTCAAGTGCGCTGCATAGAGGAAATGTCCTCAGCCCTCGGTGAACAGATGCGTTTTTAACATAGATTTGAAATCGTCCAAATTGTCTATTTGTCTTATATGGAGAGGTAAACTGTTCCACAACAGCGGTGCCGCTTTGCTGAAAGCTCGGTCCCCATAGGACTTAAGCCGAGTAGAGAGCGACCTGGTTTGTGTTGCTTAATAAGGTCTTTGAGGTATGAAGGCGCAAGGCTGTGAAGGCACTTAAAAGTCAAGGTTAGTATTTTATACTCAATCCGTTTGGAGATTGGAAGCCAATGAAGAGATTTTAGTACTGGAGAAATGTGTTCATGTTTCTTAGTTCTAGTCAGTATCCTTGCAGCTGTATTTTGAATGCGCTGAAGACGCTGAATTTGAATGGTCGGTAGTCCATAAAGTAGGGAATTCCCATTGTCAAGTCGTGAAGACTTTCATATTTATTATACTTTAAACTATGAAGAACAACATGTTTTGAAATGAACCTTTTATCTTCAATAGTTTTCCCATTACAACGCATTTTGTAAAGACCAAGCTGGAGTGAAAAACAATGACTCATTATATGGGCTAAAAATCAAATTTTTACATTTTCAATTTTTTGTATGCTATAAATGATAAAGAACAACATCTTTTTAAAATGAACCTTTTATCATCAATAGTTTTTTTCTTATATGATACATTTTATAGACATCAATTACTATCAATGTATATTGATAGGCCATGTTTAAAGCCCATTTTCTCAAAACTAAAGTTTGCATAGTGGATGAATTTTTCTTTTTATATTTCTCCTTAACCATGAAATCAAATTTTCACAAACGTGTATATATTTGAAGATATATTCATTCTGAAGAAAACCTTACTAGGATTTTGATTTTTTTTATTTCGTTGATGAATTATGAACGTTTTTTGTATTGATTTGCAAGAAAATTCGGAAAATAGGTGGTTTTAAAACTTAAAATGCATGTAAAATGATAAATAGGAAAAATATAAAAAAAATTGAGGCAAGGTTTTCTAGATAAATATACAAATTTTGTAACTGAATAGTGATTTTGGTCATTTCGATGTTTTACTATCAGTTATATGCTTCAAAGGCAAATTGCTTTATAAAATTTTTTGTCATTTTTTTCATTAATTCATTTTATAAATTTTTTTTTTAATGATCAGTTCGGTTTTGTCATCATTAAGTCATCATTTTTCAATTTGTTGAGTCTCATCCAGGTTCTGATGTCATTCACACATGCCTCCATCCTCCTGAGAGGTTCCTGCTGATTATTGAAGTCAAAGGCCACATAGAGCTGGGTGTCATCAGCATACTGATGTATACTGATGTTATGTTTTTCTGCAATACTATAGACAGGGCACATGTAAATTAAGAATTCGAAAGGTCCCAGTACTGAGCCCTGAGGTACTCCATACACTAGTGGCACTGAATCAGATGACTGTCCCTGGATATGAACACACTGGTAACGATCCGCGAGATAAGAATGGAACCAGTCTAGAGCAGGCCCAGTGATTCCGATTCTACTTTGCAGCCTTGACATCAATATGGTATGATCGATGGTGTCAAAGGCTGCAGAAAGGTCCAAGAGAACAAGGATGACACCTTTTCCGGAGTCTAAATGAAGGAGAATATCATTCTGGATCTTGACCAATGCTGTCTCTGTACTGTGTTTAGGGCGGTAGGCAGACTGAATGGGGCAGAAGAGGTTGTTATTATCCATATGGTTTAAGAGCTGGTGTAGGGCTGCTCTTTCGAGAAGTTTAGAGATAAAAGCCAGATTGGATACTGGCCGATAATTTTTTAAGAATGGATTTATCAAGGTTCGCCTTTTTTTTCAAAAGTGGGGTTACCCCTAGCATACTTCAGTGCCTGTGGAAATATGCTACTTTGGAGAGACTTATTAATAATATGAGTCATTGTAGGAAGTAGAGGATTAACAATCTTCTTTAGAAGCCAAGTTGGTAGCGGATCTAGTCCACATGACTTCGTGGGTGATTTTGCAACAAGTTTTCTGACGTCTTCAACTGACAGCATGTTAAATTCATTCATACGAGCTTCTAGTGGGGGATCATGTATTGGTAGGACCGACGGAAGATTATCTGTCTGTAATTGTATTTCGGCATCTAAATTCTGTCTGATTGTGTTAATCTTCGTGTGAAAGAAAACACTAAATTTATCGAGTACATCTTTGAGATTTTCATGTGGTGGAAGAGATTGTTCTTTTTTACGACCCAGAATTTCATTAACAACACCAAAGAGAGCTTTTTGATCCCCATTACATTCCTCAATTTTCTCTGTGAAGTACATGATCTTTGCTTTTTTGATTAAGGTAGAGACTTTGTTTCTTGCTGCAGTGAAGATATCACGATGTATTGTTAGTCTAGTTTTCCTCCAAATGGCCTCACATTTCCTCCTGACTGCCTTCGCTGCATGAATGGCTTCATTATACCATGGTGTTACTGGCCTTATTGTGACGATACCTTCTTTCAATGGTGCATGTTTATCAATGAGTGCAGAAAGAGTTTCATTGTATTGTTCCACGAGTTCATTAAGATCATCTTTTGGTTGAGAAATTAATGTACTGGTCTCAATTTGTAATTGCAATTCATTTGGATCAATAGACTTGTAACTGCGATAGATCCGCCTTTCTCTAGGAAGTGGTGGTTTCACAAGGTTAGCTGTTAGATGGATCATGTTATGGTCACTAATCAAAGTTGATATCTCTGTGAATTTAACCAGGTCATCTGATTCATGGGTGAGAAACCAATCGAGACAATGACCACTAATGTGTGTAGCACCGGAAACATGTTGTTGAAGATTCAGGGATGATAATGTGTCTCTAATCCGGATAGTGTCTGGATCTTGAGGCTTATCCCAGTGGAAGTTGAAATCACCTCCAATAAGGAGTCTTCCAGAACTAGGTACTATTTTTTCCATATAGTCAGAGAATTCAGCGATGAATTGAGCAACTGTATATCCATTTTCTGGGGACGGGTATGTGCGATATATGGTAATCAATCTCAGACAGCTAGATTTCACAGTCATCAATACCTCAAGTCCTTCAAATGATGTGCCCGTAGTTGCTTGATGAGACTTTACTTCGATACAAGTCCTGTATATAAGTGCCACACCCCCCACCTCTTTTGTGCTGCCTAGGTATCTGCAGCATGGAATAGCCAGCAGGTAGTTGTTTCAAGGGAGTGTCATTTTCACTGCCAGCTGCCAGCCAAGACTCAGTAACCATTAGGATGTCAAGCTTATTGTCAACCATATGATCGGTAATATAGTCCCATTTATTCAATATTGAGCGAGCATTGCACAATCCAATCAATAGATTGCTAGTACCGGATCTCTGAGTCTTCAACGCTTGTCTTTCTCTCACATGCTTACCACTGCGTTTACCCCTTTTAGTAGGTTTCACTGTAGACAAACCCAATCCTTGTATTGACTTATGTGTGTCAAGGTCCACTCTAAAAGCTGTTTTGCTGGTCAGTACATTTCTGCCAGTCAAGAGCAAAAACTCCCTGCTATAAGGAGGCATATTTATTAATCCTGTATAAAAAGTAATCACGCTGATAATGGGTAGTATCGTTATTCTTGAAGGCATTATCAGCATGATCACTCAACGTGAAAATGCACCACAGCAAAAGAAAAACATTTCGGTATGAAATTGCTAGGATTTTTAATTTTGCGGCCTATTTGACAAACGTGAAAGGTGGTGAGTTTGACTCCAAGATCATCTACATTATACTTGAAATGGTTCCCTAAGAGGCTGTGCACATAGTATTACTGTTTTCATGTCTCTATTTTCAGGTACCCAATATTGTTCATTACATATGGTATAACAACAAGCCAACTGTTCATCCACATGCTGAGTGACATGAGTGCTCAGTGCAATCTGAAGCCCGACGTCATCTATGTGCATACCAACAATGAACCTCATGGTAAATACTGGGACATTGTCAAAGCAATACCTTCACATCTCAAAAAAGAAGATGAGAATTAAAGTACAGTCCGGCCATTTGTCTGCCATGCAGGTTGTTGTGGACCATGCTGAGGACATCTGGAGGCTCCAACATTTATGTAACATCAACATTGCTGTTGAAGAATCCAACTATCACCAAAAAATAAGAAGAGAGGTAGACTACAGAGGTAAGTTTGCATTGTGTTTGAAAAAGCTAAAAAACTACACAGGCCAATCACCAGCTTTTGGGCCAGGCTCATCTGCTTTTGGAGATCATTTTAGTCAATATGGTCTTTGTATATGATCCAGTTAACGGTGACCCGGCCTATTTGAACTATTCATTTTTTATTTGACCATGTAATCCCGCATCAAATACACATACTTTGGCTCTTTTTGTCGTTATCTATCTACAATTAACTGAATTGCAAAATCTAGAACTGGAAAGTCAGACCAAAGTGAAGAGTTATAATCTTCATAGATATTGTTAGCATCGGTTTGTTTTTGCTCTTTAGGTTATTCAAGACAGCAGGACACTAGAGGACGT
>CM032663.1:2239027-2302639 GCA_019095985.1 Streblospio benedicti
TTTTAAAATACATTGTTTTCACTTGAAACCATAGGATGGGTCCAAGTATATGAATCCAATGTCTTCCTTGGAGGAGACTCCATTTCACAATACCTGGGGCCCCACTTTAGAAAAATAACCACAAGATTTTAATGGTACAGTGGCCACCTTAATTCTTTAAAATACATTGTTTTCCATGTGAAACTAATAGAATGGGTCTAAAAAGTACATGAATCCAATGTCTCCTTGGAGGGAGACACCATTTCAGCATACCTGGGGCCCCACTTAAGAAAATAGCCACAAGATTTTAATGGTACAGTGGCCACCTTAATTCTTTTAAAATACATTGTTTTCCACTTGAAACTAATAGAATGGGTCTAAAACTATATGTATCCACTGTCTCCCTTAGAGGAGACTCCACATACCTGGGGCCCCAGCATTAGAAAATAGCCACAAGATTTTAATGATACAATGGCCACCTTAATTCTTAAAAGAATACACTGTTTTCTACTTGAAACTATTAGAATGGGTCGAAAAGTATACGAACTAATTGTCTCCTTGGTGGGAGACCACATTTCATCATACGTAGGGCCCCTGAAGTAGAAAATAGCCACAAGATTTTAATGGTACAGTAGCCACCTTAATTCTTTAGACATACATCGTTTTAGAATTGAAACTAATAGAATCTGTCCAAAAGTATATGAAACCACTGTCTCCCTTGCATACGATAAATGATACTTGAAAATGACCTTTATAAATATTTAAAGTCGTGTTAGTCTAGATTTACCGGAAACTCCCAATGACCATTTTGATAGTGGTGTCCCAAAGAATTTAGGGTACCACACATTTTCCTTATCCAAAGTCATGAATTCATATGCATAAAAAAGTGTACAACTTTGTCATTTTGACTTTTGAAAAATGGCTGTTAACACATCAATGTGTCTGCTGCGGCACAGCACTTACCACATTTCTAACGACCAGCAGCTTTGCACATTGATTTAATCTGCAACATTGGCATATATATATATATATATGGGATTTTTTGTTAACTGCAAAGCAACGTACAAATGTTATATTTATGATATGACTTGTATCCTGCACTTGATTGGCCGTGAATATTAGAATATTGATGTGTAGTTTAACATTGATTTAATATTGTGAAATATACACCATGTATTACAGAAACTATGTGGTGTCTATGATACAACGTTTGTCCCGCATTTTGATTGGCCATGAATGTAACATATATCTAGATTTATATCAGGGTTATGGTCATTTCGGTTGCTATTTTTAGTGTGAGAAGCCATATCCGCTTGCCAAACGGGCTGTATGTTTTTACTTTTATATTCTTAAAAATCACTTTTTCATAAAATTTCAGCATACCGAGGGCCCCACTTTTGAAATTAGCCACAAGATTTTAATGGTAGAGTAGCCACCTTAATTCTTTAAACAAACATCGTTTTAGACTTGAAACTAATAGAATGGGTCCAAAAGTATATGAATCCACTGTCTCCCTTGGACGGAGACCCCATTTCAGCATACGTAGGGCCCCTGAAGTAGAAAATAGCCACAAGATTTGAATGGTACAGTAGCCACCTTAATTCTTTAAACATACATCGTTTTAGACTCGAAACTAATAGAATGGGTCCAAAAGTATATGAATCCAATGTCTCCTTTGAGGGAGACCCCATTTCAGCATACCTAGGGCCCCCGCATTAGAAAATAGCCACAAGATTTTAATGGTACAATGGCCACCTTAATTCTTACAAAAAACATTGTTTTCTACTTGAAACTATTAGAATGGGTCCAAAAGTATCCGAATCCACTCTCTCCCTTCGTGGGAGACCCCATTTCAGCATACGTATGGCCCCCGCTTTAGAAAATAGCAACAAGATTTGAATGGTACAGTAGCCACCTTAATTCTTTAAACAAACATCGTTTTAGACTTGAAACTATTATAATAGATCCAAACATATATGAATCCACTGTCTCCCTTGGAGGGAGACCACATTTCAACATACATTAGAAAATAGCCACAATATTTTAATGGTCCAGTAGCCTCCTTAATTCTTTAGACATACATCGTTTTAGACTTTAAACTAATAGAAAGGGTCCAAAAGTATATGAAACCACTGTCTCCCTTCGAGGGAGACCCCATTTCAGCATACCTAGGGCCCCCGCATTAGAAAATAGCCACAAGATTTTAATGGTACAGTAGCCTCCTTAATTATTTAGACCCAATACATCGTTTTAGACTTTAAACTAATAGAAAGGGTCTAAAAGTATATGAAACCACTGTCTCCCTTCGAGGGAGACCCCATTTCAGCATACCGAGGGCCCTGCAGGAGAAATTAGCCACAAGATTTGAATGGTACAGTAGCCACCTTAATTCTTTAAACAAACATCGTTTTAGACTTGAAACTAATAGAATGGGTCCAAAAGTATATGAACCCACTGTCTCCCTTGGTGGGAGAACACATTTCAGCATACGTAGGACCCCTGAAGTAGAAAATAGCCACAAGTTTTGAATGGTACAGTAGCCACCTTAATTCTTTAAACATACATCGTTTTAGACAGTGGCCACTTTTTTGAAAATGCGCCACAGAAATGCGCCACACTTAGTGGCTCCGGTGGCTGCAGACACTGTTGCCTGTAATATTTTCGACATAACAACGAAAGTCAATATTGCAACGTGTGTTTTGATTCCGCAATGGTGTGACAAATAGCATTAAAAGTGGGAGATGGCTGAAATAAGTGGGAGATGGGAAAGAGGCAAGAAAAAAATGTGCATAATTTGGCAGCACATACACCTATAGACCTCTTAATACATTATCGTTATGTCATAGATAGATGCACTTGCATTGTGATAGTATGTATATCATACTGTATAGCTTAAACCATGCTATATACTATGCACATTACTGTGTCTGACAATTAGATACCATTATATTATTTCTCTCTCTCTCTCTCTCTCTCTCTCTCTCTCTCTCTCTCTCTTTCTCTGTCTCGCTCTCTTTTCTATGGCAACAAGCTCCTACCCACTATATTGACCTTGGGATTGTGAGTTCGAGTCCCGTCTGGGCCACTTGATATAGTCAGCAGATGTCTTAAGCTTTGTCAATATAGTGGGTAGGAGCTTGCTTGCCATAGAAAAGAGAGGACGAGAAGAATATAAGTGTATCCACAAGCAACTTGGGAAAAACAGATTAGAAAACAATTAGATAGGATAGCATCATCAATATTGTTTAAGTCTAAATAATATCCTGGTATTATACAAGCTATTGAAAAGAATTGAAAAAAAACCTAAAAAGAACAATTAAACATCACTTTATATCATTATTCTATTCAATACATGTTAACATGTCCACATATGATGATGCCGGTGCCTTTGTTCTGCACAGCTCAGTAGTACTAATTAGCTAGCAGACATTAAAAAAATACACAAATCACAACCCAAACTAGATCAAAAGTGTTCAAAGAACACGGCGTCGCTAGAACGACGTTGACCTGTGGGCAATTAAGAAATATACTGAAACGATGTATACTTTACAACTAAGAACTTGTGTAACAAAACTAGTTATATAGTAAATCATCCAGCGTACAGGAATTGTAGCATTCCTATAAGTATAAAGTAGGCTATGGATAAGTTGCACTGGACTAGGTTTAGTTCACCTTGTTTGCACACACCTTGTAAGGACTTGTCATATCTTTACTATGTAGCATTAGGGAACCAGTACACATTAGTGCTGGGTAAGAGACAGTATGTCTCAGTTCTAATACAGAAACTGGTCGGTCAGTAGGGCTGGCAACCTTGATGGGGAATAGGCCCTCAAAGAACATCTTCCGTACAAGGCTAACCTGTGGTTAGTCTTCCTCACCATGACTTGGTCAAGGGGTATACCAATCCACAAGGTCACCCATGAAAGAAGTGTGTGTCCGCATCAGTGCGAAGTCTTCCCTCCCGGGCGAGCTCTCGTGATACCTGATGAGACATGGGCCATCTGCCAAGGAAGCTTCGAACACAAGAACAACACAACAAGAAGTGTGAGTTTTGGTAACAGTCCTCGCTCGTTCAGGCTTCGGTCCATTCCGGTTCACCGGGTGGCCGGGGACTGGCGCGGGCAGCCGTCCCCGACCGGGGGCGCCGTCCGATATGACTTAATTTATTTACAGTTTATGAATTCGAGGAGAAAACATCAGAATGAATTTACACCATTAATCAATATCCAGCGAAAAATAAAACTCTGCATGTTGCACTAGTATTATCTGAATAACAGATAATAATCAATAACAGTTTCAAACCCAAAAATCAATATTTGCAGCTTGGTTGAAATATTGATTTTTCTTGCCGGCTGAAGTGCATTGAATACCAGCAAAATGTCATAAATGGCCTAGTAGAAAGCACAATTTAATTAACAGAGTTCCAAAATCAAATCACTTCGATGTCGTCTCATAACTAATAGTTGTGTAAAGTTTGAATGGAATCGATTCATGAGTACACCCTCTAGTTTGTCCGGAGATATACACACATGCATAGTTACACTAATTTCTGCTTATGATCGATGCATAACTTCTAGGGAGTTCCAGGCAAAGAAAATTATATGTCTAGCATCTGCTGGTAAATAAGCCCTTTTGGCATTACATGATTCCCCAGCGCATAGTCAACTCACAGCCGACGCAAACCCGGCGAAAGAAAAGCAGATCTAGACAGTGAAAGCAAGGTCAGTGTAACCCCGACGCACAATCGACGTACAACAAAAAAGTCTGTGTGTGATGTGCGTCGGGGTACGCTGACCTTGCGTTCACTGTCTGCTATCTGCTGAACATACGTCTACAATACGTTGAACGCCTGCTGAATGTACACCATCGTACGCTCAAGGTGCGCCAAGCTTACGCAAACGTTTTTATCTGCCGAGCATCTGCTCCCAATATGCAGCGCATGCCGTTTACGTTTACGCTTTCGATGTTTTGAGCAGCCCAAATATTGGGAGCGTAAAAGAATGGACCGATCGATAACCTTCCTTGAAATATTTTGCCGGCGTACTGGCAGGTCACACGAGCATCACAAGCACGTATAGCGCTCTAGTGGAAAACGAACGTTAGGTCGGCGTAGAATCAGCATAGTCGGCAGATGCTTAGCGTAGAAGGAAAAAAAAAGGCTATCTGACCGATTTTTATCAGCTGAGCGTAAGTTCCCAGGAAGCTCCCAGTGCATCGGAACCAGTGGGACGCTGCTTTTAGTTAGATATAAACGAACGAAACACAATGCTTTGCTTCAGCAGTTCAGCTGACGTGACACACTGTTCATGAAATTCTAGAAACAATTCCATAGTTCGTTTACTAATTTCAAGAAGAAAAAAAGCAAAATGATGCCATAAATAAAATCCACCGAAGTTAACACCACTAATATAGACAATTGATGGAGTGAATGTATTTAATATTCACATTATAGCCAAACATAAACAGCACTTACACTCGTACACACTATGACCACCACCAATGATAATTTCTAACTTAACCAACATAAAACCAATCTGCAATGTTGCAAAACCGTAGTGTATTACGTGGGTTAAAATCAAAATCTAACAGCAATCGTTCCCAAATCCACACTTAGCACTACACACCGTACTGTTGCACTCAAATGAATATCCAAATAGCTCCATATCTCTCCGAGCATAAGATATTAAATTGTCGATATGCCTAGGAAGAACATCTGCAAAGTCCGGAAGGTACATATCAATGGAATCAGAACCTACTACATCAATTCCACGATGGTTATGAACATCAGCTGCGACTTTGCCAGACAGAATGTTGTTGGTGATGTAGTCTTTATCAGCAGTCCCCGTCTCTGATCTAGCTATGTAGTCATAAGGCACAACGCATGGATTGCAGTGGCTCTCCAAAGATGTGAAGTGTTTGTCCGTAATTCCATATTCCAGAAAGTACTGAATAAATTCAGGAACTGTCAAAATTGATTTCATTTCCTGGTTTGCAGATCGTATGGTCTTTTTGATCTTGTCTGCCAATTTGTTATATAGAGAGTTAGAACCAGAGAGCTTGTCCCTGTAGCCAGATAGCAGTTTTACAATCGGGTGTCTTACAACTATCAATTTGTAGTATGTGTCCAGTTTGTTGATGATGTCTTCTCTACTTTTCTTTTTCAATTGGGTAATGTTGTGTTCTTCAAGCACTGAGTTACTAAAAAATGGGAAATTCTGCTGACCTTCCCTGTCGTTGTTTGTGAGTAGCACTCTTCTCCACGTCCTGCAACTAATTTGTTAATGTTTGAATTAAAGATAGACATGCTTTCCAAATATTGGATAACATTTATTGATATGTTTGTGCAACATTTGCTTCTCCATTCAACTACGTTTGCCCATAAACGTAACACCTACCCTGATTTTTGGATCTCACAGTAGATGAGTTTATGGTTCTCATCTACTAACATATGTCCCACCAGGTTCTTCAGCTCTTTTTCTGACAATGAGTGGAAATCTGGCACATTTGAATCACGTGCACAGACCCTTGACACTTGCTCGAGCCTGGCTCGTTGATTGCAGATTGCAGGTGATACTTCTGCAATTAAAAAGACATTCTGGGTGAGTAGGTAAGTCCAGATGGTGGGCAATTCATACACAGCCAGACCAGGCTTTCTCTATGAGGTGCCGTTTATAACATAACTATCACTTTTAAAATTCCTATCTACTTTTCAAATTGTTAAGAAATAATGGACACTTTTTCAAATAACACTACCACTTTTAAAAAATAACAACCATTTTGAAACCATGTAAAACTACATGAAAATGTTGACCACTGTTTGAATTTCTCTGCTACATACTTAAAAGTCACTGCTACTCTCCAACAAATTGGGTCACTATTCTTAAAAAAATGCGTTCACTACTTAACATATTCCATGTCACTTATGAATATTAAAGTATTTGTAGTTTATGTTTGAATGCTGACTGGGATGACGAAGATATTTGTTGGATTTCAATTCTTTATTTTAATTGTACAACCAGACAAGATGGCGAACTTCCTGATAGATTCGTTCACTTGAGTTCACAACGTCCTCAATAATTACTATTACTTAGTTTGCATTATGACATATTATGACATCTTCCCCCTTTTTGAGTTAAACAATGTTAAACTGAATATTACATAAATTGAAGAAACATTTGTCACATATCCTTGATAACATGAGTTTTCATACAATTTGAACAACAAATTATTCTGAAATTACTACTACATTGCGAACAATAAGAAAATCTAAAATCATTTTTTTTTTTTTTTGATATTTTAAACAATAAAGAGTTTGATAAACATAATAAATGTCTTACACAACAGTAAACACAACTTATATACAGTTTGTAATGAAATGTTTGTACTGTTAAGGTCAGAGGTTCCAGAACTTGACCATGCAAATTCAAACACGCAAAATCACCATTCACTATATTTGTTCTATGAGTCTAGATGTTGGTTTCGCAATCCTACTAGATCTCCTGGGGGCAGAAGGAGTAGGAGGCGCTGGAGAGCAAGGCGCTGGAGCCGGGGGTGCCACGGCTATGGGTGTTACAGAGGTTGCAGGTTGAGTCTGCACTGGTTGTGGCATAGGAGCTTGTAGTTCCTGAGGCTCCAATATAATAGGCTCACTTTGTTGCTCCCTAGGCAGTGATGCTATTGGTTGGATGTGCTGCCTGTTACGACGATATATACCCTGTGGTGTTTTGATGAGGTAAGTCCTGTGTTCATGGTTGCTATTGATGACGGTGCCTGGGTTTCCCCAATGGTCTTGCTCCCACATCAATACTTGTTGACCATTGTTAAGACGTGGCAAAACTCTAGTACCATGACGCCGGTCATAATAGAACTTGTACAACATTTTTGACTTTTCATCATTGGCTTGAATAAGCTCCCTGTCAGGCTGCTGAGGGAGTAGCTTTGCAGGGAGAATGGGAAGTCGAGTTTGCAGCTCTCTTCCCATCAGGGCTTTTGCTGGTGACACTCCGGTGGCTGAGTGTACGGTTGAGCGATAATTGAGTAATGCCAGATGAGCATCTTTCTGATCTAGTATCCATTTTTGCAATTTTAACACCAGATTCTGCTTGTCCATTAGATTGGGCAAAATATGGTGAGCTTGTCCTGTGAGAGAAGTTGAAATCACTTGCAAAATGGCTAAATTCTGCAGCAGTAAACTGTGGTCCATTGTCGCTTTCAATGCAATCTGGGATACCATGCGTAGCAAAGGCGTCCTTCATTCTTGATATTACTGCAGCAGTCGTTGTGCTATACAACTTTTTTACTTCTATCCATCTTGAATACTTATCAACCATTACTATGTAATGCTGCTTTTTGTGCTCCAAGAGATCAGCACAAACCACCTGCCATGGTCGCGTTGGAAGCATGGATGGAATTAATGGTTCGTGACGTTGAGCAGGCTGCTTCTCTTTGCAAATATTACAGCTGAGAACCATTTCTTTTATTTGTTTAGAAATGCCAGGCCACCATATTGCTGCTTGAGCTCGTTTCAAGCACTTTGTGAGTCCTTGGTGGCTTTCATGCAATATTTCAAGTACATCACGCCTAATACTTCTCGGTACAACGATCCTATCTCTGTATGTAACAATGCCATCAACCAATGACATTTCAGCCTTGTGTGGTTCGAAGTGCTTCAGCTGATCAGGAAGGCTATGTGGCCAACCATGAGCAATGTAATTGGTTAGAAGAGACAGTTCTTCATCTGCAAGGGTGGCCTCCCTGAACTCATCAAGACGCTTCTTACTCGCTGGCCAGGTACTTGTAATATTGTCTACATATGCATGTACTTCTTCTTCCAGCTGGTGGTCTTCAGTATTTGGATGGCTATGAGGACCTCTGGAGAGGGCATCTGCAACTGATAGTAGCTTTCCTGGTACATAAACTGGTGTTGGGTTAAAGCGCATCATCCTGATAAGAAGACGTTGACATCGCAGAGGTGCTGTGTCAAGGCTTTTACTCGACAACAGTGGAACCAAAGGCTTGTGATCTGTTTGTAACGTAAACCTTGGTAGACCAGTGATGTACTGTGCAAACCTCTCGCAGGCCCATACACCTGCTAAGCATTCTTTTTCGATTTGGGCATAGCGTTGTTCTGCTTGAGTCAGAGTTCTAGAGCAATACGCTACAGGCTTCAGTTCACCGTTGACATCTGCTTGTAGCAACACACCGCCGAGGCCGTACGAACTAGCATCAGCACTTACTGTAGTGTCTTTTGTAGGGTCAAAGTAGGTCAGTGTTGCTGCTTTGCTAACCAGTTCCTTAGCTTCCTTGAGAGCTTTTTCCTGTAGGTGACCCCAGTTCCAGTGTGTGTCCGATTTCAGTAGGTTAGACATTGGTTTTAGCACAGACGAGAGATGCGGCAAGAATTTGCTCAAATAATTGAACATTCCGAGTATGGTACGAAGCTCAGATATATTCTTTGGTGCTGGGAGTTCTCTTATAGCCTCTGTCTTCCCAGGATGTGGTTTTATCCCATCCTTGCTGACGATATGGCCAAAATAACTCACTTCAGACCTTCTAAATTTGCATTTTTCTTTATTCAAATGCAGTCCTACTCCATGTATAATGTCCATCACTTTCTTCAGTCTTGCATCGTGTTCAGACATATTTTTACCATGAATAAGGATATCATCTATAATGACTTGAACCCCTTCTATTTCACCAAAAAGCTCCACCATTTTTGACTGGTAAATATCAGTTGCTAAACTGATTCCAAATGGCAATCTTTTGAAATGGTATCTCCCAAACGGTGTTATGAACGTAGTCAGCTTCTGGGAGGCTTCATCTAGTGGTATCTGCCAGAAACCACTAGCTGCGTCGAGAGTGCTGAATATGGAAGATCCGGCAAGCTTTGGGGCTATCTCTTCCAAGGTAGGCAAGTTCATATGGGGTCTTTTTACACATTTGTTTAAATTCTTTAAATCCACACAAAGTCTGACACTGCCGTCTTTCTTGGCTACTGGAACAACTGCTGAGCACCAGTCAGTTGGTTCTTTAATTGGGGCAATAACATCATTCTCAACCATCCTTTTCAGCTCATCTTTTACAGCTTCCATCAGAGGGAACGGTATACGCGTCGCTGCTGTGGGAATACATACTGGAGTTGCATTCTCTTTCAAGACTATAGTAACCGGCTTCGTCTTCATCAAACCAATCTTTGACATTTTACGAGGCACTGCAACTGGTTCTTTCAGTTTGATAGCTTCTGGATGTTGGTCAATATTTCCAATCAATTTAATGATTCCCAGCTTTTCAGATGTATCATGACTGAGAAGTGCATTTTTGCATCTATCTACTACATACATTTTCGCTGGCACTGAGACATCTTTGTGTTTCAGTGTTGTTTTGATGATGCCCATTGTAGCTAATTGTGATCCTCCTACGGCATGGAGAGTGCTTGTTGCTGGCAATAGTGGCTTATGACTGAGGGAGTTCTTGTATGTTGCATATGGCAAGACATTTACGTCTGCACCTGTATCAATTTTAAACTGTATTTTTATGCCATCGACAGAGACAGATTTCACATACCTGTTCATAGTATCCTTGTTTGATGATATTGATCCTATGATGAATTCATCAGCAGAATTATCAAAATTATCATCAAAACTATCATGATTTTCAGTCACTTCTTTGACGTGTGGTTTATGGCTCCTTGATTTTGAGGAAAAACAGACCTTTCCATAATGTCCCCGTTTAGAACACTTATTGCAGGTTGCATCTCTTGCTGGACAACTTTTACGAGGGTGTGGATCGTTACCACAGTACACACAACTTTCTTTAGGTTTAGTATTATTCTCAGACTTGGAATTGGTATTTGATTTTGATTTCTTCTGGTGCTTGCGACGAAAACTGGAATGAGAGCGTACTTCATCGACAGTTGGATTATCCAGCTTCATGAATGAAAGCCTCTCTTGGGTTACCTCCACCGATCGCGCTTTTTCCATACATTCTTGAAGAGTCAGTGTTTTCTCAAACAACAATCTTTTACGCAAACCTGGGTCTCTGACTCCTACGACAATTCTATCACGAATTAGAGAATCTCGTAGGTCACCAAATCCACAATTCCTAGAGAGTTCTAGTAAACTAGCATAAAATTCGTCGATAGTTTCTGACGTACTTTGGCTCCTCGTATTGAACAAATATCGTTCATATGTTTCATTGACTGTACCTGCACAGAACTCTTTCATTTTCTTCAGAACAACATCAATATCCGTTTTTTGATGTTCGGCCAAATCCAGACTATTGTAGATCTTGAGGGCATTTGGACCGAAGCACGTGAGGAGAGTAGCTGTCGAACTGATTTCGGGTGACTGTTAAGTCTAGAGCTTATCTCATAATTACACCATACTTGCTCAAATAGTTCCCAATCCGACTTCTTGCTGCTTGCAGAGAGTTCGAGTTTTGAGGGGAAAGGCACATGCTGTAGAACTTGCACAGTTTGAACATGCTGTGCCTGTTGAACATGCACACTTTGAGCATTTTGAGCATTCTGCACATCTTGATTTTTACTGGCCATGATTCCAATTAAAATAATCCCACTTCTGACACCATGTGGCGTTCTGCTATAAGTATTTGTAGTTTATGTTTGAATGCTGACTGGGATGACGAAGATATTTGTTGGATTTCAATTCTTTATTTTAATTGTACAACCAGACAAGATGGCGAACTTCCTGATAGATTCGTTCACTTGAGTTCACAACGTCCTCAATAATTACTTGAATTTATAAAAAGAACATTACAGCTATGCATACTTTCAAATTAAGTACAAGAGTGGACAATAAAAAAGAGAAACAAAACACCAAAGAAATGCGCGAATTGAGGAGGGTTCATGAAAAGGTTGAACTGCTGTTTACCAAGGAAATTCAAAATTTAAAATAATAGATTCAGAAAGATTTAGACCAAAGATTTGAGGACTTTCACAAAACTATTCAGACCGAGATTGATAGCATAGGTGAGGATGTGGCCAATTTAGAAGGCAGACTCGCGGAAATGGAAGCAAGCATCTCGTCC
The DNA here is from genome assembly GCA_019095985.1 of Streblospio benedicti. Taxonomy (NCBI): domain Eukaryota; kingdom Metazoa; phylum Annelida; class Polychaeta; order Spionida; family Spionidae; genus Streblospio; species Streblospio benedicti. The sequence goes on from CM032663.1 coordinate 2,251,052, forward strand.
CAGAATCTCTCTCCGTTTGATACAGAGTCAACGATCGTAGCATTGTAAAAAAAGTCCCAGGACCTTATCAGAGACAGTATAGGGAGTGAAGTCAAGATGAAGCATGCAAAAACGACCCCTTTTCATGAAAATATACCTGGAACATTTGTTAAAATTGAATTTGAGAGCATCGATGACAAGAACAATATTCTAAAAGAAAAAAGAAAAAGTGGCCAACTCTGCATTTAAACACGTTTTGATCAGTTCAACGCAAACGCACGCTGAATGCAGCAAAGACCAATTTTGCGTGTCGCGACATTGTACACCCCTTAATTAAGATGCTTGATGTGGAACATTAGTAGTTCAAATGCCCATTGAGGGTGGCCATTCTAACATTAGAATTGAAACCTGATATAAACAGAGATTGGTAGAGGTATATAGGATCCTGCACACCACTTTGAACAATCTGAGTGGAATCTTGCCCAAAATCAGCCTATTGTGGTAGCACCAATTTCATTCCACTGCTTTTTGCCAGATTAAAAACTTTTTCCTTAAACACTTATTCTAAAAATTATTAGATATGATTTAAAGTAATATCCTGCACCTACGCAAAGTTTCCGGTTTCTTTAAATTTGCAAATATAGACATTTTGAACAGGCAAAGCCCAATTAAAAACGTCAGGCAAATTTGCATGGTTGGAACTGCTACTGACTTAAACCAGTGAAGGAAAGCATAACTTCTATTGTTCAATAATATCCAAATGCACAAGAGATTATACAATGCCATTCATGCCTAAGCAGTCATTGGATGTGAAATCTGGACCTAATATAGGGATTAGTTAATTGTTTCTAAAAGCATATAAACACAGCTGTTCCAATCATAGCCCATTTGCCTCTTAACAATATGGCTACACAGTTAAAAGCCAGATATGTTCAATTTTTCTATATAAGTGTGACTGTTAGCACATCTTTACAAGCTATGAAGATGCACAAAAATTCTCATGTGGGTGTGGCATTTTAGCATGGATGATTTCCAATATTTTACAGAATAATTGTCCGAAGGAAAAAAATGTTACAAGCCAAAAATTAGTGGAATAAAGTTGATGTCCGCACAAAAAGACATCACACATGCTTTTAATTTTTAAACCAATTAAAATTATATGTTATCTTAAGTAGCACTATTCAGTGTGTCATACATGTACATGATTTTCATTAAGAGAACAGTAATTTAAAAGATGAGGTCATATAAAGTGGCAGAATTGATATAAGCAATTAGGCATTCACTGATTTGCCAACGTGCTGTAATACTTACAATTTTGTTTAGCCCTTAGCATGAACTAGTCCATCAAATAAGTCACAATCATATTTTATCTTGTCTAAATGTACACAGCAGCATTGTATGTTGATTTTGAATATTTCTTATAATATTATGTTTTACTTTTTTTATGGACTTACCATATTTTACCAACAAGTAGAAGAGACCATTCATTTTGTAATAAAATACCCCAAATGTTTTTTGATTAGTTATTATATTCTACCATATAAATAGTCTTGTATACAAATTTAGTTTTACTTTTTCTTATCCCTAGATGATAAATTTTAATATTCACTATAGCTTTTAAAATCATTATAATTGTGAGTTATTCATAAAATAATCAAAACCAATAACTTCAAGAACATTTTTTTGAATTGTTTGATATGGTAATACGTGTACTGTCAATGATATGTTTTTTATATTTCTTGATAGTAAAAAGAGAGGGGTGGGTTATATTTTTAAATACATATTATACTTCTGAAACTTTAAAAAAACTTTAAAAACAGATTTTTTTACTGCTAGTGAAAGAAGAATAAAGTTGTGATGTAAAACAGAATTAAATAATGTTTGCACCAGAAAAAAATTGAAAAATAAATGTTTTAGCCAAAGTCAAACAACCTGGCCCCCTCTCAGATAATCAACTCGTCCAGCCATCTGAGAGGGTAGGTAGTTTTTTAGAATGAATATTTTACTTCTGAATATTTTCAAAAAAAAAATAAACATTTTACCCTAGTGAAGCACAATAAAGTTATGATGTAAAACGGCAAAAATAATGTTTGTTCCACAAAGTTGAAAATAACTAGTTCTGCCAAAGACATACGACCTAACCCCCTCAGATAATCAACTCGTCCTGTGATGAGGAATCATAGGAACTATTTGCTTGATTAATGGAAGGGATAAGCAAAATGAGGAGTGAAAGGCTACATGATTTGACTAACAGACAATGCCGTGGAAATGATTTATTGTTTAATTTCAGTCATACGTGGGGAGAAAAAAGTCATTAGCACCGTGTGTGTCAGATATTAGATAAAATCTCACCTCGTGTGATTTGTTAACAGCACTCGATCACTGCGCTCTCTCGTGCTGTTAACAAACCACACTTGGTGAGATATCTGATATCTGACACACACTCATATAATAACCTTTTTAGTATCTTTGATTTGTGTCAACACTGTAATGTTAAATACCAATACTATATAAAAAAAACTTTGATTCTATAATTTGATTTCGAGGTCATTATTATATCCAAAGGTTCTGTAATTTGACGTTGGTCATAATATCAAACATAAAATGGACCATAAACTGATTACTAGTTGTATGTAGTATAATATCTAACATAAAATGGACCATGAACTGATTTCTAGCTGTAATTATACCAAGTATCGATATTATTGTTAATCAATGGAAGTCATGATCTCAATCTATGTTTATAATAAAAATATAGAATATATACCAGAATCAAGATATGAATACTAAAGATGAGTCTGAGATATTAGCTAAAATAGAATATTAGTTAAAACTACTAATTTAAACCGTATTACATATTTTTGAAATGACTAAACAAAGAAAAATAACTGTGTCATGCATGTTTCATGCTAAAGTTTTAAAGTTTTTCATCATTTTTTTATTAAAAAAGAAAAGAAAAAAGACTTTATCATAAGGAGAAACCACAGACAGCTCTCCAATAATAATTGTTCTAGATCTGCTTAACACCAATGACACAGTATCACTGTCATTTAATGTGTTGAATAAAGAGTTGAAGTTTCAAGGCATTGATGCTTTATATAGCCTTTCTAAAGGCTATGATATTAATATTAAATTATTCATATAGTTTCCTTGATATTACAATACCCATAATTAACAAGCGCTATCTTTTAGAATGACCAATAAACTTATGCTGGAGTTAAACCATCAAGATTATCAACTAAGACATTTAGATGCGTAGACCGTGCACCCAAATCTTGCACTGCCAACCCGAGCGATGATGTGAACGCCTATACCACTTAGGCACACGGTACATGGCACTTGCCAGAGTCGCCCAAGAAAACGTCAAGTCCAACACGTGACATTATCTTAACTTTCATGTTGACTCTAGACCTTTTTGATCCATTTGGAATACGGCTTAACGTACACTCACCCTGTGAATCAGCTGTGACCACCTGGTGCATCTGTGTGTATAGTAGCTCACGAGCACACCAGATCAGAACCCACATGATGAGGCTTCAAGCATGATGATAAATTGCAGAGGGCTAAGGACAGAGCCCAGATGTCCACCGACTTCTCCCTAACTTCTCACTGTACTGTCGTTAACACCCATGACTTCTGGCATTGGAATACATTAAAAACAAACAAACAAAAACAAACAAAAAAAAAACAAAAAAAAAATGCTCATTGGAATACATACAAACCCTGCTTGTGATTTAGAATACATGCCTTGGGTACACAAACTGCCAATTCTATTCACCCTACACTCAAGTCCCCCACCACGGGGCTTTTCTTGGTACGCGACAAAGAGCTTTCTCTAATCGACTTAAACAAAATAGAGTGATTTGTTGGCAGCAAAGTGATTCTCTCTTGTGCCCGGCTCACTTTGTGAAGATGGTATCCAGTCGTGCTTGATCGAGGAAAAATCAACTTCCATCGCATCAATGTAGGCCATAGGGCGAAAGAAATAATCCATCACCCTCTCCGAAGCGGCTTCATTACTTGGGCGGTGGTTTCAGTCCACGATACAGAGGGGCTGTCCCAATGTCGGACACCGCCATTTAGTGAACACCTGTCTTATGGACACTTTCAATTCTCCCATTCCAGTTTCTCTATGCTTAATATATATAAAGTGAACCTATGTATAGTGTACACCTGATTTATGTGGGCCGTGGACACTATATTCGCTCTAAAAATGGCTCAGATACCTCTTTATAGTGGTCAGTTCAAAGTCTTCCCACTGTATTTAAACAAGCAATATTTGCTAGCAAAAGACGCCTGTGCAAACATAGATTAAGGCTTGGCATTGTTTTGTTTGCCTTGCCAGTTAAGGCAAGTGGTCAACCATTGTGCTATTGTTTGCAGAGCAGTAATTGATACATGTATGTTCTTACTAGTTGCAAGTTTGTGCAAAATGATATATGAAATTAGAACATGTCCTTGGTAGCATTGCTTTGGACCACTGCTTAATGCACAGACATTCTTCTAACCAATCCATCCACAACGTTTTCTGCAGAAACAACAATGCTAAATTCTAAGTTAGTCAGCTGATCCTAGATATTAAAGCATTCACATATAATTAGTTAAACTTCTAGTACTCGAAACATAGGGGTAATTTGATATACTGCGCCAAATGTCTGGCGGGTGCTTATTGGCGTGCAATGTCTCAAAATCACCCGACCAACTGGCAGCGCGGTGACGGCTAGTGGTGCAAAGCGTGGTTGGCGACAGGAGAATTTTAAACTGTGTAAAAATTTCCATGACGCTAATTTCTACGCAGTGTCCGTAAACTAGAATCACCAAGTCACTAAGTTTTGCAAGGGGCATTCAATTCATTTCAGTTCTCATTTTTAGCATTGAGCAATATCGCCCAGGAGGTACCAAGGGGAAAGGCTTTTCTTTTGTATACATGATCAGCGTGCTTCTGTTGAACTAGTGTGTGTTAAAGGCCCAAACTGTTGTGTAAGGTACTGCCTGTAACACAAGCTTTCTCACGGAGTGACACCCATATTGTTGATCTTTGCTTGGGATGTTTTGTATCAATGTTTTCCAAAGGGGCTGTACCGTTTCTGCTATCCATTTCTTTCAAACACATGATTGGTGTGGCAGGTCACGTCACACCCTGTTCCTCTCGAAATGCATGGATAGCTTCATTTGCACAAGGTGCACTAAATACAAAAGTCTGCATCAATACAGCTTAAAAGTTTTGACACACGAAGCCCCGATTTCAAAAACACGAGTTTTCATAAAAGCGTAGCATAGCTCATACTTGACTTCCTCCAGTCTCCTTCCACCTTTTTGTCAGATTATTGACTGCAGCTTCCTTTTTGCACAAGCAGTAGTCTGATTATTTTATGCAGTACTAAAAGAACTGTCATTCCTTTCATAATCCAGTGCGCCTATCTTCATTACTGAAATTTACATTGTTAGTGTTTGGAGATTGTGGAAAAAGTTTCCTTTATTAGCAAAAATATCTGTAGTTCTTCATCTAGTCATAGCTTTCGTTCTTGTAGTGTGGGAGGTTCTTCATATCCTCAAGATCTTCTTCCCCTAATTTCTTGCCATAACCTGTCGCCAATTTCCCCCATCAAATGACAGTTTCACATCTACTTTCTCTACTTTTTGGCAAAAGCTTTCAGTGGTCAAACTATTCTGGTGTTTGCTGCATCCACATGAAATGGTTGACTTTGTTTACTCAATACTGCTTTAGAAGGTATTTTGAAGTTCCGTGTGAATGTATCAGGTAACAATGGATCTGGAAAGAGAACATAGACAATCCAATATGACTTATAAACTTATACATTTAAAAAACACATAATCAGCATCTGCTTTATTTATCTACACCTCTGAAGAAAGCACTTAATCTATATAATTGTTTGCCTAGCATTCTTGCTGTGTATTTCAAGCCCCAGAAACAGGAAATATGAACTACTCCACATCCACCTATTACCAGTGTTTTTTAACTACACCTTTCTCAAAGAAAAAAATGAAACTCATTCAAGAATAATTATGAGAAATGTCATTACTCAGATTACTAAAGCAGATATGGAGATTTCCTAAAGGGAATCTGAGTTGCAATTTAGCCTGTAGTTGTGAACCAATGCAAGAAGACCCCACAATGCACAATGCATATTGTAATTCAATAAGCTTGTCTGCTTGAAGTGTTGGTTTTTAAATGCTTAACGACGAAAATTGACATTGTTTGGGAAAAAAAGACCCTAACCTCAAAACTGAACTTGGACTAAATGCTACTCAAATTATACAGGGTGAATCTTGAATATACCTTGTGTACCAAAGGCATAATAATTGTTGGTCAAATACAAATTTATGAATTGTACAACACTAGAGTACACACCGTTTTCTCCTTCAAGAAGTCACTTGCCCTTTCCATGCAGCCTTTATTAGCAGGGTCCACAGAAATCTAAACTGGCTTGGTTATATCATAGCTAACTTATTATTGGTGTGTCTTGCCTTAAAAACTGCCCCACGTCTAGCCTTGGGGAGGTGTAAGGCAATATTATTTTGTATCTTGCCTTTTTGCAATGGCTTGTAAAAACTGAGCCGAAATCATCTGCTCGTTCCATCATTAAGAGAGTGAACAACATCTGGCAATCTTTTTCTCTAGCTTTTGCATACCACTTTCTTCTTGTACAGGTCCACATTCTGGATCTGAGTGTTGGTGTCGGCGAAAACATCAAATTTGATGGCTCTATCGCCCAAAAAACAGGTTGTGTGTTGATAAATAAAGGGAGCAGAAGATAGCGTTAGTAAGAGTGGGGAGTAGGGCCGATAGTAAGAGAGAAGTCAAAGATAAAAACAGTTGTTAATTGGTGCAGAGTTAAAGCCAAGAATGAAATTAAAAATTTTAAGTGGGCGGCGTGGGCTGGGTGGCTTTTTAAAGCTTCAGTGTAGGAACGCTGACCACCTCTGCTGGCAGGTTATTCCATAGAATTGCTGTGCTTGGAAAGAACAGTGTCTATAGTAATCTGTCAATGTTGGAATTTCAAAGTATGTCAAGCTGTGCACGTGCGTCCTTCTTGATCTTATGGATGCTGGATGAATATGTTGAGGCATTTGTATGTTTACGGGAATGATGATGGTTTTAAAGAACATACATAGTTTCATCTTCTTCCTCCACCTTGTCCCCAAGTCTTCCCATCCACAAGCTCCTCCAGCAGCTATTGGGCTGCTGGTATTGTGGAGATATATATTGGTGACAAATCTGACTGTTTTCCCAGGTTGTTTGATGTCAACCAGTGTATATGGATCCCACACTGCTGCATTTAAGGCTAATGTCAGTGGGCTTGTCTGTCTTAATTATTTTAGTTCCGCATTGAAACCAATTTGTGGTCTCGTTTCTACAATTACACGGTTGTTCAAAAATCTACTTTGCTCACAAGACCACACATAGTATCGAAATGCAGTGACTTATACGACAAGATTCCGCTTGCGTCATCTAACCACCTGTGCCTTACTCCGATGCTTTCACCCATTTGGCATGGTATTTGTGAGATAGTTCATCATCTCCTCATCCTTGCTACAAGACTTATGCGTGTAACAGAGAAGGCGAGGCCATTTCCCACTTTGAACAGAATTTATGAATGAAAACGCCGTAGCATATTCTGTGATATGTAACAAGTATGCTCCTTTTTATAGCCAATCAAAGCCCAGCAAGTAAGAAGTATTACTACGCAATGTTTTCAACAGTTTGCATAATTTTACTACAGCCGGATTATATTTACACAAAGTTCATTGATAGTGAGTAGAGTTAATTGGTTTAAACTCTAGGTGTCAGCACCGGTTATAATATTGCCATGACTTTGGCTTATTGCAATGTGAACCAGAGCTTTTAAAATCAGTTTTTAATATTCACTATAGCTTTTAAAATCATTATAATTGTGATTTATTCATAATATAATCAAACCAATAACTTCAAGAACATTTTTTTAAATTGTTTGATATGGTAATACGTGTACTGTCAATGATATGTTTTTTATATTTCTTGATAGTAAAAGAGAGGGGTAGGTTATATTTTTAAATACATATTCTACTTCTGAAACTTTAAAAAAACTTTAAAAAACAGATATTTTACTGCTAGTGAAATAGAATAAAGTTGTGATGTAAAACAGAATTAAATAATGTTTGCACCAAAAATTGAAAATAAATGTTTTAGCCAAAGTCAAACAACCTGGCCCCCCTCTCAGATAATCAACTCGTCCAGCCATCTGAGAGGGGTAGGTAGTTTTTTTAGAATGAATATTTTACTTCTGAATATTTTCAAAATAAACATTTTACTGCTAGTGAAGCACAATAAAGTTATGATGTAAAACGGCAAAAAATAATGTTTGTTCCACAAAGTTGAAAATAACTAGTTCTGCCAAAGACATACGACCTAACCCCCCTCAGATAATCAACTCGTCCTGTGATGAGGAATCATAGGAACTATTTGCTGATTAATGGAAGGGGATATGCAAATGAGGGAGTGAAAGGCTACATGATTTGACTAACAGACAATGCCGTGGAAATGATTTATTGTTTAATTTCAGTCATACGTGGGAGAAAAAGGTCATTATACTCGTGTGTGTCAGATATTAGATAAAATCTCACCTCGTGTGATTTGTTAACAGCACTCGATCACTGCGCTCTCTCGTGCTGTTAACAAACCACACTTGGTGAGATATCTGATATCTGACACACACTCATATAATAACCTTTTAGTATCTTTGATTTGTGTCAACACTGTAATGTTAAATACCTTAATACTATATAAAAAAAACTTTGATTCTGTAATTTGATTGAGGTCATTATTATATCAAGTTCTGTAATTTGACGTTGGTCATAATATCAAACATAAAATGGACCATAAACTGATTACTAGTTGTATATAGTATAATATCAAGCATAAAATGGACCATGAACTGATTTCTAGCTGTAATTATACCAAGTATCGATATTATTGTTAATCAATGGAAGTCATAATCTCAATCTATGTTTATAATAAAAATATAGAATATATATCACAATCAAGATATGAATACTAAAGATGAGTCTGAGATATTAGCTAAAATAGAATATTAGCTAAAACTACTGAATTTAAACCGTATTACATATATTTTGGGATGACTAAACAAAGAAAAGATAACTGTGTCATGCATGTTTCATGCTAAAGTTTTGAGTTTTTCATCATTTTTTTTATTAAAAAAAGAAAGAAAAAAAAGGCTTTTATCATAGAGCTCAGACAGCTCCAATAATAGTGTTCTAGATCTGTAACACCAATGACACAGTATCACTGTCATTTAATGTGTTGAATAAAGAGTTAGTTTCAAAGCAGTGATGCTTTATATAGCCTTTCTAAAGGCTATGATATTTAATATTAAATTATTCATATAGTTTCCTTGATATTACAATACCCATAATTAACAAACGCGCATCTTTTAGAATGACCAATAAACTTAATATGCTGGAGTTAAACCATCAAGATTATCAACTAAGACATTTAGATGCGTAGACCGTGCACCCAAATCTTGCACTGCCAGCAGGCGATGATGTGAACGCCTATACCACTTAGGCACACGGTACATGGCACTTGCCAGAGTCCTTGAAAACGTCAAGTCCAACACGTGACACCATTATCTTAGCTTTCATGTTGACTCTAAGACCTTTTTGATCCATTTTGTCCATTTAGGCTTTCAGCTTAGCAATACACTCACCCTGTGAATCAGCTGTGACCACCTGGTCATCTGTGTATAGTAGCTCACAAGGCACACCAGATCAGAACCCACATGATGAGGCTTCAAGCATGATGATAAATTGCAGAGGGCTAAGGACAGAGCCCAGATGTCCACCGACCCCTACTCCTAACTTCTCACTGTACTGTCCGTTAACACCCACTTGACTTCTGGCATTGGAATACATTAAAAACAAACAAACAAAACAAACAAAAAAAAAAACAAAAAAAATGCTCATTGGAATACATGCAAACCCTGCTGATTGGAATACATGCCTTGAATTACACAAACTGCCAATTCCTTCACCCCTACACTCAGAAGTCCCCACCACAGGAATTTTCTTGGTACACTGACAAAGCTTTCTCCTAATCGACAAACGCAAAATAGAGTGATTTGTTGGCAACAAAGTGATTCTCTTGTGCTTGGCTCACTGTGAAGATGGTGTCAGTCGTGCCTTGATCCGGGAAAAATCCTAACTGCATCGCATCAATGTAGGCCATAGGGCGAAAGAAATAATCCATCACCCTCTCAAGCAGCTTCATTACTTGGGCGGTGATTTCGAGTCCACGATACAGGGGAGCCTGTCAATGTGGACACCGCCATTTAGTGGACACCTGTCTTATATGGACACTTTTCAATTCTCCCATTTCAGTTTCTCTATGTAATATATATAAAGTGAACCTATGTATAGTGTACACCTGATTTATGTGGGCCGTGGACACTATATTCGCTCTAAAATGGCTCAGATACCTCTTTATAGTGGTCAGTTCAAAGTCTTCCCACTGTATTTAAACAAAGCAATATTTGCTAGCAAAGACGCCTGTGCAAACATAGATTAAAGGCTTGTGACATTTACCAGTAGGAGGCATTGTTTTGTTTGCTTGCCAGTTAAGGCAAGTGGTCAACCATTGTGCTATTGTTTGCAGAGCAGTAATTGATACATGTATGTTCTTACTAGTTGCAAGTTTGTGCAAAATGATATATAGGAAATTAGAACATGTGTCACTTGGTAGCATTGCTTTGGACCACTGCTAATGCACAGACATTCTTCTAACCAATCCATCTGAACACAAACAACAATGCTAAATTCTAAGTTAGTCAGCTGATCCTAGATATTAAAGCATTCACATATAATTGGTCGCTACCAGTACTCGAAACATAGGGGTAATTTGATATACTGCCAAATGTCCTACAGCGGGTGCTTATTGGCGTGCAATGTCTCAAATCTCCGACCAACTAGCGCGCAGTGACAGCTAGTGGTGCAAAACGTGGATTTGGCGACAGGAGAATTTTAAACTGTGTAAAATTTCCATGACGCTAATTTCTACGCAGTGTCCGTAAACTAGAATCACCAAGTCACTAGGGTTGCAAGGGCATTCAATTCATTTTCAGTTCCTCATTTTAGCATTGGAGCAATATCCTTAGGAGGTAAGGGGAAAGGCTTTTCTTTGTATACATGATCATGATGCTTCTGTTGAGCAGATAATGTGTTAAGGCCCAAACTGTTGTGTAAGGTACTGCCTGTAACACAAGCTTTCTCACGGAGTGACACCCATATTGTTGATCTTTGCTTAATGATGTTTGTATCAATGTTTTCCAAGGGCTGTACCGTTTCTGCCATCATTTCTTTCAAACACATGATTGGTGTGGCAGGTCCACAATCACACCTGTTCCTCTCCGAAATGCATGGATAACTTCATTTGCACAAGGTACACTAAATACAAGATCATCAATACAGCTTAAAAGTTTTGACACACAAGCCCCGATTTCAAAAACACGAGTTTTCATAAAGCTGATAGCATAGCTCATACTTGACTTCCTCCAGTCTCCTTCCACCTTTTTTGTCAGATTATTGACTGCAGCTTCCTTTTGCACAAGCAGTAGTCTGAGTTATTTTATGCGAACACTAAGAACTGTCATTCCTTTCATAATTAATGCCTTATCTTCATTACTGAAATTTACATTGTTAGTGTTTGGAGATTGTGGAAAAAGTTTCCTTTATTGACAAAAATATCTGTAGTTCTTCATCTAGTCTTAGCTTTCGTTTTTGTAGTGTGGGAGGTTCTTCATATCCTCCAAGATCTTCTTCCCCTAATTTCTTGCCATAACCTGTCGCCAATTTCCCCCCATCAAATGACAGTTTCACATCTACTTTTCCTCTACTTTTGGCAAAAGCTTTCAGTGGTCAATATTCCTGGTGTTTGTGCATCCACATGAAATGGTTGACTTTGTTTACTCAATACTGCTTTAGAAGGTATTTTGAAGTTCCGTGTGAATGTATCGGGTAACAATGGATCTGGAAAGAACATAGACAATCCAATATGACTTATAAACTTATACATTTAAAAAAACACATAATCGGCATCTACTTTATTTATCACACCTCTGAAGAAAGCACTTAATCTATATAGTCATTGCCTAGCATTCTTGCTGTGTATTCAAGCCCCGAAACAGGAAATATGAACTACTCCACATCCACCTATTACCAGTGTTATTTTAACTACACCTTCTCAAAGAAAAAAATGAAACTCATTCAGAATAATTATGAGGAAATGTCATTACTCAGATTACTAAACAGATATGGAGATTTCCTAAAGGGAATCTGAGTTGCAATTTAGCCTGTAGTTGTAACCAATGCAAGAAGACCCCACAATGCACAATGCATATTGTAATTCAATAAAAACGTCTTAGCCAAAACAGTGTTGGTTTAAATGCTTAACGACGAAAGATAGTGACATTGTTTGGAAAAAAAAGACCTAACCTCCAAAACTGAACTTGGACTAAATGCTACTCAAATTATACAAGGGTGAATCTTGAATATACCTTGTGTACCAAAGGCATAATGGTGTTGGTCAAATACAAATTTATGAATTGTACAACACTAGAGTACACACCGTTTTCTCCTTCAAGAAGTCGCATACCCTTTCCATGCACAACCTTTATTAGCAGGGTCCAGAAATCTAAACTGGCTTGGTTATATCATATGCTGTGTGGTGTGTCTTGCCTTAAAAACTGCCCCACGTCTAGCAGGAGGTGTAAGGCAATATTATTTTGTATCTTGCCTTTTGCAATGGCTTGTAAAACTGAGCCGAAATCATCTGCTCGTTCCATATCATTAAGAGAGTGAACAACATCTGGCAATCTTTTCTCTAGCTTTTGCATACCACTTTCTTCTTGTACAGGTCCACATTCTGAATCTGAGTGTTGGTGTCGGCGAAAACATCAAATTTGATGGCTCTATCGCCCAAAACAGGTTGTGTTGTGCGTAAAGAGAACAGAAGATAGCGTTAGTAAGAGTGGGGTAGGGCCGATAGTAAGAAGAAGTCAAAGATAAAAACAGTTGTTAGTGGTGCAGGTTAAAAACAAGAATGAAATTAAAAATTTAGAAGTGGGCGTGGGCTAGGTGGCTTTTAAAAGCTTCCAGTGTAGGAACGCTGACCACCTCTGCTGGCAGGTTATCCCATAGAATTACTGTGCTTGGAAAGAACGAGTGTCTATAGTAATCTGTCAATGTTGGAATTTCAAAGTATGTCAAGCTGTGCACGTGCGTCCTTCTTGATCTTATGGATGCTGGATGAATATGTTGAGGCATTTGTATGTTTACGAGATGATGATGGATTTTAAAGAACATACATAGTTTCATCTTCTTCCTCCTTGTCCCCAAGTCTTCCCATCCTAGCTCCTCCAGCATGGCTATTGGGCTGCTGGTATTGTGGAATATATTGGTGACAAATCTGACTGGTACCTGTTTGAGTTTGTTGATGTCAACCAGTGTATATGGATCCCACACTGCTGCATTTAAGGCTAATGTCAGTGGGCTTGTCTGTCTTGAGTATTTTGGATTCCGCATTGGAAACTATTTGTGGTCTCGTTTCTACAATTACACGGTTGTTCAAAAAATCTACTTTGCTCACAAGACCACACATAGTATCGAAATGCAGTGACTTATACGACAAGATTCCACTTGCGTCATCTAACCACCTGTGCCTTACACTCAGTCTTCTGTTGGCATGGTATTTAGCGAGATGGTTCATCATCTCCTCATCCTTGCTACAAGACTTATCGCAGTAGTAACAGAGAAGGCGAGGCCATTGTCCTGACAAATGTGACACTTGTTTATCTTAGGTAGATAGTTGCAGTTATTATGTTCACATTTAGACAAAAATTGGTGGGTCTCAAAATATTAGGAACAGTATGTGGTGGGTTATATTGTAAATGCTGCACAATGCAGGGTTGAGAACCAAAGATTTATAATGATATTTGTGATTAAAAAGTGATTTTTAAAATTTAACTAAATGGTAGTGACCGTTCTCAATTTCTGCACAAAGTAACAACCGTACTCCCAGATTTGACACATTTACACATTAGTTACCGTATCTAACAAATGTTGTTACCGTACCTAAGGCAAATATTATTTTGTTGAATTTGTACACTATTGTAAGGGCTAGGTGAATGGTAGTACATTCCAAGTGATCTCTGTGACATAATCTTTGCACGTGACTAAAAACTGTTGATATCTGTTCAGTACTTAAACCAAATTTCCCACTTGTTTGTGGGGAGCACATTTTGACGTCCGCCATTTTGAGAACGGTTAGTATAGTTTCCGTACTCAGTTATCCAGGCTTGACATTGTCGCCCAAAATCGCGGCGCTAGGGGACTCCTAGCATTACCACTTATTCTGGCAACTTGAATGATGAACCCCCAATCGAACAGTTGGAAATGCCCATACCCTAATTATGTTGCTTGCTTTTACAAAATACAAAACATCCCATCAAATAGTCACATCAAAATATTACAAAATGTTGTGTATCCCATCAAGAAAAAAATAAGCTAACAATTTTCACTGGCCTTGGAAGAAAGAAATCTTGTTATTCATGCTCCTCGTAAAATTGTTAATCACTGATGTATACCATATTTTAATTGTAAATAAAGGTATTGTTAACATTCCAAGCACAAATAAACACTTTATCAATTTCTCCATGTTAAGGCTATGTACAGCAATATGAGTTTAAGCGTATATTGAACGGGTGATTCTGTTTAACAACATGTGTATATCACGTCTGTGGTAAGTTTTGAAGGGCACTCCATGAGGTAGAAGTGAAATGGCGACACATCAGTTTTTGAGCCAATTCGACCATAAAAAGTCACAAATCCAGCAACCTATCACTTTTATGGACACCATTTCTTGCTGATACTAGCAACATATTAAAAGAAAAGTGCTACAGGAACGTTTTGAAAACTGTTAAAAATTAAAGAGCCACGTTTTGCAGTTGTTTTTGACCACGTGTAGGGCCCTTTTCATGGCATCAGATGCCGTGAATGTTCACTACCAAGAGACCTTTACGAAGAAATACAGTGTATACTAATGTCAATGAACTTGGTATGGATGTTAATAGATGTGACTTTTAGTACTCAAGTTAGGACTTTGTTCAACGTCAAAGAATTTAATAACGGTTTATCAGTGTTTTAAGCTTGTAAATTGATTTTTGACAATCTATTCATGGACATAGGCCTGTCATGATTTAGAAATAGTTTAAAATTTCCCTGTAATTTGTGGACCTGGTCTAAAATAATTTGCTGTGTGGCTATAGTCATTGCTGAAAATCTCATCCAAAATTGGGGGACCATTAAATATACGGAAAGCACTTATCAGAGGCAGATCTGAGTTTGCTTGGTGCTGAGGTCTGAGAATCCAAAAGTACGTGAACCACGAAGATATTACGTAGATTATCTGGCCCAACAAGAAGCAAATTTGGCCAAAGAAGCATCATGGGCCATAAGCTGATCCTGGAGTACAGGGTAGACACAACTCGCTTTTCATCCGGCAAATTTCATTTCATGTTTTGTTTTTTTCCAGATCCCCAAGCTTTGCCGATTATGGAGCGATTGGAGCCCATATGATCCAGTGAATGTGTTCCCCTCTTTTTCCGAAAATCAGAATATGTCCCTGCTCACCCCCACACACACACATCCTTACTGTTTCTGTCACGAATTCTTGTCTCGGCTTAATAATCATGGAAGCTTTGTACCGTCTATTCACGTATAAAGGCGCCTGGGCCTAACATCAAACACGGGCTTAAGTGGCAAAGTGCCCCATATCAAAACACTTGGGTGGTCGTTGTAGCTTGTCTGGAGACAAACATACATACAGATACAAACGAAATAAAGACAAAGCTTTCGCTTCAGCTGCAAGGCATTTATCATTCCGTGCAAAAATCACCGCCAACGCTGATTGGTCAAAATGCAATTTTGCGATGGAAAACACGCCCCCCAAAACAAAAAAAACACGGCGCTTGCATTCAAAAAGACATCCAATGCTGAATGTTGAATGTTATAAAGATTTATTTTAAAATAAATGGTCATGATAGAATGGTGATTTGTTTAATCAAAGCAAATTTTGGGACAAAGTCAATTCCTACAAATTGACGTATACACTGATAAAGACACAAGCTATAGTAAGATAAATGGAAAGCTACAGTTTGTTTAATCAAAGAAATTGGGAAAGTCAAATTAATAGATACAGTGTGTGCGAGAATTCAATAGCTCAGAGTTCAATTTATTGCAGCTATCATAAGTAAAATCAAACAACTGAATTTGAATGCAAAGCATATATTCTAATATTAATGTACTGTAAAACATCTACTTAGGAGGCTGTATTCATGCTAAAGATTTGGTATGAATGTAGTGTAATAATGATATAGAAGTTTCCTCAAAATTGCATTTCCATTGATTGATTTAAAACATCTTATTAAGATTTATGAAAACTCACAAATGTTAAATCATGAAGACTGGCATGGCAGTTTTTCTTTTCTAAATATCTAAATCTAATTAAGATATTGATATAACATAAGTCCTCATCAAAAACGAGATTCCGCGTTCAACGCGAGTATCAAATTTGATGAACGAAATTGGGAATTTTACACGAAAATACATGGCACACAAAATCTAACTAATTTGTAGGGATATAAAAGGGCTTAAATAAGATAGCTGCTTTTGAGCAGTCTCTGCGAGGATTTATTGTCAGAATATATGTTTTACTATTACATACAATGTAAATGGCCTTAGGTTTCAATAAAAAATGTAATTAATAGTTTTTTGCTCTCACACATGTTTTAGGTGTTGAAGTGTGGGAGATTGGAAAAAATCTTGGGAGGTGGTACATATATCCCAAACAGAGGTATGTGCGAAATGAATGAAGAAAAAAGAGAGAAAAAAGATTCTGACTATCATAAGTATAGTTTTGGTGTCCTGTCTACCCATATTCAGCATTAGTCTGTGGGTCTGAAGGGCTGAAGTATATGTTGCCCCCTCCCCCCACCCCCTGTGTAAGATATTGGGGGGGGGGGGGGAAGGGGGCTGCTGGCCCCGGTGGTTCCTACGCCTATGCAAGATATCCACCCCTGGCAGAAGAAACTGCCAACCCTGATGAGGATGATCATTTTCATCAGGTGCTACCTACTTTAAGTTCTGTTGGAATCCTGCCTACCAGCATGGTCATGCAATTTGACCGCAGTTATTACCATAGATATCCGCATAGTCTGTGCTGTGGTCGCTGTTTGATTAGCTAACAACTGCCCACTGGTGCGTACCCTGAGCTCTGTTGGGATGCGTCTGTCCTCGTTTATGAGCCGACTGAATGACTCGTCCCGGAGCGCTTCCCACAGTTCACCAGCGCCCATGTGATCTGAAAGAAGACGTTTCTCCCTTAGAGAGTTACAAACCTATGGTGTGCACTTTGTGCAGCTATCTATACCCCCCAAGCACTATCACATGTCATCATAATTTTAGGCGCCAGACAAAGTAATACTTGTTGCTGAAATTAACTGATATGAGCTGCTTGTTGAAATTTATAAACCAGGGCCCCCTTTTTTTTGCCAATATTGGTAAACCTGAAATCCCATTATTTTAGTGCACTTAAAAAAATTGTGGGTCAGCTACTTTTTGTTCTATAACTATTTGGGTATTCATTACTTTAACATCACCTTGTATGGTACCCCCACTTGCTATTCTTCCATGTTTTTCTGCCCTCACTTGCTGTTCTTCCATGTTTTAGTGCCCCCACTTGCTGTTCTTCAATGTATTAGTGCCCCCACTTGCTGTTCTTCCATGTTAAAGTGCCCCCACTTGCTGTTCTATATTTTGGTTCCCCCACTTCTGTTCATCCATGTTTTAGTGCCCCCACTTGCTGTTCTTCCAGGTTTTAGTGCCCTCACTTGCTGTTCTTCCATGTTTTAGTGCCCCCACTTGCTGTTTTTCCAGGTTTTAGTGCCATCACTTGCTGTTCTTCCAGGTTTAAGTGCCCCCACTTGCTGTCCTTCCATGTTTTAGTGCCCACACTTGCTGTTCTTCCATCTTTAAGTGCCCCCACTTGCTGTTCTTCCATGTTTAAGTGCCCCCTTGCTGTTCTTCCATGTTTTAGTGCCCCCTGTGGTTAGTGGTTAGCTTCTTTTGGTAGTTATTTATATTTCTCAGCGTTGAATGTGTTAAACCGTTAAAACAAATAAAATGAAGATAAATTTTGCACAGCTACTTTCAATTATTCTGAAGATAATCCCCAAATCTCTCAGGTCATTTTACAGCAAACTTTTATTTCAGCCTTTTTTCCTGACTTCCAACACCTTTAATATGTAAGCCTAAATGACTAAAAATGTCATTGTTTGACCAGTGAGGATGAATCTTAGAATTGTCTCTCAGAAGTGTTTAGGACCCACGATTTGAAGTCTATATGTCAACATTTCGCAGGGGGGGCATAACCAGGAAGCCCCTAGATTGGCTTGCGCTTCAATCCACCAAGTGATATGTTCAGGAAAGTTGAAAATGTTCTAAAATATGAGTGTATAAAATGTATATAAATCTGGTGTAAAATGCTCTTAAAATGCAGATTGCCCCCCCCCCCTTCCCACCTGCACTCATACTGAAAATTATGCCCCCCCCCCCCTTTTCAATTTCTTGCTACGGGCCTAATAAACAGCTTTTAAATCATTCAATTGGAGGTTCTTCTATTCTTTAGACCTGCACTCTTGCATAGTTTGGGGTTGAAGGGCTTTATTACCTGCATTCTCTCGTGTTATGGTATTCAGGGGTTTTACTACCTGGCCTCTTCGGATTGAGGGGTTTTACTACCTGCACTCTTCAGATGGAGGGGTTTTACTACTTGTGCACTCTTGCGTAGCTTGTATTGGGTTTGAGGGGTTTTACTACCTGCACTCTTGCGTGGTATGGGATTGAAGGGTTTTACTACCTGGCCTCTTCGGATTGCGGGGTTTTACAACCTGCATTCTTCAGATGGAGGGGTTTTATTACTTGCACTCTAGCGTAGCTTGTATTGGGGTTGAGGGGTTTTACTACCTGTGCTCGTGTGTAGTTTAGGATTGAGGGGTTTTACTATCTGTGCTCGTGTGTAGTTTAGGATTGAGGGGTTTTACTACCTGTGCTCTTGAGATTGAGGGTTTTCAGTGGCGTAGGCAGGATTTTGTGGATGTGTATGCACAAATACATTTTGGAATACAGTGCCGAAGGCATTGCAGGGCGTGTGTGTGTGTGTGTGTGTGTGTGTGTGTGTGTGTGTGTGTGTGTGTGTGTGTGTGTGTGTGTGTGTGTGTGTGTGTGTGTGTGTGTGTGTGTGTGTGTGTGTGTGTGTGTGTGTGTGTGTGTGTGTGTGTGTGCGGCGGGGGGGGGTATAAGAGTTGCCAATCTCCCATCTCCCTTTTTTTGCCTCATTCGCATCTCCCAAATTGGTCTTGCCTTTCTCCCATCTCCCACTTATTTCAGCCATCTCCCACTTTTAAAGCTATTTGTTACACCGTCACGGATTCAACACAGAAGTTCCTCACCAGCTGTTGTTCTTATAATTGATGATCTTGTTTTTCAACAGATCGCAGACTCAAATTATAAATCATCATTGATTATCCACAAAGTGTCACATTGAATTTATCACCTTGGTATTTTTTGACGAGAAAGATGTCAACAGAGCAATCAAAGCTTGATATATATATGACTGTTTGATTAATAGTTATACATCCTCTTTTGTCTTTCATAGGTTTAAAAACCTGTAGTTGTACTAGTTGTATACAGATTAGTTGTTTACAGATTTTATAGAAAATGTACGTGCATACACATGCTGTTTTTAATGATAGTTTTATTTGTACAAGATTATATGACCAACAATGGTAGCAGACATCTACAACAATATTTACGTATAAGAATTGTCTTAAATGACCGTATACTTGCCAGTGAACATTAACTTCTCACCAATGGGGTTGGGGGGGGGGATATAAGCCTTTATTATAAGGGTTGCTAATCTTCCATCTCCCAAATTCTTTTGCCTCATTCTCCCATCTCCCGAAATTTTTCTTGTCTCTCTCCAATCTCCCATTTATTCCAGCCATCTCCCACTTTTAATGCACATTGCTATATTGACTTTTGTGGTCATGTAAAAATATCATCCCTAACATCACAGAGACTCTAGACAAAAATTCATTCACATTTACCATAGTTCTTTAGTTGAAATTAACAAAAGTGTTAAATTTCAGGATATGTACAACCTGGCAAAAGGAAAAAAAAGCATCATTTCAGGGTAGAAAATCAACAAATAAATGTGTACGCACTGCGTTGCGTGCGTTACAGTGGCTTTGCCACTGGTTTTTACAACCTGCGCTCTTTGGATTGAGTGGTTTTACTACTTGCACTCTCGCGTAGCTTGGGGTTGAGGGGTTTGACGGGACCGTACAGAGTGTACAGCTGCAGGTGGTGCCTCGGCAACGGGTCACCTGACTCCTCCTGAAGTGAGTGAGTGAGTGAGTGAGTGAGTGAGTGAGTGAGTGAGTGAGTGAGTGAGTGAGTGAAGTAATTTATCAGTCAATTAATCGATCGGTCAATATATCAGCTCATCAATCCATCAGTCAATCAATCTATCAGTTAATCAATCAGTCAGGTAATCAGTTAATCAGTCTATTATTCAATCAACCAATCTAATGCTATAACAAAACATTATATTATGGACACTATCACCAGATAATGATAATCATAGTTTATTTTGCAGTCTTACTATTGAATATGATCCATAGAATATAAATACAAATAGAAAAGGGACTGATACCGGGAATAAATCTTTTTATCTTTTTTTTTGGCGGGTGGGGGGGGTGAGGGAGAAAAAGTATTATGCACAAAATTTGAATACATTAGACATTGTATATTGTTAGTTATTTTTTCACACAGAGATTTACTGCAGTCACGATCTACTGCCCATTTAAGTTCGATTCCGGTGCCATGTCGTTTTGACTTGTTACCGGTTCAGCTGGTATCCGATCGATCATAGAATACTATTTGCGTCGAAAATAGCAAGATTGTTGTTTACTGGGTGGCATGGAGAAATGAACATGGTGGATCCTGTCCATTAATCAATGCATGAAATTCATCAAGTGTGAGTTAATCTATCCATATGAAGCTATATTTATTATGTGTATAGACAACCGATACTGATGGATATTGATTTATGTTGAAATAGCTGCATGACTTTATTACTAACACGCCTTATGTAGATTTTTGTGACCGTATTTCTACTCTCAGATTATACACATCTCTGTCATCTAATCACATGCAGTACATATTGTGCAGAATATACTAGATCTATAGTAGTGCCTTATGATTATGGTATGAATTTGGACAGTCGGCTGAGCAGCCAACAGGAGTAATTCTAAATATGTGCTTCGGTGTTGACGAGTAGGGGATCATTCAGTATTTATGACAGGGTGGGGTCGGATTTGGGCGGGCCATGAACTTTTGTCACAATGTTTGGGGGGGGGGGCTATCAAAATTTTCACACACTTTTGAGGGGGGGCTATCAAGTTTTCTACAGAAAATGTACCCCTATTTATAGAGATTCTGTTAAAATTTACTGTTTTTATATTTATATCCATTAGTGGATGGATATCCATCAAACAGGATAACAGTTAATTGACAACTGTTGCATTAACTGTTAGGGGGGGGTCATCAATTTTTATCACATAAAATTGAGGGTGGTCACCAATTTTTTCACAAAGATTTGAGGGGGGAGCTATTAATTTTTTCACAGCATTTTTGGAAAATCCTCCTACCCCACCCTGTCATGTATACTGAATGGTCCCTAAGCCCAATTATATTGTGACAGAGAAGTCTTTTAATATATCATTTTGTCTACAAATTTCCCCTGGGTAGTAACCCGACAATCCTGGCTAAACATTTCGATGAATCTCCATCTACTTAGCTTGGTGTCTTATTGCCGAATGTATTTGGTTTCCTGAGTAGCAGAATCTAAACCCCATACATTGTCCTATGTTGTAGTTGAGTAGCGATGCCGCGTAACAAGGTCCGGGGGCTGGAGCGGCATGACACAACGCTGCGGCGAGACTCGGTGCTTGGTGAGTACTAGATCATCGACTTTGTAAACAGAATTAGTATAAGTTGTGTTTTTTCTTTATGAATTATCATATCAAAGCCACCGATGCAGTTGCCTTTGATCAGGTCCAAGGAGGTTGTTAACAATCTTGATGAACACGATACTACAGCCCAGTCTTAACCTGCAAGGGGCGGGGGGGTGTTACTTCAGGGGTGAATGGGTAGGGGGGTGTCACTGAAGGTCCAAAATCATACCCCTTAGTGAAACAAGTTAAACTATGAAAATGATAGTAAAACTAGCGGACGAAAACAATGGGGTATTATTCTATGTGATATTCATTGTAATGAAAACAAGATTTTCTACAACTTATATTTACCTTTTATCCTTTATTGTAGCTCAATAATGCAAAATCACATGAAAAGAGTTTGAATTTTGAGTTGATAATGAACCTCGAGATTGAACCTCCATTAGTTAAACTGGCTGGAATGTTGAAATCATGACCCTTAGTGAAACTGATTGGTGGAAAAGGTGACCCCAGTGAAACTGAGGGGTAGAAAAAGGTGACCCCTATCAGTGGCACATGCCGTATTGGGCGATTATGGAAGTATACCCCGCCATCCTTCTTGATATAATTTTGTCTGCATGGATGAATTCCATTAGGATGCATTTTCATTGGACCTATTATTACATGACAGTATTATGAACTGTGATAAGTTCATTTTATTGATAACTATAGATCTTCCATTTCGTGCTACTTTACATTATATATCTTGATAAATAACTCAAATTGTCTGATACTTGAAATATCTGGTAGCTTATTTTTTTTAATACTCTAATCAAACTGTCAAACAGTCCAACTACATGTAGAATTGGTTTTTTATCCAAACAGCGATGGCAGGTCTCGACCTGCCTCAACACAGCAGTTTTGCGTCTGAGATGGGCATTAGTTCGTCATACAAGGCAAGCGCTGGGCCAGGGCAGCAGCTCACACACAGGAAGCTGAAGTCACGGTGGTCATCACGAATAACAGAGACCGAAATCACCTTACAAGAGGTACATGCAAATCATTTTTCTCATTTATTACCCTTTATTATACCCTGTTAAGCACCAAGCGTGGAGGGGATGGCTGCATTCCTGACTGGGCAGCCAGCACTAGTTTAGGCCTGCATAAGATAAACTTGGATAGGAGGAGCAGCAGCAGCAGCAGCAGCAGCAGCAGCAGCAGCAGCAGCAGCAGCAGCAGCTTCTTTATTTCAAAATTAAAACTAGACCAAATTGGGAAGAAGAATTTGTCTTAAAAATGTTTTTGTATCTAACTCTTATCCCTCTGTGATATGTCTATCCATAATGATGATTATTCAGTAAACCTTTGCATTACATTTTCAAAAACAAATTTTCTGAAGGGATACAATCCTGCAACAAGTTATTAACAGCATAAATTATATACATACCCAATCACAATGACCCAGATAATTGTCAAGAAGAGAGGTCCAGATACACGGATTTATGGAAAAAAATATGTATAAATGTCACTTCATCGTATAATACTACTGAGTTTTGTGATAATCCACTGATCGTCACATTTCTGTTTGTTTTATCAGAGAAAGAAGAGGGCTGTGGAACAATTTGTTTCTGAGAAATTCAAAAAGAAAGAGTGTGTCCGTTTTGTGCCAAATCCCAAAGCCAAAGTTAAGCCTGGAGAAGAAGCGAGGTAAATACTTCTCATACTGTACAACCTCAGAGTTGGCAAAAAATTAAAATTTATGATAACATCAAACGAATCAGGGCTGGCAGTTTCTTCCTCTGGCAGAAACTTCTGTGGAGACTATGCCTTTCTTCCGTCTGGAAGAAATACCAGTTTTCAGCCATTTCTTCCAAAGAAATACCAAATCCCATAATTTTTTTGCAAGTAATTTGTACCTTTTACCATTTAATGAATTTATTTTTTTCAAGCAGGGTATGAAATATGAACTGTTAGTACCAGCAATGTAATGGACGTATTCACCCTGTGTTCTATGAGCAACGTTTCATAGATTTAATCTCTGCATTTGAAGAGAGTGTTCATAAAGTACCGAGGGAGAGGGTCGATAAAATTTGGGGGAAAACAAGAAAAAATCACTTAGTCTATGGCAAGCGGAAGGATAAGAAAGGTTTTACCTATGTTAAGGGGGAGGACAAGAAAAAATGATTAGGGAAGATAGTTTTTTAGCTATTTTATATGTATCTACTTCTCTTGCCTATACAAAAGATTTGAAAATTAACATCAATATGTTAATTTTGTTGAAATCAAATTTAATTCAAAATGCAATAAGATTGCACATGTACAAAAATTGATATGTTTGAATTACAGTAAGTACATTACCAGCAGTGTACATAGCTGCTTTTTATATTTGATAAGGACCAAGATATCGAAACAATTTAATATGATAAAACTTACTTTTGAACCTTTTTTTGAAAGTTTTGACTAAATACAGCTGTAGGAAGGAAGAGGTAGAAAATTAACATGATATGTTTGAACACTATATACATACTAGAAAATACTTTGGTCCCCTTAAATATCAAAGATGCAATTATAAACAATTACTCATGATTATGTGTCTTACCTGCATTTAGTTTTTGTTAAGTTGTATGCTAGTTTACTAGGGGTGAAGCTGCCCATTGACTATTCTAAGGGTGGGGGGAGGACGTGCAAAGTTTTTCTCTTCCAGAGGGGGATGATGAGAAAAGTTTTACATGTCCAAAGAAGGAGGACGAAAAAACGTTTCAACTATCGAGTTCTGAAATTTACCTGCCCTCCCCCTTCAGTACTTTATAAACATTAGTGAAAATTCTTACATCAATTTCTGTGTGTATTTGCTTGTTTCTGTGTGGCAGGTGTTACTGTGGAGAAGTGGCCAGCAAGCACCGAAAAAACACGGGGGGCGTGTCAGAGTTCAACCAGCACGGTAACGCCGCCATATTGTCTACATTTATGCACATAATGTAAAGACTTGGTTCACACAAAGGACTTTTTACACACAGTCACAAGACGATTGTTTATGGTATATATAATAAAGCACCATAGAAGGCCTTATTTAAGTATAGTAATTTTGTGGTATAAACAGCTTTATAAGCAGACTCAGTGTTATCTACTACATATAGATTCAACAGACATACTCATTAACATGCATGGATGCTATGATGCTCAGAGAATTTGAAAACTTGCTTTCCAATCTCTTTTTTATCCTCTCATCTGTCATAAAAGGACAAACATGTAGATGCGTTTTTTTTCATCCTGAAATACTGCATTTATACAAAGATTAATCGGATACATTTTTAGTATGTAAAAAATGGTTGGGCCCATTGAAAATTCCCTACAGTACAGGGTGATGATTGTAAAGGCTTTGCAGGGTGATAAAAGTGCCCAAATAAAACAAACTGACAAAAAAGTAGTTGGGTCTGTGCCCAGTCTCTATTGACACCCCTGACCCTTATGATGTGATGCATTACTCTGATTCTTGCAGAAAACTATTAAGTGTTTGTGTTTTGTGAATACAGGCTACGATGCGTTTGGCAACAATCTCAACACAGGAGCCGTGGCAGAGCCATGGAAAGCCAAGAATGATATAAAGTCATTCGCAACAGATTCTTTTGGCAAAATCGACTTCATAAATGAGGGGCTTGGCGGACGAAAGCCATCTAAGGTAAATATGATACCATTATGTTTATTGAGGACAGTCAGCTGTGGATAGTGATTTTTATTGGCGGCAATTTGCTGTTTGTATTATTGTCTGGGTGCTGCAAAAAGTACTACAGTAATTTTCTCAAAGCTCCTTTCAAAAGACATGTTCTTGAACTCATATCCCTTGATGCAGTTGCCTTTGACTTAACCATACAGTAGAACCTCCAATTAAGACCACCTCACTATTGCTTGAGATCACCTATGTAACAAGACCAATTTTCACAGCCCCAAACCTTCATAAAGCTGTCAAAATGTAGAGACCACCTCTCCATTTAGACCACTTTTAGTCACTCCCATAAGTGGTCATTATAGAGAAGCTCTACTGTACATATTCAAAGTTCTAGCCAATGGTTTGTTCTGCCTGTAAGTTACTGTTTGCATTCTTGCCCGGGTGCTGCAAAAATTACTACAGTAATTTTCTCAAAGTTCCTTTCAAAAGCCATGTTCTTTACCCCACATCCCTTGTTGTAATTGCATTTGCCTAAAACATACAGTAGAACCTCACTATTGAGACAATTTAATAAGACGCGGTCCCAAACCTTTTGTCAAATGTATAGAGACCATCTTTCCATTGAGACCACTGTTAGTCACTCCCACAAGTGGTCCCATGTTCTTCAAAGCTCCCAAAGACATGTTCTTTACCCCACATCCCTTGATGCAGTTGCCTTTGACTAAAACATACGCAGTCAAGTTCTAGCCAACGGTTTGCTGTGCCTGCAGTACGTGCGGCTGGCAGACGACTCGGCGGTGGAGGACGTTCTCACCCTCATGACCGAGTACTGGAAGATGAACCGGCCGGAACTCGTCATCACCGTCATCGGCGGCGCCAAGAACTTCAAGCTCGACGGCAAGAAGAAGGAGATCTTCAACATCGGGCTTGTCGACGTGAGTATGAGCCTCTCAGAGGCCGCTCTAAGCAGGGTTCTTACGTATTTGACATTGGGCTTGTACATGTATGCCTTAAGTGTTGTCTTAGGTAACAATGCCCTCCCTAAATGTTGAAATAATGTGTGGAATGCACCTGTTTTAAGTGGCTGGTGAATAGATGCTACAGTTGATGTGGTCCAGGGTCTGAGTCCTGGCAGTTGGTGTGTGATAGAGCCCTATAGTCTTTGAGAAATAATCTTTTATGTGAGAGAGAGGTGGATAAAGAGAGACTGAGAGGGATACATTAGCATAGGAGAGAGACATGGGGCGAGAGAGATATTCTGAGAACATTTGATTCTCGTGTTTATGAACAAACAGTTGAGATGAAACAAAAATTTGAGATGTTTTGCACAAGCCTAGCTATGTTGCAGGCTGACTAAGATTCAGTAAGATTGAAACCTTTCGAGGTAGGCCTGTAAAAAAACCCTCAAAAGTTGTGGTAAAGCAAGAGAATTACTACTAATACGTATAGCTCGAGTAGATGAGTTTTCAATATTAACAAGCAACTTGTGCAATATCCATCCCCCAACAGGCAGCCAATACAACGCACGCGTGGATCATCACTTCTGGCTGCAACATGGGGGTGATGAAGGCTGTTGGAGAGGCTGTGCAGCAGGGTGAGTTTTTAGTCAGCTATGAGTCTACTTGCTTTTGGTTTTGAATAGAGTAGGCTCTCTTTGATCGTTTCACTTTAGTCAACAGAGGAACGTCCCTGCCATTTTGTTCGCATCGTACAGTTTTTGCAACGCTTTTTGGGATTGGCTCTTCTTTCTATTCACTGGATTGACCAGAACACAAATGATGGTGAATATGGATTGACACTTGTCACACTACTGATGATTGGTTGGAAATATTTATACTGGGGTTTGGTTTTCAGACAACACTGCTCATATTTGATTTTACCAATTGTGATAATTTTGTGTTCTTTTGAAACTTTCAAAAACAACTATGTGAAACATTCAATTTTCTTTTATACTAATTTCATGGAGTCTTAAACTTAGGGGTTACCACAAGAAATGTGATTTCAAAGAAATTTTTTATTCATCATGCATCCTTTCTAATAACAGCTGTTATATTTTCTAGTTCCGTTGAACAATTTGTCATAAGTGATCATGCTTGTTGTGTTTTAAGGCCAGACGTACAACTGGGATGACAACCGAATGACGCACTCGCTGCGGTGTATCGGCATCGCTCCGTGGGGCTACGTGGAGGGAAGGCGCTCGCTCGAGGATAAGCGAAAGGACGGACACGTAAGTGGGATGTGTGTTTGTTTTTATAAGGGTAACAGTATGTTTGAGTGGTGAGATCACCCTATTTATGCACATGTGATGTGGGCAAAGACACCGCAAGCGATGTTTTTTATGTTATGTAAATGAGTGCTAGAAAGTCACAAGATATTCCCGCAAAAAAGTAAGTGGGATAAGCTGGTCTCTCAGCCAATCATAATTGAGAATGCTCGGCAAACTGCTGAGAAGTGTGTTTGTGGGGCAGGATCGTTCAATACTTACTTGATGAAAGGCGTAATGGCAGCGGATACGTGATCAGGCACCACAGTAACTGGCAATGATATATGTGCGACGCTTAAGTAAACCATTTACTTTCTTCATGAAATGTAGCAAATGTAAATATACAGTTTCTGTGCTCCTAACAAAATGTTTGTGTATTAATATGTAGAATCCAGAAACTATAAAACATCTTCTGAATGATATTTACTTACTTATTTGTTTTACTACCGCCAGGGGTGTTGGAACGCGGAGTACCGAGTGAACAACATCATCCAGCATGGCAAGCCGGTGTCCCTCAACCCCAATCACACCCACTTCCTGCTCGTGGACGACGGACACCGGGACAGGTAGCACATACCAGCCGACGCACATACAACAATGGCTGATCTAGGTTTCTTGTCTACTTGGCTTGTGAAATGCCAAAAAACAAAAACATGAAAATTAAATTGTTGGCTTGAAAAAGAGGGAGGGGTAGTGCACTCCCTTCTGGATCTGGCTTTACATACATATAATAAAATACTGTTTAATGGTGTTTGATATTTATTGGGACACATTTTGGGTGCATGTAAAATAGAGTTGTACTCTCGTATATGGATATTCCATGTAAATATCTCATATTCCATAATTTGAAGCATGCTTTATAAGTTTATCATTGTGTGCTAACTACATGGCAGGCACTTAGTCTTTCACAAGTCCTTACATGTATGTAACAAGTATATGATAAAGCCGCTTTTGCTTTTCCAATGTTGTGCAAACTATGTGACATGTTTAAACCATTGTGGAAAACACTCGAAGTAAGTGAAAAGTCTGGAAATTTTATTTTCTCAATCACATGCCAACCCTGACATCTCAGTATTGGACCTGCTCTGAGTGTTCAGAGCTACACACATGATGAAGTCATCAACCATAATGATCTGAACATTTTCCATCAAGTATGACACAAATTTAAAACTTACTAATGCAGTTTCATTCAGTGTTGTGATATCTTTTGAATTTACCTGCACTGTCATATATTAAGTTTTGAATTATCTTCTCTGTGTGGTGAAGAAAATATTGCTCAGAATACTAAGATTCCAACATAATGAACTCATTAAAACCAAACCCTGTAATCATTATATGTAATTCAGTCATTATATGACTCCAAGTCAGGTTCGGACAATATCACATAGTCTCTGGTGGGATTCAAACTCACGAACATACAGTGCCAATTCGCCTAGCAGCTCAGGCTAAATCACTATTCCACTCTGCCCCCCCCCAAAAAACAAACTGTAGTGATGTTCTCACAGGTGTTCTGATGGAGGTACTGACTGTATTTGTAGGTACGGTGGAGTGGCTGAATTCCGTGCAAGGCTGGAGCAGAAAATCAATATGCCACAGAAAGGTGAGTGAGTGCACAGGAGGACGGAAGCAAAATGTCAGCCCCATCTGTCTGGATGGATACTGTGGAAGTTAGGCAAGCGCATGCATGCACATTGACAACTTTATTGACCAGTAATAAACGCTTTATAGTGCAGTGACAACAGAAACATATATGCAAAGTAGAATGGCCCTGGGTGGCCACAGTGTCTTGACAGGTTGCATAGTCTGTTAGGCCAACTTTTGCAGAATCACAAGACAATACATCACCGCCCCGGCGCCCCTTCACTCTCTTCTAACCACCCCCCTAACCCTCTTGACCCCAACGCCCTCCTGTTCCAGACGGGGGGCTGGGGGTGCCCACGGTGCTGGTGGTGGTTGAGGGCGGCCAGGACGCCATTGACGACGTGAGCAACTCTCTGGAGAAGCGAGTCCCGGTGGTGCTGTGTGAGGGGACCGGCCGCGCCGCAGACATCCTCGCATACGCCTACACGCACTTCCACACCAACAAGAAGTGAGGCTTCATTTTTAACATGCATATACAGTAGAACCTCTCCACCGAGAACACTTGTGGGACTGACTGAAAGTGGTCTCAATGGAGAAGTGGTCTTTATTTGGAGGTTCCCATTCTCAGAGTTCCCATTGGAATCATTTTGAAGGATTGGGAGGGATAAAAGTTGTCTTATTATAGAGGTGGCCTTAATTGGAGGTTCCACTGTATATACAGATGAAACAGTGGAAACGCGTTATCTCGAACATTTAGGGACACTATAAAAATGTTCGAGATAGCCACCATTCGAGATAATCAACTGATATTTGGTCATCTTGTAGTTGAAGGGAAAAGAAGCTAACATCGAGATGACAGAAAATTCAAGATAACTGATATTGAGATAATGACTACTGTATGACTTAATTGCATATGATCCACTTAGCCATGACCCGGTTCGTCGGAAACTCGTATTTTTACAAATGAACCGGTTCATCACATAAACGTTCTTCAACGTCAGACGTGAGCTGTCGGGACTCTCTGCAGTATGTGACTCGTACTTCTCCAGCACAGTTTTTTTTATCAAAGAGAATGAAATGATTGCAGACATCATTTTATAACAGCAAACAGCGACTGTACCGTGACAAACAGACTAAACTGATAGGGTGGCAGAATTTTCAACTATTTTCTAACAATTTAATCCACTTTAGAGCTTGTAATGTGCGCAAGTTTTATATTTTATGTGGTTCAATGTTTATTTTAAGACGTTTTGATGAACCGGTTCATGTACTTTTAAAATTAATTAATTGATTACTAAAAAGTTTATTTATTTTTTGCCGGACCGGGTCGTGGCTAAGTGGATCATATCTGGTAAAATGTGTGTAGATGGTGGTTATACAATTGAGCTATCACCACAGTACTTTTCTATTAACCATACTCAAGAGACTTCAAGTTTTATTGAGTAGATTCAGGGCTTCTAATATGTAAAAAGTTCTATGCTAGTCACTCTGTAAAGTGGCAAAAAGCATCTTTTTTAAATAACCACAGTTTTAACTATGTGCTATATTTCACATTTTAAACTGTACTGTCCATGATAGTTTACTGTGCATTTCACTAATGTGAAATAAACTTGTACAACACAATAGCGATGTATTTGCAGTGGCGTGCGTGAGATCCGGAGAACGGAGCACAAGTACATCATTGACAACATGCTGATGGAGGTGTACGGCAAGACATGGCGCGACCGCTTCTCTGTGGAGGAGGTCACCAAGAAAAAGGTAACGCATCGCCACATGTGTTGCCATTGGTTACATCAGCATCATGAGCACTGGGCACAGTCACTTGAAATTTTGTTTAAAGGTTTTTTTTACAAGTTCGAAGAACGAGTCTTCGAACTCGAAGTGAAAACATATAAAAAGAAATTTCAAGTGACTGTGGTTCTATTTATATACGGTTAGTGTTTGTATAGTAAATATTGTATTTAAACCCCCTCCATAGATGGTGGTTTTTGACCAAACCCATCCTTAACAGGTTGAACATTACTCTGTGGTACCTATGACGTAACTTGAAATAGGTATATGTTAAGAGATTGAACACTTATGTGCGAATTATCACTTTTGTTTACTATGGTTGTAATGTGCTGTATGTTCTCCAGGAAAAATAGGAAACATAATGTAGTATCATAAGAATTCCAATGGCCTGGTTTAGATGTAGTCGCCTGATCATGCTCCAGCGAGAATGTTGACTTTAAACCACCAAATATGGTATCATCATAATGCGTTCAATAAATAAAGGAAGTGCAAAAAAAAAGTGTCTACAGAACATATGAAGTTTCCAGAACAATATAATTTGCACTATAGTTATATATTACACTATTTTCTATATTGCAGCTCCAATACCGTGAAAAGGTGCTGAAGTGCTGCCAGGATGAGAACCTGGTAAGTCTCAAGTCTCAAGTCCTGCTTTTGTACACCTGTTTTCATACGGTTGCCATGTTGAAACCAGAGAGAGGCTTGCCACCACAGAACTGTTAGAGTGGCAAGAAACCTGCTGTTTTATGTGCATATTTATACATTTATATGCCAGATGCTAAAATTTAAGAATGTATCTTATCCAGCATTTACAAAGTTTTATTTTGTTGAACCATTTTTTATTTCAAAAATAAAAAGCACAAAATAAGATGCAAGTCATCATGGCCATATACTAGTTATGTTAGTTTCATTCTAATAGTACCAAGTACGTAATTTAAGTGCAGTGATATGCAATCAAGGAAGTATTAGACGATAAAGTATTCAATCACTTCTAGTTGAATACCATTGTGATATTTTTGCTGCTGCTTGTAGATTACGGTGTTTGACATGAACAAGAGCGAGGATCTCGACTCGGCAATCTTGTCAGCTCTCCTCAAAGGTAACAGCATTTGTGTAGCAAACCACATTTGCACACACAGATTTTTTAATACATCAAATTATATCGTAAAGCTTACATGGTACCCTGGTTGCCAATAACTTGGGTTTGACGTTTGAATTCCTGTGTTGCTAAAAATGTTATTTTCTCAATCTTTTTAGTTTTGTCCTATACTTTCAAAATGTAACATTCCCATGAAACAATATTGCAGATGATCACGTGACATTTTGTAGGTCAGATAGGACTGCCAGTGATCTACTGATCAGGTGACATGAGATTTTGTAGGTCAGTGCATGACCTCAATGGACCTACTGATCATGTGAAGTTTTATAGGTCAATGTTTGACCTACATGGACCTACCGATCATGTGATACCATGATCAAGAGATGTGACATTTTGTAGGTCAGTGTGTGACCTCCATGAACCCAATAATCATGTGATGTTTTATAGGTCAGGGCGCGACCTCCATTGACCAGCTGCACGACCAGCTGATGCTGGCTCTCACATGGAACAGAAGTGACATTGCCGAGGAGAAAATCTTCAACCAGGACAAGCACTTGGGTTAGTCGCTGACACTCGTCACATGTCATCAACTATCAAAAATAGCCACATTATGATATGTGTTATTTTTGTGTAATTGTAGTCCTTTTTCAATGAATCTATTATTATCAATTATCAAATACAGAATATCTAATATTATTATCAATGTTATACAGTATATGAGACATAATCTTTGACCAGACCCTTGCTCTACATCATTCATATATTATATTTATGTTTGGTGTAATTTTTATTGCTATACATATTATGGATGTCTAGTTATCAGGCAGTTCTGGAGCATGATATCAAACAAGTGGAAATACAAAGCAATATTTGATAAAGTGACTACTGTGAACTTCTATATAGATGCATCCCTCAATTGAGACTACTTAAAGCTGGCTGCCAGGGAGTCTTAATAAAGAGGTTCAACTTTCTACTGTGTCTGTAATCATGCGCCTTGTCGTGCCACAGGGAAGCTGGACGACGTGATGACGAAGGCCCTGATCGAGGGCAAGGTGGACTTCGTGAAGCTGCTGCTGCAGAACGGCATGGCCATGAAGGAATACCTCACCGTGTCCAGACTCAGGCATCTCTACAACATGGTTAGTGGTTAATGCTTACTGCTTCATCAGTCATGGGTGAGGGGGTGGGAGAGGGGGGGAGGTGTGTGTGGTTTTTTTTTCCACTTTACACTTAAGTTTAAGTTCTTTTCTCACTGCACACTAAATGCATTTTTTGTAAATTTCCCACTTCCTACTTACGTTTATAGCTATTTCCCACTTCACACTAAAATGGCACCAGCATCCTCATTGGTTAGTCATTACAAAAAGCTATAGTTTATCAAGAAAGGTGGCTCATTTACCAGTTCGCAATGTAGGTAAATCACACCACTTGTAGAGCAAGGTTTTCAGAAACGGGGGTCACACTTAATGGATGTCATGGGTTTTGTATGCACAATATTGATAGCATACATGCAAAACCCCATACGAAAATAAGCTAATTTGGTGGGAAAAGGGGGGAAGCGTGCCCCCAACGCCGCTGTGGATCTGCCCATGCAGACATCCATTGAACTAAATTTGAATTTATTGAGGCTTTATCCTACGTTTCAACTGTAGTAACATTTACTACTTTAGCTACTAAAGGCTTAATGGTACTAAGCCAACGACGATTTTTCCAGATTCCAGAAGTGTCACACCTGAAGTCCATACTGACACGCCAAATCCGTGGGGACAAGACTCGAAGTTTCTACCTCGCTGATGTGAACAGGCTCCTCGTGAGGATGCTAGGTGAGTAAGTTAGTCACAACTCTGACTGTCCTGTGTTTACCTACAAGTTGCCATGGCAACCCTGACTGTTCTGTGTAAATCTACAGGTCACCAGTATTTGATATCAACAAGACTGTCCAGCATTTATCTCCAGGTCGCCATGGCAACACTGACTGTCCCACTTTCATCTCCAGGTCGCCATGACGACCCTGACTACACAGAGGACGCCCCGTACAAGTCTCCGGCGCGTGTGATGCGGGACATGGAGATGGACCTCACACTGGGACAGCCCGGCCTCCCCAAACCCTTCAGGGAGCTCTTCCTGTGGGCCGTCCTACTCAACCGGTAGTGTGGCCTATTCCCATTTTAACATACTGGTATTTATGCCACAGAGCATAGTGCAACCAATAGGGGATGAGTTTGTTCCATACTTTACTGTCATACAGATAACCTTGTGGTCTTATACGAGTCCAACTGCCTAACTTCTTTGCCCTGGAAGAAGTTATGATCATCCATACTATGACCCCAGTGTACAACGTATGTAATTATTAAGAAAGAAGACAAATTTCAGCTTTACTTGTTAGTCAAGCAGTAAGAACAATGAAAGCATACACATGCACTAGAACAAAAGGCAAATTACATAACAGGTCTTACACAACTGCCCTGCGCTGGCTGATTATAGTAAGAACAACCTGGTTTCAAAAGTTCATGGCCCTATAGGCAGGTTAAATCCATTTATTAACAAAGACACTGTTTTTCAGAGATGGATTCTTTTCATAGTTGCTGGCCCAATGGAGCAAACTTTCACGAGTGTGATACCCTGCTAAATGGTTGCATTATGACCCACTATAGGATGGACATGGCCAAGTTCCTGTGGGAGCGGTGTGACGAGGCGATCCCGTCGGCGCTTGCTGCCTCACGCATCTACATGGAGCTCGCCAAAATGGTGTCGCACTACGACCACGACCTCAAGGAGAACTACATGGAGTGCAAAAAGTGAGTACAATCTACATGGAGAGCACAGCTACATAAGAGAACGAGGATTTCTCAACATAAGTTATAAGAATACCCCGTTTTATTTACATCCTGACATGACGTATATTTGTGTCCTGACATTCCAGTAGAGGCCCTGCGCCATTTCTGTCCAGACATTGAATTTCTGTCCTGTTATATCCAGACAAGATCCCATTGGAATCCTGATATCCAGCATGACCACAGCGTGGTGTCCTGACATCCAGGACAAGGAGTCTCTATCTTTATGCTGAAATCCAAGATCAGCCCCTATTTGTAACCTGACAAGCCAGCCTAGCTTAAAGTTTTGTCCGGAAATAAAGGATGAGGCCTCATTTTTGTCCTGACATCTTCGCCAAGCATCCTCACATTTGTGTTCCCTGACATCCCGGACAAGCCCCCATGTGTGTCCAATCATACGTTCAGAATCCACATAACGCCAAGCCCGACGTTGCAGGGAGTTTGAGATGCTGGCGGTGCGGGTGCTGGACGAGTGCCACAACACGCGGCCCGACAAGGCTGCAATGCTCGTGGAGAAGAAGAACCCCGGCTGGGGACACCTCAATTGTATGGAAATGGCAGCGCAGGCGGAGGACAAGGTGCACTAACAAATATACAGTAGAACCTCTTCATTAGGACCACCTTTGGGATCAGTAATATGTGGTCTCAATTATAGAGAGGTGGTCTCTATGCAGAGGTTCAAATGGTAGCTTTTTGAAGGTTTAGTACCATGCAAACTCAGCATGCAAAGTGGTCTTATTATATTATAGAGGTGGTTTCAATGGTGAGGTGATCTTAATTGGAGGTTTTTTTGTATATGTGTATTTGGTAATAATGTGACATCACTGTTTGTTATGAAGAAATATCAGTACATGTATTTGATAGTTTGAATGCAGGATAAAAGAGTAAATAGCAAGTGTGAATGGAAGTTTCACAATAACCATGGAATTTTAGGTTGATTGTAGAATTATTCTTTTTATCTTGAGGATTGAAAAATATTATGTAGTTTTTGAAATATTTCAAAGGGAACAGAAAAGTCACTCTCATAGGTTAATGATATTTTTCGTCTACATCAAATCGTAGTATTAAAGCTTGCAGTATTCTTGCTATAATAGTTAATACAAACATTGACATCTTACACTACTATTAAAATGTCAGATGATTAGGTCACAACTAGGCATTTTTATCAGTATTCCCATTTAACTTTTGGTAAGATAAAAGAGAGCACTTTTTTATAACTAATTCGAGCTCTTGTCAAACAGAAACATCATATATTTTTCTTGCACCTGAAATTTATTTTTATATTTGCAGGAGTTCCTTTCCACAGTATGCTGTCAGAATGTAGTCAACAATCTGTGGAAATCTGGTATAAACTCTGGAGTTGCAAAGGTATGTGTTCTGTTCATGTGAGTAATTATGTGATGATATGTAATCAAAGCTGCAACAAGAAGTTCTAATAGCATGATCTTTGTGGCTGAGTGGAACTTGTAGCAAGGTTCGATTTACAGTCGGGTCTGGTGATGGGTGCTATAGAAACTCATTCATAAACAGTAGCACACTTCTCCGTGGCACCTACACGTTAAAGTGAGTAACTAAACACTGATGTGTGTGATAATTACATTTGCAGTGTGATGTATGCTCCACAGGGAATTGAAAAACATATAGCATTAAAAAGATGGCAATGATGTATAGTAGTGTAAATCTTGAGTTGTCTGATCCGGCTTTATAGTGCGAATATAAGACCGTAAACTACACATTGACATTTTTCTCCACTGTATTTGGCACCCGTTTATCATTTGTGATGTGTGTATTTGTCACATAAGCTACAAGACATTACATTACTAAACTATAATCCAATGAAAAAATCATGAGTATGGGTTGTTATCCCTTGTTCTCTACTGTATTTGGCACTCACGTAGATCACAGAAATTTTGCTATTTTACAACAATGCCTTATTGGAGACATAAGATTGTCACTGACCACAATTTCACACAAATTGCATTGTTAATTGAAATAAAATCATGAGTATGGGTTGTTACCCCTTGTTCTCTACTGTATTTGGCACTCACATAGATCACAGAAATGTTGCTATTTTACAACGATGCCTTATTGGAGACATAAGATTGTCAGTTTCACATAATTCACATTGTTATTTGAAAAAAAAAATATGAGTATGGGCTTTTACCCCTTGTTTTGTGCTGTAGATCACGCTAGCGCTGCTGGTGCCGGTGGTGCTGTTCTGGGTGAATTTCGAGGAGCCGATGGAAGCGCCGCTCACCCTCAGCCAGCGCTTTGTCACCTTCTACCGCGCGCCCATCACAAAGTTCATTGCAAACTTTGTGAGTAAATGTGTTAGAAACCTGTGTTTATGTAACATTAGTGCAGTATTAGTATTTATTCTTAAAACATAAAATGCTCTTTTTTTTCTCTTTTTGCTAGTTATGACAAGTTATTTATTTGGCGTACAGAAGTTTGTTTCATATCATAGTCTCATTTTTTTGACTACTGTTTATGATGATTAAAACATATCTTATTTAATATGAAGTTTATAGTTTTTTATTAATCTGCAAACATTTTGTTTCACTACAACAACTGACAACTTGACAAGCGTTTCATTCAAAAAAATAAACGAAGGATATTAAATGTTCAACTTTTTGATGTTATTAAAAGCAGTACTATATTGAATGTGTTTCAGGTGTGGTACCTGTTCTTCCTGATCCTATACTCGTACATGATCCTGTTTTCGTTCCGGCCGCAGATCACCATCATTGAGTGGGTGGTCATCGCGTGGATCATCTCACTGCTCATTGAGGAGATCAGGGAGGTCAGAAATGGTTTTTATATCACACTTATTCCTTTTACAGAACCATGTCTTTACCTGGCTTTGTAGATGTTTTGCTGTTGACTCAACAATGTCAACAGTTGCTACTGGCGGTTGAAATTCAGTTTTTTCTTCAATTTGCATCACTTGACCTCTACACTCACATGAGCTGAGTTTTAATCGCCAGTAGCACTGTTGACGCTGTTGAGAAATAGCAAAACGTCTGAAACCAGAGCCCACTAGTAGCTTCCATTCAAGGTGTAGTTGCTAGAAAGTGTCAGATGAGCTTACCGGATATTGTCCGTAGTACTTTCTTTCGCATTCATTCTACATTGAGATATTCATCTGAAAAGACCTCTTCCAATAAATCTGTGAAAGTCTATCTTATTCCATATATGCTGTTACTCTACATTTCACAAGTACATGTACAGTGTGTACTTGGCAATTACCCATGCACCATCTTTCACCATCGTAGCGCATAATTAGCATGCAGACGTAAGACAGCTCAGTTCAGCTTCAGACATTTTCTGGTTACTGGGACATAACAACATCAAATGTACACAGGCCTGTGTATGTACTAAAGAGTCCATATTTGCGCCATTTTCAGATCTTCTTTCTATCGAAAGGAAGCACTTTGCGGGAGCGGTTCCGCGATTACTGGCATTTCTCCCCCTTCAACAAGATCGACATCCTCATCATCTTCCTGGCCATTGTCGCTTCTACGCTTCACATTATAGCACAGGAGATAGACCAGCAGGAGAGTTGTAAGTGATGGATGTGGGATGGATATAGAGGGCGTGCTTGTGGGATGGATATAGAGGGTGTGCTTGTGGGATGGTTATAGAGGGCGTACTTGTGGGATGGATATAGAGGCCATACTTGTGGGATGGATAGAGGGTATGTTTGTAGGATGAAATGATGAGTGTATTTCTGGGATATGGACAGAGTAATGTTCGGGGACGGGTGTTGGTCGTAATGAAAAGCTGGATGTAATCAGGGTATAAAGTAAAAACCACTCTTTGGCCCTATTCTCGCTGATTTTAGCCATAGATAACTTGTTTAAAAAATTCATTGCTTGCAAGTTACCTTCTTAAGTCTGCCTTGTTAACTGGCTAATTTTTATTACCATTGACTACTTATTATTGTTGTTGGTCTTGAGGTCCATGAGCAAATTTCTATGAGCTTTGTAGCTTCATGTAGCTATGCCTATTCTTCCGTTTGTAGCAGACCTGTTTGAGTGGTCCAAGAATCTCTACGCCATCAACTGTGTGTGTCTGCTCATCAGAACACTCAGCTACTACTCAGCCAACACCTACCTGGGTCCCAAGCTTGTCATGATCACACGCATGGTATGTATGCTCTCAAGTGAATAAGCACATATATAAGCAGAAGTTT
This sequence comes from Streblospio benedicti, assembly GCA_019095985.1. Taxonomy (NCBI): domain Eukaryota; kingdom Metazoa; phylum Annelida; class Polychaeta; order Spionida; family Spionidae; genus Streblospio; species Streblospio benedicti. The sequence goes on from CM032663.1 coordinate 2,290,588, forward strand.
TACAATAAACTGCATTGTCATATTGGCAATCATTATTTTACATGAAGTCATGATCTTGTCTGCTAGTGCTGTTAATGCATTTACTTTATAAGATACTCATATGGATGATTGATCCAAGTACAAAAGTGTATACCGTATACGACCATCCAAGTGCCCACCCTCGTGTAACAGCTCTCCCCCCTCTTTTTCATAAATGTGCTTAAGAATTATGTAGTAATTGCACTCTCATGTAACAGCCCACCCCCCAGTTTGAGAAAATTTCAATTTAAAGGCCCTTGTGGCTTGGGTGGTTGTACCGTATGTTCATATAGAGATGCAACTCCTAATGGAATATGTACAAGTTGTCTGGTACTTGTAGGTGGAGGAGTTGTTCCAGTACATCATGATCCTCATCGTCTTTCTGCTCGCCTACGGAATTTCGTCTCAGGTACGGTAAACTAAACTGACTGTCTATGGAATCATGTTTCTAGTACAGCTATATTAATTAACTGTCAAGTAAGTTTATATTAAATCCACCATTGGCTATGGAATTTCATTTCACGTATGTGCGAGTTACTATAAAGGGATTATTGTGGAGAATTCAGGTACGCTCACAATAAACTGACTATTGTGTGCAATCTTGTCTCAGGTCAATACCTGATTGGCAATAATACGTCTAAGATTGAAATACAGGGATAGAAAAGCATAAAGACTAAAAAAGATTTAAGATGCAGTTGTGCAGTAGTGTCGAGCATGTTTGGGTGTGGGCCAAATAGATCCACATAACCGAAAAGCTTAGAAGCCATGGATGAGAAGTAGACTGGGCAGGCAGTCCCACACTTTCAAATTAAGGGTAATAATTAGAGCCCGTCCAATTAAATTTAGCATTTGATTGATTGAATGACATAGTTACATTTAGAAAATTATAGGAATGAAAACTCAATGACTTCAGTATCTAACATATAGATGCAATTTTAATCTTCAGGCCCTGATGTACCCAGTCCGCGAGCCGTACTGGAACATCCTGCGTGACATCATCTACTACCCGTACTGGCAGATCTACGGAGAGTTGTGGCTGGACGAACTCACAGGTCAGTGCTAACTATGGCTGCTGTCTCTGTCTCCATAATAGGCAGATAAGCCTCAGCCTTTAATACATTATACATTAACCCTTTATACATTGTAAATTATGGCTTTCAAGAGACCTTTCAAATAGTTTTGTTTTGATTAATACTGCTAAGTGTGATGGGAGAGTTCTACTAAAAAAATGGTAATTGTGAGGTTATACTGTATACAGCTGACTGTATATGGAGTGAGTTTATAAGGAAGTGGGAACTGTAGGAAAACAGGTTAAACAGAAAAGGGATGTGAGAAAAAAGGCCCCAAAAATGTAGGAAGTGGGATTTCAAGGAAGTGGGATGTGGGGAAAAAAGCCGAAGAATTTGTGGAATGTGGGAATAAAGCCTTAAAAATGTTGTGGGGTGTGGGAAAAAGGGCCAAAAACTCTAGAGATGTGGGTAATAAGGTAAAAAAAGTAGGGAAGTGGGATTTCAAGACCCCATATGCTGTATGTGCCCTGTAGGTCGCTCTGACGAGTGTCTGGGCAACAACACGGGTGTGATCATGCGCGACGGCAACCCGTGCCCCACGTACTCGGGCCTGGTGCTAATCCTCACCGCCGGGTACCTGCTCATCGGCAACGTGCTGCTGCTCAACCTGCTCATCGCCATCTTCACGTGAGTCACAGAGAGCGAAATACAGTAAAACCTCTCTATTTGGACCACCTCTTTATTGAGACCACCTCTATAATAAGACCATTTTTCACAGTTCCAAACCTTGATAAAACTACGAATAAACGAACCTCTGTATAGAGGTCACATCTCTATTGAGGCCACCTAACACTGGTATCAAAGGTGGTTCTAATAGAAGAGAGGTTCTACTGTATAGATTTAAAGGTACAGTAGTACCTCTTTATTAGGACCACCTTTGGGACCAGTGGTAGGTGGTCTTCATTGAGAGGTGGTCTCTGTGTAGAGGTTTGTTTTGGTCGCGCTATTATGGTTAGTGAGCGTGAAAAGTAGTTGTATTATAGAGGTGGTCTCAATAGAGGGGTGGTCTTAATTGGAGGTTCTACTGTTTGTGTTTGACATTTCTTTTGATGCACATTTTTGATGCTGTTTCAGGCATGTTTTTGACATTTCGTTTAAACCACACATTTGATTATAACACACGTCTTAACATTACAGTTGATACATGATGTTTAAAATGCAGACGCTAAAGTTGAAATATTTGCTATTGGGCTATATGGGAAAAACTATAGTAAATATGCATTATATTGTATGAAACTTTCACGTTGTAGATGGAGGATTTGACAAGTATTGTGTTAGAATGTCACAGTTTCAAGAACGTATTTGACATTTCGCTTGAGCCACATTTTGCCATCGCTTCAGGCACGTGTTTGACCAGGTGCAGACGAACTCGATCCAGATCTGGAAGTACGGCATGTACTTCCTGGTGACGGAGTATGAGAACAAGCCGGGGCTGCCGCCGCCCTTCATCATCTTCGAGCACATCGTCATGATGCTGCGGTACGCCTGTCGCCCGGGGGGCTGCTGCGCAAAGGACACGACAGGTGACAGTCAATAGTCTACTTGAATATACACCACATTTTCATATTTTGCCACTAGGTGGCCACAAACCTGTTAGTCCCCACCAACCGAACCCTGTGGTGGCTTGCCTTCACAAAGTACAAGGCTACAAACCTGTATGTCTCAGAAATGCCCACAATGCATTGCAAAATTGCAGAAGTAGTGTCTGTTTGTTTTCTTTTTCGAAAAATACCCACAATGCATTCGAGCACATCATCATGTAGCTGGGGTATGCCTGTCGGGGGGGGTGGGGGTGGGGGGGGGGGGCTGCTGCTGCACAAAGGACATGCATGACAGGTGACAGTCTAGAGGGAATAGTGAGTTGCTCTCGAGACCACAACATCGAGGGTTTGATTGGCATTCTGGTCTGGTGATGGGTTTTGAGCAAACGCATCCCTAAACAATTTCACACTACTGTGTGGTATATTAATAGGTACAAGTTAGGCAAGTGAACACTAATGTTAATTGATAAGCACGTCTGCGGTACGGTCGCGATATGCTGTATGCTCCCCAGGGAGTTGAGAAAAATATAGTGTGAAAAGGATGCTGCCAATGACCTGGTGTGGATGTAAAGTCATCAGATCCTGCATAGCGGGGAGTTAAGACCATAAACTAGACATTTACTTTTATATTTATTGACTTGAGTGTTCTGGTGTTGACATTATCTAGTTCTTTTCTGAGAACAATTTTTGTCTCGAGAGCATCAACAGTGATACTGGTGGTTGAGCTTCAATTTGCGTGATATTGTGACATGTCTACCATGGTCGTTTAAACTGAAGTTTATGTCATTATACTTATGATTCCAAAACACGGTAGAAGTGTGTCATATAGCCTCTGATTGTTTGAAGACAAAAATACATGTACCTAGCAGTGTTGTCCACTCTGCCACTGGAACTAGGTTAAAAACCATAGCTCAGACGGAGCTTTCCTAAAGAATTATCCTGATACCCCCTACGATTAACCTGGGTCCTTGTCACAAGTAATAAGAGCTAACGTTAAAGTGTCAAGTGGTAACAGCCTCAGGAGCCCCCCCTTCCCATACCCATATCTGAACCCTCAGCAGTATTACTAGCCTTACATTCTGAGTTTTCATTGGGTGATTTTCCTCTGGGTGTTTGTCACAGCCAATAAGAGCATCACAGGAGGCGACGACGATGAAGACTACTTAGTGATGGTGTTTGAGAAGGAAATGCTGCGCAATTACGTGCTCAAGCAGCAAATCATCCGTGACAACATGGAACTCCGCATCAACCGCATCATGTACAGGTAAAACAGCCAGAAACGCTTAGTTGTCGAGGCTGCAGAGGTTGTTTTTTTTACTGACTTTGATGATCACGGGTTGGTAGCCATATCAGTATGAATTGTGTTTGGTAAAGATTGGGTTTGTTTTTGTATCTTTTTTGTGTATATTTTGTGGGATATATGTTTGTTGTGATGGACCAATCGAATGTGGAAAATGTAGATGATTTATATTTTGTATCATTGGCTGAGTGGACAATGTAGTTAAAGGAAGAATTTTGAAATATAACACTTTCCTCATGAATGTTATTTGCTGCTTGGTACCAATCCTGTGAATCTTTAAAGGTTGTTTATTTTTATCGTTGTTCTTTTACTTTCTGTTTTACAATCCTCAAATACTATTCTAATACATTTATTATTTCATGCATTAATTTCTGTTTATTAACTCTGTTTAATGTGTAATGTTTCATGCCACATTTGTCCTAACACATTCACCATATTTCTTTGTTTTGCACTTATTCTGCAGTCATTCTTAGTTTAACATAATTCATTTAGATGTCAGATATTTCTGGTAGAAATATCACTAGAATGTTCAACTTGCACTAGCAGTATGCAATATGATGTCTTTGAGATAGACTGCTGTATTTTTTTCAACCTTGCCTGCACCCGCGTTTCATTTATAACACAGTTTTTGACTTTCTTTTAGCCTTTGTCCTGTGCTTTCTTACAGTGTGTGGCTCTTTACTGAGGCTGAGTTTTCAGTGTTTGAGGGGGGAATGCTTCAAACAGCTTCGTGATAGGCAGAAAACAACACCAAATTAGTCCAGCGTGCAGAAAGTTTAAATGGTTACACCAGGTACTTGGTTTTATATGTATCATGTATTGAATTTGAAAATGGAGGGGTGATGTTATGTTGATAATGCATATATCACAAGAAAGTAATGCACAAGAAAGTAATGCCTTCACCTTTATTAGTAGCTATTTTTAGACTCCTTACATCATATAGCTTTAAAATCGGATAATTCAATCTTATTGAGATTTATTATTTCTTTAACCATATTTTATTTCAGCGTTTGTATTTTTCTATTTTCCTATAATAATTCACAACACTCATGCAACAAGAAGTATTATATTATGTACTTATTATGATATGTCTTCTTTTTCCATGATGAAATATGAGTAATATTTGGACATTTGTAGCTTTTTGATTCAATTTATGATGCATGGTAAGGGAAACAAGCAAAATGAGACTACCTCCTGTAAAACAAGCTCATCATATTTTAAAGAAAATCACAGTCATTTCACCAGTGGTTATGACAAATTGCATCCGATCATGAAGTCTGAAGAAATGACAGAGATTGGTTATAAAATGTGTGTTGAGAAAAATGTTAATCAAACATCCACAGAGTCAAACCAATTTATCATGCTTATGTCAATACCTGGATCCAATGAAAATACGCTTCAATAGTCAACAAAGTCATCAATCTACGTAAAAAATCAGTAGTCAAGCCAGTATTACCGTGTTTTCAGGGTGGACGAGATGGCTAAGAAGATGGATGAGTTCATGCTTGACCCCCACCACGACACAGACGATGAGGACGATGCAGACAAGACCGGCGGCGCTGAGGATACCACAATCACCAGATCAAGGTAAGCAATTCACAGAAATTTCTTTGCATTTTTATTTCAATCAATATCATGGCTAATATCATTTAGTAGTGATTTCTTAGCATCTGGATTCATCATAGTAGAAGGAAAAAAACCTACTCGGATGCTTCTCTTCTTGTCTAGAAGCGACGTATCGGTGGACGTTCCACCTGCATCATGGCAAAGTGCCATCGAAGCCTGATGCAGGTGGAACGTCCACCAAAAGGTCGCTTCTAGACGAGAAGAGAAGCATCTGAGTAGGTTTTTTCCTTCTACTATCATGGCTAATGGTTTGTTAAATTGTAAAAAAAAATCATATCAACAATATGCCATGATATTTAAGGTGAGCAATTTTTCCAAGTAATTGAATGTGAGCCTTTGACAGGAGTGGTCATCACTTATCTTTCTGTGAAACAATAATCATGTTAGTTCAACTAACATAGCGCAACCATGTAATATATTTTTACATTTTAACAGCCTCTCCTGTTTAACAGGTCGCCTCGCCGTGGCCGGTCTCCAGTCCGGCCCTCTCTGTTGCGCAAACTCTCCGACCAGAAAGCAAAGTCCTCACTGACTGTCGTTACTAAGGAGACAGCAGACGCATGGAATGTACAAGTATGTGGGGGAAAATGTTATTTTCTTACATGTTTTATCAGGAGATATTTTCACCCACTTACATGTAGTTGATCATCAGTAGAGAAGTATAATAATGTGTGCTCATTCATTTTTCTTACTTCAGGCCAAAGTGTCAGAAGCAGCTGAAGACGAGAAAAAGGCCTCAAACCACCCACCAGAAAAACTAAAGGTACTGTTCTAGTTTTTAAAATTGAATGCTATTCAGATATAGCTATTTTTATGTATTAAAGGTTGAGCAGTAAATGTCAGGTAGTAAACAGAACAGAGTGCTCAGTGTACATTTGGCTGGTGGAGCAATGCAAAAGTTTACAAAGCGTTAACATGTTCGTTTTCAGCCACTGTTTTAACAATCATTCCCTGTTTATCAGTGATTTTTAACAGGTTATTTTCTCCTGTGATGTGTAGGTTGTAGCGGAGGATGTGTCGGACACAGACAACGGCCACATCACCAAGGGCGTTGTCGCGCTCTCCCCGGAGGAGCGAGCCGCTGCCGCAGCCAAGATTGAGGAGGAGGATGCTTACGACCGCCTCAACTTCCAGAGGGACGCGCCACCTGTTGAGTATCCAACCACCTATGGCGGGTTCGTTAGGCCTAAACAGCAGCAGCAGCAGCAACAGCAGCATCATCCTGCTAACGTTTCCGATAACACAGGTAAGATAGATCTTTAATATTCCCAAGAACCGCATATTATTGTAAAATCTCTACGTCTTGATAACTGCTCATTTCGTGAGCTTATTTTACGCTTATTCTGGTTTGCAATAGATAACATCAACAGCAACAGTGTCAGTGAAGTGTTAAAATGATTAAATTATATGTTCTCATGGCTATGGTAAATCCGACTCTCATCTTGGTAAATTGAAGTTTATGTTAGGCTAATGCTAGTCTGCGAAGTTCGGTATCAATGACAGCTGTATCAGTAAATGGTTAATACAACGTACAGCAAAACTGTTAGGGACGCTAGTGGGAGTACAAAACATTGTTCCCAATAGGGAGGTGACCCATTAATGAAACTCCTTGAGTAACTTTATATAGCCAATGGGAGAATTAGAAGGTGTAGTAGAGCCTCCAATTAAAATCACCTCTGTATTAGGACCACCGCTATCCACCTCTCTATTGGGATCCCTTGTGGTCAGTTCCTTGAATGGTCTTAATAGAGCGGTTCTAGCTGTATCCCTACTTGCAAGGTGTCGCCACGGTGATGTTTAACTCTAACTTCAGGTGCCCGCCATGCTACAGTATCCGTGGAGATCACTTCGCCGTCGCCCGCTCCTCCGCCTGATCCGTTAACACCGTGGTCAGCAGCAGCAGCAGCAGCAGCAACCGGTCAAAACGAGCCAGCGCCATTGGAGAGGCGGCGGCGCAGCAAGAAGAGGAAGGACAAGAAGAAAAAGAATAAGACTAAGAGGTACTCGACCTCGGAGGACGAAGACAGCAACGATGGTTCTGAGCTGGAGCTTGTCAAGGTGCAGACGCCGGCGCCAGTGGATGTGGCACAGATGCGCGGGATGGAGGCGCGGATGGCACAGCTGGAGCGCGGAACTGCGGCGCAGCTCTATAATATAGAGGCGCTGCTCCGGAATGCGGTGTTCCAGCGCGGGAATGCTGGGCGGGCGGGGCCGGGGGCCAGCTACATGGGGGGGCCGGGAGGGAGGGAGGCCTGGGGGGGAGGGGCCGACAGGGGGCTACCGTAGGCGTGGTGCTATGGGAGGGGGGTGTGGGGGGGATGGAGCGGGTGGTAGGCATTGAGGGGGAGAATACAATGGTGGGTATGGATATGTTTAAGTTGAAAGCATTGATTTTGGCACTTTAATTATGGTTGTAACTATAGTTTAAAGTAACAAAGAATTGAATGTGTTTCTCTGCAAACACACATAAGTCATAATTAGAACGATCAGGCCTTCCTCACTGGACACTGGTTCTCTCATGGTTGGCCATCGACTTTTCGGAGGACATTTCTCTTGCATCGGGCTTCTCTGGCAAAAGTGTGCCCGTTGCGGTTGTTGTTGTGCATCTTGCTTTGCATTGGCGTGGAGTCACATGATGGCTGGATTTCCCAACCACATTTAGAAGTTTAGTAAAAAAAATTGGGGGACTGCCTGGCCTTGGTTTAAGTTGACCAATATCTAAAGGAAGCATTTTGGGTAGGTTTGATCTTTCAGTATGATGAATCCAGATGCTAAGAAATCCGTTTTAAATGATAGCCATAATAGTGCCGATAACTTGTTTTACAATGAAATATAGCAAGTTTTACAATATTGTCAATTATAATTGTGAACCTATGTACTTTGTTAATATTTGAGAGGTTGTAGTGAAGCTGCTTTAGATTTAAGAGCAGTCAATTTTACCCTTATTAGTAAGAATGTGAATGTATAACACATACATGTACTTACATACAAATATGCAGGAAGTTTGTCAGGATTTTCTTTCCTATCTCTCAAACCTTGATGAATATTAAAAGTTATGAACCACATCATCGATTTGGGTGATATGATACATACTACTTTCAATAACAATGAGTAGATCTCAATATTTCAAGCGAATTATAATTTTAAAAGATATAACTTGATGAAATCTTTTTATTTTGAAAACACAAACATATCATTTTCATGCCAACATTTTGTTGACTTTTTTTTACTAAATTTTATTAAAAACTATGCAAAGAAGGGTAAAATTGACTGCTATTACATTTTAACCGCATAATACTATATTGAGTGTTGTGATATTTGGATCTGTGATTATATACATTCTATGGATATATCGATATATTGATATTTTTAAGCAATGCCATTTTTGAAATTATCTTTTTAGAGTTTGTTTTGTGTGATACAATGTGATTGAATAAAAGCTGCACAGGGTATTAAGTCTAATATTGCCATTTTACGATGCTTGAATTTTTTAAATTTTTTTCATAATTTTAACATCTTGTGACGTCTTTTGACTGTTTTTTATAGATCTGATATTAGCACATGATGGACCTCAGCTTTTTATAGATAATCAGAAATATTCCTTATAATCATGGACAACCAGAGTTTGAATCAAAATCAGTACCTAACTGTGAGATGTCCACTACTAGTGAGGTTCCCACATGCCAAGGTTCTTGGTATAGTGCTGTTCTGTGTTAGATGTAATGAACAAGTATTACGGAATAATGAGATCTTGATTATATTTTAAATCATTATATTCATATGTGCCTCATGTTCTATTTGTGTATGAAGTATTATGTCTGAAGTTGCTATGATAATGTTATTTTATTTTTACAATCATGTCAAATGGCATCATGAAAAGGAAGAATTTTATAGAATATTTTGGAAAACTTTGTAAATTCATAAAATGACAACGCATTAACAAAACCATAAAAGTCATCAGTTTTTTCACACTATTGTGTATATACCAGTATATAGGCAGGTTCTATGTAGTCAATGTATTCCCAAAGAGCAGGCATAATGTCAAATATCTTGTATTTTTCAGCATATATTTAGTTTAGTCATATTGTAGTATTGTGACAACTGATGTTCTCATTCAGGGTAACTACATGTATATGTGAAGATGTAACTGTAACCATTCTAGTCTACTGTTGGGCCATTTATCAATGTCAATTACCATCTTCATCTATTTCAAGCTTATTATTCGATTCACAAGCTTATGGAAATTAACCTTTCATCTAAACAGCCCATTTTATACGGAACATTGCTAATAGCTTTAGCCAAAAAATTTCTAAATCAAAAGTTTCCAAATAAAAAATTGATTTCAACATGAAGCCAAATCGTGAAGTGCTTTTATTTGTTTTTAAATTGCTAAACTGGTGAATGACCTATGAATGATTGCAATTTACACGAATGTTTCTGTATTAAGCACTTGACAATGTCATCAAAATGTTATCATAGTACAATGCATTTATCAATAATATTAGCTGCGTCATGCCATTATATATCTTAAAATTAATCAATGTTGAAGTCTCATTCTCGAAAATAAAGTTTTACTCCGATTCCATCACATAGTTGACTAGTTTGGTCAAAATATAAAATTTGCTTTATACTTTTGTGCCTATTTTTATGGTGTTAACTTTTGTATTTCATTTCCAGTCATGTAAAGGTTTATTGTAACACCCATTTCCTGTATTATATGTTTTGTATTCATCCTTTATAATTCATTTGTATGTAGTACTGTTCAATCATGTTTTCTTCAACATCTACAGTTGTACATGTACACTGATTTATCATAAGTTAATATGGAGTTTACAATAGATTAATAATGTATTATAATCTCAGTGTTGATGAACAAGGATGGTTGTTCATGTCTTAATCCCAACTATTTACAGATCTGTGATATATTGTCCTTGTATGGTAGGTTGAATAAAGTTTTAAGATAAACATTTACTCTTTGTATTAAATGGACCAGACAACAACCATTTTAGTTAGTTCTTTCATACTCCAGCATACTATGCTGAACACCAAAGCGCACAAAGTCTGCAGTTATTTTACACAAACAATAAAGAGACAAAATATGGTAGCATAGACGAGAACTTGATTGTAAGATTGGCTTTCAAAAATTGTGTCAGTGTGTAAATGTTTTAAATTCACTATATATTGTTATAAGTGATATGTGAGAAAGGTAAGCCCAAACAAGAGACTTTGCTCTGCTATTTAATATTCACTTTTAGGTACATTACATAAGAAGATGTTTCAATTATGTATTTTATGAATGATTGAAAGAGTTCATAATCTTGATCTTTGGAAGAGTTCATAATCCTGCTGTTTGGAAAGTCACTGCCGTATGTAGAACTTGGCTGAGGTCACCTCCAGACCGGCGCTCCTCACCGATCTCTTCTTTCGAGTCGGAGCCACAGGCGTTCCATCACATGGATCCTAGGGGACGAACAGACAGAAATTGCAATTGATATTACGGTATACGAACTTGCCATCTCACATGGGTTGAAGAATTTCAAAGTAGGGTATGGGATGGCCATCTATATAAATGTGTTTTTAGAATAGCACAGTCTACATTTTTATGTGATTCAAATTTTTGTTTGTTTGGGTCCGTCGGGCGGGTCCCTTGGATGGTTATATACAATGCATAGTTTAATAGACGGCCAAAGCCTTTGTCTCTATAGAAGGATACATGATTTCAAGAGGACCTGGAAGCTTGTTACACACTGTCACAGGTCATGTACACGTACATGTACTATACAGTCACATTACAATTATGATCCTTGAATTACTGGGTGAAGGTTATGAAGCATTGTTGGTCTACGGGAATATCTTTTGCACTACATGGATATATATTGCGTATATAGCGGGGAGATACGACAATGGTTATGAACAGTATTTAGTGCTTTGCTTGGATCACTTTAATAATATTCTCAACTGTTGTACTTTTTTCTTGGGCGTCCGCGTCTCAATATACAAACAACAAAGTTTAATGTACAGGTTTTCTCCAAATATGTAAGACTACATTTTTTGTCATAGTTGTTAGTCCAGGCCATCAATGCTGTTAGTATGATCAACATACATGTACAAGAGTATACTTACTTGTGGATTCGGCCAGTTCCCTGCTTCTTTGATTCCTTCAAACACATCCACCTGGCACTTGTACACAATGGCAGCATCTGGGTAGTCGGTAAACGCAAACATGATGAACTTGAATTCGTAAGCATCGCCGGACTCCGCCACTTTACTTGCCGTGACATCTTCAAAGCACCCGGCTGACCCAACAGTGTCACTGCAAATCAAACAACATTTTTACACTGGGAATCTTCTGAAAAGAATCCTAGATCATAGAGGAGCTGAATTCTTAAACAAATAAATAATTCCACTTGTCTTCATATACAAGACGTCTAAAACGTCTGATAAATATCATATGTGAAAAATTTAAATCCTATTTTCCTTACACTCCTAATTGAAAA
>CM032663.1:2302739-2326131 GCA_019095985.1 Streblospio benedicti
GTCAAAATATAAAATATGCTTTATACTTTTGTGCCTAATTTTATGGTGTTAACTTTTGTATTTCATTTCCAGTCATGTAAAAGGTTTATTGTAACACCTATTTCCTGTATTATATGTTTTGTATTCATCCTATATAATTCATTTGTATGTAGTACTGTTCAATCATGTTTTCTTCAACACCTACAGTTGTACATGCACACTGATTTATCATAAGTTAATATGGAGTTTTACAATAGATTAATAATGTATTATAATCTCAGTGTTGATGAACAAGGATGGTTGTTCATGTCTTAATCCCAACTATTTACAGATCTGTGATATATTGTCCTTGTATGGTAGGTTGAATAAAGTTTTAGATAAACATTTACTCTTTATTAAATGGACCAGACAACAACCATTTTAGTTAGTTCTTTTCATACTCCAGCATACTATGCTGAACACCAAAGCATACAAAGTCTGCAGTTATTTTACACAAACAATAAAGGGACAAAATATGGTAGCATAGACGAGAACTTGATTGTAAGATTGGCTTTCAAAAATTGTGTCAGTGTATAAATGTTTTAAATTCACTATATATTGTTATAAGTGATATGTGAGAAAGGTAAGCCCAAACAAGAGACTTTGCTCTGCTATTTAATATTCACTTTTAGGTGTTACATAACAAGATGTTTCAATTATGTATTTTTTTATGAATGATTGAAAGAGTTCATAATCTTGATCTTAGGAAGAGTTTATAATCCTGCTGTTTTGGAAAGTCACTGCCGTATGTAGAACTTGGCTGAGGTCACCTCCAGACCGGCGCTCCTCACCGACCTCTTCTTTCGAGTCGGAGCCACAGGCGCTTCATCACATGGATCTAGGGGACGAACAGACAGAAATTGCAATTGATATTACGGTATACGAACTTGCCATCTCACATGGGTTGAAGAATTTCAAAGTAGGGTATGGGATGGCCATCTATATAAATGTGTTTTTAGAATAGCACAGTCTACATTTTTTATGTGATTCACATTTTTGTTTGTTTGGGTTCTATGGATGGTTATATACAATGCAGGTTTAATAGGGACGGCCAAAGCCTTTGTCTCTATAGAAGGATACATGATTTCAAGAGGACCTGGAAGCTTGTTACACACTGTCAAGGTCATGTACACGTACATGTACTATACAGTCACATTACTATTATGATCCTTGAATTACTGGGTGAAGGTTATGAAGCATCGTTGGTCCACGCAGGGCCCGTAGCAAGGGATTGAAAATTGGGGGGCAACAGCTGGCCGACCCGCGCGCCGTTGGCACGGGGTTTAGCTAGAGGGGTCCAGGGGGCATGCTCCCCGGAAAATTTGGATTTTTAGATTGTATATAGTGCATTTTAAGTGCATTTTACACCAGATTTATACACAGTTTATGCATATTTTAGAAACATTTCCAACTTTCCTGAACATATCAGTTGTGGATTGAAAGCGCAAGCAAATCTAGGGGATTCTTCTTCAAAATAATTGAAAGTAGCTGTACAAAATTTATCTTTTTTTTATTTGTTTTAAGAGTTTAACACATTCAACGCTGAGAAATATAAATGAATATGCCAAAATAATCTAACCATTTCTCAGAGAAAATTCATACCATAGATTTTTCACAATAACAAAAACCATTACATTTTTTGTGATTTTATTGGTTTTGTTTATAAATTGGGGCATTTTACAATGCTACGTTCCATATTACAAAAGCACAAATTTACAGCAACCTATTAGTTCCAGAAGGAATCCCTGTCTAGTCAAGAATCTGATGTTCTCCAGAATTTTTTAGCAAGTTTCTCCTATTGTTCGCCTTTTCTGCTGCACTTGACTCTGATAACTGTTCACCAATATCTTGAGTATCTTTAGCTTGAGTCAAAATTACTATTTTGTTATCATAAATGCTTATTATTAGGTAAAAAAAGTTACAAATTAATTAAACGTGGAAGAACAGCAAGTGGGGGCACTAAAGCATTGAAGAGACAGCAAGTGGGGGCACTAAAACATTGAAGAACAGCAAGCTGGGGCACTAAAACATTGAAGAGACAGCAAGCGGGGCACTAAAACATTTGAAGAGACAGCAAGTCGGGGCACTAAAACATGGAAGAACAGCTAGTGGGGCACTAAAACAGTGAAGAACAGCAGGTGGGGGTACTAAAACATTGAAGAGACAGCAAGCTGGGGGCACTAAAACATGGAAGAGACAGAACAACAAGTGGGGGCACTAAAACATGGAAGAACAGCTAGTGGGGGGCACTAAAACATTGAAGAGACAGCTAACAACATGGGGGACACTAAAACAATGAAAGTGGGGACAGCAATTAGACAGGGGGGGCACTAAAACATGGAAGAACAGCAATTGGGGGCACTAAAACGTGGAAAGAACAGCAAGTGGGGGGCACTAAAACATGGAAGAACAGCAAGTGGGGCACTAAAACATGGAAGAGACAGGGGGCTAAAACATGGAAGAGCCAAAGCACAGGGCACTAAAACATTGAAGAGACAGCAAGTGGGGCACTACAACATGGAAGAACAGCAATTGGGGCCACTAAAACATTGAAGAACAGCAAGTGGGGGCACTAAAACAACGAATAGACAGCAAGTGGGGGCACTAAAACATGGAAGAACAGCACAGTCGGGGCACTAAACATGGAAGAAAAGCTAGTGGGGCAGAATTTTTTAGCAAGTTTCTCATTGAAGAGACAGCAAGTGGGGGCACTAAAACATTGAAGAACAGCAAGCTGGGGCAATAAAACATTAAAGAGACAGCAAGCGGGGCACTAAAACATGGAAGAGACAGGGGTGACACAGGGGCACTAAAACATGGAAGAACAGCTAGTGGTGGCACTAAAACATTGAAGAGATAGCAAGTACTTTAAAACATTGAAAAAACAATGAAGAGACAGCAATTGGGGGCACTAAAACATGGAAGAACAGCAATTGGGGGCACTAAAACGTGGAAGAACAGCAAGTGGGCACTAAACATGGAAGAGACAGCACGCAGGGCACTAAAACATTGAAGAGACAGAAAGTGGGGCACTAAAACATTGAAGAAAAGCAAGTGGGGGGCACCATGCAAGGTGATGTTAAAGTAATGAATAGAACAGAAAGTAGGTGACCCACATTTTTGTTTTTTTTTAAGGGCAACAAAATAATGGGATTTCAAGGTTAACCAATATTGGCCAAAAAGTGGGGGGCACATGCCCCCTCTGCCCCCCTGCACCCCCCCCCTGCCTTGCGGGAATATCTTTTGCACTACATGGATATATATTGCGTATATAGCGAGGAGATTATGACAATGGTTATGAACAGTATTTAGTGCTTTGCTTGGATCACTTTAATAATATTCTCAACTTTTTGTACTTTTTTCCTGAGCGCCCGTGTCTCAATATATAAACAACAAAGTTTAATGTACAAGTTTTCTCCAAATATGTAAGAATGCATTTTTTGTCATAGTTGTTAGTCCAGGCCTTCAATGCTGTTAGTATGATCAACATACATGTACATGCGTCTACTTACTTGTGGATTCGGCCAGTTCCCTGCTTCCTCGAATCCTTCAAACACATCCACCTGGCACTTGTAGGCAATGGCAGCATCTGGGTAGTCGGTAAACGCAAACATGATGAACTGGAATTCGTAAGCATCGCCGGACTCCGCCACTTTACTTGCCGTGACATCTTCAAAGCAACCGGCTGACCCAACAGTGTCACTGCAAATCAAACAACATTTTCACTGGGAATCTTCTGAAAAGAATCCTAGATCATAGAGAAGCTGAATTCTTAAACAAATAGATAATTCCACTTGTCTTCATAAACAAGACGTGTAAGACGTCTGATAAATATCATATGTGAAAAATTTAAATCCTATTTTCCTTACACTTCTTATTGAAAAGAAAACAGTTTAGGCCTTTGACATTGTTTTTTGCAAAACAAATATTTCTTTTTGACTGAGCACTATCTTTAAACGGGAGGAACACTTATTTTTGGCTTTTACTAAACTTCGATTTTGTCTCTTATTATTGCTTTAATTTTTACAAATAACACCACATAAATGTGAGAAACACATTTTTGTAATTGGCATTTTAATTTGAACATAATTCCTTTCAGCTACAGATACTAAACTAGATGGTACATTTTAACATTTGGAATATATGTTATCAATAGATAGCTAGAGCAGCGCACACATCCCGTGCATTTTTAGTGCCCACCGAGCCAGTCCATCGCATATACAATATCACCAGATTCATTCTATTCATAACTAAACATTTGAAAATGAAAAATACAAACATTATTCATGGTGACACCTGGCAATCAGAAATATATTTTAGCGGATAATATTGTTTACTAAACATTGTCTAATTTCGTGTTGCAAAATTGGATGCACGAGATGCGTGTGCACACAAGCTCACAGTGCACCCTTCTACGAACATATAGACCCTAATTTATTTCCAAATATCTTTATTGAAAAAAGCTCCTAAACATTTTTTTCTAGTTATTTTTGCAAAAATATTGCAGGTTTGAAATAGGCAAAGCATGCAATAGTGCTTTGCAAAAATGTAATAACTCACCGTGGTCGGATAATTGTGTAAGTAAGATTGAGCCCAGGGTTCAGTGTATCACTGGTTTCAGCATAACACCCAGAGATAGACTGGAAAAAACACAGGCCAAGATTTAGCGAGATGGTAGGGTTAACAAACACTAACACAAGACTATTCACTTTGCTATTCACACAAAAGGTTAATATACATATTTCAATCACCTTTCAATTCTTACAATAATACAGGTACATGGTAAAGTATTTGTTTAAAATCAGGAAGCGCTTTTTCAGGGACATGGTCAGCTAGTGTTGCATCAGTTTTATTAAATTAGGACAGTTATTTAACATTGTTCCTATAAACTAATTGTAGTGATGCATCCCTATCTAAACTACCGATTTTGTCATGGTTGTAAATAGAAAACTCTGGTAAATATCAGATTAATTCAACCACATTTCATACCAAATTGAACAATCTTTAGGTTTTAGACGATCTTGAATATGGATTATGAGGGCTTTGTAAAGATACATGTACATACCATATTGATTTGACTTGGTGCGGTCATCACAATTTTGGCCCGGACTTCCTGATTTGTAGCGATCACTGCGCCAGCAGTATAGTTTTCATTTGTCGAAGCGTCTTGAAGCCAGAATTGGAATTTGAAAGCTCCATTTTGTTGAACATGGTTAGCAATTTGACTGTAAATACACATAGGAATTCTTTGCCTAGCATATACTCAATTATACATTAGGTACAGACAGAAATCATGAAAATATTGAAATTTATATATTTGGGCTACATTCATATGAATCAACACTATGTGTCTCACCGGAGTTGGGGCGAGATTAATTTTAATCGATTAATTAAATCAACATTTGTGCAATTTAGTTCAGTTTGGTTAATCAACAAATTTAATAGTTTCTGTTTAGTTCTGTCCAGTTTAATCATAGATTTCCTTTAAAGGGACAATTAACTTCATAAGGGAAAAATAATGTATTTTCAGTTTTTAATGTCTATTACACTGTAAACAATGAAAAACAACATGTTATGAAGTAAGACTTTTGTCATCAATAGTTTTCTTACTGTAACACATTTTGTGGACACCATTTGGTAGGAACAAATAGTGACTCCTTTTTTGTCATAGATCATTTTACTCAGTGTATAATGCTACAGGCACCAAGACGCCAGACCCCACTGGTCTGGACACCGAGACGAGCTCGGGTATATAAGATCATGACCAGCTGTAGAAGACAGTCAATAAATTGATCAAACAAGACTCCTATCATTCTATGTCCAAACCACACATGACATAATGGTTGAGATGTCTTTAGGATTATGAACAGCAAAGAATCAACTCCAAAATCTCAAGCCCCCCACATCAGTTGATTATTCCAACGAGACGACCATCAATACTGACTCATTTTTAGATAGCGGATTCAACACACTGCCCCCAACTCCCCCACCGGTTTGTACTTTCACAAGCGCCCACCCCACAAGCGTTCATCCCGCTCCACCCCTTTTCATTCTTTTCCGACGACAGCCGAGTTATCACTTTCAAAAACCAACCCCCAGCCATGGATTTCCCCACTCTGCAAAAGCAAAATGCAGGTTTGGCCCAACAAGTTTGGTCAACTCAATCATTTGATGCCCGCTGTTCACCAGGGAAGAAACTCATCAAAATTTGCATATGGACCACAGTGCCGGCAACTATTAAAAGTAGCAGGCCCTGGCAAAAAGTGTACGGCCCTTCATTACGTTCATATTTAGAACGCCCAAAAAATCGCCTACCTACTGGGTCGTGAACTTTTAAAACCAGTCGGCCTGGGCCAAAATCAGGCGGCACCGGGCCTCTGGGTAGGCTCTATTTCATATCCTGTGTTCAATCTCTCTCAGACGAGAAAGACACAGCTGCTGCGGCAGTTCATAAACTCAACACCACAGTGCAAGCACTGGCAGATGACAAACGCAAAGCAGAGGATACAATCAAAAGGCGAACACACGGGGTAAGTGAAGCCTTAGAAAAATTACAAGATTTTATCCCACCCCAAGATACCGAGGAAGCCAACATCCCCAACCTTCTAACCGCCATCAATGAATCAGTAGCCGCAAAATCATCAGACTCAACCCCCCACCCCCACCCCCTCCCACCCGCCCGCCCGCCCGCCAACCAAACTGCCGTGGCCAATATGTCACATTACCACGTTTTGATGGATCCCTATACAGAAGCTTTGAAAAATAGCAAAACGAATTCCAGGTATTTTTCACATCCTCGACTGGGACGTAGCCGACCCCCAACGAGCGGGCGTCCTGCCCACAATAACAATATATTCCATAGAGCCCACACCAAAATCCCACACAATAACAGTGAACTTTTTCTCAAATTGCACGCTATCATACCCAAGCCCCGATTGGGTTGGTTAAGACTATACACACGAGGTCTGTAGGCTATGAACTCAAGTCAGAATTCAGACAGAAATTCAGCCAGAAATTCAGCCAGAAATTCAGCACGAAATTCAGCCAAACGCACCGAGATGACCCAGTGTTTTTGAACGAGTGACGTACATCACGTTCAGATAACTACGTCACACGTTTGTCTATCACTACGTCACACTATGTTGATAAACGTGGTTGCTGCACCTACTGTACTGTACTGTACTCAATCATGGATACAACCTCCAACAGGGAATCATAACGTCCTCTTTCAGCGTTTGGAGGTTGTCATGGATAATAACGTGAAGATTAGACATCCAGGTTAAATTATATATGTATATATAATAGTTAGTCTATACAACTGGATATACATACAATGAAACGGCCTACACATTGCAGATCATAGTATACTGATTCAAATGAAAGACTTCTCATTCATAGCTATTTTATTTACTATGGAAGTACGTATTTCGCCTAATTTTCTATCCCATACCTGCATAGTGACCTCCCTTTTGACAGCAATATCACTGTATGAAACCCGTGATCAAGTGTAAATAATTTAGATTAATGATGTACAAAGCTGTTTTGTGTAACGGTGGTCACTATGCTTATATTTTACTGATTTGAGTTGCATGCAAGACTAGCTTATAAGCTTATACCCATGGGGACGAAAAATTGATAACGGCTCAAGTTTCATGCCGTATTCTGAAATACACACTGCCAATACCCCGATCCTCACCCACTATTCATCTTGCATAGCTCAGGTCTACAGCATCCACACTGTCTTGACACTCCCACACCATCGCCTGATATAAGTACATTACCCACCACTGTTCTAACACAGTAGCCCACTAGATCTACCCATTCTGACAGTTTGTTTGTTTGTTTGTTTGTTTTGTTTGTTTGTTTGGTGTGACATTGGCTTGTAGGATATGTTTTAAATTTTCTGCACATGAACCAGACATAACACGAGGGGTTTGGGTCTTAAGCATATGCTTATATATACATATTATTAATTATATAGCTGCCGATTGGAACCTGTCATTTTGTCTGTTGCAAGTTCGCTCTTGTCTCAAGAGCTTCGTCGGGCCTAATGAAGAGATCCTCTCACTGGGTCACATGACCGCCACGGATGTGGTGATCATGTGACAGCAGAGCTGTGTACACAGGGGGCGAGTCGTAGCCGTTGTCGCGGTTCATTCGGTCATGTGAC
Organism: Streblospio benedicti; assembly: GCA_019095985.1. NCBI lineage: Eukaryota > Metazoa > Annelida > Polychaeta > Spionida > Spionidae > Streblospio > Streblospio benedicti. The sequence goes on from CM032663.1 coordinate 2,310,928, forward strand.
CCAGTGAGACGATCTTTTCAATAGGCCCGACGAAGCTCTTGAGACAAGAGCGAAAGTCTTGCCAAAGACAAAATGACAGGTTCCAATCGATAGCTATATAATTGATATGTTTATATAATGGAACCCAATAGAAGCTTACATTTTATGCACCCTATTAATCTTTTTTCAGAGGTGTCAGCAAACACATCTCTGCACTGCTGAATACCGGCGCAGCAGTCTCATGTTGCTCAAAATCAATCGGCCTTTGAGGTTATATGGGATAAATGATAAAATTTCATATTTTTTATATTAGTTATAGTATAAATAATAAAGAACAACATGCTTTTTAAATGAACCTTTTATCATCAATAGTTTTCATCATATGACCATTTTATGGACACTAGTAGTAATATATAACTACGTTGCAATCCTGTGTGATGCATCATCCCTCAGTGTACGTAGATGGCGGATTGTTGGCGTAAGGCTAGCAGCTAGAGGTGACTTTTTTTTATATACATGACATACTAGGAAAATTCCACATGTACCATGACTTTGTACAACCTTCTAGGGTACCGACACTATTGGAAAATAAATGCACTACTTAAGACGGTGACATCCACCCTATCTGTACCCCCAAAGTGATTGTACAAAGCGATGGTTCAAGAAGAATTTTTTCCATTATATGTTATTAAGTCATTAGACGTATGACTCCAAGTCAGGTTAGGACTAAAACAGATAGTCTCTTGTGGGATTCGAACCCGCGGCCACAAGGCACCAAATCGCCTGGCCCTTCAGGCTTACTCACTAGTCCACTGTGCCACCGGAATCTGGTTCCCGATGGGACACAGCCTTTTATTAGACCACTGAAGGCATGTCTGACAGCGTTATATCATCCACAGCTCCTTTTACATGCCCTTATATCTACAGGATGAGCAGAGCCGATTCAAGGCTTACATGTGAAGTTGATAACTTGATTTAGGCTACCATGTTGGCCAATACACATTTTAATGTATTCAATAGAATCGAATTAAACATGACGAAAATCCGTTAGTACTCACACAAGATCTGGGGTGAGATTGATGGACGCTACCGACTCACTTCTCGGGTAGACGCATGAGGCTGTCAGGTTCAATTCTTCTCGCATAATAGTTTTGTCATGTTCATCACGCCCGATGGAGAATTGGTAAGTGATGAAATCCTGGTCAAACTGCAAGTAAAATTGATACTTTAGCAGTCGCAAAAGACAGGTAGTAAACAGTGCTGCTATAACCAAAGCCATTATATTCATTCCTCTTCAGAGGACATTGGTAAAAAATAGTTGAATACTTCCTTAAACTCGCATTAAGTGTACCTACAACTCCTCACATGCATGACAATTTGAAACAGACTTACATGAAAACCAGGGTATAAAGAATACGTTTTGATCAATCTGGGCCAAATTTAGACAAATTTTAAACTCATCTTCTTATCACCAGTTGGCAAAATATGAATATGCAGAATGGATGCCAACTTTCCCAAGTCAATAACATATTTAAAAAAACAAAAAAAAAGAAACACACCGATGATTAATCTAATTGAACTGTGTCATGATGGGGTTAACAGTGAATTTATTATAAAGTTTTGAGATTGCTGTTAAACCCAATCAAAATACGTCAACCAGCAAAGGTGCAGCTCATTAATTTGTTGGACTCTAAATAATAGCCAACCGTAAAGTGTGACTATAAAGTGTGATCATAATTTACCACGTTACACAATGAACCAAGTTTTGAACTTAGCAATCTTTTCTGTTTAAAAAAAAAGGACTTTAAAAATGTGAAAAAGTAGTTTGGTTGCGTACAAGCACTTTCAAATAATATGATTATCTTTAGTTATCTCTTGTTATAGAGAATTAGTGATAACATTGGACAAGTGATAGGTTTCTGCCTATTTCTTCACTGTTGATGAAATGTTGCCTAGCACTTTCGGGTAACAAATTATTTGCTGAAAAGTAGTCCCATCATATCTAACTGACAGAACTTTATCTGGGTAGCTGTGACAACCAAGGCTATCGAATAATTAAATATGTAGTGAAAATAAATGTTAAGACCCCCATTTCACATGGCCGATCCTAGCTCCAGATCCTCCAAAAGACACCCGATTTGTCATTTCTGGGTGGATCGTGCGTGATCCGGCCTCAAATGTGGAGTGATTTGGTTGGTTCGGCAGGGAATGGGCCACTTTTGGTCGGTTCTGGGCTGACTTTTCTTTTTTCGGTTTGTGTGCTCCATCACCAAGCTTTTCGTGGCTGTCTGGGGGCTTTCTCTAGCATTTGCAACATCCTAAGTTCTCTTTGCTTAACTGTGGCCTCGTCTGTTGCTTTGAGAAGATGTATTGTGACTGATTAAACCGTAGGTGCCGCCGCTACCATTACAATCTGAAGCAATGGAAGCATAAAACGGAAGCATCTTTTTCAACAGCACGATGCTCCAATACAAATGGTGTCCACCGGTGGAAAATGACACATTTCTGCCGGGTTCGGGTCCAAAAGGTGTTATCACTTATCTGGAGAAGTGATTTTCACTTTTTTCGGCCTGTAGGCTGCCGTAATAGGATTATTGAGATGTTGATCTGGATCAACGTTTTGGTTTTCTGGTTCGTCTGGAAGACTAACTTGTTCATCGTTAGGTCTCTCTGCTAACGGTGGGTTTGCTGACAATTCCCACAAAGATGTTCCCGTTTTATGGTGTACTAGTTCTGAATGCTCCCATTAGCTTGCCTTGTCCTCCAGTCCATCAGAAAGCTCACAATGGGTGGGGGTGGTGGTGGTGGGGGGGGAGAGATAATTGTTTATTGTGTCTTTGAAGGGTTAAACTCAAAGACGTATTTACAATGATTCGGCAACGAATAATTGTAACAATGACAGCCGTTGCACGTAATCGTGTTGTAGCTCAACAACAACACCAGAAGGAAGAGAGAACAGAGAATAATACAAGAGACTGTGGAAGATGAAGATGATGAAGCTTCAGAAGGCGGCGTTGAAGATGTTCAGTTGATGCTCACCAGCAGATCGAGACGACCATATACTGAGACTAGATTGTGGGTACGGCTCTAGGACCGTCATGCTGCTGTGTTGAAGAGAAACACGTGTTGAAAGATTAAAGCTGATGGTATTTCACGGTTTAATGGTAACGAAGCCGCTATTTCTGGCAGCCGATCATCACACCTCTTCAGAATGCTTCGTCTGTCTCGGCCCTTTCCCGTCACCTACAACGTCTCTGACGGCTTGTACGACTCAGTGACAATGACAAGCTTCGTCTTCAGACAGTTACGTAATAAATATTGACACAAATCCGCCGATCCACCCCGAAATGACAGATCGGGCGTGTTTTGGAGGATCTGGAGCTAGGATCGGCCATGTGAAATGGGGGCCTAACAGACAAATGATTTTGAATGTACATTTTTTTCCAGAATACTAGTTGTGTGTTTTGTAGTCTGTTTTAATGTGTGCGTGCGTACTAGCACATATTACTAACAGCAATACAAAGTTGTTGTTTTAATACCTATTTAAATGGTGATATGATAAAAAAAAAAACAGACAAACACACACACATATGTATGTTTTTGATACTATCACCATTTAAATAGGTATAAAAAAACAACTTTGTATTGCTGTTAGTAAGATGTGCTAGCACGCACGCACACATTAAAACAGACTATAAAACACACACACACACACACACACACACACACACACACACACACACACACACACACACACACACACACACACACACACACACACACACACACACACACACACACACACACACACACACACACACACACCACACACACACACACATAGTAAAAACCTGTTCACAATATCGCAGAACATCTATTAAGAACACCATGGGGTTGGCCTCGACTGGTCTCAACGGAAAGGTGGTCACTTAACGAAGATAAAATTGGTCTCTTTATGATAAGATTGGACCTTGAGGAATCGCCTTTTTAAAGTGGTTGTGTAGATAGATAGGTGGGTTTAATTGGAGTTTACAATTAACAATTTATAAAGCAGAAGATGCATCGAAACAAATCAGTAGTTTCTTACTGTGAGTGTGCTGTTGCACGCATCCAGTTTGGTGTAGAATGAGAGAATCGTGCCATTTGCCTCAGACTGCCCAGGACAGGCATCGCCCAGCTGTAGGGATTCCAGTGGAATAGATGATGCTGAAACCGCAAGCACAAACATTAGCATACCATGGTACCGCAGAGTAAATGTGAAAATAAAGTAAGGAATCAAACATTCATTTAAGGTATATAGTATTGGCACTTATCAGAAGCTCACATAGCCTCGGACACACAGGCTGGTATGATATTCATCTTGGGAGGTCGCAACCGGATAAGATTCTGGATGATCAAGACTAAAGCTCACATACATTGATAAACTCGAAACTTCCATGGCTCATCCACGCCTAGAACAGTGTCATGCAGTTTACCTCCCTCCTTTCAAAAGACAGGTAGTATAGCCGTCACAGTTTTGAGCAGAGAAGAGGCGCTATGATGGAACCTTGCACTTTTGACTTAGCTTTGAATTGCAGTGTTAGGTGTTGAACGAATTGAAGGTGAAGACACTTTCGTATCATAAATCTTGAGGAAACTTTATCTATCACAAATGGGAAAATCCGGGCTAATAGCTGAAGTCTCAACCTAAATGCCAACTTTCAAGATTTTGGAATCGTCTTAGATGGTCAATCACAAAAATGAAAGTTGAACTCTTCCAAAATATTATATTAAAATATTGACGAGGCAGACAGAAGTGCATGATTTGTTGACCCGATAGTATAAAGCTATCCCCATACTATCAGAATTCAATTCACCCATACCTAAAACCAAAAGCGGAAAAAACTAAAGATCACTCATGACACCCTTTTTTGTTGCAGTCGCCACCCCATTGATGAGTTCATCTGTCCCCACCCAAGCAATCTACACTCTTTATTAGTTGTCATATTCTCTGATCCTTCGAACCCTCCACCTCATACGTCGATTCCATAATTTATGAACACTCCTTTATGTTATGATGTCTATTATGTCTAAAAATACTAACTATATTCGTAATAGACATCATAACATAAGGGAGTGTTCATAAATTATGGAATCGACTTATGTTATGATGTCTATTCCAGTGTTTTATACACTGGCTTGTACCCAATTAATTGCGTCCGTCCATCCGTCCGTCCATCCGGTTCGTTACCCCTCTACAGGTCGCATCGTTTGAGCTAGGATGCTCAAATTTGGCATGTCGGTTGGAAATGGTGACCACAAGAACCCTTTTTCACATGGGCCCAAACGGTCCATATTTGGGCCCATTTGGGCCCATTATTAGGTCCATTTTACTAGTCGATCACATTCTTATTACTATTTGAATGCACCATTAAAATCAATATTCTATAACCACAAACTCCAGACACATCGGCTCCAAAAAATGTATCCACTTCTTGGTAATAGATGATACTGCTATAAATCAATAATCAGCCAATATATAGACAGTGACATTCCAGTGTATTAAACACTGGTTTGCCCTCACCGGGGGCGCTTTTCATTACGAATATAGTTAGTATTTTTAGACATAAGTAATTCTCTATTGTTTCTTATAGATCTACTCACGTATATCGGTCTTATTGATCTTAATGATGGCATCTTGGGGAAGACATTCCACTGAAACTATAAAATAAGACTCCTTACATTTTGTATATACAAACATCGAAATTTATAATTACTTATGTATACAATTGTTGTGGAATATGAAAATAGTAGATTTATATGATTACCAACACGATGAACTCATTCAAGGCTGAAATGAAGTAGTTTGCAAACATTTTTATCTATAGCTTCTATTATGTAGAGCCCACTGGTCTGACATTTTGATTATGTGTACATTAAAATAATAAAACTGTACTGTACATGTCAGCGGCGCGGCTTGTGGTAATTGTGGCACTGGCCATAGTGGGCCATAGTTTTGGGTAGTGCTATTAGTATCTAACGGTGAATAGTAGATGTCTTGCCCCTTAATGTATAAACGATCTTTGGAATCTTCGTAAGTGGCATCAGTAAAATTGCGTGGGTAGTCACTCCTTGGATAATATTAGATAAATATAATAAATATTAGGCACGGAAGGGCATGTGTTACATACGAACATATGTTAATAAGAATGAAAAATATAAATAAACACATTTTCAAGACAAGACAAATATAAAGGGTGCTATTTTTCATGGTTTGAAAAAAAACTTATATTTTCCAATACACATGAAATAAGAATGGTGAATTATACAAAGCTTGCATCGATAGGGAAGTAAAAATCGACAAAATCATTTTGAAAAGAAGTAAGCTGTATGCCTCCAGGTATGTATCACCATACTTACGGTAAAAAAGCAGAATCATTGGTTAACGATGTGATTTTGTACAGGAAGAACCAATGGATAGTTATATCACTATCCATCACAATTTTGTTACGTAACAGGTACACATGGACCGTGTCGCCATGGATCATTCCAGCTAGAGGACTACTATACGCTGGAAAATATAAAGCATGGCTGAGACTCACTCGTTATTACGATTAATCTAATTATCAATCTAATAGTTATTTTGTATTTTAATACTTTTCTGCTGCTGCTGCTGCTGCTGCTGCTGCTGCTGCTGCTGCTGCTGCTGCTGCTGCTGCTACTGCTAGTTAACCAAATTTAGTTGGGGCCTCGAGGGCGCGAGCAGGCTCGAGTGAAGTATTGAGTTGACACATCGCGAAAATACTCGCAAAGCCGAAGATGTATGGTTACATTGGTTAGATAATAATGAACTCACGTGACGGGATTTCAAAGGCGGCGTCAACATTCGTTTCCAATGGAAAAAAATTGCCTGGATCTGGATCCTTTACACGAAGATTTAAAAGGCTAGTGATGTTCTTAGGATAGCCATCACTTATAGGATATGGTTTAACAGCCGTTGCGCCGTCATACCTTGTCACATTATAATCTGGAATAAGAGCAGCATGTTTATGTCATGAATACTTTTAACCACTGAACATGGGATGTAAAAGTTTGTTTTTCCTTCCGTCAACAAAAAACTAGTTTGTGAGAGTCAAAATTATAATATTTTGAAATAGGCAATATGCATGACAAATTCTAGCATATAGTAGTAACATGGAAATAGTGCCAACACATAACATTAGCCTCTTCACAAAAATGTGCTGTTGATAGTGCACTATGAGCACAACAAAGTAATATACGCACCATTGGTGAATACGTAAATTTTATGCCATGCATCTATATACACAGCTGTGACTCTCTTCCCCTCTAGGCCTTCAAAGAATTCATTCCGCTTATATTTATCGTAGTTCTGACTGTCTGTGATAAAGCTTGCATCACTCCAATCACCCCCTTTCTTCATCACCCACACAGCTTGTGGGAACACTAGCATGAAACTCGAGACACCATCGTATATAAAGGGCGAACCAATGGCCTCAGGCGTACCAGGACAACCATTCTCCGCTACAATGTGTGAAAATAAAACACTACATAATTATCATTCGAGTCAATTTTAGCCATTTTCTATATTCCAAGCTCTGGCTGTTTTCCTGACCGAAGCTTCGAAGTTAACATTTTGGTGGAGGACGTATATGGTGTGGCAACGGGGGTGAAATGTTCAACATTAGCTAGAATTTTCCTTTTTTGACAGAGAACGATATTACAAATAGGACAATATCATTGTAAAACCTATACAATCTACATGTTCAACATGATTTCACTTTTCTTCGTTATTAGCAAATATAGATTAGTATATATCTTGTATCACATACGAGAAACAAAAGATGATTCCCAGCCCTTGTCTAACTATTTTCGTTGTTCAGCACACAACCTTAGTCAGTGTTGAAATAGTTTGTGTGGGTACAGCGTGTATAATCACTATCAGTACATTAAACAGCCAGATGTGTCGCATAAATATATCCTTTATTGATGTATGTATATAACATGTAACATTGATTAACTTCTAATTGGACGTAACGTGAACTAACATTGAACTATAACTGAACTAGCATTGAATAGGATTGAACTAGGATTGAACTATAATTGAATTGAACAGATGTGTGGCTGCTTCCTTATATACTATCAGAATAGTACAATCTAGGACTTCCAGAATGCTCATGCATTGCTAAAACAGTCCACACGATTCTATCATAATCTATTTAGAACAATCATGAACAATCTGGAATAATCTATACTATACTAGTATCCCCCTCTTTGTGTTTGATTAAAATTGAACTATAAGCTTAATAAATACTAACAATGTCTGAGTCACTATTGCATTCAATGTCAAGGATTAGTCTTTGAACTTGGCTGGAACTTGAGTCACTCTTCCTGATCTTGTAGTTTGAGGTTTTGGTTGGAACGTCTCTGTTTTTGGTTAATATGTCACTTTCTCCCCCTTTACGACAATTATTTCTGATGATGCCTTGTCTTTTGTTGGAGATGTCGTGATCTTGAATATTTAATTGGACAATTCCTGGTTTCCAAATTTTCTTCAGAGTGTTCTTCACATAAACAGGGTCCATGTTGTTGAATATGTCTCTATCTATTTGAACTTTTCTATTGTACGTTTTTACTTGTTTGTTTTGTCTTTCGTCATTGTAGAACCTGTGCTCGGTATTATCTAGATGGTTTGATTTCAGGTTGATGGTGACTGTTGGAAGGACTGGTTGATGGTTGTCAATAAGTTGAATATGATACTTATCGCCTGGAAAGCATCCAATCTTGTCGAAACAATCTTTGTATCTTTTGAGAACGTTATCCCTTGTAAGATATTTTCGTGTAGTTCTTGAACTTGAAGTTAGCATCAACGTTGTGAATGTTGGCTGTAATGATTCCCAGTTCCTGAGATTGTCTGCATCCAATCCTGGATGGGCTTCCTGGAGCTTGAACAATGTGGAAATTTGTGACAATTGATTTGTCCTTGAATGTTATTTTCATCTTGATAGTTCCAAAGTTCTTGATTCTTGTTCCACCATATCCGGTCAGAATGCTGTTATCTTGAACAATGTCAAACTTGAAGGGTAAGGACTGTAAATCATCTGTGGTGATGACACAAGTGTCTGCTCCTGTGTCCACTTTGAATTTCATCTTGAATATGTCATTCAGCTTGACGTCTGCATAAATCTTGTCTTTTTCTTGATGAAGAATGTGAAGACTGCGTATGGAGTCAAGTGTTACATTTACAGGGTAGTCTTCACTGGTATCATCATGGTAAGTATCATATGAATCTTCATCAATATCTATATACATGATATTTACATCACAACACATTTTTTCATTTACATTGACAGTTTCACCAACTATCTGTTGGCATCGTCGGAATGACACTTCTGCGCATGACAGGAGAGGAAAGTGAGGGTTCAATCCCTTTTCTCGATACTCTGATTGTGAGAAAACAAGACAGAACTGTGAAAGTGTTAGTATACAGAAAGAAGACTCATACTGACCAATATTTGCATTTCTCTTCACACCACCCACTCCAACACAAGTTGGGAGTCATTCGCACTCTCATGGATAGATGTGAAGAGATAGTGACCGAAGAGGAAGACAGGAAGAAAGAGGAACAACATGTAGTTGAAGCTCTGAGCAAGTGTGGCTATCCTGAGTGGACGTTTAAGAGAGTGAAACACCAGAAAGCGACCAAACTGAATGGACTATGGACAAGATCAAGAAGAGAAAGGAAGGTGAAAGATCAAAGGGTATAGTAAATTCTTACCATATGTGAAAGGTGTGACTGAGGGCATATCCAGGATACTGAATAAACATCGTGTGTCTACGGCTGTCAAACCCAAACAGACAATCCGGAACTTGCTAGTACACCCGAAAGACAAAGTGGATAAGTTGGACAAGAGTGAAATAGTGTATAAAATTCCATGTAAATCATGTGACCAAGTGTACATTGGGGAAACAGGAAGAAAGTTTGGGACAAGGATGAAAGAACATTTGAAAGATGTAGAAGTGAATAAGAAAGGAGCATTTACTAGAGCCACAAAGAAGGAATCTCTGACGGAACTTAACAAAAGTGCAATTACGGACCACGTGAGCCAACACAATCACGATATAGATTGGGAAGGTGCAAGTGTAATAGACAGGGAGAGTGACTGGAAGACAAGGACAATCAAAGAGGCAGTGCATATTCGAACGTACAGGCAGGTCATGAACCGTGACGAGGGGGGCTACCAACTCTCACGAGTTTACGATCCGGTTCTAGGCGGGGATCGGCGGGACTGACCTCCTGTCATGTGCAGAAGTGTCATTCCGACGATGCCTACAGATAGTTGGTGAAACTGTCAATGTAAGTGAAAAAAATGTGTTGTGATGTAAAGAATCATGTATATAAATACCTATTACCCACACAATGAACACGTTCAAGAAAGTTCATCAATATCATCACTTAGGTGTATTTCTTGACCTTGATAATATGGACTTTTGACAATTTCATTAACCTTCGTAATTCTCTTCTTCGTGCAGACCTTCTGGTAGTGTCCTAATGTGTTACAGTAGCTGCATCTTGAGTTCTTAGCTGGACATTGTGCAGACTTGTAGTTATTGTTTCCACATCTGAAGCATCCTTTGAACTTGATGTTGAATCTGAACTTTTGAAGTTTCTTATCATTGAATTCTCTAGGTTGATTGATGTCGGAACCCTTGTACTTGAACGTCTGATGATCTGTTCATTTTAGAAGGAGGCTTGTGTTTGCTTCTTACAGCATGTACATCTGAGTTTTCGCTTTCTTTTGAAATTTCCTTCATTTGTGCTTGAGTACTTTCTTCAACCTTAGCTAAGTTATAAACTTTTTGAAATGTTAAATCATTGCCAAGTGCAATGGCATCCTTTCTAACTTTGTCTGATCTCAGGCCAAACACTAAAGTGTCTCTCAGAGTTTCATCCTTGACTACAGCAGGATAACCACTGTCATCAATTAAGAGTCTTGCTTTGGTAACAAACTCTTCTAACGGCGTGTCACCTTGCTTGAGGCATCTAAGTTGATATCTTGATAATATTTGGTTGCTCTGTGGCTTGGTGTAAGGTTCTAGCTCCTCCCATACTGGATGTAGCTTGAGTTTATAAGCTACTTTAGCCAAGGTAGTAGTATTGTAGATTTCTAATCCTTTATCGCCTACCCAAAGAAGTAGCATTCTCACTTTCTTTGCTTCATCTTCCTTTTCTAAGGGTCCTTCGAAGATTAGAGTACACTTTTGCTTGAATAGCTTGAATATTTTATGAATTTCTCCTGAACTTGTCCAGTCCATGGAGGGTGGCTTGAATCTATCTGCCATGATACTTGAATTGGACTACTGCAGCGTAATTGCAGGGCTTCCACTTGTTGAAAATGACCTTTTAATCTACACAGCACAATTATATACGTCACTGATACTACAATCCACTTGATAGTGTATTACTTTTAAACTTGAAATATCACAGTGTTAATGTGATTGCTGACTTGAAAATTTATTCCTGTTAAACTAAGGATACCACAGTGTTAATGTGAATCATGACTCTTGACGATTGAACTGGAAATATCACTGTATTCAAAAATATCCCACTTCTGACACCATGGAATAGTTTGTGTGGGTACAGCGTGTATAATCACTATCAGTACATTAAACAGCCAGATGTGTTGCATAAATATATCCTTTATTGATGTATGTATATAACATGTAACATTGATTAACTTCTAATTGGACGTAACTTGAACTAACATTGAACTATAACTGAACTAGCATTGAAATAGGATTGAACTAGGATTGAACTATAATTGAATTGAACAGATGTGTGGCTGCTGCCTTATATACTATCAGAATAGTACAATCTAGAACTTCCAGAATGCTCATGCATTGCTAAAAAATTCCACACGATTCTATCATAATCTATTTAGAACAATTATTAACACTCTGGAATCATCTATATCATACTATAACAAGTGTATCGTACACCGATTACCACACAAAATCGCACAGTGTTATTTTGCACTATATGTGACACGTGTGCTGTATGTTGATATTGGTCACGAAGTTCATGGCTGGAATGCGATAATAGTGCAATCGTATAACAAACACACATCATGTGGTATTGTTTATTAAACAAAGGGGCAAGTCTAAACCTGTAACTAACATTACCATATGCATTACTAACACTAATGATATCACAATGCAGTTAGTGGGGGAGACACTCCCGACCGCAAACTACCCCACACAAGGGACCGAGACATTTAATTTTGCTACATATGAACCACCTTCACAAGAGTATACGAATACAAAAATCAACGTCAGTTGTAACCAAGCCCCCTGAAATAGTCTGTAAATTGTAACCAATCAAATGGCTGCTGACACCGACTCTTCCACTCGTTTCTTGTAAACACACATCTATTGTGTATAGACCGAGCTTTAAATGACACCACAATTGTCTACCTATCACACAGCCAGGCCCACGTCTGATTAAGGGGGTAGCCTAGAACATTTATTTTCAAAAAAAAAATTAAATATTTTTTTTAAACACAAAATGTGCAGAGCTAGATCAAAAGTGCTCAGAGAGCACAGCGTCGCTCGAGCAACATTGACCCATGGGCAATAAAGATGTTCGCTTTGCAATAAAAGCAGAAAAAAGTCTTACTTGATGCGTGACTCATCTTACATCTATGTTCTTAGCATTGGATTGCAGGCGCTTTCTAAACACGGCTAAAGTAAATATCTATTGCCCATGAGTCAACATTAATATGGTAATACTGTGCTCTCTGAGCACTTTTATGCCAATATAACCACTATGCCAATTCGATGGTCATTTTTAGAACAGTATTGAAACTAATTTTGGAAAAATAGAAAGAAAATAATTAAAATGGCCCTCTGAAAGTTTAAACTCTAATTGCCAAAGTGCAAAAAAATTGAATACAGTTAATGTTCAGTAGACATGTAAAAAATGTAGAAAGTTTGAATGCTTTCCCACAAGCATCAACAAAACTATTGCAGAAAATGTTGAAAATGGACCCAAAATGGCACTATGGAAAGCACAGTTTAATTGGCAAAGTGCCCAAAATTGAATCACTTCAGTGTCCCGTCATACCAAATAGTTGTGTAAAGTTTGAACAAAATAGGGGGCGTAAAGCGTAAAGCCCAAACTTACATCCGGGAACAAACATACATACATAGATACATACATACATAGATACAAACGGAACAAAACACAAGGCTTCCTTCAGCTGCTGAAGCGACGCAAATATAGACATATCTTTAGGTACATAAATAGAAAGTCAGCCACATGACACTTCTGTAAATCCTGTCACAGGGCGTTTCAACGACCTTGGCCTTTATATATTGTATATAACTAAAGGGAATCAACAATCCGGAATGACGTCACGGCCATGTAAATTGCACCGTCTATATTTGGTATTAGAAGTGTTGTTTGGTAGAAATACATGGACGTGACGTCATTTTAAGTACTAAAAATGAAGACGTAGACATATTATATGGTTATATATTGTTATGTGAGCATGCCCATAGGAATATGTAGCATATTTATAATACCTGTAGGATTTACTTCAATTTTGTCATATTTACTACCATTTATTCCTGCACAGACGATAAATTTGTCCATTAATCCAGCCGTGTTTACACATAGGATATTTGATAAAGGCTGATTGTGTGTGACAAAGGCTGGCTATGTTTATAGGTAGTTAGCGTCCTTGTTATATACATATCACTATACAGCCACCCTCGATCACTGGTCCTGTGATCCTGTGGTTCTATCTTAGATTATTCATCAACGTCGCCCCAGCCTTCTTTTTTTTCATTTTGTGGCCTTGTATTCAAGTAACTGATGAAAATTTTCTAACATCCATATTTGAGAATGTGTTTTCTTCTGCCATGAACAATATTACAACAGGTACAAGATTTTACCAGGTTTATGCCATAATCCAATGTTGTCAATCCATTTTTAAAATGTTGACTCAACAAAGATGCTTATTCAATTGATTGGATTATAACTGTATCTACCACTTCTTTTTATAGAATGTTAATTCAACCGAAACTCTTTATGCAATTCCTTGAAATCTTCAGATATCATGAAATTAATATGCAGTGATACTGTTGAAATGAGGTCCGATGTACAGTGAAACCTGTCTATGACCTGTCTATGTAGGCACCTCTATATTTGGGAGACCCGTAATATATGGACACATTTCTCTTCTCCAATTACTTCAATGTCATATTGAAAACCCCTCCGTTCAGGAAATCTGCCTTACATGAACGTTTTCATTTTTCACCAAGGTCACCACAAAGGATAGGTTCTACTGTATTTCCTTGTTCTACTTTGTGGCTTTCATAATCCCCCCAGACTATTTCACTTGAATAATACAGAAAAACCACAATCATAGGAAATATACTGAAAAGGCGTACTTCCTCCAAAATATAGATATATAAGAGACAGACAAAGATTATAATTGACACTACTCTTATATGATAAAAAAGAAACCTACAATTTCTACAAAATCTTATGTTAAAAGTAACACTTAACATCTTTCAATAGGGGAATGTCTGTATTCCAAGAGTGCCGTGAGGCATTAATAAAGTCTAATGCAGGCTACCAACATTTCACAGACTCACATATAGTAGAGTCATTCTAGGTGAAATGCACCCCAATTTTCGGAAAAATTGCAAGAAATTGTTTTATGATTTTATTCAATAGATATGATGCCCCTATATCCCAGAAAAAAGTCTACCAAAATCACCCAATCTGAAATAGCTTTTTTTAGACGTTTTTCAAAATGGCCGACGGGCATATCGTAAAAAATTATGTTTTTTATCTTTTTACATTGATGTGTAATACATAGAATTTGCGGTTAAAAAGGGTCATTGATTCCATTTCAGTATTATTTTAATAATTTGACCTTATCTTGACCTTCAAATCCAAGATGGCTGCCACTTACTATGTGTAGTTTACATATTTTACTTTTGAACCTACATCAAATGTGTAATACCTGGGTTTTAGGGTTTAGAGGGGTCACTGATTCCATTTTCAGCATCATTTTAATGATTTGACCTTATCTTGACCTCAAATTCAAGATGGCTGCCACTTACAACATGAAGTTTCATTTTTTTTATTTTGTACCTGCATCGACTTGTCACGTAATACCTGCTTTAGCTTTAGAAGTCGCAGATTCTATTTTCACC
>CM032663.1:2326231-2352691 GCA_019095985.1 Streblospio benedicti
GAAAACAGGTTAGGACTTTTGACAACGGTATTTTGCAAAACAAATATTTCTTTTTGACTGAGCACTATCTTTAAAAGGGAGGAATGGTTATTTTTGGCTTTTGCTAAACTTCGATTTTGTCTCTTATTATTGCTTTAATTTTTACAAATAACATCACATAAATGTGAGAAACACATTTTTGTAATTGGCATTTTAATTTGAACATAATTCCTTTCAGCTACAGATACTAAACTAGATGGTACATTTTAACATTTGGAATATATGTTATCAATATATAGCTAGAGCAGCGCACACATCCCGTGCATTTTTAGTGCCCACCGAGCCAGTGCATTGCATATACAATATCACCAGATTCATTCTATTCATAACTAAACATTTGAAAATGAAAAATACAAACATTATTAATGGTGACACCTGGCAATCAGAAATATATTTTAGCGGATAATATTGTTTACTAAACATTGTCTATTTTCGTGTTACAAAATTGGATGCACGAGATGCGTGTGCACACAAGCTCACTGTGCACCCTTCTACGAACATATCTGTAATTTATTTCCCAATATCTTTATTGAAAAAGCTCCTAAACATTTTTTTTCTAGTTATTTTTGCAAAATATTGCAGGTTTGAAATAGGCAAAGCATGCAATAGTGCTTTGCAAAAATGTAATAACTCACCGTGGTCGGATAATTGTGTAAGTAAGATTGAGCCCAGGGTTCAGTGTATCACTGGTTTCAGCATAACACCCAGAGATAGACTGGAAAAAACACAGGTCAAGATTTAGTGAGATGTTAGGGTTAACACACATTAACACAAGACTATTCACTTTGCTATTCACACAAAAGGTCAATATACATATTTCAATCACCTTTCAATTCTTACAAGAATACAGGTACATGGTAAAGTATTTGTTCAAAATCAGGAAGCTTTTTTCAGGGAAATGGTCAGCTAGTGTTGCATCAGTTTTATTAAATTAGACAGTTTCTATTGTTCCTATAAACTAACTGTAGTGATGCATCTCTATCTAAACTACGGATTTTGTCATGGTTGTAAACAGAAAACTCTGGTAATGATCAGATTAATTCAACCACATTTCATACCAATTTGAACAATCTTTAGTTTTTGGATGGATTATGATGCTTTTGTAAAGATACATGTAACGTGCTTGGAAACAACATGTATGAATAATATAATCAATAGCTTTATTCTTGTAATGGCTCCTACTTCTTTCAGAACCAAACAACATCTGAATTAAAACACATTCACAAAAATAATATAATACTTTACAATAGTTCAACTTATCTTATACAAGAGCAATATGAATAAAAAAACAAGTACCATAATGAAGGATGAGATTATGTGAACTATGGTCATGTAAGTCTTGTTAAGGGAAAATATAGAGCTATTCAATAAAAAAGGTAGAGTATAAAACAAGATGAACTATTGAAATGAAAGTGTACACATTGGCAGAAAGAGGCTACCAATGTGTCCAATCAAAATGATAAACAAAAAAATAACATATTAAAAGAACTATGAAACGATGAACATAAAAGAATGAAAAATGGCATGAACCCACAGGGTTACATACATACCATGTGGATTTGACTTGGTGCGGTCATCACAATTTTGGCCCGGACTTCCTGAGTAGGGATCACGGGCGCCAGCAGTATAGTTTTCAATTTGAAGCCAGAATTGAATTTGAAAGCTCCATTTTGTTGAACATGGTTAACACTTTGACTGTAAATACACATAGGAATTCTTTGCCTAGCATATACTCAATTATACATTAGGTAGAGAAATCATGAAAATATTGAAATTTATATATTTGGGCTACATTCATATGCATCAACACTCTGTGTTTCACCAGAGTTGGGGCGAGATTAATTTTAATCGATTAATTTAATCAACATTTGTGCAATTTAGTTCAGTTTGGTTAATCAACAAATTTAATAGTTTCTGTTTAGTTCTGTCCAGTTTAATCATAGATTTCCTTTAAAAAGGGACAATTAACTTTAGAAGGGGAAAATAATGTATTTTCAGCTTTGAGATTTTTAATGTCAAATTTTTAATGTTAATTATATTATAAATGATAAAGAACAAAAATACCTTTTAAATGAACCTTTATTACATAGTTTTCCTATTGGTAGGCCTTTGAATTAATGGGATAAATGACAAAATTTCAAATTTTTAATGTTAATTATATTATAAATGATAAAGAACAAAATACCTTTTTAAATGAACCTTTTATCATCAATAGGTTTCCTAATAGGACCATTTTATGGACACCAACCGGTAGTAATATATAGTTACGTTGCAATCCTGTGTGTGATGCATCATCACTCAGTGTATTTAGATGGCGGATTATTGGCATAAGGCTAGCAGCTAGAGCTGACATTTTTATATACATGACATACTGGGAAAATTCCACATGTACCATGACTTTGTACAACCTTTCTAAGGTACCGACACTATTGAAAAAAAAACTGCGCCAATTTAAGACTGTGACATCCACCCTAGCTATACTCCAAAGTGGTTGTACAAAACCATGGTACAAGTAGAATTTTTCTGGTAAATCGCCGAGCAGTTCAGGCTAACTCACTAGTCCACTCTGCCACCGCAATCTGGTTCCCAATGGGACACAGCGTTATATCATCCACAACTTCTTTTTATATTACTTATATCAATAGGATGAGCAGAACCTATTCAAGGCTTACATGTGAAGTTGACAACTTGATTTAGGCTACCACGTTGGCCAATACACATTTTAATGTATTCAATAGAATCAAATAAGACATGACAAAATGAGTTACTTTTGTTCGTTTGTTTGTTTATTTATTATAGTGACAAGGTATGTACATATACAACAAAACTGACTAAATTACACAAATTACATAATATACCCAACCCTTCTTGGGTTTATCAGTCACCTAGTATTTTAATACTAATAAATTGACCTATCATTTTCTTACATTACATTACAATATATGAATTATGAACTAAAACAAATACATAACAGCAAAGATAGTTTTATGAAAAGAATAATTATAAATACTCATATGAACATTTCACAGTTTCTGACATTCCACGCAGTTTGAATGAAATTGGATAAAACCTTCCATTTATTTTGCATTAAAAAGATTAGTTTTTCTAAATCAGAATTAAATATATTATGAATATCTTGTGAAAATATTGTCTCTCTTTCTGCTGAATAAGTTGGACAATGAAAGATAAAATTCAGTTCATTTTCTATTTCGTTCATTTTACAAAATTGACGTATTCTTTCTGATTAAACTATTCTAGAAAATCTACCGGATTCTACTCAGAGTTTCAGATTACCCCATCTGAATTGAGCAAACAGGGATCTGTCACTTCTGTCTTTCAAATATTTTACGTATGGTTCCGTTTCACAGTTAAATTTAAATGACTTGTACATTCTTAATTTGGGTTTTAGCTATTTCATCTTTCCACCAAGTATTTTGAACATCTTTAAATTTTAAAGTAACAGCATCCAAATCACAAGGGCATAAATCTGTAAATGCAGTATCTAAGTTCAACGCTATAAAGATTTGTTTTATGTCCCTTGACCAGTTATTCAAGCATGTATAATAGTCATTTAGAAATATCTGTTTTGTCAGTCTATCATTAGGCATATTACAGAGTCTGTTCCATAATCGTAAAATACATATTTTTCTTTCCAACATCGGATTATTCCATCCCATATCACCATTTATGGCGGCATTTGGTGCAAATTTATCAACTCCCAGAAAGTAGCGCATTGCTCTATTGTGAACATTATTAATGGGAGTAGCGGGATTGAGTCCCCATATACCTGCTAGTTAGTACTCACACAAGATCTGGGGTGAGATTGATGGACGCTACCGACTCACTTCTCGGTAGACGATGAGGCTGTCAGGTTCAATTCTTCGGCGTATAATAGTTTTGTCATGTTCACCACTCCCGATGGAGAAGTGGTAAGTGATGAAATCCTGGTCAACCTGCAAGTAAAATTGATACTTTAGTAGTCGCAAAAGACAGGTAGTAAACAGTGCTGCTATGATCAAAGCCATTATATTCATTCCTTTTCAGAGGACATTGGTAAAAATATTTGAATAATTCCTTAAAACCGCATTAAGTGTACCCACAGCACCTCACATGCATGACAATTTGAAGAAGACTTATATGAAAACGAGGGTATAAAGAATACGTTTTTAGATCAATCTGGGCCAAATTTAGACAAACTCATCTTCTTATAGGGTTAACAGTGAATTTATTATAAAGTTTTGAGATTGCTGTTAAACCCAATCAAAATCCGTCAACCAACAAAGGTGCAGCTCATTAATTTGTTAGACTCTAAATAGTAGCCAACCGTAAAGTGTGACTATAAAGTGAGATCATAATTTACCATTTTACACAATGAACCAAGTTTTGAACTTAGCATTCTTTTCGGTTTTAAAAAAGGACTTTTAAAATGAGAAAAAGTAGTTCGGCTGCGTACCTGCACTTTCAAATATGATTGATTATCTTTAGTTATCTCTTGTTATAGAAAATTAGTGATAACATTTGTGATAGGTTTCTGCCTGTTGCTTCATTGTTAATGTAACGTTGCCTAGCATTTTCGGGTAATAAATTATTTGCTGAAAAGTAGTCCCATCATATTTAACTGACAGAGCTTCATCTAGTTGTGTCAACCAAGGCTATCGAATAATCAAGTATGTAGTGAAAATAAATGTTAACAGACAAATGATTTTGAATGGACATTTTTTTTCCAGAATACTAGCCATGAGTTTTATAGTATGTATTAATGTATGCGTGCGTACTAGCACATCTTACTAACAGCAATACAAAGTTGTTGTTTTTCTATACCTGTTTAAATGGTGATAGGATCAAAAGCAACACACACACACACACACGCACGCACGTTCATACACAAGCACGCACGCTCGCACGCACGCACGCACACACACACACACACATATAGTAAAAACCACTTCACAATATAGCAGAACATCTATTAAGAACACCATGGGGTTGGCCTCGACTGGTCTCAACGGAAAGGTGGTCACCCAACGAAGATAAAATATTGGTCTCTTTATGATAACATTGGACCTTGAGGAATCGCCTTTTAAAATGGTTGTGTTGATAGATAGGTGAGTTTAATCAGTGTTAATTGGAGTTTACAATTAACAATTTATAAAAGCAGAAGATGCATCGAAACAAATCAATAGTTTCTTACTGTGAGTGTGCTGTTGCACGCATCCAGTTTGGTGTAGAATGAGAGAATCGTGCCATTTGCCTCAGACTGCCCAGGACAGGCATCGCCCAGCTGTAGGGATTTCAGTGGAATAGATGATGCTGAAACCGCAAGCACAAACATTAGCATGCCATGGTACCGCAGAGTAAATGTGAAAATAATGTAAGGAATCAAACATTCATTTAAGATGCTGGTATATAGCATTGGCACTTATCAGAAGCTCACATAGCCTCCGGACACACAGCCTGTTATGATATTCATCTTGGTAGGTGGCAACCGGATAAGATTCTGGATGATCAAGACTAAAAAGCTCACATACATTGATAAACTCGAAACTTCCATGGCTCATCCACGCCTAGAACAGTGTCATGCAGTTTACCTCCCTCCTTTCAAAAGACAGGTAGTATAGCCGTCACAGTTTTGAGCAGAGAAGAGGAGCTATGATGGCTCGTCGTTTTCTAGGAAAGACTAAGGACTAAACCTGGCTTCTTCAATACACAGAAGAAAACTATAAGACCACTTTATGC
Source organism: Streblospio benedicti (assembly GCA_019095985.1). NCBI lineage: Eukaryota > Metazoa > Annelida > Polychaeta > Spionida > Spionidae > Streblospio > Streblospio benedicti. The sequence goes on from CM032663.1 coordinate 2,332,007, forward strand.
ATTTTACTACTAGCATAACCTGTTCAATATCGAACCTTGCACTTTTGACTTTTCCTGGAAGTGCAGTGTTAGGTGTTGAACGATTTGAAGGTGAAGAAACTTTCATGTCAAACAATCTTGAGGAAACTTTATTCATCACCACTAGAAAAAATGCCGATTACAAGATAGCTAAAGTCCCAACTTAAATGCCCACTTTCAAGATTTTGGAATCGTCTTAGATGGTCAATCACAAAAATTAAAGTTGAACTCCTCCAAAATATTATATCAAAATATCATTGAGACAGACAGAAGTGCATCATTTGTTGACCCGATAGTATACAGCTATCCCCATACTGTAAGAATTCAACCATACCTAAAACTAAAAGGCGGAAAAAAAAACTAAAGAGATCACCATGACATAACATCCCTTTTTTATTTGCAGTCGCCATAGTCATCTGTCCACACACCCCCAGCAATCCCCACTTTTTATTAGTAACATTTAGTCATTTTTCTCTGATCCTTTGAACCCTCCACCTCATAAGTCGATACAATAATTTGTGAACACTTCCCATGTTATGATTAGTATTTATATACCACCCCTTGATCTCAAAATCTCAATAAATTAATGTTACAAATCTCAATGCAAAAGCCCTTTCTCAAATCTCAATTAATTGATCTCGATGAATTGAAAGGTCAAATCTCAATTCTCAATGAATTGTATATACCGCCCACAGTATTTTTAGACATAACTCATTGATTTGTCTATGGTTTCTTATACTCACGTATATCGGTCTTATTGATCTTAATGATGGCATCTTGGGGAAGGCATTCCACTGAAACTGTAAAATACGATTTTTGCATTTTGTATATACAAACATCGAAATTTAAAATTGCTCATGTACATTTGTTATCCTTTTTTTTTTTTTTTTTTTTTTTTTTTAATTGGCTGCGGTAATGGCGTAGACAAGAAACAATCTTGTTTCTACTTTGCTCTTTCCTAAAAGAAAGTAGTTTGAACAGATTCTTTTCTATAGCTTCTATTATATAGAGCCCACTTGTTTAACATTTTAATTATGTATATATTTTAATTGTGTATAAATGAGGATTTATATCATAAAACGGTACTGTACATTTCAGCTGTGCGGCTTGTGGTGGTTGTGGCGCTGGGCATAGTGGCAGCATAGGGCCATAGTTTTGGGTATTACCATTATTGAATAGTAGATGTCTTGCCCCTTAATGTATAAACGACCAACAGAATATTCATAAGTGGCATCAGCAAAATTGCGTGGGTAGTCACTCCTAAGAAAGTAATAAATACATTATTATAAATACATTGTAAGACACGGAAGGGCTATAGTGCGAATGGTCTACCAAAATCAAATAAGAGTGTTATGTACGAATATATGTTTAAATAAGACTGCAAAATATAAATAAACAAATATTCAACAAGATAAAATATGAGGGTGTTATTTTTCATTATTTGAAAATGATTTATATTTTCCAATACACATGAATTAACAATTGTGGATTATACAAAGCATACATCGATAGGTAAGTGAAAATCAACAAATTTCATGTTGAAAAAGTAAGCAGCAAAGCTGAATGCCTACAAGTATATACCACCACAATACTTACGGTAACAAACCATTTCACTGGTTAACGGTGTGGTTTTACGCTGGAAAATCCAACTTGATCGACCATACACATAGGCGGTGTCGTCATGGATTATTGCAATATTAAATCCATTTTCCACTGAATAATAAAAACCATGGCAATGAGACCAAATATATTATAGAACAAGATACCAAACTCCAGCAAGCCTTATGGAAAATGTGTGCTGCAGCACAGCAGCGCCCTCTAGTGGCCAGAGTTTTCAATACAGTTCCAAGCATAGACTTGCAATGGTATATTCATTAATTTTGCTGAAGAAAATCATTATAATAGTGCTTAATAAAGTTGCTATTTTCTGCAATTTTGTACAGTATATGGTATTAGCCTGTGTTATTATCATCATTATTCTCACTCTTTGTCTTAGATATATTTAAAGTCTGTTTAATGTCAACTTTTCAGAGCACTACAGTCACTACATGTACATGTCAATTGAACAGTGGTTTCTTCAAAAGGTCTTACAAATATGTATCATATTAAACTAGCAGATTAATTTATACATATAAAAATATAGAGTTGCACATAATTGGTTATTTCATTGCCAGATATTAAAAGTTATTCAATTTAGATGGTTTGATGAATGGAAATGGGAATATTTATGAGTGTTAACAATAATATGAAGCCTGGATCTACAAATAACAACTGTTGTCTATTCATTAGTACGAAAAACTTTGTATAAAACTGGGATATGGATAGGTCCTACATGTAGATCTATAAGGAATATAAGTTAAATATATAGTTTAGATGGTGCACATTTATGCGGAATACAGTCAAAGGCTAAGTCTAGGTTCATATCAATATTATTAGCTCTATAATAGCTTGTAAAGGTTGCTAACTAGATCTGCAAGACAGTCACACTGAAGTGCATGAAGTACAATTAACTAGATGTCACCATCTACCAAGTCTAAGATAATATACGATAATGTTAAAGATAATATAGGCCATCTAATTGCATCTTAGCCTATGTTAACTTTGTTATAATGTAGTTGCTAACTTATGTCCCTTCAGACCCTTGAATGCTTGTACATCTTTTGAGTAATTCTCTGATATGAGAAGGTTCTATAATAAATAAGAATATGTCAAAAGCACTTCCATTCATCAAACCATCTAAATTGAATAAATTTCAATATCTGGCTGTGAAATAACCAATCATGTGCAGCTCTATATTTTTTATATGTATAAATTAATCCGCTAGTTTAATATGATACATATATTTTTCTCATCAAATGTAAAAGATGGGTTATAAACTGCAGGAGAGAAGACTGGTTGAAGAAACCTGTAGAATAATTGCACATGAATGCAAGATTATGTCTAGACCATTTTGAACGTATTAGTCATACATGTAGGCCTACTTAGTCAGGAAACTTAGATGGACTAAACCTTTATGAATGGACTAAACCTTTATGAATCTTATAAAGATTGCAATATCATGTAGATGTATAGACAAAAAAAAATCACTTTGAACATAGTGCTACTTGTGTTTTCATTAGCTTTTTTTCCTCTTTATTTTTAAATTATAAGCCCATTGAAATTTTAGCTAAAGATCTGTAATTCAGCTAATTCACCACTGCTCAATTTACGTGTACTGCTCTGATACATTGACATTAAACAGACTTTAAATATATCTAAGACAACGAGTGAGAATAATGATGATGATAACACAGGCCAATACCATATAAACTGTATAAAATTGCAGAAAATAGCAACTTCATTAAGCACTATTATAATGATTTTCTTCAGTATAATTAATGAATGTACCATTGCAAGTCTATGCTTGGAACTGTATTGAAAACTCTGGCCACTAGGGGCGCTGCTGTGTCATCACCATTGATCACCATTGCAGCTGCTGAGTTTGGCATCTTGTTCTATAATATCATTGATGAGACGTTATTACCCGGTACCTGGTAATCTTACGGTCATTTTGTGTAATACTGTGTAGCAGCAGCAGCAAGCAGCAGCAGCAGCAGCAGCAGCAGCAGCAGCAGCGGCAGCAGCAGTGGCGGCAGCGGCGGCAGTTGTGGCTGCTGCTGTTGTTTTTGTTTCTATCAGAAACACCTAGGGTCCTTGGAAGATCTACCCTGTATCCCTGGGGTTGTGTACACGCTGTGTACGCCCCACCCTACTGGTCTAGTACCAGGGTGGGCGCACCGTACGTGATCAGAACCCCGTATGCTTCTCCGTGTGTATTAGGTTTACCGTGAACAGCTGTCTAACGTCCGAGTACGCAGTGTAGCTTGTGACGCCCGGGTTTCATGAAGGGCCTCCAACAGGGAGGACCCCGGTGCTGACACGCACTGTTTCAGGCGTCCCCTACGCAGTGCAACATGGGACCAGGGCCTCGTTAAGAGAGGTACCCATCGGGTACCCTCTGTAGAATATAGTAAAGAGGGCCTATTTCGAGAGAATAGGTTGCCACCCCTACTGCTTCCGACAAGCGCTCAAGGAGAACTGCCGCTATTCAGCTCAAAAACAGTACCAAAAAGAACTGGCTTCCCTAATCCTATTGTGGCCATAATAAAGGACACCAACAAAGTCTATCAAGGTGTGTGTAACAGGAAAACTAAACCTAGTCCAGTGCAACTTCTATTACCTAATTTTTATACTACACGAGAATGCTTCCATTCTTGCGCACTGGATACTTCACGAAACTCGTTTCTTTGCATTAATTCTAAACAAAATAAAAAATAAAATGAGTAATAATCATTAAAAAAACATACATTCATCAATGGCGGGAAAAGACAATTAGAGAGACATGACGAATACATTTGGTTACTAATGATGAACTCACCTGAATAGAATTTAAAGGCGGCGTCAACATTCGTTTCCGATGGAAATAATTTGCTTGGGTCGGTTTCAATCCCATTTAAAAAGCTAGTGATATACATCGGATAGCCATCACTTACAGGATAGGGTGGCATAGCTAATGGTCTGTCATATTTTGTCACTTTGAAATCTGGAATATGAAAGCATGTGTATGTCATGAATACAAATAGCCACTGAACATGGAACGAAAATTTTTTTTTCATTTGTCAACAATAAACTAGTTTGTGAGAGTCAAAATTATATCATTGTTGAATAAACGATATACCTCGCAAATTCTAACATGGAAAGAGCACAAATTTATACATGACATTAGCCTCTTCACAAATATGACAAATACGTGTTATTGAGCACAACAAAGTAATAATATACGCACCATTGGTGAATACATAGATATCTTGGAAACCATTTATATACACAGCTGTCACTGTCTCCCCTCTAGGCCATCGAAGAATTCATTCCGCTTATATTTAACGTATTTCTGACTGTCTGTGATAAAGCTTCCATTACTCCATTTATAATATGCATTTAATTCATCTAGACTGTCTTCGCTCACCCACACGCTTATGGAAGACCAGTATGAAACTAAAGCCGTTACCACCGATTGGAAAAACGGGCGAGGCAATGGCCTCGGCGTCCCAGGACAATCATTCCCGCTACAATGTGTGAAAAAAAGACACTTCATCATTATCATAGAAGTCAATTTTCGCCAATTTTTATATTCCAAACTCTGACTGTTTTAGACCCGTGATTTATGAGAAAAGCGTCTTAGGGTTAAGAGTCGATGTCAGTGGTTATCTAATTGGTGTGTACACTTTACGGCAGCTAGATTATTTTAAGGGCCTTGGTAACGCTAATGTAAAATATAATCAATCACACTTTTACGGTTTAAAAAATCTGGTCAAGTGTCTTTACATTCTTATAATATTTGTAAACTAAATTGACGTTTAAGTACACTAAAAATTAAAATAGTTTTTTTTTTCCCTTTGATATAAAATCGTTTATTATTCTCTACGCACATTATATTCACTGAGAATCTCGATAACAATGCAGAACAAAAAATCTGAGTCCCGACCCAGTCCTTAATTAAGTTGATATGTTTTATCTTCACAAGTCATCACAGCCACGCTCTATTAAAGTTTTGCTTTTTGTTTTCTTTTCCAACTTTTTATTTGTGTGATTGTTTTTGTTGTATTTTTTGGAGGATGTAAGAAAATATTATCGAGACTGATCAAACCCACGGGCTCTGGTATTTCAATTCAATGTTCGAATGTTCGAGCTGACTTCTATAGACACAAATTTCAAGCATTGACAAAACGGATGTTAATAGGAAGTTACTGGTACATATATAGGCAACCTAGATTTCAATTATAGTGGGGCAGGCGCAGATAACTCAAAAATTATTTTAAATATTATGACATGATGAGTATAAAGTAATCCAATCTAATGTTATGAGCCTATAACATATTCGTGGTTCAAAGCTATAAAACTCCTGGCGTATATATTATTTTTTTTCGTTTCAAAGGAAGGGAACAAAATAACCACAATAATGATAACATGATACATGATAATTTTGTTTCCTTTCATGTGCTTTGAAGAATACATTGTCAAAGGAAAGACAACAAAACACATCGATTAGAACCATGAATATTAGGTGAAATATAGTCTTTCAAAAACCTTATAACTAATAGTTTTTATTTCTATTATTACATAAACCACTCGTGTCAACCATATCTTAAGTGCAAAGATAAAGAGGAAGTACAATTGTGACGGCCTCTAGCTCTAATAGATATGAGGTCTTTTACTGAACCCTAGGAATTCCACTGATATTAAATATGCAGCCTCAAACATCCTGCCCTGTTATAGCGTTTAAAACCAGAGTAAAAGCACTAGCAACAGCTGCAGAAGCAGCAGAACATATATGCATGGGTGATCAGGTAAGGGTCACCCAAGATACTGCGGCAGCATGCATGGGTGATCAAGTAAGGGTCAGCCAAGATATTAAGTATGTAATCTTGATGTGTTTCTCAGTGACTTGTACATGTATGACTTGGTTTTGTTTACCAAAATGGATACACCTCCAAATAATAGTCCCCAAAAGTTTCCATATTTGTGAATTTTAGTTTAAAATCAACTTCAATCAGCTCTAGCTCCTCAACGAGCCCCACCGCATATGCAATTTAAAAAAAAATAATCTCTGACCTGTTAGCTTTCTATTAAGAATAGTTATGGATTTTTAAAAACTTCCTAGTATAGATTCTTTCAGTTTGTTTTGCATTGACCTTCTAATTTCCCATTGATTTCAATGTAATTTTTGAGCTTGTAGTTTTCTTGAACACATGTCCGATTTCTCATTATTGTAAAAAATCAAGCCCCCTGACCCATGAATAATATTACATTTTTGGAAAGAAGAATAAAACAGCTTTCTTTTGAAATAAATATTTTTCTAAACTTTTGTCCTTATATAGCAGACCATCCTTAAAAAAATTGGATTTCAGGCTGCAACTTAAAACAAATAGATTTCTGTATTATTCTACAGAAAATTCTGCATAAGAAACAATAATCAAACCTTATTTAACGTTCATGTGACTTTTTTCAGACTCAGCTTCTGCCCTAGTTGTAACGAGATGCTAATTAGTGTAATTATAATAAATAAATCTCTCCCAATTAATATCATACTTACTGGTCACGTATCCTAATAAATAAGCACGAAAGTATTGAAAATATTGAATCTAAGGACTACATATCCCATGTAACTAGATCAGGTAGCTAGTTATTTACTAAATTATTTTACTGTAAAATATTTTTGCGAAGAACCTGTCAGTTGTGTCATGTGTATAACATATCTAATTTCACCCTAAACACATCATAGATTGATAACACCCAGTGCTATCAGTAAATTTGAGAAGCTGCCTGAGCCCTCTGTGTCACTATCTGTAGAATCGTTACATGAAACGTCTGAAAAACTATCACAGTAGTAGATACAACATATTTGAAAATATATTTTAGTTTACTTACCATCAGATTGGGCCAAAGCCCATTCGACAAGGAACACACCCAGTAGGAAGACGATCTTCATCTTGCAGGTATGTGACTAACCCCCGGCTATATATACCATTAGCTACAGGCTCTCTATCAAACTAAGGAATATAACGCATAGCACCACCAGCTAATCACTACGTTCACCATATGGTACCCTACTTAAAGTTTGCTTATTCATGAAATTAACTGAATTATTATACACATTTAATTGCTTGTACATTGTTAGAAATCCCAATCTAGGTTGTTCAATCAACCCTTTAGTTGTCAGTTTATTTTTGATCATATTAGCAGAAGACATTTTCATGTGCCTATGGACAATTAGCAGCATATGTTAGAGTAGCATTTAATTTTCTAACACAAACACTGAGTAGGGATGTCTTGTGTGAAATTGACTTGAAGGTGTAAATAATATTCAAAGGTTTAATAAAAACTCTTTCAAATTATTTTATTTTTGAATTTCAATTCTTGTTACAGCTCATCTTCATTTATGAATACTCACTTAATGGTCACTGCATCATCTTATTTATGTAGTTTTAAATACTGTATTTTGATATTCGTTGAAAGATTTCATACCCGTTTGCCCACTTAAATGCTTGTGCTTGAACTGTGATATAGCGATGTTGATCGGACCTTCTTTTAACAATTTTAGGAGGGTGGGTACACCTTCATAAATCTACTCCTACAAGCCTATATTAAAAATGAAGATGTGCAAAAAGACTGTTACAAAGGCATCCAAATTCATAATTCTAAGGCCGTGACTGCTTGTGATGTTGTACTAGAACAGGTTGGCAATAATCTTCTTGCAACGCTGACCAACGGAACCAAGATATTGATAATTTTGGTAAATAGCCTACTGAGGCATAATGACAAGTGCTTTCATGTGACCCTTAAAAAGTAAAATTCAACTTCATTTAAACCCATCGTGAAAAGTTGCTACATCCAGGTGACCTCCAGAAATGCCCAAATGGGCCTCCGTGTGTCAGATGACATGTAGCAAGAATGTACATGTTCAAGTCAACCACAATGTAAATGCGGTGGTTTATGGTCGGGATCCAAGTCTTGTTCTCACGATGTTTCAATTTACACAGGGTCATTGGCCCACTCATTGATCGTCAGTTGATCATTTCTCATATGCTTGCATCGGCAGCACAGGCAGCACAATCAGCACACAATGCTTATAATCCACACGATCACTCACTCACTCTTTCAATCCAATGACCTGTGCCTAATTAACGTGTAGGTGTCACAGAGCAGTGTGCAACTGGTTTAGGGATGAGTTTGCTCAACACCCACCACTAGACCCGACGAGGAATCAAAACCACGACCTTCTGGTCACTAGTCCAACTCCCTATCCACACGTAACAATTTTAATTGAACACAGTGTAATTGGAAAACATCATTTGTGAATTTAACAGCTGGCTGGTTGACATGATGGTATGCTTCTGGCCTCAGAATCCTGAAATTATTGGATCGAGTCCCCCTCGGGCCCTTGGTATAGGGTAATTAAGTTTGTAAATACCCTTCCTTCTGTCAGACCATTGGGCCATAGGACCAATGGGATGTCAGTCTATGGGGTTGTCGTTCCAATGAACTGGCGGACCAGTGGGCCGTCGATTTAATGGGCTGTCTGACCGATGGACCGTTGGACCAGTGGGCTGTCAGACTAATGGCCCGTCAGACTATAGTGGCAAAACCCATAGCGACGTACAGCAGCCGTACGGAAGCCGTACGTCAACTTCGTGCCGATTGCTCCAATGCATTTTACATAAGGTAAAACCTACAGTGAAATTCTGCCGTACGGCAGATTTCTCGATTGCCTCGCAATTGATACGAACGAGCCGTACGGCGTCTTACAGCGCCGCACGGAGTCGGATTACAATTGAGCAAAACCCATACTGACGGATTGGCATAAAAATATAGAGCCTTACGGCAAATTACCTTAGCGCACCAGTAATTAAACCTTTACTAGTAATGTGTTTATTAAGTTAAATGAATGCCGTGTTTCAAATAACAAATAATAATAATAATGGATATCTTACAATGATATTGTGTGTTTGAATTTAAACCCAGATAACCATCACGTTCTACGTTTATAGACCAACAGGGAATTACGTCCTCTTTCGTTTAAGATTTTTGGCTAATTGTTTTTTTGGTATGATCAGTAGATATCTTTTTGTATAATGATATAGACAGAGTTTGCAGAGAGGTGTTTACTATTTTCAGATACTACTTTTTCTTGTCGTTAATAATGATGATAATAATACTAAGATTCATAATAATCCGGTGTGCCAATTCCAGCTGCCGTACGGCAGCCGTACGTTAACTTAAATGATCCGTCACTGTGGGTTTACAATCGCCGTACGGCAGTTTTGCGTCGGCGGCCGTACGGCGGCCATCCGTTGCTGTGGGTTTTGCCCCTATAACGATGACGAACGACCATGACTGAACATGCTCAGTTGTGGCGATGACTTCAGTTTTGCCCGTTATTGATTTTTTAAGCCCCCAGGGGTAGAAGCTAGTTGTATAAAACATGTAAACAGACATAAAACCACACTGTCATATACAGTGATCTATTTAAAAAGATCATGTAGTAGGACCACGTCTAAAAAGAGGACCGTTTCGTGATGTCCCTGCTCATGCAAGCCAGGAGGAGTGGCCGGGGGGGGGGGGCATAATGTGCACCAGGTGGCTGATGTATCGGATCTCTCCGAGCTTGAGCAGCACATACTAACATCCGGGGTCTCTGTTCACTTTTAAAGCAGAGTTTAGCAGTATTTAAGATCTTGACTATCTTCATTTAGACCCACCACTTGTCTGGCAAAGGGGAACTCTATGGAAATGCCAAATAGTCATAGACCACTTTCCTTGTTTGAATATGAGGGAAAAAACACACACACAATATTCAAATAACTGCGATATGTATATGTTCTATAAGTGTTCCTTTATACGGCAATGCGTGTTTGCAGGATCAGCCAGAGACCCTACAACTTGTAATAACAAGACTCACCACGCCCCGGGTAACGGCTCACCCAAATCACCAGTTTAAAACAGAAAGAAATAGAAATAATCGACTGGGCACTGAATTGTGACTATAACCAAAGAGTGTAGATGAATCAGATGAATGTACAGTCCTTGCTATAAATGGCAGGGAGGTGACCAGACTTTTTTTTTTAAAGTTACGCACAAAATTTTGCAATATATAAAATTGCGTCGTGCCGGGCCGGGGACATTCGCAAAGTAGTTCCTTTAGAAATGATGATGATTTTTTTCTCACACACAAAAAAGTAACTGCTACCTTCCAGCTTTACCCCACGACGAACTATGGTCAGAGTTTCGATGCCAACCCACACGCGGGCCCTCACCTCAAACACTATCTGATAACAAGTGTTCAAGATCTTATCTCGGCCTTGCCGAGTAGTGTCACCAGACGTCAATATATCATATGCGATATACATATCGACTACACGCAAAATGACGACCGCCTAAGTAAAGGAATGTATCACAGCCCCAATTATGAGAGATCAGCACTACTTTTGAAACAGCAGACGCCAAAATGTTATTTATTTTGTCGTTAGCGGCACTGGTAGTTTTGGCGGGAAAAGGTGCGAGTCAGACGATAAAGAGAGGCGATCCATGCTACTTCTTGGCCAAAACGTGAGTTTGTCTTTTCCTTCATTGTTTTTTCTTGTTTTGCAACTTTTTATATATGCTGTGTATGCTACGATCATAATGTGCATGGATACTGGATTATTTCGTGGTTTATTTAGTTAGTTCTCTTATCATATCTATTGCCGTACCGAGGCCTTTTATTCGAAAAGCTCTTAAGTCAATACTAAATTTAGATCTGTTATTGAAAAAAAAAACAGTTTTCTTTCAAAGCTTATATTCCATTCAATCTTCCATTCAACTACTATATCAAGTTCCCCTAAAAGGTCTCGAGCTCACAATCCAGTGGTTTTCAAATGATACCACCATCCCAATCAGCTTTCTGTAAAAATGCACGAATCGTTGTCTACGATAACTCTCCCAAGGATGCATCACTTTGGTTTCGCAACCACGGCGTTGTGAGTTCGAATCCCGTCATGGTCATTTGCACGCATGAAAGGTTTCTCTTTCTCACGGGATACAAAATTCTTACAGCTAAGCAGGAAGACCATATGAGAACATTTCACTTCATGTGAAAAAGGACCCCATCGAATATCCAATGACCTGCCTCGTGTTATTGTCCCAGCCCCGCCCACGGCGACAACTATTACCCGGATGTCACGTCCTGCTCGGCCGGGGCCATCGAGTGGGAGCCTCCCCTGCAGGCCGGGGGAGCAGGCGGGCGGGGACTGCGGCTCAGCTTCCTGCTGTCACCACCACAGGCCTTCACCTTCTGCATCCAGGGTTAGTTTTAGTGACGTGATTCACTAGTAGACAAACGGGGTTCACAAGTGGTATGTGCACTGCCCTTTTCTCCCCATTACAATATACACAACCCAAAACCCAACCATCACCAAAATTCTGTTTAGTGAAAATAGCAAACTACATTTTTCTTCTTCATTTTTGCATCAGCATAGGGTTGTGGCGACTCGTTCTCAAGGTTACCTGCATAGATACATTCATGCCAACAGATAAGGGAACGATCATGAATAATGATACCGGGGGGTCGTCCATTTTTTGTGGCTCGAAGAAAAAGTTAACTGACCCCCCCATCAACATTTTAAAAAGTTGAGTGACCCCCCCATCCGCTAAAGAAGAAGTCCTCTATATAGTCATTGCATTGCTTAAAGAAAATATTTGAAAAAATATACTGTAGTGATAAAAAAAAGTTCATCGACCCCCCCAAAAGGAATCAGAAAAGTTGGACGACCCCACCCCCCGGTATCATTATTTATGATCGTTCCCTAACATGGATTTCTTACTCGCTTCCAGTTTTTTTTTACTCAAATTAGAAAATCTTCATATGCCAGCGTCAAATGATCTCAAATCGAAAGGCAATTGCATCCGTCGACTTTGTAAACAGAATAAGTATAAGTTGTGTTTTTTGTCTTTATGAATTATCATATCAAAGCCACCGATGCGGTTGCCTTTGATCAAGTCCAAGGAGGTTGTTAATAATCTTGGTGAACACGATACTACAGCCCAGTCTTAACTTGCAAGTCTCGGAGTGCGGGGTGGGGGGTTACTTCAGGGGTGAATGAGTAGCGGGGTGTCACTGAAGGTCCAAAATCCTACCCCTTAGTGAAACCAGTCAAACTATGAAAATGATACCCCTAGTGAAACCACCAGATGAAAACAATGGGGTATTATCCCAGGGGGTATTATTCTATGTGATACTGTTATGAAAACAAGATTTTCTACAACTTATATTTACCTTTTTATGCTTTTTTATGGCTCAATAATGCAAAATCACATGAAAAGAGAGCTAGACATTGAACCTCGAGATTGAACCGCCCTTAGTGAAACTGGCTGAAATGTTGAAATCATGACCCCTAGTGAAACTGAGTGGTGGAAAAGGGGACCCCTAGTGAAACTGCGGGGTTGAAAAGGGTGACCCCTATCAGTGGCACATGCCGTATAGGGCGACTATGGAAGTAACCCCCTCCCCCCCCCACCCCCACCCCGGAGCTGCAAGTTGAGCATTGGCCGTTCAAGACTGTGGACGTTCTGTTTCTAACTCTGTGCCAGGTGCCAGTGAGAACGTTATGTTGATGGAACGCGAGAGCAAGTCCCTGAACATGTTGGACCTGCCACCGGCATTCCAAGGTGAACAATTGTAGGTTACATGCAGTTCACATACGCTATGCTAAATTAAAGTTGAGCTAACACCAGAGACACGTTAGAAATCAGTAGCATTTCATATTCAAAATGGAATTATGCATGTGCTGTATATATTAGACCAGCTGGTTGAAACAGGTGATTTTACATCTGCACTACAAATTATTTCGATTTGCTTGCAGAGTCCCCACACCCAAAGTTCCACTGCTTTTCAAGTTTGTGCGGGGATCCGTTACAGTAAGATACACCATTATATTGCAACACAAACCTTGGCTTTGTTCAAACTTACCATGAACATTGAACACTTGTACTATGTCAGATTTAGGATTTAGGGTTCATGGCTTTCACCGCTGTTCCCCCGTGTGATTGTTTGTTTAGTTACACAAAGCATCTCATGAGTTTTATTATCTATTAAATCTAACACAGTACATATATACTGGTCTCACATACCTGAAATAGCGAGTTCGAGTCCCAACAAGACAACACCATGTAATTTAATGGATGGTTTGCGCTGGAAAAAAAGATGTCTCTAACAAAAAACGGCATACGTTGAAAACGGTTTCAATGTGATGCATACAAATTAGTTTTTTTCCCTTATAATGTAACCACTTAATATCATTGTAAAATATGAACATTGTTTATGTTTTCTAGCCTAATATATGCATAGTTGATGAATTCGTTTTGTAACTTACGTGTACCTCCGTTTGCAGATATGAGCTCCGTCCGTCGAACCCCTCGGTGGCTGGACCCCTCGTGTTCTGGTGGCGACTCGACACCAAGGAGGAACTTCCCAAGCACTGCAACAAGGCATGTGTGCGTCGGGCACTAGCAGATACAGATTTCCAGAAAAAGGGAGCGCTGTCTATTGCGGTTTACCCAAAATCCCTACGAAAAAGAAATATTTTGGAGTGGAGAGGGGGATGTGCTTAGAGCCCCCACCCCCACCGCCACCCACCCTGAATATGCGAATTTGCATATGTCGATCGGATATTATATTATGTAATGCTGTGGTAGATTCTCTTGTTTATGAAGACAAGAGAGAAATAAATCACAGGAATACAAGGACATACACACCCACAAAAAGACAGGAAAACACCAAATTACGTGTATTACGCAAGCTAAATAAATATATTCAAACCTTTGTGAAAAGGGGCCTAGGGGACAGGGGTAGGAGGGGGATTCTTCCACTCCCTCCTGTGATGATGCATTGCCATTTTTGCGAATGACGTTTTAGCCGTATCTCTGTGTTTTCTTCCCAGGGTCTTCCTATCCGTGTGGATGCTGCTAGGACGGGGCAAGAACAGCAGCCGGCAAACGACGCAGAGAAGGTATGTGCGAGTCGGGCTCTCGCAGATCCAGATTTTCTGAAAAAGGAAGGGCATCTAATGGAAATCATGGATAGTATATGCGCTATCGCCAGCGGTGTGGCCAAACTCCACATGAAAATGAAATACTTTGGAGTGGGGAGGGGGACGTACACTAGAGCCCCCTCCCCCACCCTGAATATGCATATGTCGGTTGGGTATGTGGTGCTGTGGTAGATTCTCCTTTTTATGAAATCAGGAGAGAAATCAATCAGCGGAATACAAGGACATACACATCCACAAAAAACCAGGAAAACACCATTCTATCATTCCGTGCAAAAATCACCGCCAATAACCAACGCTGATTGGTCAACCAACGTTCTCAATTATACGATTGACTGCACGCGCAGAGACCACTACTATGGCACTAGTCTAAACTCGTCACATTATCAATACAGCCGCTGACATCGCAAGGCGTGTCCCGTGTAGAGGAGAGCAAAAGTTTAGACTAGTGCCGTAGTAGTGGTCTCCGCGCGTGCAGTCAATCGTATATTTGAGCACGCTGGTTGACAAATTGACTTGCAATGAGAACGTTATAATATGATTTATTTTAAAATAAAAACGAATCAGACACTCGTTTAGTGTGGATTTTAGTCATGATAGAATGGTATTTGACCACTCCAATCTCGTGGTCAATTCCTACAATTTATAATGCAACCTCCACAGCAAGCCTATAGTCATACTTTTGTGAAAATTGTGGGGTTGAGTGTGTGTGGTTTGGTTTGTTTGTACTCCGCAGCCATCAATTTCTGATGCTTATAGCAGAGGGAGGCCTCGTGGTGTTGGTACATGGACCTGCAGAGGCATGCTAGGTAGCCAACTGAGCCTCATGGGTGGGGGGATCACACTAGCTATAGTGTTCAAACTAGGTGAGTTCTTTTACGTGCAGAGGTGGGCTCTCCTCTACAGGACACGGCGAGGCTTCCGAACCTCCGCTTGACGTGCTACCGTCTAGTAGTAACATGCGGTGGCGACGTGCTCGGTGGATCACTCAGTGGCAGCTATCGGTTTTGGCGACACTGTGTAGGTGAGTTCTTGAACGACGCAAACAGCTGTGTTTTCAAGTCAGGACACGCTCTAACCACTGAGCTACTGAGGACCACCTCTGTGTGTGTCTATCTGTCTGTCTATCTGCCTGCCTGTCTGCCCATCTGTCTGTGGGTGGGTGGGGGTGGGGGTGGGGGGAGAGGTGGGGGGTTCTCCAGTCCCTCTTGCGATTATGCATTGCCATATATGCGAATACTGTTTTAGCTGTGCTTTCTTTCAGTACCGTCTGCGCAGGATGAGGCGGGAGCAGCAGCTGGCAGCCGGCAAGAAGACAGCAGACGACGCAGAGAAGGACTGAGATCACCCTCTAGTTTACAGAAAAACTCTTGTACTTGTGACTGGTGTTTTATTTGATAAGCATGCAGCTGAACACATTCATTCCAAATTTCAAAGCATCACTCACTGCCCGGTCGTTCTAAATTTACACGTATTGAGCTATATTAAACGTTGAAATATGTAAGATTCTGGAAATGAACACTGCTCGCTATAACAATGTTGACGTATGGAACTTTATGAATTTGTGGTAAAAAACAGAATAAATTTACAGCATTGATCAATTTTCAGCGAAATATATTGCTCTGTGTGTTGCATAACAATCAATAATGGTTTCAAAGCTATGTATGTAAGTACAGTGAACTAAAATAAAAGTATTGTGTCATTGTTCATATGGAGTCATATTCAAATATGTTTACTAAAATATTAATGAAATCTTGATTAAAAGTACACAATTACAATATACCTTAAGCCACAAATAGCCATTGTTGGCTCCCTTTAGTATGCTGCATTTAGTAGCAGCAAACAGCAAACCTCGCAGCAAAAGTCTACTTGCTGCGGTTTGCTGTTTGCTGCTATGTAGTGTTCGATTGAATATTGATTTTAAGTGCATTGAATATCAGTAAAAATGTCATAGATGGGCTTCTAGAAAGCACAATTTGATTGGCAGAGTGCCCTAAATTGAATCATTTCGATGTTGCCTCATACTTCATAGTTATGTAATGGTTGAGCATGCAAGAAATCAGCATAAAAGCTCTAACTTGTCCATACATACATACATACATACATACATACACACACATACACACACACACACACACACACACACACACACACACACACACACACACACACACACACACACACACACACACACACACACACACACATACATACATACATACATACATACATACATACATACATACATACATACATACATACATACATACATACATACATACATACATACATACATACATACATACATACATACATACATACATACATACATACATACATACATACATACATACATACATACATACATACATACATACATACATACATACATACATACATACATACATACATAGTTAGTTACAAACGAACGAAACTCAATGCTTTGCTTCAGCAGCTGAGCTGAAGCGACGCAACTAATGACATTGATGCATTCATAATTTGTATCAATATTAGTTTTGTGTATTTGCCACCCCAGTTCCGTGGCAATGTATAGCTAGAACTAATATATAAGCGATGCGCCCATGGTTTTGCAGGGTGACATTTGCAGCATTCAGACTATGATTGCGTCGCTTCAGCAGCAGAAGTGAAAGCCTTGTGTTTCGTTTGTTTGTACCTATGTATGGTATGGTATGGTATGGTATGGTATGGTATGGTATGGTATGGTATGGTATGGTATGGTATGGTATGGTATGGTATGGTATGGTATGGTATGTTATGTATGTATGTATGTATGTATGTATGTATGTATGTATGTATGTATGTATGTATGTATGTATGTATGTATGTATGTATGTATGTATGTATGTATGTATGTATGTATGTATGTATGTATGTATGTATGTATGTATGTATGTATGTATGTATGTATGTATGTATGTATGTATGTATGTATGTATGTATGTATGTATGTATGTATGTATGTATGTATGTATGTATGTATGTATGTATGTATGTATGTATGTATGTATGTATGTATGTATGTATGTATGTATGTATGTATGTATGTATGTATGTATGTATGTATGTATGTATGTATGTATGTATGTATGTATGTATGTATGTCTCCGGAGAAGCTACAGCTTTTATGCTTCGCCCTATTTCGTTCAAACTTTACACAATTATTTGGTATGACGCAACACCTAAATGATTCGATTTTGGACACTTTGCCAATTAGAGTATGCTTGTCATAGTGCCATTTTGGGTCCATTTTCAACATTTTCTGAAATAGTTTTGTTGATGCTAGTGAGAAAGCATTCAAACTTTGTACAATGCTTACATGCCTACTGAACATTAACTTTATTCAATTTTGGCACTTTGCCAATTAGAGTTTACCTTTCAGAGGGCCATTTCAATTATTTTTCTTTCTATTTTTCCACAATAGTTTCAATACTGTTCGAAACATGACCATCCAATTGACATAGTGGTTATATTGGAATAAAAGTGCTCAGAGAGCACAGCGTTATCATATTAATGTCGACTCATGGGCAATAAATATTTACTTTAGCCATGTTTAGAAAGTGCCTGCAATCCAATGCCAATAACATAGATGGAGGATTGCAAAGCAAACATCTTTATTGCCCATGGATCAATATTGCTCTAGCGACGCTGTGCTCTCTGAGCACTTTTGATCTAGTTGACCTTGCCATGATTGCTTTATGGACTTTTCTGAGAATTTCAGCATTGTCATTATGAATCTGGATAAGTGAGGTTCTAATTATTCAACTATTTTATGCCTCATACAAAAGCGCCTTCTTTGCACATAAGTAAATAGCCGAGCAACACAAATGCATCATTATTTGCTCATATCAGACCCGCGGTATGACGGGTCCAACACATGTGACCTTTCATTGTCTCATATGTTTACACAACAATTATCAATACAGCATTCATGGATGCGGGTGCATTAGTAACTTACTCATCCTTTCACATTTTAGAGCCGTTTCCATTATAAACCCTTGTATATTTAATGGAGTGTACGTTAAGGTCTGTATTGCAATTTAACCAGCGGGCAGTGGAATTGCAGAGTAACAGTGTGTATACAGAAGAAAGAGATTTCATGTTTAAATATTTTTTAGATATTTAGTTATTGCATTGCGGAGAGCAGAGTGATCGAGATAAAGTTTTGCGAATCCTTGACGAAGTTCGGTAACAATGTATATCATCAAAAACGAGTATGAAGTTTTAATGATCCTCATTATCTGGTTGTTTGACAGAGGTAAGTTTGAAAGGTTATAGCCTAAGTTATAATCTGTTTGAATTTAAGCTTAATCATTGTTATATACTGAGGTAATAACCTTAATCAATGTAGTGATTTCTGTATATGACCCTGGTGGTACACTTGTTCAAAAATGCTAAAATTCTCTAAAAAAAATGGCTCTCAAAATTCATCGAAATACTCGCCGAAATCCAATATCTGATTTTACTCCACTACACAAGGGAAAAGTAATGGGGAGATTTGGGGAGGAAACTATATTTTCTAGACGCTGGCTTATACGAATTGGTTACTCTGGTGAGGTTGCTGGCTTACCAATATTTATTTTAGCTCATACTAATCTAAATGTAGGTACCGGAGTGTATGTGTTTTAATGTGTTATCTTCTTGTAGGACAGACAGCGGTAACATGCAAATATACGGCTCGATCATTCGGGTTTTCTGATCCTGTTGGTCTCAGAACAGCTAGATTTAAGGTTAACGATGATGTAGTTGGCAGCTATTCTATTGACACTGATGCGAATCCCGTACGTGATTTACGCATTGGAAGAGGGATAAATATCATAGAAGTGAGAGTCAGCAAGACACGCTGTTCGGCGGTTGCTGCCCACAATTTCGATACAAATGGATCAGATTCGAATGTGCAAGACCTGATCAGCTTTCTCAACGCTCTTCCCGTCGACGATGCCATCTACTTTGGTGTGAGTGCTGACACAGCTATAGCCAATGACGGTTCTCCTAATAACATTGGAGCTGATGCATTGTCTGCATTTAGGGAAAACTTCGGGGTAGATCTTGAAACCTTTGGAATTGGAGACTCCGTGACATTCATGGCAAGAAAAGGAGACCCATCGTTTTCCAGACAAATCATCACCAGTAGCGGGAATGGTCCAGCACGTCTGAGAGCAAAAATCAGCTGTAAGTTTTCATGCATCGTAGGTCCATAGGACTTTTTTATATTGTGCATATTTCCAGTTATAATATCTCCCCGTGAGTTAATTTTCAATTAATTTGTAACCCCCATTACATACGTGCCGGCGACACGTGTATCGCCGGGGTATACCGACGGCACAACTTTTGTTTTTCTTTGTTTTTTAAAATAATCAAAATAAATTTCAACAAGTGCAGGAGTCATGCCGTGGCGATGTTGCCAACAGTGCATTGGAGCCGCCGCCGAACCCCGCCCACGGTGCTTTAAAGCCGGCGACGAACCCTTTAAAGCCGGCGACGAACCCTTTAAAGCCGGCGACGAAGCCTGGCATTGTCGGCAACATCAAAGGGAATACCGATCGATAAGCCCCGCAGCGGACGCTACGGGCTTCGACGGCACCGTGCGACCTTTTTGGAGAAGTGTCAGGAAACATTGCTGCAGCCTGGCTTTTTGGTACCCCGGCAGGGCCGCGGTGCCGCAAAATGCCCCATTTGTACCGGCGGCCCCAGTATAATGACTTTTTCACGCCGGTCCTTGCCATTGGCCTCAACGTGGTGTTGCGCCCCCCCCGGGACCAAATGTCAAACAATAAATACTATTTTTAGTAACAAATCCTCGGTGCCTCCGGGAAAAAGGTGGGTGCCGCACGTACGCGGTGTTGCGCCCCCGGGGGGGTTAAAAGCTTATTTTGAAACAAAGTACGGTCGACATAGACGAATTTATGTAAATGTGGTGGCTTATAGTCCTGATCCCAGTACATAGACGAAGCTGGTTTTGATGTTGAATATTCATGACAATGGAAGTTAGGTGGCCCTTGTTCCATTTTTTTTTGCTTTGAAAATA
>CM032663.1:2352791-2364059 GCA_019095985.1 Streblospio benedicti
TATGAATAACATGTGATTGGCAATCTTGCAATCAGGCTTTGAATTCACTTGCCTACCATATAGGGTGCAATTAAACCATAACATCCTATTATAGATGCATGTCAGTGGCCATATTGGGCTTTATATCAAATTTTTGCCATTTACGCATAAACTATGCAAAAATTATGCATAATTGTGCAAATTATGAATAACATGTGATTGGCAATCTCTGCAATGAGGCTTGAATTCACTTGCCTACCATATAGGGTGCAATTAAACCATAACATCCTATTATAGATGCATGTCAGTGGCCATATTGGGCTTTATATCAAATTTTTGCCATTTACGCATAAATTATGCAAATTAGAAAAAATGCCCAAGTTGCAAATTTGGGCAACGGAGCTAAATTTCATCGCTAGACCATATAGAATGCAAATCAACCATAAAACCTTACAGTAGTCACAATTTCTGGGTTCACTATAGTAGGTATAGGGCTGGCAACTAGACTATATAGTAGTTGAATGGAAGATTGAATGGAATATAAGCTTTGAAAGAAAACTGTTTTTTTAAACAGATCTAAATTTAGTATTGACTTAAGAGCTTTTCGAATAAAAGGCCTCGGTACGGCAATAGATATGATAAGAGAACTAACTAAATAAACCACGAAATAATCCAGTATCCATGCACATTATGATCGTAGCATGCATAATATAAAAAAGTTGGAAAAAAACAATGAAGGAAAAGACAAACTCACGTTTTGGCCAAGAAGTAGCATGGATCGCCTCTCTTTATCGTCTGAGCACCTTTTCCCGCCAAAACTGTCGTCGACAAAATTTTTTGGCGTCTGCTGTTTCAAAAGTAGTGCTGATCTCTCTCATAATTGGGGCTATACATTCCTTTACTTAGGGCATATTTTGATATATTGCATGATATATTGACGTCTGGTGACACTACTCGGCAAGGCCGAGATAAGATCTTGAACACTTGTTATCAGATAGTGTTTGAGGTGAGGGCCCGCGTGTGGGTTGGCATCGAAACTCTGACCATAGTTCGTCGTGGGGTAAAGCTGGAAGGTAGCAGTTACTTTTTTGTGTGTGAGAAAAAAATCATCATCATTTCTAAAGGAACTACTTTGCGAATGTCCCCGGCCCGGCACGACGCAATTTTATATATTGCAAAATTTGTGCGTAACTTTTAAAAAAAAAGTCTGGTCACCTCCCTGCCATTTATAGCAAGGATTGTACATTCATCTGA
Source organism: Streblospio benedicti (assembly GCA_019095985.1). Classification (NCBI taxonomy): domain Eukaryota; kingdom Metazoa; phylum Annelida; class Polychaeta; order Spionida; family Spionidae; genus Streblospio; species Streblospio benedicti. Next base: position 2,354,025 of record CM032663.1, read on the forward strand.
TTCATCTACACTCTTTGGTTATAGTCACAATTCAGTGCCCAGTCGATTATTTCTATTTCTTTCTGTTTTAAACTGGTGATTTGGGTGAACCGTTACCCGGGGCGTGAGTGAGTCTTGTTATTAGAAGTTGTAGGATCTCTGGCTGATCCTGCAAACACGCATTGCCGTATAAAGGAACACTTATAGAACATATACATATCGCAGTTATTTGAATATTGTGTGTGTGTGTTTTTTTCCCTCATATTCAAACAAGGAAAGTGGTCTATGAATATTTGGTATTTCCATAGAGTTCCCCTTTGCCAGACCAGGTGGGTCTAAATGAAGATAGTCAAGATCTTAAATACTGCTAAACTCTCCTTTAAAAGTAAACAGAGACCCCGGATGTTAGTATGTGCTGCTCAAGCTCGGAGAGATCCGATACATCAGCCACCTGGTGCACATTATGACCCCCCGGCCACTCCTCCTGGCTTGTATGAGCAGGGACATCACGAAATGGTCCTCTTTTAGACGTGGTCCTACTACGGAGGTGCTCTTAATTGGAGGTTCTTTCGTATTATATTGCGGCTGAAAATCCCCAGCTCAGTGTAGTCGATTTTGGGTTTGTATACTGTTCCGCTTTAATAATATATAGAGGTTGTTAATAGCAGACTGTTCAGCAAAGACGCACAGAACTGTTTTATTAACATGCTCATTGGCTAGTATACAGCATGGTGGTGTTTGACCGCAAAATATAACCAACGCAAAATATAATCATTTATGATTTTCATTAAGTTAACGCAAAACACACCCAGTAAAACTAGTGGCACATCACTTGGTTCTTTCTTTGATAAATCAATGTCACAGTGCTGGGGTGGCAAAACATAACCACAGCCTTAAAAATGGCCCAGCCGATGCAAAATATAACCACTGTCACTAAGGGACGGCGCAATATTTACCAGGAAGGGGGACCGGTGCATTTGGTAGGGGAACAGGTACTTTTTTAAAGGTGCAAAGTAGGGGGACCGGATGATTTTTCATTCTCGTTGGGCATGGGATATGTATTTTTTTCAGCCGCTGAAATCCTACCTTGACGTGTTCAAATCGGTACAAATTAACCACGCGAATATTCATGGGAGGGGACGCGGACTTTTTTTTATGAATAGAGGTCATGGGACATCAGTTTTTTTTTCATCACATCAGCAGGGGACAAGACCTTTTTTCAGATAAGTTTTTCGATATGCACCGGTCCCCCGCCTGTTAAATATTGCACCGTCGCTAATCATATATCATAACCATGGCAAATGTACGTTATTTTAATATATATTTTGTAGGATTTGAACACGAGATTAGACAAGATTTGTGACATATGTTTTTTTTTTTATAAGGCAGCAGAAACAGAAAAAAACAAAAACAAACAAAAAATTCGACCACGAGATTGGAGTGTCATTCGTAAAATTTAGCATGCTAAAGTGCTTTTGACACGAACGAAGTGAGTGTCAATCAACCCTCAGCATGCTAAATTTTACGATTGTCACAACAATCGAGTGGTCAAATACCATTTTATCATGAAGAAAATAAGATTACAGAATCAAGTACATGACTAAATTTGAAATACCAGTACACGAAAACTTCTTTAATTTTATTATAAAGCAAGCGACGTCGCTTGTTATCAGGTGCGCTGCAACAAAGTAGTCTAATTTAAACCCACTTTACACTAGAGCGATCATGAGCGAACCCGTGCAACGCATCTGTACGTATTATGTCACGTTGTCAACTTGGGCGTATTGAGGCGGCATTGAACGTAGTAAAAATGCATGGTACGACAAGTTGCTGAGGCAAACGAAGTGTTACTTATATGTGCGAACGTTCTGCGAACATGTTCAAAATTTCCTGACGAATTTGGACCTCGGCAAATGGTGTCTACTCATTCATTATCGATTGCGTTTGAGTGCAAATACAGAAACGCGTGAAAGATAATTTTCTACCAAGACAATCATAATAAGGAAGGACTAGTGGAAATTTGTTTAGTCTTATTGACAACGCCGCCGCCGCCGCAGCAGCAGCAGCAGCAGCAGCTGCAGCAGCAGCAGCAGCAACAACAACAAATTCAACAACATCAACAGCAACAACATATTAGCGCCCCCTCCCTCAACACACATATATAAACCCCCTTTTCACGATAATTCACAGTGTCTCCATTTTCATTCAAATACCTTTAGTGAAATTGTCACCTCTGACTCAGTGAATAAAGTCATAGTAGCTCTGCGTACCCTCGTGTTTGAACTCATTTTGTAGTGTGCGTGCAGGGGGCATTGGGGCACCGTCCAAAACGAGGCTCTTTAGATAAACTAACCACTTACGTATTTTATCTTCTATTTTTGCCACATTTTATCTTGCTTTTTTCTCTTGTTCTGCAGCCAAGTAGCAAACGTTCGTGCGATGCCCACGAGCACGATGTATACGGTCCTCTGTATTATGCATTTTCTACCATCTTTTACTAATTTGTCATCGTGTTACACTGCTATATACATTTATTAGTTCACCATAACACAACACAAATACAATTTTACAGTTGACAGTTTCGGCAACTCCTGTCACCATTTTCAAAACGTCTCTGCGCATGTCAAGGTCACTCAGCACGACTTCCAATGCACCACGACTTACAATATATATGTATTCTAACACGATGAACTCGTTCAAGGGTGTTACACTGCTGTCTTGGGGCTGAGGCACAAACATACTAGATTTGGTTAAGTGAGTTTGTAATTTTCCGTTCGTTTCAACCCACTCGCGCTCACATCCTGTCAACCTTATGAGCTTACCACAAATCCTTACTACATTCCAACACTATAGAATTCTCATAGATTACGTCTTCTTAGAAGCCGTGAAGCTGTAAAAGTATACAGCTTTCAAAACAGAAGATAGATGATGGAAACAGGTGTCCGTTAGTCTCGGTCTCGGACTGGCCGGGTGTAAAACGCACTCGTTAAATACAAGTTAATAACTGCTCACATGATTTATACACTCTCCGTTTTTCGTCATAAATCACTCACAGACAGGCACACGGACGAGCCAATAGACGCGTTTAACAAACAATAAAATGTATCACAAATTAATTGAAGCATCCATTCACGATTTTGATGAAGAAGAGTCAATAAAATTATGAAGGATCGGGTCGGATGGCGTTATCAAAAACTGTGCGATCATTCGTGTGTGATATGTTGAATGGGAAACCTAAGAAATTGAATTTGAAAAGGTTGTTTCACATCGCATACAATTTTAGTTTGTGAATGAAAATAAAGAATCACATAATGATGAGACTGTATGGCTCTAATGGTATATATAGCCGGGGCTTTCTGACTCAAGTCACATACCTGCAAGATGAAGATCGTCTTCCTACTGGGTGTGTTCCTTGTCGAATGGGCTTTGGCCCAATCTGATGGTAAGTAAACTAAAATACATTTTTAAATATGTTGTATCTACTAATGTGATAGTTTTTCAGACGTTTCATGTAACGATTCTAACGATAGTGACACAGAGGGCTCAGACAGCTTCTCAAATTTACTGATAGCACTGGGTGTTATCAATCTATGATGTGTTTAGGGTAAATTAGATATGTTATACACATGACACAACTGACAGGATTTTCGCAAAAATATTTCACAGGCAACAGTTTAGTAAATAACTAGCTACCTGATCAAGCTACTACATTGAACATGTGGTACTTAGATTCAATACGTTAATGCTTATTTATTAGGATACGTGGCAAGTAAGTATAATATTCATAGGAAGAGATATATTTATTATAATTACACTAATTAGCATCTCGTTACAATCATTTTTGCTAGAATAAACATCATAATCTTAGCAGTATACCAATATCATGGAATTGGAGCATGCGCTATTTGCAATTCTATCATTCCGTGCAAAAATCACCGCCAATAACCCACGCTGATTGGTCAATCTCCGTGCTCAATTTTGCGATGGAAAACACGCTCCCAAAAACCACGGCGCTAGTCTAATCTCCTCACAATATCAATACAGCCGCTGACAACAGCAAGGCGCGTAGCGTGTACGGAGCGCAACAGTTTAGACTAACACCTCCGCGCTCAAAACTGTAGGAATTGACGTCTCCGCGCGCTCAAAACAAACGAAATTGACTTGAATGTTGAATGTTTTAATATGATTTATTTTAAAATAAAATCATGAAAATGGATTTTAGTCATGATAGAATGGTGATTGACCACTGATTGTCGGTCAATCGCAAATTTGAGCATGCTCACGTCCGATTTACCCTCACTTCGTTCGGGTAAATCAGACGTCAGCATGCTCAATTTTGCGATTGACACTCCAATCTCGTGGTCAATTCCTACAATGTTCAAATCACACTAAAGAATGTGCTGCCATTTAACGGAGAAGCCTAGAACATCTTATTACTTTTCTAATTTTTAGTTGATATAGATGATTTTCATAAATATTGGTGTAAAATGATTTAAGATTTTTTCTCATTTTTTTTCAGGGGTGAATTTATTTTAAATGTTTTTAAACAACATTTTTGTGAAATAATGACCACATCTTTAGGTACATATACTGAACCACTGATGGTGTGTCATTAGATAGAAACACATCTCTTGTATAGAGGAGATATTTCTTTAAATCGCCCCAGCCTTAAAAATTTTAGATATATCCTTTTAATACAAAAATAGTAATTTCAAATATGATGCCAGCTTTTATGACAGATATTACAAAATGGCATTTCCAGAGCTCAGTAGTAGTTCATTATGTGTGTGTGAATATTCATGATGGAGATTCCGGACTACTTTTGGTAGGCTTTTGGCTCCAGAAAACATCACATCACATTGATCAAAGAATATAACAAAATTATATCCATCATGAAAAGTTGATTCAAGGAATAAGCCCATATCTTTGGCTTTGTTTAGTATGTAAAGAGCAATAAAAATTGGAGGATGATAATCATCAAACCCAAGCAGATCATCAGACAAACCAATATGTGAGTCTGTGAAATGTTGGTAGCCTGCATTAGACTTTATTAATGCCTCACGGCACTCTTGGAATACAGACATTCCCCTATTGAAAGATGTTAAGTGTTACTTTTAACATAAGATTTTGTAGAAATTGTAGGTTTCTTTTTTATCATATAAGAGTAGTGTCAATTATAATCTTTGTCTGTCTCTTATATATCTATATTTTGGAGGAAGTACGCCTTTTCAGTATAGTTCCTATGATTGTGGTTTTTCTGTATTATTCAAGTGAAATAGTCTGGGGGGATTATGAAAGCCACAAAGTAGAACAAGGAAATACAGTAGAACCTATCCTTTGTGGTGACCTTGGTGAAAAATGAAAATCGTTCATGTAAGGCAGATTTCCTGAACGGAGGGGTTTTCAATATGACATTGAAGTAATTGGAGAAGAGAAATGTGTCCATACAATACGGGTCTCCCAAATATAGAGGTGCCTACATAGACAGGTCATAGACAGGTTTCACTGTACATCGGACCTCATTTCAACAGTATCACTGCATATTAATTTCATGATATCTGAAGATTTCAAGGAATTGCATAAAGAGTTTCGGTTGAATTAACATTCTATAAAAAAGAAGTGGTAGATACAGTTATAATCCAATCAATTGAATAAGCATCTTTGTTGAGTCAACATTTTAAAAAATGGATTGACAACATTGATTTGGCATAAACTTGGTAAAATCTTGTACCTGTTGTAATATTGTTCATGGCAAGAAAAACACATTCTCAAATATGGATGTTAGAAAATTTTCATCAGTTACTTGAATACAAGGCCACAAATGAAAAAAAAAAGAAGGCTGGGGGCGATTGATGAATAATCTAAGATAGAACCACAGGATCACAGGACCAGTGATCGAGGGTGGCTGTATAGTGATATGTATATAACAAGGACGCTAACTACCTATAAACATAGCCAGCCTTTGTCACACACAATCAGCCTTTATCAAATATCCTATGTGTAAACACGGCTGGATTAATGGACAAATTTATCGTCTGTGCAGGAATTAAATGGTAGTAAATATGACAAAATTGAAGTAAATCCTACAGGTATTATAAATATGCTACATATTCCTATGGGCATGCTCACATAACAATATATAACCATATAATATGTCTACGTCTTCATTTTTAGTACTTAAAATGACGTCACGTCCATGTATTTCTACCAAACAACACTTCTAATACCAAATATAGACGGTGCAATTTACATGGCCGTGACGTCATTCCGGATCGTTGATTCCCTTTAGTTATATACAATATATAAAGGCCAAGGTCGTTGAAACGCCCTGTGACAGGATTTACAGAAGTGTCATGTGGCTGACTTTCTATTTATGTACCTAAAGATATGTCTATATTTGCGTCGCTTCAGCAGCTGAAGCGAAGCCTTGTGTTTCGTTTGTAACGTTTGTATCTATGTATGTATGTATCTATGTATGTATGTTTGTCTCCGGACAAGCTAGGGCTTTTACGCTTCGCCCTATTTTGTTCAAACTTTACACAACTATTTGGTATGACGGGACACTGAAGTGATTCAATTTTGGGCACTTTGCCAATTAAACTGTGCTTTCCATAGTGCCATTTTGGGTCCATTTTCAACATTTTCTGCAATAGTTTTGTTGATGCTTGTGGGAAAGCATTCAAACTTTGTACATTGCTTACATGTCTACTGAACATTAACTGTATTCAATTTTGGCACTTTGGCAATTAGAGTTTACCTTTCAGAGGGCCATTTTAATTATTTTTCTTTCTATTTTTCCACTTTAGTTTCAATACTGTTCTAAAAATGACCATCGAATTGGCATAGTGGTTATATTGGCATAAAAGTGCTCAGAGAGCACAGTATTACCATATTAATGTTGACTCATGGGCAATAGATATTTACTTTAGCCATGTTTAGAAAGCGCCTGCAATCCAATGCTAAGAACATAGATGTAGGATGAGTCACGCATCAAGTAAGACTTTTTTCTGCTTTTATTGCAAAGCGAACATCTTTATTGCCCATGGGTCAATGTTGCTCGAGTGACGCTGTGCTCTCTGAGCACTTTTGATCTAGCTCTGCACATTTTGTGTTTAAAAAAAATATTTAATTTTTTTTTGAAAATAAATGTTCTAGGCTACCCCCTTAATCAGACGTGGGCCAGGCTGTGTGATAGGTAGATCATTGTGGTGTCATTTAAAGCTCGGTCTATACACAATAGATGTGTGTTTACAAGAAACGAGTGGAAGAGTCGGTGTCAGCAGCCATTTGATTGGTTACAATTTACAGACTATTTCAGGGGGCTTGGTTACAACTGACGTTGATTTTTGTATTCGTATAATCTTGTGAAGGTGGTTCATATGTAGCAAAATTAAATGTCTCGGTCCCTTGTGTGGGGTAGTTGCGGTCGGGAGTGTCTCCCCCACTAACTGCATTGTGATATCATTAGTGTTAGTAATGCATATGGTAATGTTAGTTACAGGTTTAGACTTGCACCTTTGTTTGATAAACAATAACACATGATGTGTGCTTGTTATACGATTGCACTATTATCACATTCCAGCCATGAACTTCGTGACCAATATCAACCTACAGCACACGTGTCACATATAGTGCAAAAATAACACTGTGCGATTTTGTGTGGTAATCGGTGTACGATACACTTGTTATAGTATGATATAGATGATTCCAGAGTGTTAATAATTGTTCTAAATAGATTATGATAGAATCGTGTGGAATGTTTTAGCAATGCATGAGCATTCTGGAAGTTCTAGATTGTACTATTCTGATAGTATATAAGGCAGCAGCCACACATCTGTTCAATTCAATTATAGTTCAATCCTAGTTCAATCCTATTTCAATGCTAGTTCAGTTATAGTTCAATGTTAGTTCAAGTTACGTCCAATTAGAAGTTAATCAATGTTACATGTTATATACATACATCAATAAAGGATATATTTATGCAACACATCTGGCTGTTTAATGTACTGATAGTGATTATACACGCTGTACCCACAAACCATTCCATGGTGTCAGAAGTGGGATATTTTTGAATATAGTGATATTTCCAGTTCAATCGTCAAGTCAGGATTCACATTAACACTGTGGTATCCTTAGTTTAACAGGAATAAATTTTCAAGTCAGCAATCACATTAACACGGTGATATTTCAAGTTTAAAAAGTAATACACTATCAAGTGGATTGTAGTATCAGTGACTTATATAATTGTGTTGTGTAGATTAAAAGGCCATTTTCAACAAGTGGAAGCCCTGCAATTATTAGCAGTAGTCCAATTCAAGTATCATGGCAGATAGATTCAAGCCACCCTCCATGGACTGACAAGTTCTAGGAGAAATTCATAAAATATTCAAGCATTCAAGCAAAAGTGTACTCTAATCTTTGAAGGACCCTTAGAAAAGGAAGATGAAGCAAAGAAAGTGAGAATGCTACTTCTTTTGGGTAGGCGATAAAGGATTAGAAATCTACAATACTACTACCCTTTGGCTAGAGTAGCTTATAAACTCAAGCTACATCCAGTATGGGAGGAGCTAGAACCTTACCACCAAGCCACAGAGCAACCAAATATTATCAAGCTATCAACTTAGATGCCTCAAGCAAGGTGACACGCCGTTAGAAGATCATGTTCCTTCAATCATTCTTACCATGCAATTCAATTATTCCAAAAATTCTTAAACAAATGTAATCCAAAAAAATGTTTTATTACTAGTTTCAAACCTACAGGTTCCTTTTCAAAACAACATAGAAAAATATAAACACTTTAACTTATACTAATCTTGATTTATAACATTTATATTTTAATGTAAAATATGGTATCTTCTTTATATATTATTAAAACTGTACACTTGATAGAAAATATTTGTTATGATACTTAGTTATACATATTAACTCTATATGAATTTCTTTTAAATACTAAAGTCTATTTTAGTAGGGTATTCTTAACATTGATACATAACTATAATGTACACATATTCAAATCTATTTGTAAATTTTCAATTCAAGTAAAAAGGTGATTATATCCTGAAGGTTTTTAAACGTTTTTGATGTTATCTTGGTTTTGCCTTGGCCCAGGGGGCTTTTTAAAAAATTTTCCCCAAAACCAAAAGGGGGCCCCCCCAGGGTTTTTTGCCCCTTTTTTCCCCCTTAATTTTCCCCTCCTCCCAAATTATTTAAAGGGTTTTTAAATTTTTATTCACCATTTCCCGGGTTTTTAACCCCCTTTGGCCCGCGCAATTCGCTTTCCAGGGGTTTTTTTGGGGCCCCGGCCCCCTTTCCCGATCAACTTTTTTGAAAATATTTTAGCTTTCCATGCCCTTTAAATTACCTAATTTTTTTGGGGGGGGTTTTTTTCCTTCCCTTTTCCTTTAAGTTTAAAATTTCCCCCCCCAACTTTTTCCTTTTTTTTTCATTTTTCCCCTTTTAAAACATTTTACCTGGTTTTTTTTCCAGAAAAATTTTTGAGAGGTTTAAAAATGGGGGAAAAGTCCTCAAAGGTCTTCCTGTTTTTTGTTTCCCCCTTTTTTTCTTTTTTTTTTAAGCCTTTGGCCCAATTCAATAAACCCCGTTTTATTTTTTTAGCCTGCCCGGGATTTCCCCTTTTTTCAAAATCGGGGCCCGGGTTGCCCCCTGGGCCAAAAATTTTGGGTCACTTTCAGGGTTTTTAAAAAACCTTTTGGCCCCCAAATTTATTTTTATTGAGGGGTCAAAGGGCCCAAGAAAAATGGAAAAAAAAACTTACAGGTTTTAAGAAAACCTTTTGGGAATAATTTTTGTATTGATGGAAAGTGTGAAAATTTAAAATTAATGAATTTTCAAAAGGAATAAAATTTTATGGTACCCAGAACAAAAAGAATTGGGAAATTGGTTTTTAAAAAAAATTTTGGGGAAAAGAAAACAGTGGGTACCCAAAACCAAAAATTAAACAAAAAAAAAAAAAAAAGGTTGGAATTGGAAAACCATAAACCGGAAAACAGAAGAACCCAAAAAAGAAAATACTAAAAGAACCGGGAAAAACCAAAA
>CM032663.1:2373720-2408716 GCA_019095985.1 Streblospio benedicti
TTTTTTACAATCCTACAATGATAAATCCGTTCAACAAATGATATGTAACAAATATATAAAATTTACATTAACATCAATAATATAATTTGGTTTTGCATCAGCTGTCATACATACATAACAATATTATCATTGAATATGAAAATATTACAATTAAATATATACACTAAAACTCTAAACTATGATCTCCCTGACATCCTAAAACAAAAGACAAGCTTAGCAGCTTAGCTCACTTTTATTGTGTGAATGTGTGAACAGTTGATGTAGTGTGATTATTTACCTATTATTCTATATTTATCCCTAGATGTACATGTATTTAACATGTCCAAGCTCAGAATAAAACTGTTTGCCTATTAAATCCATACATTCCTTTTATACATTTCACTGGCTTGCATCAACAAGGAAAGTTGTGAGACATTGTTTATGGAACTATTTTAACCCCCTTTGATGAAAGCAAAGAATAATTTCACTGGCTTAATCAACAAGGAAAGTTGTGAAATTGTTTATGGAACAATATTAACCCGTTGATATAAACAATAAAGAAAAGTGCTTAATCAAAGTGGCTAATTAGTGGCTGTGGCTGCCACCTGAAGTTCTTACTGAAGCCTTTGATCTATCGTCCAACCCTTCAAATCATGTCAAATTGTTAGTACTTAGGATTTTTTTATTTGATATCTAATTATTATTATGTTTACAATGTAGTAATATAGTTTAACCAAACAAAAAAAATAGGAAAAACATGTAAAAAGAGTTTCTGTCCTAATGTCCAGTTTTCCCTATTATAAATTGTGATAATTGGTGGGTATATAACTATATTTTTAATAAATAATAATCATTTATCCTGTATACAATGTATTCTAATATAGTTATTAAAAAATATTGTATGGAAAATGCTTTAAATAGTTTTCCCCCAGTTTCTCCCCTAAAATTTGAGTTTCTCCCTAAAAAGGGAGAAGCGGGAGAAAACTGGGGAGAAAGGTATTTCTGCCGCCTGGTAAAAACCGGAGAAACTAGGGGGAGAAAACCCCATAGGGGGAGAAACCTGCCAACCCCTGCTTTAAGGGGACTGTAATTTTATTCTTTGTTTGATGTTTGATGAATTTAATTTAAAAAATTCCATAGTCGGGTAAAAAAAAAATGTCATGGTCTCGTTACAGTCGGTCAGCATACAAAATAAAATAGCAGTTTTTTGTTGATACGGTAGCAAGACAAAAAAAAATTTAAAAATTAAACCACCTATCATTCATCTGTGACTTTCAGTCTGTGCCGAGTACGATTGGAAATGTATATCGTTTCGTAAGAAACACTAATTATTCGACGGCCACATTTGATCAGTAGTTTCCCAACTGCCTATGTTGTAACCCGCAATGAAAGATATAAGATGACCGGCTGATATCAATATGAAAAAACGTAATTTCTTGCTTCATCGATACCGATTTAATAAAAAAAAGATGTATGTCAGTTTCATTTTGTATCGAGGGTTATGCTGATTCATTGGCACATCTGTCAAACAAAGAATATAATTAAAGTCCCCTTAAAAGTTTTTGTCCGAAAATTTATTGATGCCTATTGCTACTGGATGTTTGTGAAACTGGTAGAAAATACTGAATATGTGAAAGACATCAGCTCAGGGTAATTCAATAAGGCAAAAGAACACGCTTGTTTTCTTAGTGATTGAAAAAACCCTACTGCTACATAACAAATCTCTATATTAGTTTGACATCATACAAATAAGACCATAATTCTGTTACCATTTGCTAAAAATAAGAATGCCGGTACAATTCTGAACACACATGTAAATTTATGTAAAGAAATGACTATTTACCGAGGCTCCAGAAAAGTTATTGTCTTGAACCTAAAACTGTCAAATCGGGTTTATTCGTGGATGTGTTTTTTCTGTCCAGCCAATGAAATCGGCGGTAGAGTATGGTTAAAGGGTGTTATAAATTTTACTTTAAATTCTAAAAATAGCCATGAATAGATGAAAACTAGTTTATGCAAAAGTGAAAGCACTAGAGATGTTTCTTTTTTTTTCCAACTAACAAAGATATTTTATTTCTTATGGTGGTGGTGGGGGGAAGGTTTGTGGGTGGCGTTTAACATAATTGGTTGGAAAAACACACGGGTGGTCGCTTGCCTGGTTGTATAAGGTATTTTACAGTTGAGAATAAGTAAACATATACTTTTTTTCCAATTTTGATTTTTCTAAAATATGCCAAAACAAAAAAGGTTCACCACCTAGACATTCAACTATGGCAGAAATCTTAATTCTTATTCTCAGTTTATCAATATTTTTATTTTTCAAATATAAAATGATTTACATAATGTTTTAGTTATGCTTGCTTTACTATAAGTGTATAACATATTTGCTGGATTAAGAATATTGCACAATATCTGCTATGGTAAGGCATGCACTACACTATAGTTTGAACAAACATTGTAATATTTACATTTCAACATAAGAGAATGAATTTTAAAATGTACGAAATGAAAACCGATATACTGTAAGTGGTTTTGTGGATATGAGAGTTTCAAAAATTTGTGTTGCATTGAAAAGAATGCCATATCTATTGACATAAGTCAAATACATTTTCTCAAACATACACTCATAATTTTCAGACACAAAGCCTACAAGAAAATATCTAAATAATAATATTGTGATACCGCAAATATGACAGATTTAAAATCAACAAAAAACAATGGAATTTATTCCTATTTCAATTCAAACTTATTAATCTCTATCTTGAATCATTCAATGTCCAAATTTTCATCACATGATCATAAAATGAGCATGTGGCAATGACAGAACACTCCACATCACACTCGACTTCACACTGTGTACTGTTTAAACTGCTGCTGTGTGCTTCATGAATATTCAAATCGCCATACTTAAGCCTGCACCAATCAGCACCATAAGCTAAAGATTCGTGTTCCATGTAAGATGCAACAACATTTAATCCGTCTTCACAATCACCATCGTAACTTAAGACATGAAAGCCATTGTACATACATGCAGCAAGCAGCCTATCTTTCCTATGTGGATGCCATTTGAGGCGCCACACCCCTCCATTCACCCCACAGCTCATTTTTGGTCGCTTCATGTTCCTTGTATCCCATATATTCACCTGATCGTCATAGCTACCAGTGGCTAACACGCCATTACAATGAATACTACTTTGTATACTGCATACACCTGCACTATGTACTCTACTTGTCAGCATGGCACAGTCAAATGACACCCGAGTATCCCAAACTTTGAACAGACAATCATCACCACCTGTGTAGATTACACTGGGATTCCAATAATCAAAAGCTGCTATCCACGCTTCAAAATCATGTGCTTTCCATTGGTGCTCAACTTCAACGTCAGATTGGTTCAGATGCAGTAAATTTATACAGCCTTTTGAATCACTAACGACTATATGCGGGGAATTACTGTGCTCTTTGGCTGAAGACCAATCTAATGACAACATCAAGCTGTCGTCTTGAAGGAGTGTGGACGAAAGCTTCTCTGTCTGGATTCCAGCATTATACAGCTGCTGTGCATAGAGATCTACACATCCAGATGCATCCACCACTCCAAACACTGCTTTACCATTCAACTCGTGCTGACACCACTTCATATCCAGAATAGCAGGTACTTCAAATTGCTCAAACTGACTTAACACTGAACCTTTACCACTAGATTCTTTCTCAAGTCCAAAGGTTAAAAGTCTGCCCAGTCTTTTCTTTGGTATATCTTTGATCTTTTCACAACCGTCATCATTTTCACTCATTTTTCCATCCCCTGTTTCAGTTGGTGAACTGGTGTTTTGCGTGGTTTTGTCACTGTCTGCAAGTTGATAGGTGCCACATAGAAATGTGTGCTGCATTCCATCTATTGGGCACCATTCAATGGCATCAGCACTGTAGTCTGTATCCCAGGAATGAAGTGTTTTCACATTGACTGATGTGGACACCTTTTCTTCTTCACAAGCCATCTTGATATCTAATACCTAGAATTATGGAGTGACAATTCCTAGTTTATACCTAGTCTACAATTTCTACAAATTACTAGATATAATTTTATTTCAATATTCATTTGAATTGTCAAAATATCACAAAAGCCAATCATAGATCGATTAGGTCTAATCGGTCGTCTCGTTAAAGCTATCAGCTAATCCCATTTAACATACATCAAACATCTTTTAAAGATACTATCCGCTAAAAAAATAAATCACCGACTTATTGACGAGAAGAAAATATTTTACAGCACCGCACGTGCTACAGAATAATTTACACGTTGTAATAATCTCCGAAATAGTTAAATCGACATGTTCATCACAAATACCCGTTAATTATTGCCTATACGTATACATTAAACCATAGTCACTTTGACAAATCATTCTTGATTATAATGTTAATCATATACTACGTTTTAAAGAGTGGATGTAATACAAACACGCGAGTATAATCGACAAATTCTTCACCAACCTGTAAAACGGAAATGTGCTAGCAGCCAACGCGAACCGAATAATCGGCGCATATTCTAATACTCTACAGACGGACCGAATATATCTGTGCTTTTTTAAATAGTGCCTTTTCCTTTTTAGTTCTCTTTCAGATCCTTTCAAAAGGGTGGAAATGTACTTTGATCATGTAATTAAACAAAATACAAAACCAATGATGAATTTATGCTAGAAACTCTCGTTTGCATGCATAACACTTCATAATTTGTTGTGTTCGCCAACATAGCACTTTCTATTTATGTTTACCACCACGTGTGTCCAAATCTGGATCTGTACATGGATCAATATCCCTTACTGTTATGACTACACAAAGTATTACAAGTGGGTTGATGATAATATACTGGACGATGCTAAATATGTCGCAGGTTATCACTCATTGACAGGTAAGTAGGCCTACTTATTCTGGTAATAAATTACTTCATCAATAATTATTTAGAAATGCATATATGCATGTCTCATTCTCCGGGTTGGCCAAGTTATTACACGTGTAATATATTATGTAGTAACCGGTATCAAATTATGACAAAGTCAAGCAATCCAGATTCAAACACACAATAAGTCCACGGTGTGCATATCAATTTAGAATCCATCAAAACAGTGGTAAATTGAAGATCATTATTTAGGAGTGTCACGTCACAGGCAGATCCAGGGTTTCAAATAAGGGGCCACACTTAATTTGAGGGATCCCATGGGTTTGTACGCGTGGTCAACAGTGAATATGCCAAAACCTATTGAAAATGAAGTATTTTGGCAAAAAGGGAGTTGGGGTGGGGGATATGGCGAGCCCTTGATCTGCCCCCCCCCCCCGATGTGCTACATATGAATATGGGTTGCAGACTTGGCCGGGTTATTATTTGAAAGGGGTAATAAGAGGGCTGGTACGTGTTGATCATGAGAGGTTGAGATGATTGTTTAAACAATACTTTATAATTATGATAGATATTGGGGTTGTTAACTGCCGAAGACTCTTTTCTCACGCACTGATGCCCACTATATGACAAATTAGTGTTGTGAAATCAAATAGGGAATCTCAAACCCATGTGTCCCCTGTTCATGTCCAAGGCTTATACAAATACAAATCGAATAATGATCTCTCCAATCTATACATAGACCATTTTGCACTATCCCAAAGTGTCATAAAAGAGACCACCGCAAACTTCCATTATAAGTGACCACCTCTAGATCTCTACTAACCCCTTGAAGCCAGTCCCCATAAGCGGTTTAACTTCTGCAGAGAGGATTTCCATATAGTAATGGCTGTCAGCTTGAATTCCAGCTGATGCAAGACAGGAGAGATAGTCATAGTGCCATGGACCTATATATCACCGGATTGTTTATAACCTTTAATTTTGGCATGCTTCTTTATCTGTATATTTTGATGCAGACGCCAGTTGATCCCAAATGTCGTCTGCTGCCGCCGCCGCCGCCGCCGTGCTGCGCGGCCAGTTGGCCGACCTGCCGCCGCCGCCGTCCCAGGTCGTCAGGATGTTCACCTCGTCCACCTTCACAGGTGGGTCAAAGGTCAAGTGTCACGTGTAACACATAGGTCGTGAGCTTGTGCCTGTGCCTGTGCCTGTGTATATATAAAAATAGCAACATGGATCTCAGGACCCCTTGTCAACCCCACAATATGGAGAGGTGTATAATAGGAGACACTGATAGATACATGGGACAGAAGAAATAACTCATCCCTCCTCCCCCATGCTTTAATACCCCTCCAAATAACACAAAAAAGGTGGATAGAGGGTGGGGGCAAACAAGACATGTGCTTTATTTTTTGTTTATTTTTTGTTTAGTTTTTTTTCTTTTCTTATAATTTCATTCCCGCTAGGTTTTATGTACACCATACCGATGGAATCCACTGCTTGCCCCTGCCCACACAATATTTTTGAAAAAAAACAAACTTTGATCTCAAGTGGCAGGTCTATAAGAAGTGGAATGCGGGGTAAAAAGGACGAAAGAATAGGGATGTGGGGGAAAAGGGCTTAAAAGGAGGATGTGGTATTTCAAGGAAGTGGGATGTGGGAAAACTGCTTTAAAATTTGTGGGATGTGGGAAAAAGGCCAAAAGATAAGGGATGTGGGGGAAAAGGTGCCAAAAATTAGGGATGTGGGATTTCTTGACCCCGTATCCAACCCCCCCCAAACCCAAGTGAAAAAACAATTGCCACAATCTTGACAATAATGATGTTTTTTTTCTTCTTTTTTTCTCCCTGTAGATACCCGCGAGGAGAGGAATCATTTGATGGAACACATTTACCCGCGCCTCAAGGAATACTGCAAGACACGCCATGCACTCGAGTTCCAGGTATGGTGAAAAAAGTATCTCCCAATTTGTACAAATCATGCATGACGCTTGGACATAATTACTGTTTGGATATCAACAGTGCCACATTATCTGTTCACGAATAATTCTGTGTAATATTAATTGCTAAATGCCCTATCACAAAAACGAGACGATTAATATTAGTATATTTAAACTATCAAAACAAGTCCACCACCATACGATTACTACTCAACTGTTTTGTCAAGCAGAACGTTGTGGTAAACGCTTGCTGCTTTCAACTTCCTTCTTGCCCCTTGATAAATTATTTAGAACGAGAGGTGTTTTGAAAATAATATTTGATCCCTTTATGTTTAACATCAATTACATCTTAATGTCACCTTTCATTGTTAATGTGATATACACGCAGCAGTACAGAGCAAAAACAAAACATAATCTCAAAAGTCCTGGTACTGAAGAAATGGGAAGTCTTTTACCCCGGTTCTATTGGATCCTATAGATTCCTATCAATCAAAACTATCAACGCAGAACATCCTATACAGGGACACCTCTACGCCGGTGTAATCAATTCTATAGTTTAATGCTTCATTTGATCTTCTATTTCTACTGTCTTGATTCTAAAAATGCTCAAACATTTAAAAATGCCTGTTGGTCCTGTGGTGTAACAGAAAATTTAAATAATTACATTAATGCATACTATCAATACTTTTGAGCAATTTTAGACGTTAAAACAGTAGAACCAGAAGAAAAATCAAATCAAATGAGACCACATGCTTTATAACCAATCCCCTGTTTTGTCGTGTGGTCAGGTGGTGGACATGCGGTGGGGCGTGCGCGAGGAGGCGGCGGACGACCACTCGGCGTCCGCGCTGTGCCGCGCAGAGATACACGCGTGTCAGCGCCTCTCCACCGGGCCCTGCTTCGTGGTACGCCAGCGTGGCTCCTTCTTTATTCATTCTTATCACTTCTCTAAGTTCCCTAAAGCAAGCGACCGTAGCGGAACATTCATACGAGATTGGAAAAAAACCCCACTCTATTCATCCACAACTGTGTATGGTCAATTCTGGCGAAGAAGTGACGAGACTCAATAATTAAGCACAATTATAGTACACAATGAATTTGCATTTTGATTATTTTTATTTTTTGGGTGGGGGTGAGGGGTGGGGTGAGGGTTGACAAGGTAAAGCTATATTCGTCACTCCAGTCTGCTGTGGGGCTATTCATAATGTCACAGTCACAATCCATAATAGTTACTTGGGTCTGCTTCCAATCAGAACAGCTAATTTACAATTATATTTGGTATCTCAAGAGTGCTTGGATCACTCTATTGCTATAAATTGTAAGCTAGTGAACTGACCATAATGGTGTGATTACCTGGCTTTGGTTCCACATAGGATGAGGAGAAGCGTCGTGTGGCGCAAGCGGAGTGGGCGTCTGAGCACGGGCGCCTGTCGCGTGTGCTGCGGACGGCAGCTGTCGCGGCCGGGGACGCAATCTCTGAGGAGAAGAAGAGGCAGTACCACATGTCAGGTAGTTATGAGTGCCAGATGTCAGACAGCAAAGGAGGCCAGATGCCAGGTAGTTAAGGAAGGCTGTACCAGATATTACGTAGCTAGGGGAAGTTGTTAAGGGAGACTACCAGATGTCAGGTAGTTAAGGGAGGTTTTACCAATTGCCAGGTGATCAGTGAAGCTGTACCACGTGTCAGGTAGTTAAAGCAACCCCGTACTACATGTCAGGTCAGTAGGGACGACCTTACCACATGTCAGGTACTACTTATGAAAGTCGCTGGACTTCCTTATACGATTTGATTAATCTACACACCAATGTTAGTCGAACACTTTCAAGCTATTTCATAATGGAATTGGGATTTGTCTACTCAGTCCCAGGCGTGATTGAGAAAAAAAAGTAAAATGGGATTTAAATGTGCTGTTTGTTTACAGTTACGGAGGAGGAGGTGAGTGAGGGCTTACTGCGGGCAGCGCGGCCGGACAGCCAGTGTCTCTGCTTCATCCGGGTTCTGGATGGCATCGATATCGCACACCCTCTAGCCTGGAGGTAGGCAGTGTTAGGGTTGTGGGCAGACGTTTGAAACACATGCATGGTAAAATATCCATATGTACCCAAAATGATTAAACATTACACTGCAATTCTCTTGACAGTTTCCTTTCATGTAGAGGGAAAATGCAATTAGATACTCAGTTCAGGTACCTTGCAAATTGGGGTATAGTTTGATAGTAAAACTGTAAAATACTAACACCTTAATGCTCTTAACATTAATAGTGTGTACGGCCTATCGACCGTATTCTCAAGCACAACCTCGATTATCAAAGTCACATTCTATGATTCCATGCAAAAATCAACGCCAATAACCCACGCTGATTGGTCAATCAGCGTGCTCAATTAAGCGATTGACTGAACGCACGAGAGATTGACTGCAGGCTACGACACCACCAAAGAAAGCCTAATCTCTAACCCATAGTTGTTCTATTTATTATTTCTTGGTGTCAAAAATCAATCGCATATTGGTCTTTTATCATTCACAAATGTTTTTACAGTGGATAATTTCTAAACTACGCTAAATTCAAAGGTTTTAACCGAATACCAGTCTCATTCTATCATGACTAAAATCCACACTAAATGAGTGTCTGATTCGTTTTTATTTTGAAATAAATCATATCATAACGGTCTCATTGCCAACACTAGACTAGTACCGTCACATTTTCTATACAGCGGCTGACGTCGCACGGTCATGCTGATGTCTGATTTACCCTCACTTCGTTCGGGTAAATCAGACGTCAGCATGCTCAATTTTGCGATTGACACTCCACTCTCGTGGTCAATTCCTACAATATATTATTCACAATTGGATATTGATTCTGCAATCCCTCTGCAGGTATATTGATCTGACAGAATCAGGCGATATTGATCAAGAAGTGCAGGGGATGGTCGTGAGTCTGAAGGACAAAATAGACCACATTGCCGGTCTCATCAAACACAGGTGTGTAAACATGCAAAGAGCATTATATAACTACTGTAAAACCTCTATAATAACACCGCCCAGAGTCTCATTATAGAGTATTCAATGGTTGGTCTCAGTAAGAGGTTCCAGCGGCTCAAACTTGTACATAAGTATTAAGTAGTATAGATAGTCTGCGGTTGAAAAAACTGTTTTGGAAATACGTCCCATCACCTAATTCACCAATAAGCACTTATTTGTGTCTAGTGCTAACATCCCATGGAGTGCTGATGGAGGCGTCAGCCCTCAGGAGCACTGCACATACATCACAGACCTGGGTGAGAAGTTTTACTCGTCAACTGTCCAGCTCATAGAGCAGGCAGTTAGTCAGAGGACCAGTCTTCAGGACAATCAGGTGCTTTAAGTGATTTTGTGTTTCAGTTTGATATTTGGTTGATTCACAAATGGTGCAAATAGCTAAATAAATATTTTTTTGTCTGAGCCAAGTACTATTCACCCTTACAAATGGACTAAATGCATTGAGGTATCTTTCAGTAAACTTCATTCTATGACTATTATGTATACAGAATACTGTGGTTACTTTGATTCTTTGTTAATTCGATCTTTTACTTTGCAGACATATGCAGAGGCACTTCAGCATTTGCATCTGGCTCGCGAAAGATGTGATGTGTTCCAAGGGCGAGAGGATGTTCTTGTGAAGGTCAAGGACATACTGGCACGTGACAGCAGGCGTCCGATCGTTCTGTATGGTCACTCCGGTTGTGGGAAGACTTCCATGATGGCGAAGGTCGTGCAGATGGTAATTTTGTTATACAATGATGAAGGCTTTAATGGTCAATTATGTTAATGCAAAAACAGTATGGATTAGACTTGTTGGACACAAGTTACCTCTACACCCTCGAGTTCATATGAGCTAGCGGTACTGCTTTTTATGAAAACTCTGTTCCTTTGAACATGTATGCAAAACGTCTATAATACTTTCAAACACCAACCTTTCTTTTCCAGATTGGTAGCTGGATCAACAAGCCAAAGGTGAACATCATCTGCCGGTTCCTTGGCACCTCTCCTAAATCCAGCGGCATCCACTCCACCCTGACCAGTGTGTGTGAGCAGATCCACCAGCTGTACCAGGCCTCCAGTAAAGAAGGTGGAGGAGGGGACCAAGCCCCAGTCGTGACGAGCACTGTACCAGACGATTTCAACGACGTGGTGGTGCATCTCTACCAGCTGCTACAGCATGCTCCAACATCCAACAGCCCACTAGTTATAGCGCTTGACTCCCTGGACCAGCTGACCCCCAACAACTACGCGCACAGGGTGGGCTGGCTACAGCGACAGGTGCCCGAGCATGTGACCATCGTGCTGTCCACACTTCCAGCCATGTACGGCATTCTGGACGTGCTTCGGGACAAGTGCGGCGAGGACAACCTCGTCAGGGTCACCAATCTGGAGGACGATCTGTGCACAGACATCCTGCTGTCTCAGCTGAAGAGGGAGAGCAGGACTGTGACTGGAGACCAGTTGAACATTGTGAAGCATGCTTTTGTCAAATGCGGTCTTCCTTTATATGTCAGATTGGTGACAGAAAAGGTGCTGCTGTGGCATTCTTATGACTTGCCGGAGGTAACGGTGCTAGCAGACACTGTTCAAGAGATGATCCTGAATCTGTTCCAGCGAATGGAAAAGAAGCATGGCCAGATTATTGTTCGACATGCTTTTGCTTATATCTCAGCGTCGAGGCAAGGATTAAGTGAAAACGAGTTAGAGGATTTGCTTAGCTTAGATGATGTAGTACTAACAGATGTCTTCCAGTTCCATGTTCCCCCGGTAAGAAGAATTCCACCATTGCTATGGGTGCGCATACAGCATGACATTTCTAAGTATCTAGTCACTCGTGAGGTCGATTCTGTTCAGGTGACTTTCTGGTATCACCGACAGTTTATTGAAAGTAGTCATGCCAGATACTTGTCTGATAAAGCATTTGAAAAGGACATTCATAAACTCATGTCAGAATATTACGATGGCATTTGGTTTGGAGTTAAAAAGGCATTCAAATATACAGAGGCACAGATGAAAAAGCTCAAATTATCCTCCGTAGATTCTGCTGCAGATCGCAAGATTATGGAACAACCAATAGCATATCATCATGATAACCGTACAAGGTACAACACAAGAAAGCTGAACTGCCTACCATCACATATGGCAAAGTGTGGCGATGCCAGCATGCTGAAAGAGAAATGTCTGTTCAGTTATATGTGGATGCTTGCCAAGATTGAAGCATGTGGTGTGAATGCGTTCCGCAGAGATTTGTTACTGTTAGGCAAGGATAAAGAATGCAACCTTTTGTACAGTGCTTTGAACTTAGTAAAATCCACCATACGGCATGACCCTAAAACCCTCAGTGTGGAAATTGTTGGTAGGCTAATACCATTTGCCGACAACATACACCCGTTCATAAAGAATCTTGTCAAGCAAACCTGTGTCGAAGCTCCTCAACATAACGTCTTGATTCCAAAGTGTCAATGTTTCCCTTCGCCAGGAGGACAGCTTTTGTACACTTTAGAAAGCGAACATTTTGCCCCTTCGGACAAGATAGCTTTCCTCAGCTCCGATTCGTGGAATCTGATAACGACCACATATACCAACGATATAATACTTTGGGACTTGCGAACTGGAGAGATTGAGAAGCAAGTGCCCGTTTGGCCTAAATCTGAACCTGTCCTCAATGTTGGAAAGTTAATAAGTGCAAGTGCGACTGTTGATAACTTCAGGAATTTCGCTAACAAAACAGGAAAGAACATGGGAAAAGGATCCAAATTTATGCTGCTAGCTGCTGCTTTTCAGAAGGATGTCAACCCAGTGGTGATGGTAGATATTGACACAGGAAATGTTGTTCACACAGTGACATTAGAGAAAGTGTATACAAAGATTGGATTCAAAGACAGTTTGCACATAGACCTGGTGGACAAGAAGATAATATGGCATGTGAAAGGTAAAGCTGTAGAATTGTTTGACTTTGATTCAGGTGCTCACCTTTTTTCATTTGATCACGAAGCAAGCTATTCCACAGTGACACAGAATGGTCTGTTCATGCTTTTGAAGAACAGCACAACGATGCATCTTTATGATTTGGAAACACACTCACTGAAAGCTACCAATGAAGTACACGACACACCTGCCTGTATTCTCAAAGCAGACAATCCGTCGTTGGTATATGCAGTGTATCTGAAGGAAAAAAGTGTTGACATAATTGATGCGGAAGTGAAACTGAAAATCATTGGATCATTTAGCTTTTCAAAGCATTGTCGGGAAACCCCGATGAGTGCAAGAATCAGCGAGGACGAGATGTATATGATCATTGCTGCTGACACTTCGGTTATCCTGTGGAACCTCAAGATGAATAAGCACGTTCAGACGTTCAAGATTCCGGCTGACATAGTAGAGGGCACAGACCACAATGTGCAGGCAGTCTTCGGAGAGGTCTTTCACGATGGGAAAACTCTGGTGAGTTGTATCTATTTTTTTAATTATGATCTTTATATCGTGATTGTATAGAGAATATTTTGTAATCATAATGTGTTTCAGCTTAAATCTCATTTTATGTGAGCCATGAGCCAGCAGATATACATTGAGTTAATTGTTTCATCCCCTAAACTTCAAGCTGACTTTGGTCAACGACAGCCTACTCACCAATCATTCACGGTGGGGTTACGGTGAATATGCAAGTTTAAATGAAATGTTTTTATCGCTGTGCACAGTTTGAACGTTGGTTACAATTATATGTCAGATTGAATGTAGAATACTCATAACGAAACACTGTAACAGTAAATTCCATACAGGCAGGCAGGCAGGCATGCCTTCTATTAAAATACTATATAATGCATTAATGCCAATATGACCTGACTATTTGACTCAGACTAGGTTTTGCCCTTTTTGTTTGTATAGGGGTATGCTTCGCACTGTGCGGTGTGATAAGTCATGTGTGCAAATCCCAGATGAGCCCCCATACATGTAAAAATATCAAAATTAACAACTATCCAACAGCCTATCTAGACGATATGTGAGCAAACAACACTATCATGAATATGCATGTTAAACTATTGATTCAATATTGTCTCTGACAATAAGCTATCTATTACAGCCACAAGATGTGCCTAAAATAAGATCACCGGCATCAGTATTGCTGGCTGTAATGACAAAAACTATTAGTTATATAAAATGTTGTGAGAGAAAACTATCCTATGAGATCTGCATCTGCGTCATCGTCCTGCAGGTTGTGGCTCGTGAGAACCTGCTGGTGCTGTTTGACGTGGCGAGTGGGCGCTGTAAGCACCGTATCGCCTGCTCGGTGGCTAGCTCGGTTTGCGCCATGCTGCTTCCACAGAGCGGCGCCACCATCATCACGGTCATGGAGCGCAAACGCCACATCAAGGTAGGCCAACTCTACCATCCATATCTACTGGTTACTGGCCAATGGTGGACACGGGTTGATGGAACATGCAATGTTAATTCGTGCACATGGAATTCATGGTAATCGTATTTCAGGGTGTCATCACTTACTGTCTGAATAAGTAGGATCAGAGTATTTTCTTGATTTATGTCAGTGGATTGATTATTGTCTGAACAGACCAATAGATATAATTGTTTTCCTCATGGTACATTGCATCATCTATTTGTAAACAGTTTCTTATCTAAAAAGTATGTTTCAGCGATTTAAAAAGGATAGTATTAAATCTTTACACAATCAGTGAACAAGAAGGATTAGGTTCATTAATAATGCCTAAGGAATCAATTTTGAAAGTTTTAAAAGATTTTGCTGAACTATCCGTCAGAAGAATAAGAAATTAAGCTGAACTTTTGGATTATGTTATACGAGGACAGTGATTATACTAATTATAATCTGACCGTAAAACACTTTGCATTTTATACAAATGAAAATTTCTTTGATCACTGACCCATAAAAATTCGAAGTTCACAAGTCAAGTTGCATAGCTTTTTCAGAATATATTGCTTATTCAGGTGTGGGACCTGAGAGATGGGGCAAGCAGCGACCTCGGCAACCACACACCGCTCAACATGTCCTACCCCGCCAGGTAGAGCAATCTACACAAATGTGCTGGTTCAATTGATTGAATTGTAGATTCATGGGGAGATTTTTTCATGAAAAAAAAATCAAAATCGAAATCCGCACAATAGTATTCGTGTCATTTAGAAATCTTTTTTGAGCTGTCTGGTTAACAAAATCTGTTACATGTACATTCATCGGCTACTCATTCACATTTTCAACACCTGCATCAGCCAATGCGGTGTAACAGTTTTAACAGTTTGAGTTTTTCCACTTAAAATAGACAATTTCACCCACATGGAAAGTTCTTGTAACACTGAAAATGTATACAGTGCGAAAAAGATTCTCAAATGCCGAGTATGAATCTGTACGCACTGAGCAAAATTAGGTCATTCACTGGAGCACTGGCTGACATAGTGACCCCTCTTTGCTTACCAATAGCTAGCATTCCTATTTGATAGCGTTTTCCGGATAGCCCCCATCTACTACTTCCGCCTATAAATCTATAATATCGTTACTATCTGCTCAGTTGATTTTTGTTACGTGGTATAATGCAGTGGGTCTCATGATACAATTACTTAAATGTATTTACCTGCTTTTCTTTAAAACAAATTTTTGAAAGAAAAGCAGGTACAGGTAAATACATTAAAGCAATTGAATCGTTGTTACTCTTGCACCTCCAGGTACGTGGTGGCGGCGGCTCACGACCCCACCCTGGTGGTGCGCAGTCACTCCACCGAGACGTGCGCCATCGACACGCGCACGTGCCGAGTGCTCACGCACATGGCACGTGGGCGCGAGGTGATGTTCCCGGCGGTCAGCGACGACGGGCGCCTCGCCCTGCTGCGGGAGATCACGGACGGCGGCATCAGTCTTTGGCAGACTCATACAGGTCGGTGAGGGCAGCTGTTTGGAGTAAAACCTTGCTGTTTAGACCACCTGTGAGTTGTCATTAACTGGTATTAGTTGGTGTTTCTATTGTATTGAGTCTTCTATAATATACAAATGTTATAGATGTTTGGAATATTGATGAATTATTTGAGTAATTGATGATTTGATGGTCTTGTTATCGAGATGGTCTTTATATATTGATTTGGTTTTAGTTGGAGTGTCTATTGTATTGAGTCTTTCAATGTTTTTTATATTGCTACAAGAATGGTTTTCTTCTTGTATTTGTTATTTTTGTATATACATTTGTGCAAATAGTGTATAAAAAGTTGTTCTTTTTGTTTTTTCATCCCAAAGATTAGTTTTCATGTTTTTTTGCATTCCCACAAGCCTTCGTGCATGCAAAGCCAATGAAATCCTGTAAGTGTGTCTACCTTTTCTAAAAACCCTACTCACCATTAGCCCTCCTCAGCACTTCTCTCCATTGTGTCATGTAGGCGCGCTGCAGTGTTCACTGGATGTAGTGTCTGAGCGCCAGCGCCTGCAGAATGTGCGCGTGGCGGTGGTGAGCGGCGCCGGCCGCCTCCTTGCCACCGTCAGCGAGCTGACGCCCACCGAGGGGGTGGCGCTCGCACTGTGGAGCGCCGCTGACGGAAGGTTAGTACATAGTACAGTACGTTCTGTAGTACTCACACAGTAAATAGGTACCGGTGAGGGGAGTGGTTGCTAATGTGAGTGGGGCACCACCGACGGAAGGTAACCACCTACTAAAACAGATTCTTACACGGTAAATACTAAATAAGTACAGGTCACGGGAGTGGATGCTTATGTGAATGGAATATAATTGATACGAGGTGATCTAGTGCAGCAAATTCCGTGATACTAACATCGTAAATAGGTACGTGTGAGGCAAGTAGATGCCAATGTGAGTACTAAAGCTGGTGCTGTGGACCATCTGTACTGTCTAATACTGTCTAATCTGGAATTGCAAAAGTGTAAGATAGTATACCCGCAGTATAAGCAAAATGGCGATTTTGGTGAAAGAGTTTATACCCCTAATCATGCAAAAGGTTAAGATGTGTTTGTGATGTAGATGCACTGAGCGCACAGAGGGCATCCACAATCTATACTATACAAACGGACTCCTGTTTGAATGAGGTTGGATGTTTCTGCGATATCACACATGTATTCAATTTGTGGCCATGTTTTACCGGCACTATGGATCATGGACTGCTTTAAAGTTCAGTACCAGTTTACATCGGTAAACCATTGTAAATATAACTGTGTCGACCATGGACAGCTTTGCCCAGGAGTAAAGTACCATTTATTACATTGTAAACACAGATAAACTAATGCCTGTTTGCAGCCACGTGCGCGACCTGTCGCCGGCGGTGGGCGGACTG
This sequence comes from Streblospio benedicti, assembly GCA_019095985.1. Taxonomy (NCBI): domain Eukaryota; kingdom Metazoa; phylum Annelida; class Polychaeta; order Spionida; family Spionidae; genus Streblospio; species Streblospio benedicti. The sequence continues at coordinate 2,390,845 of CM032663.1, forward strand.
AGCTTCATGGGGTTCGCGCGGCGGGACGAGCTGCTCGTGGTGCTGCAGCAGTACCCGCAGGTGCGCGAGGGCCGCGACTGTCGTCTGCACGTCTTTGACGTCGCCTCGGGCAACCAGGTGAGGCGCTGAAGCCGATCTACTTGGCTCCCTTTTCATAAAATATGCTTTTTTGGGTTTTGGTTTGCCACAACTTTTGAATGTATATAGCAATACCGAGAAAAAGCCACTAGGGCGGCCAGGTGAGGGGCTCAATGGGCTCACACTAACCCTTTTTGATAAGAATTGATAGAGATTGTTTTTTGTTTTTTTGCTGTTCCACAACTTTTGAGTGAATAGTCAATTACCCGAGAAAGCCATTATTTAAAGCCAATGTTTCCACACACAAAATCATATCTGCCAGTGATAACTGTAAAATATCATAGCATCAGCGTGCCTACCTACTGATTAGGTGACTGATGCATGTGGCTAAAACACAATGCTAAGAAGTTTTATCATAAATGTTTGTTTCCCAATAATGTTGCTGTAGGTCCCTATTCAATTTTATAATATAACACAATTTTTAATAAGGTGTGTAATGCATTTTGCTTATACAGCAAGCTATGCAGGCTTTTACATAAATACTTGTTTATATAAACAGGCCGGGGAAGCGAGATGTGGGGGAAAGGGAAAAAAAAAAAGAAAAGAAAATAGGAGTGAAGGAAATAGAAATGTGGGATTTCGTGACCCCTAATACCCCCCCATACAGATCCAGGATGGATCTTCCACCAACATTCTTTATTTTTATAGGAATTTTAGCATATTTACTTATCGATCGTGCGTACAAAACCCATGAGATCCACGTGCCCCCACTCCCCCATCCTTTTCTGAAAACCTGGATCTGCCAGTGTGTGTACATATTAAGTTTTATCTGCTGACCCAGGTTTTTGTTTTGCCAGGTGCACGTGCGCGCGCACGTGCTGATGGACACGTGCTACGTGCCGCCCTCGCCGTCACGTGACCACATCATGGTGGTGGACACAGACGGCGGCGGCGGCGACAGACTCCTCAAAATCAGCTGCGAGGACTTCACAGTGAGTTATAGCATAAAGTAGTGGGGATTTCCTGACTTCATCGGGGTTCATTATGTTACGAGAATGTAAAATTTGACCAGGGTGTTCTTTCTAAAACAACGATTTGGAGGACAAAGGTGAGCGTCTTGTCCAAGTTCAGGATGAACGCGGGTCTGCGGACATTTTGTCTGAGGTACATAATGTTTGCACTGCCCTGATAGTCCTCTTACAAGCTAGCATCAGAAAATGCTTTTACTTTATCCTTTTGTTCTGTAGGCTAACTGCCACCAACTCTAGCGTTCAAACAAGGCCATTAACCACTGATAATATGTATGTTTGTAGACAGAAGGGGGTGGGTGGGGGTGAGTCGCGAACAAAGGATTTTATGAGTTTTGCACCTATAAAAGCTCTCAGATCACCCCGTGAAATGACATATTGGGAGGGATCTGATAGTGTGCACGTGCGCGTTATCCTTTCTATTTCAACTGTTCTTCGACACTGAAATCTTCATTACAAATAAAAAAATACACAGCAACACTTTTAGTCATTTCTTTGAGGTTTGAGTAGCAGAGAACACCAAAACTGTATATGTCCTACCGCAGGTGCTGCAGACGTACCCGCTGGTGCCCCACGTGCGCCTGTCGTTCAGCGCGGGCTCCCCGCACCGCGCCGTCGACCTTGCCCTCACCGTCTACGACTTCTCCCCGGCGCCCCCGCACGGCAGGCACCAGCTCTGCCAGGTCTGCTGATTGAGCTAACTCATTGAATTTTGATATCGTTTATAATTTTCTATTTTAATCTATATAATCTCATATTCCAAAAATCTCAAAATCAGAATGTGATTATACAAGATAACAAAAAATTATCAACTGGACAGAATGTCATGGGTTTTCAGTATAGACACCACTCTTGCATAGCTATTGGCTCCTATTGTATCTGGATTATTCTCCACACTAAAACATGTATATCCGTGTGCATTGTGTGAACTGATTCTAGCCAGCATTCAGTTGTGTCAAAGGCTCATGGCATGCTAGAAAGCTTCCACCTTTTTTTTGTAAAGCTGCCATATCTACTACTTTTTTATACTTACCCGCCATGCAGTTGGTGAGCAAATGTTCAAAACTTTCTACCTCTCACATAGTACCAGTATATAATAAAGCTTCCACTTTCAATTTGACAGTTTGCCGCCAAGGAAGATATGAGCAAGAAGAACCCGTACACGTGGCCGAGACTGACCCCATGCGGAGGCTTTGTGGCCTGGCTGGTGGTCATAGAGACTGCCCTCATGGTGGGAGATGTCAGGTGCAGTATTTGTTACAGTGGTTTTCTTTAAAAAGTTTTTTCAAATTCATTTTCTATTATTATTTTTTGTTTTATTTGTTAATGTTTATCTAATTATTTCATTTCTTTACATATTTAAATTGTGTTCAGTGCGTTAATATTTTTTGATAGTTATTTTTATTTGTTTTATTTTATTTCTTATTATTTTTCATACTATTTTATATTAATATTTCATATTTTCGTCATTATTCTATTGTCCAAAACTTTCCCTTCCTATTTTGTGTTCTTGCTTACTTTATTTTTTTACGGTTCAATATCACTAATTCGACCCACTTGTGTTGGAGAATATACATATCCAGGGGGTCAGTTCTATAGTCCCCCGTCTCATTGGTCCCCCGTCTCATTGGTCCCCTGTCTCATTGGTCCCCCATCACGGAATATAATACTGTTAGATATACGGTTTTCAGGGGTGGATCTAAGTGCTGAGGATGAGGGCTATGTATTTAAGGACAGAGCTGCCTCAAATTGTTTGAAATTCTGAATGCTCACAGGTTTTGACACTTATCAGAAGACTGATGTAATGGTGGATTTGAGACGGAGGGTGTGAGAATGTGGAGATAATGCGAGTCGATGTGACGTAATATGATTATCTACATCAGAAGTGCTCAGAGAGCACAGTGTCGCTAATACAATATTGACTCATGGACTAAGGTTTTTCTAGTGACACTGTGCTCTTTCCCAGAGCACTTTTGATCTAGCTGTTTGGTTATATATCATATATTATGAATAGAAATGTATTTGTATATTTGTTGCTTTTGGTATCCCACTAATATTGCATAGAAAGAAAAGAAGAAAAAATAGGACTGTCAAATTTTCAAAATGAATTAAAAGTTGATAAAACAATATACATGTTTCATTTTTAGTTTCATTTAATCTTTATATTTCACCTCTTTTGAAATTTATGGAATTCTATATTCTGAAATAAATTATGTGTGTTATATTATGTTATGTTATTTTATGTTTTTTTATAACATTGGATAAAAATGAAAACAGTAAAAATTAAGAATAGGTGTACTCTATATTTTTGTACCAGATGTTTGTGAAATATAAAATATAAAAAGGCAGGATGTTCTGGATGGGTAGTATTTTTATTCCTGTAATATACTGTAATGATATATACAATATATATCTGTTATAGATATGTTAACGAAGCAAGAATAAAACAAAATAGTAATATAGTAAATTAGTAAGAGTTCCAACCAAAAATAAATAAATAAATACACATGTGACCAAATTAACATTTACATACAATAGAACAAAATGTTCGTTGAACTTGTCAGAAACTGTGAAATATTCACACTCTTTTTCTGACAACAAACTTCCTCTTACGAGGTACAACGTCAAGTTGAGAGTCACACGCAATGAGGGTTGTGTTTCTGTTGATCTTAAGCTTCCTCTTTCTCGACATGTCCATTTCACTGGAACTTGAGGAACTCGACAATCTTGCTTCACTACGCTCCACAGATTTCAAAAGAACTCCTTGTAGACTCCGTTTGGATTTGCAAAGTCTAGTTCTGTAAACGGAAGGGACGGGAACACGAATCGTTCTTCCTTAATCTCGGGAAAATCAGAATCTGTAGCTGGTTGTACAGTAGCGAGGTTGAGTACTCTTTCTGTAGATTCTGGCTGCGATTTCTGGAAGAACTCCTTGTAAACGCCATTTCGAGTTGCAAAGTCTAGCTCCGTAAACGGGTGGGACTTGCACTTGCTGACGACTGGTTCTGTCAGTTTTTTTCCATGGGTTCAGACTTTTGGAAGTAATTCTTATAATACCCATCGCGACTCGCAAAGTCTAGCTCTGTAAAAGGTCTTAGTTTGACTGCATTTACTGGTATGCTAGTTTGCAAAGAATATAGATTGCTAATCATTTTTTAAATTGATAAAATTGTCACAAAATATAACAAAGCTTGCCTCAATAGAAATGATTAGCGGAATTGTTACCACGTTGTGTGTAAGATTTACGTTATTGAGAATCATGGGATACTGGTATACAGCATTCGGAACTACTCGGTCCTCGGAATGTTTCGGAGCTCAACAAATTTGTTGTGAGAGTAATGGAAACATACGAGGATTGCCGAATGGGTATACAGAGGATGATCTAATCTCCAACAGGAAATCAGAACGTCCTCTTTCAGCGAGACGGACGAATGTTGTGGTGATTCACCACAAACATGTCGGCTCGATGTGGCAGGGCGACTTTCCAAGGAGCCTCGATTTGGAGGTTGAGGATGATCATGTGTGTAATGCTAGTCTGGATCATCAGTGTCGATCAGACAAAATTTTTTTAATACAATAATGTGTAATACTAGTAGGCCTACACGTACAAACGCGCTGGTTGAATTGGATAAAAAATGATATGTATCTATGCGAAATTATGTGCATTGATAGATAACAAAACGCACAACAGAAAAGAAATTTCAAATATCAGTAGACCAACTACTCGTAAAGATGTTAATGCTATTTCTCACCTTCTTAAAAGGTTATGGGTATACATATTGGTCAATTAGATGATGCACAATGCACATTCATATAGCATATCAAATAATACTTTTGTGATTAACAAAATAATTTGCAAACTGGGTTGCAGAACCTTTATCGATGCTGCAATAACACGGTCATTTGTGGAGATGGCTGGTGTATTACATTTGCCATGGCAAATCCATTTAAACATATATTTAAAAAAATGTTTATACTAAATACATCATTCACACACATAGTGTATTGAAATATTAATTAATAGGGGTACAGGTTGATCATAATATAAGGTGGCTGTGGCCTATTTCAATGAGCCCCATCCAAATTGCAGATAAATCCATAGGTTTTCGGAAACATTGGTGGGGTTGCACCCCGCAGAATTTCATTGGTTTTGTATGTGTGAGGGTTGCAGCTATGAAAAAAACTATAAATGTGATCTTGTGGTTTGAAAAATGTGGCACACGTGCACGTCTCCTGCACCCCATCCCTTGATCAGTGTATGTACTACCCATCCATTTGTGTTTTCCACATGTACTTCTGTGGCCGCATAGACAAGAAGTTGGACTAGTAACCATAAAGTCATGGGTTCGATTCCTGGTCTGGTCTGTTGGTGGGTGTTGAGCAACCTCATATTTAACAGGCTGCATACTGCTCCTTTGTACCTTGACATTAAATAGGTAGGCCTACGTGTGAGGGGAGTGAACGCTATTGTGCATGATAAGCACTACGGTATCGATGTGCTGTATTCTCCCCCAAGGGAGTTGAGAAAGACATAGTGTGATAAGGATGCCACTGACCTGGTGTAAATGTAAATCCCTAGTGCACAATAGCAGTGAATTGGACTGTGATCATTTACTTAGAAAATTTGCAAACTTAAATTGGTTTTATGCAGGCTCTTTGGTAAGGTGACTCAGACGGCTACCCTTTATTATCCTCAACATGTCTATACAACGGTTCGTGCTGTAGTCCAGTATTGTTTTGCAATATAGAATACATGTGCCATGTGTGTGTAAAAGCAGCAGCAGCAGTAGCTACATAAGCATCGCTAATGGCAGCAGCAGCAGCAACTGTAACATGAATACAAGTGAATATGGAACGAATAAGACGGGGGACCAATGAGATGGCGGACCGATGAGATTAAGATTCGTAGTTTATTTTCCAACAGGTGCAAATAGGCAAGTATACCAGGTGTGTTAGAACTCCTTGTACGACGTGGGCTGAGGAAATCCTCGAGAATCTTCCTCTGGTGGAGCATACCCAATTGGTTGACATTAAAACAGTATAAATTGTGTGAAACCAGGATATTCACAAATAAACCCAACCATCCCCGACACATACTGTTTGCGTAATGAACAGTTATTTTAAATATATTACAAATAAACCCATCGTGGTCATATCTTACGGCCGTGTACGCAGTATATGGCAAATAGACGTGTAAAGACTGTGCGGAAATATCAAGCCGTAAAAATCGACGATGAAATAAACGCAACATTCCTCGGCACATATACTGTTTGCGTTTTGAACAGTTATTTTAAATATATTATAGTATGATACACGACTTTATTACTTTTATTTTAAAGTTTTTAACATTTATGTCTATTGTTAAATTTTATAAGCAAATCAGATCAGACAAGCAATATAAGAATTATAAATTATATATAAATGTAATGCTTACGACAACAACATATTTTAGATGAAAAAGTTATACATATTGTAACTCGTTTCTATCTAGTCAAATTCCCTTTGAGTACCAAGTATATAATTCAATATTTCGATGCTGGTCTATAAGACCAGTGTACCTATCTGTGTAGCGTGGAAATGAGAGTTAACAAAGAAAGGAAACCACCCGGATGTACACACGTTTGAGTGAAATAATATTACCATAATCTTCCATTTAAAAAAAATCCCCAATACAGTAGAACCACTCTACTAAAACCATCCAGGGGACTAGCCTCAAGTGATCTCAATGCAATAGCATGTTGGGCTTCGTAATGAAGGCTCAGGTCCCTAAGAAGCGGTCTCATTAAAACCAAGAATGTGTTAATTAGTATATCACACCACATTATAATTATTAACATTTTTACATCCATAAGTGGAAGGTCAAAAGCTGACACATTTAGAGACTATTGCTATTATTCCATATAGTAGAAAAAAATATAAAAATCATTGGTCATTTGTACTTGTACAATGTTTACTACGAGTTCATGTTAAAACATATAAAAGTGCATTATTTAAAAAACATATTGAACATATAAAAGAAGTTTTAAAAATGTAATCATAATTACACCTTTTGACACAATAACATAAGTAAATAAAACATTGATATAAGCTTTTTTAATAGAGGTCTTAATTAATCGTCGTGTTTCAGCACGGGTGCGGTGGTGGGCACGTGTTTCTTACGCCACGCCCCACTCTCTGGCAGTAGCCTCGGACAGCACTGTGTGTGGGGCAGTGACGAGGGCACAGTCATGATGTGGGGCCATCACTGCGGCCGATAGGTACGAGGCTGATACCTACCAACAATTTTTTTTTTTTTTTTATTTTTTTTTTAAATCTTTTTGAAAAATATGTGTCATTGAGAGCTCAGTTGTAAGTTGTGACATTATATAGACCACTTTCAAATAACGAAGCGATCACTACAATAACACAGTTTCAGCTATAGCTAACTCCATGATTATTAAAACAGGGAACACTGAAAAAAAACCATTGAGTTGACAGGTTTTATTGTCTTGATCATCACAATCATGACAGTACGTGTCGTCATTGTGACCGAGAGAGGTCCTCGGTCCCCTTCTCTCTGGTCAGCACATTGTTCCAGATGATAGGAAGCTTGTATCTACCTCCATCTCAGGTAGTCCCAATGACCAGACTAACTCTTATCATTGTGATCAAGACAGGAGAAACTGTCGAAAGCTCAACGATTATTGGAACTTTATTATCCTGTTCAACAATTCACCATGGGGTTAGATATCTATATCATAAATCCGGGATAAATGACAATTAGTATACGATTTCTGTTGTTTTTAGGGATTGTGGTGCACGTGTGTATGAAGAGGTGATGCGTATTCGTGAAGAGCGCCAGCAGCACCAGCAGCAGAGAAGGCGAGGGCGGCAGTGAGAGCCCCAGCAGCCAAGTCCGACATGCGCTCTACTTTTAAATGTGGGATTCCACCCACTGTAACTGTGTCACTAAGCTTAATGTGGAACTAAACCTACTGTAAAGTTGGGACTAATATTAAGGCTGTTGTAAATGTGATGACTATACTATTTATAAATATGGGGAATGAAAGTATCATTGTTGGAAAAAAACTTGTAAATGTGGGACTAAAACCGAATGTAAAAAGTGGGGCTAAGCCTAGTGTAAAAATGGGAGTAAATGTGTTGACTAAAACTTATATAAAGGTGAGACTAAATCGATAAATGTGGGATTAAACCTAAAATGTGGGACTAAAAACTGTTGTTAATATGGGACCAAACCTCCACTCAAACCATCCATTGGTACCAAGTGTCAAATTCCTGAGACACACCAGATGTATATGGTATTCTGCATTCGGGAATAAATATATACCCCTGTTATTTTGGATTATGTTGGAAATTTTATTTCAGAATTGAGAGATGTTAAATATGTATAGTCATGCAACATGGGAAATAGCCTAAAGTTAAAAGTTTTATTCCTCTAATTGAAACCAGTTTCAAGGCAACAACCTCCTTTTCAATCTCAGAATTATTTTTGTATCTCAGTTGTATGTATGTGCTGGTCTACATGCAGTAACAGTTGTCTGCTGCCTTGCCCAACCTCACTGTGTTTAGGGAAGAGCCGATATATATGAAGAAAAAGAATATATGAACTTATTACTCAAGAAATATATTTTTGGAGAGATGAAAGGTTATTTCTTAGGTTTTTACCCAAATCGAATATTCTCTCTTACTATTACTTCACTTTTTACAAATTGCACCTTGTTGCTTATACGTATATAAGTTTGATTACTCCATTGTTCATTGTATAATAAAGGCGTTAAAAAGCCGAAATTTGAATATATTACATTGATACACTGTCTTATGAAACATCGTAGTGTAGTTAGAGGGAGTTCGGTCACACAATCCTGGTGTACAGCGATATATTATATGCACGTCATGATCAAAAGGAAAAAATCAATCCAATGCGGAAGCTCACTTTTGCTTTGTGATAACGGCTTGAAAGGAAGATGATTATGTTTATACTAGTAACAAAGATGTCATAGAGGCTGTCATAATAAAAAAAATCAAATGAAGATATGTGCAAACTTGCTATGTATATGTCCTTAAGTATTTAAATATTCAATCAAAGCACCATGGCAATACTCAACTGTCCGTCGGTAGAGTAAAATCTTTTCATGTTGGTATTGTAAAGTGTAAGGTGTAAAGTGTAAGGTGTTGGGAGAGCTAAGTTGGAGCATTTTGCTTGAGTTTTCACTGTTTCTATATTGCACGTATCCACATGGGCTGTTTGGATGGATGCATATATCTCTTGTTGATACTATAAATAATAGTAACATGCCTAGCAGGCAATAAAAGATGTATTATTTGGTCCTTTCAATTTTCATTCTATTTCGTCTGTCAAAACAGTAAATGTGGCTTGAAGGTATTGAGTTATAAAGAATACATTGTCTTCTTCACCTGTCATACATGTATAGCACATATATACCATTCTTACTACATGAATGTAAACGTTGGGAAAAAACACCAAAAATTTTCCCCAAAAAAACGGTTAAAAGCACCTTTATACTGTTTTTTTGTCCTTTCCCAAATACATTGGCCATCAGTTTGGGGTCATCCCAACCAAAAATTTAAATTGGGGGGGGTTGGGGGGGGGCGCCCCTTCCCCACCAAAATACTTTATTTTTTATAGGGTTTTTGGGATGTTGGGGCCATGCGGCATACAAAAAACCCCTAAAACCCAAAAATGCAACCCCCCACCGTCCCAAAACCCAATTTTTTGCAGTGGAAATGAGAGTTAACAAAGAAAGGAAACCACCCGGATGTACACACACGTTTGAGTGAAATAATATTACCATAATCTTCCATTTAAAAAAAAAATCCCCAATACAGTAAGAACCACCCTTACTAAAACCATCCAGGGACTAGCCTCAAGTGATCTCAATGCAATAGAATGTTGGTCTTCTTAATGAAGGCTCAGGTCCCTAAGAAGCGGTCTCATTAAAACCAAGAATGTGTTAATTAGTATATCACACCACATTATAATTATTAACATTTTTACATCCATAAGTGGAAGGTCAAAAGCTGACACATTTAGAGACTATTGCTATTATTCCATATAGTAGAAAAAAAAATAAAAATCATTGGTCATTTGTACTTGTACAATGTTTACTACGAGTTCATGCAAAACATATAAAAAACAAGTGCATTATTTAAAAAACATATTGAACATATAAAAGAAGTTTTAAAAAATGTAATCATAATTACACCTTTTGACACAATAACATAAGTAAATAAAACATTGATATAAGCTTTTTTAATAGAGGTCTTAATTAACTGTCGTGTTTCAGTACGGGTGTGGTGGTGGGCCGGTGTTTCCTGCACGCCACGCCCCACTCTCTGGCAGTAGCCTCGGACAGCACTGTGTGTGTGGGCAGTGACGAGGGCACAGTCATGATGTGGGCCATCGCGGCCGATAGGTACGAGGCTGATACCTACCAACAATTTTCCTTTTCTTTTTTTTTATCTTTTTTGAAAATATGTCATTAGAGCTCAGCTGTAAGTTATAACGTTATATAGACCACTCAGATAACGAAGCGATCACTACTATAACACAGTTTCCGCTATAGCTAACTCCATGATTAAGTGTTAAACTGGATAAAACTGTTAAAATAACCATTGAGCTTTCGACAGGTTTTATTGTCTTGATCACAAAGATGACAGCACGTGTCGTCATTGTGACCGAGAGAGGCCCTCGGTCCCCTTCTCTGGTCAGCACATTGTTCCAGATGATAGGAAGCTTGTATCTACCTTGTATCTACCCCCATCTCAGGTAGTCCCAATGACCAGACAAACTCTGAACGGAGAAACTGTTGAAAGCTCAACGATTATTTGAACTTTACTATCCTGTTCAACAATTAATCATGGGGTTAGATGTATATCATACCCGGGATAAATGACAACTAGTATACGATTTCTGCTGTTTAAGGGATGGTGGTGCACGTGTGTATGAAGAGGTGATGCGTATTCGTGAAGAGCGCCAGCAGCACCAGCAGCAGAGAAGGCGAGGGGCGGCGGCAGTGAGAGCCCCCGCAGCCAAGTCCAAGACATGCGCTCTACTTTAAATGTGGGACTCCACCCACTGTAACGTGTCACTAAGCTTACTGTGGAACTAAACCTACTGTAAAGTTGGGACTAAGGCTGTTGTAAATCTGATGACTATACTATTTGTAAATATGGAAATGAAAGTATTATTGTTGGACAAAACTTGTAAATGTGGGACTAAACCGAATGTAAAAGTGGGGCTAAGCCTAGTGTAAAATGGGAGTAAACGTGGTGACTAAAACTTATATATAGGTGAGACTAAATCGATTGTAAATGTGGGAGTAAGCCTATTGTAAATGTGGGACTAAAACTATTGTTAATGTGGGACCAAACCTCCACTCAAACCATCCATTGGTACCAAGTGTCAAATTCCTGAGACACACCAGATGTATATGGTATTCTGCATTCGGGAATAAATATATACCCACGTTATTTCGGATTATGTTGGAAATAAGATTTTTATTTCAGAGATGTTAAATATGTATAGTCATGCAACATATGAAATAGCCTAAAGTTAAAAAGTTTTATTCCTCTATCTGAAACCAGTTTCAAGGCAACAGCCTCCTTTTCAATCTCAGAATTATTTTGTATCTCAGTTATATGTATATGCTGGTCTACATGTAGTAACAGTTGTCTGCTGCCTTGCCCAACCTCACTGTGTTGAGGAAGAGCCGATGGAGCTATTGGTAATAGTAAAGAATATATGAACTTATTACTCAAGAAATATATTTTGGAGAGATGAAAGGTTATTTTAGGTTTTACCCAAATCGAATATTCTCTCTTACTATTACTTCATTTTTTTTTACAAAATTACACCTTGTTGCTTATACATATATAGGTTTGATTACTTCATTGTTCATTGTATAATAAAGGCGTTAAAAAGCCGAAATTTGAATATATTACATTGATACACTGTCTTATGAAACATCGTAGTGTAGTTAGAGGGGTTCGTTCACACAATCCTGGTGTACAGAGATATATTATATGCACGTCATGATGAAAGGAAAATCAATCCTATAGTCACTTATGCTTTAGTGATAACGGCATGAAAGGAAGATGATTATGTTTATACTAGTAACAAAGATGTCATAGAGGCTGTCATAATAAAAAAAATCAAATGAAGATATGTGCAAACTTGCTATGCATATGTCCTTAAGTATTTAAGTATTCAATCAAAGCACCATGTATGCTTCAACTGTCCGGGTGTTGACAAAATCCTTTCATGTTTGGTATCGTAAGGTGTAAAGTGTAAGGTGTTGGGAGCTAGTAGCACTAAGTTGGAAGCATTTTACGAGAAAGAAAGTATAAATTTCACTGTTCTATATTGCGCAGACCTATTCCACATGGGCTGTTAGATGGATCATATATCTCTTGTTGATACTATAATAATAGTAACATGCCTAGCAGGCAATAAGATGTATTATTTGGTCCACAAAATTTTCATTCTATTTCTTCTGTCAAAACAATATATGTGGCTTGAAGGTATTGAGTTATAAAGAATACATTGTCTTCTTCACCCTGCCATACATGTATATATACATATATACCATTCTTACATGAATGTAAACGTTTGAAAATTGGTCCATAAAATCAGCAATACTGCCCAGCACAAAACTAGCCCAACACCAACCGACCATTAAAGCACCATGATACATGTTTCTATTGTCCATTCCAACTGCATTGGCTGGTCAGTTATGTGTCATCCCTGACCAGTCATAGGTAGATTCAGGAGGGTGGGTGTGGGGGGCGCCCCTTCCCCACCAAAATACTTCATTTTCATAGGGTTTTTGGCATGTCTGCCATCGATCACCCCGTGTACAAAACCCGTAAAAAACCCTTATAAAATGCGCCCCTCCCCCACCTTCCCAAAAGCCAAGTCGTTGAACTGTTATTTGTACAGAATAATATATTCACAGAATAATATATTCACACTTAGTATTTCAAATGTATGCAGATACATTTTTACTACTCCTGTTGCTACTTGTAAAATGATTCAATTTTCGGCTCGCAGGGGCTGACTTGTTTGGTTACTACATGTGTATATGAGTTGCTTCAAAGTAAATTATATATTTTCATTTTCGCTGCAGTACACCAAGAAGAAATTACATGATTTGAAGAAATAAAGTTTTTTGCTGTAAACGGGACTGGTCCTGGAAAAATATTGCATTATCTAAGGTTCTTTAATCTTATTTTCACAAAATGCTAATACGTGAACTACAACATGTGTGCCCTTATGCTACGTTTTGCCTCTTTAAGTATTATGTCATACATCGACTCCACGGCGCAATAGTTTGTTATTTATAAGGTTCTTCATCATATTGATAACGGGATCCTGCGTTCATGGTACCAACGAGAGCCTATATATAGAATTGCAGTGACAACAAATCCGAGTTCAAGTCTAGAATGCGACTTGTCTTGCAGCAGTTTGATTACGTAAGTTGTTGTTTTGTTTATAATTTATTTATTTCATTTTTATTCAGTTGTTTATTTATTTCAGATATCATCATGTAAAAATATACATATACAATATCCATAGATAAAATAATAATGATAAAACCATGTACAATTATTGACAGTTAGAAGCCGTAAAAACTTATAGAACTGAGATTATTTTTCAACCCCATAGGTTAGAAAATACGAGAACGTCTTTCAGATGTGTGAATTTTTCACGTTTCGCAATGTTTATAGACCCCCTATTATTATTCATAATACTAATTTATGTATGGATGCAACCTGCTATTAACTATGTCTTTGAAATGATTCTATTATCTTAATGTTTTTTTTTGCTTGAACACATTTTATCCATATATTTTTTACAGTACATTATTTGTTATCGCCATGCGTGTGGTGTATAGTTCATTTGATTTTATTTTCATTTATTTCATTCAATAATTAATTAAAACTATGATATCATAATAATACTAAAAATCATATATTTATTTTAAGCAATACACAGATTGCACCACAAGCTATCAGATGTGTACATAAAATGTTTAGCCGTAGGAAATTGTATATTACTAGATAAGTGACTTTTTAGCTATGCAAAAGCATTGCCGGTTTATACACCCTCATTATATACCGGGAAGGACAAAGACTGTCACGAAATATGAACTGATATTTTAAAACCTAATATACTAGTCAAATTTTAGAACAATGTGTCAAAATAAGCCATTACATGGCTGGAAGATATTCATTTAATTTGATCAATTGTACAATTATGCCATGTTTGAATATCTTTACGACATTTTAATAAACAAATAACTAACTAACTAGTATAATGCGGTCGCCTACAGATAATTCATGTTTGGTTTTTGCATGGATATTTCTAGGCTTATGAAGGTAAAAGTAAATAACGTTTTTAAGTTTTTTTCAAGATACTTTTTTGGGAATAAAACAGCAGATTCGCAATGTCCATACTCAACGTAATAATTACATATTATCCTCAAACAAAATAATAATATCGCGGAAATTGATTTTTTATTATCATTATCAATTAATAACCTACGGACTTATCTTTAAGTCTTGAGAAAGCTGTCTAATGTGGAATCTAGCAGTTGGCCTCATTGTGTTAATGTTAATGTATAACTGTACTGCTGTTGGCGGCACTTTAAAAGTTTATAATTTTGATAATTTCTAATAAAATATAATATAATGAAATATGATCTTTATTTTGGAATTTTGTATTAATTTCGAAGGCTCAGCTTCCTTTTCAACTAATGTAGTATCCATGTCTAATTTACAGGTAAACTGGAAAGGACCTTCTATAAAGCTTAGCCACTCCTGCATTTCCTTTACATGCCTCGAAATATGAATTACAAATTTATCTTGACAATAATTGATGAATATTGATGAAGGTTTTGAAACAAATTTACCATTTTTTCCTCTGATTTTACCATGTTTTCCTCTGATCTTATCATGATTCATGAGAAACCCTGTTTTATCCATGACAGTCTTCCATCGGCACTCTGAGTATCAACTGTCAAGCAAACTGACATCTGAAAAGTCAAGCCTGAGAGTGGATTGACATAATTTATCACTTTATGTGACCTGTCTAAATACTGCAGACTGATTATTTGAATTCCTCTGATTGATCACTTGACCGCATTCCAATTCTGGGATAAAAAGCCTGTGGTTGGTCACATTTTAATGAGCGATAGTTATAAAGCTTTAGAAGTCAGTTGACATCTGCTACTCAGAGTGACCATAGGTGATTTTTTAAATCCTGGCTGCGGCCCTAGACTTGTGATAAGACATTTTTTTATTAGACGTGAACACAATGTGAACACTCTATATAATATCAGTGTAACCTAGAAAACTAGCCATTCAGCGCAAAGCTCTCGCTAATGTGGAGAACCATTGACTTTCAGTATTACCTAATGCATTATGCATATTTTGACCTAACTGGGAAGATGTCAAGGACTCTCAAAAGCACGTTTTAAGCAATAAAGCTTGAAATTGAACTGCATTCATGCTGAGTTCTAATTACTTACTCACATTCTCCAGATTTCATGATTCTCCATCAGTAATGCCAGCTCTTCAGGTCAAGTGTATTCAGTATGTCGATGAGGGTGGTGCGTGGTCTTGACACCTCTATTCATGCTTTGCCTCCAATAGTATCAGTTGCTGTGTGCTACGTTCTGGATGACGATAGCAGTGGCCAACAACCTGCAGCCTTTGGCTGGCAATGTTTCTAAGTAGCTGTTAGAAGCTTGCCACACAGCTGGGAGTTAGGGTTATGACTACCCCAGTGTACATTTAGGGCGATGCGCAGCACCTGTTATAAGAATCAATCAGGGACCTTTCTTGCGATTCACATAGTTCAGCTCTTACATCTATAGAATGATATAGTTCTAATTTGCGACTAGTATTCTGGTATACGAGGCCTCAGCCTTAGGTATTACATAAGATTTTTATTGTATTTCTTAACATGACTGATTCGGCTGGGATACTTGATACATTCGACACATTCTAGATAATGTTTTGATATTCCAAAATCAATTGGTGTGCAATTATTGAGCATTTGTACCCTGAAGGGCGTTTGAACCATTCTATATTCTACAAAGTAGTGTCATATACCCCCAAATGGACGAACAATTTCTATATTCCACATTCTCGCTGGTTCTGATTGAATCCTGTCGACTTGATGTATGGTATGACGGATCCATTAGAGTAGATGTGAAATTTTAAATTACTTTTTCTATTCTTTCAGTTATTTTATATGAAACCACTCAGCACTGACAACTGCGATGGCCTTATTGGAAAACATTGTTATGTAAGTATATTACGTGTTACAGTAGCATGTCTGGGCTAAATGTTCTCTGTATTTTTTATTCAAGCTGGTAGATGTATGTCACATGCATAATATGTTAGGTGTGCATCATTTTAAGCTCTGCCCCATGCACTTACTTTTTATACTTGTTTAGTGCGATGCATGAATTGTTTGATGCACAGAAGAACCATTATTCATAACTTTTGTTATCAAGTTAAATAAGTTACCTACTCATTAGAAATTTTAATTAGGAAACGGCGTTTAAGGCTAGTTTTAAAAATAGTGAAATAACGCAAAAATGAATATCGACATCAAAAATGAATCTCCAAAATAAGACATGCATTATGTTTTCATATCAACATCATATCAATTCACAGATTGCTGCTGGTGCCCATTGCCATATTCTCTTCACCAATCCCCTCCTCCTCATTGTCATCAGCATCATCATCGGATGGGGCATTTTCTGTTGTACTCAGTGGCGACCAGGAAGTGAATGGTCCTGCCACTATTCAGTTTGACCAGGTACAAATTATTTTGGCTATTTTCTACATGCTTCGTAATGCAAGCAACTCATATACATTATAGTCAATGTATGTTATATTGTCATTACTTACACTATGACTATTTGTCTGGACGCGAATCATCTACCAAATGCGGTGGTTGTGAAATTAGAATAAAATTAGTTGCCTATGAGAGCTGTTCATCTGGTATGAACTTGTAATACATGTATTTATGAAACTATCCATACATGTCATGAGTCCTATGTTACATTTCGTAGGTACTAGTTGACACCGAAAAAGCGTACAACAGAGATGAGTACTACTATGATTGCCCCGATGGATCTCTTATGATGTTCTCCTGGAGCGTGGCTGTGAAGGGGCGAGCAAGAGCAGTCCTCATTCAGGAAGATTTTGTTGCACGAGCTAGAATTGAGGAATTGGGACCAGTAACCGAAGTCGACATTTCCTCCTCTTCGATGAGTACTATTGTTCAGTGTTTATCTTACAGAAGAGTTTATATACAAATTTCTGGCTATCCAAATGATCAAGAAAATATCATTGTCAAAGCTGGTTTAAGTACCTTTTCAGGTTATACGATCGGAAATGATGTACCCGCTGCGTCCGTGTACTTGGAAGAAGATAGGCGATTCTCTGTCAGTGAAAGAATAGATTACCATGGAATCAAGTTCAATATTGGTAGTGCGTATGACAATGCAGGTATCTATCAATGCAAAAGAAAGGGTCTTTATGTGGTTTCTGTCAGCCATTTTGGCAAAGAAGTTCCTTTATCAACTGTCATAGAGAGCGCCAATAGTGATGCTAGACTAGGCCCTAAAGCAAATTTCATTACTGTCAATGAAACTGGAAGCTCTTCAGCTATTTACATCATGGACTGTGACAATAAGATAGAGGTCAAGTCCCTTGTTGAAGGTCTCTAT
>CM032663.1:2408816-2474120 GCA_019095985.1 Streblospio benedicti
TTCATACTTTTGAGGTACCTTTTACATGGCTGTTTTAAGTAGCTGTACATTGTATGCTTTTAGTCCACATTTCTGTGATAGATTCATCTATTCTATTCTATTATATTTGTATTAATGTGGCGTTCGGAACGAACTCGTATTCGAGTTCACGAGTGGTGAAAACCGTTCGATACAGGTTTATCTGGTGTTTACCACTGGTGAACTCGGAGCTGAAGGGATCACTACGAGATGATCTTGCGCATGCGCACTGACCGACAAAATGGCGGTGCCGATAACTTCTTCTATT
Source organism: Streblospio benedicti (assembly GCA_019095985.1). Lineage (NCBI taxonomy): Eukaryota > Metazoa > Annelida > Polychaeta > Spionida > Spionidae > Streblospio > Streblospio benedicti. The sequence goes on from CM032663.1 coordinate 2,409,103, forward strand.
ATCGCAGACAGTTTCACAAAATATATTCATAACAACAGGCTAAAAGTCTCCCAAATTAATGAGATTGATAGATAAATATTAAGCAATTTGTTTAAGTCCGGGTGTGTGTATTCTGCATGCAATTTTTTAAACAGATATATTTGTCAGTTGTTATGTAGTATCGAATAGCCACAGCCCGTAGCTACGACTTGTCAACTCGAAAGTACCAGTTCACAAGTTGTTCCGAATGCACCATAAGTAGCATATATCTGTGATAAAAATGATACTTTAAGAAATTCGTCATGCTAGTTGGATTGTTTCCTCTAATGTGCTTTGATAAGATGACTAACACACAGACACTTGACAGGAAAGTTTTTTTTATTCAGGTCGAATTTAGAAAAATAAAATGATATTATGGATATGTTTTTTTTATTGGTCTCATTCAATTAGTATGGGTGCATCATACATCATCAACTCAATTTGGCGACTCTAAATTTCTAGTAATGTGGTAACAAAAACTATGATGATTACATACATATTTTTGAAAGTGAACGTTCTTTGCATTAATTGCAAAATACAAAAACTAGATGTTAAATACGTGTTTTAGGTGAGGACAAACAAATGGAAACATAAAAAGGAGATAGGAACCAAGGTTGCATTGACAGTCACATAATTTGCTGACCAATCAGATTTACGTTGTTTATATTCAATACTTGTATACAATGTATTCAATACATCTTGATAGTGCATATTGTATAATGTGCTTTGATGTGTATTTATTGTTAACATGTTTTTCAAAGTGCATGTATTTTTGTGTAAACATATATTCATTTAATGAATCACGTTCACTTTTGTTTAGGATTTGAAAACCTGGCCGGTAAGTCCTGATGGGCAGAGGAAAAACTTTATATATTGCTTATTGTGTTTATATATTGCTTTTCTTGTATATTATACCATGTCAATATGATAAAATCAATCAATCAAACTGCAATAAAAATAAAGGCAAAGTAAGTTTGTGTTTTTATTGTTAGTACTATTCTAAAACAAGATAACTTAGTCAACTACCAGAGTCTTATATACCCTCGACAAGAAGGTTTTAAGTGTTTTTATTGTTAGTACTATTCTAAAACAAGGTAACTTAGGCAACTACAAGAGTTTTATAAACCCTTGACAAGAAGGTCGTCGCAATTTTCCTCTCAAATACATAGACTGAAAATAGATTTGTTTGCTAATAGCTATTAAGATTCCTACTTATACCTGATACAAATGTGAACAATAACTATAATTTCTCTACAAATTACTGCATTTAACATATACACTATTCTTTTTGATTGGTGTAACTATAGAATGAATTATATTTAAATGCTTTAAATGCATAAAAGTATCTGGTCTGAGATAGACACTACTAGAGACCGGAGTTAGGGATAATAATGTTTTATTGTAATAAACCAAATTAGATGAATTCTTGACCTGCAAAATTAAACTAAAACAATTTCCTTTCCATCAACCGTTTGATCAAATAAAAACTAAACTTATCTTTATTTTCTATGTACGGCTAATATAAAGGAGTGCGGTGGGGCTCAGAATTCCCGTTTGCATTGTGTTCAGTGCATAGAGATTATGATGGACACCGTAAGAATTTTATGATAGGAAAGGAGTTATTCTACAAAACGTATAAAAAATCAAAACCTTTGTCCAGGTTATCAGTTTTAATCAACATTTTGCGCCAGTTTGTGCAGGAATCCGTGTATTATACTATGTACACTGTATATAAACTGTTAGGTGTTGTGTTTTCACCAACAAAAATATTTGCACACAGATTTGACATGTTTTTATTTTTTCTTTAATGACGCATATATGTTACTCCTTGAATTTTTAAAATCGTTTTTACCTGAATTTGATTAGTCTGATCACAGCGTTTAACATTAACATACAGTATGTAGTAAAACTCGGCGACAAAAATGCTTTTATAACTTTTTTAATCATAATCCGTAATTTATTAATTTAAGTCACCACTTGTATGAACGGTGTAAGAATGCACAGCTAAAAGGAGAAATTATTTTGGCATTAAACAGCACATGAATAGCCTCTGTAAATCCCATGTAAAATATGTAAACAAAAGGTTTCCGCCATGACAGAGATTTTTTACCGGATTTAGAGGGGGTTTAATAACAGCTATGCAAGCAGAATTAATCTCGTGACTTCAAATTTGGACCCCTACACTTGTTTTACATTAGCGTCGCCAACTTACTATAGCCAATAGGAGATCCGAACGCGTCACCTTTTGAATACTAGTATGCAAATTGTGTCGCCAGCGACATAAGTCAGCGGTGAGATAGAAGGTATGTCGACATCTCACAGTGATTCGAAGTTGTCATTTTCAATTCGTAGTCCAGTAGCATTTGACATGTCCGTGGATAATATAATGAAACAACATGTTCGACACATAGCTTCCACATCACAAGTCTATGTTCAAATCACATGCACATCAGAATGGCAGGTTTCACTGTACTGCTTACTATCTACGTGTTCAACCCTTGTACACTTTATTTCTTGTGGCTCTAGGGATTTTCTATATCATAAGGAACAAGTAGACACCTAGCCATGGTCTTAGTCTATGATAATACCAAAGGATTTTCAACTTCATGTTGGATTCATCTTGGTGGGATTAATAATAAAACGGCTGAGCTGTACCTGTGCTGCTGTGGTTACTTTAGCTGAATTACAGCGACTTGGAAGGGGCCGTGTCGACATTATTTGCGCAACCTCTGTTATTGGACATCTTAAAATTTGCTCTATACATATTTTCTACTTGTATGTTTATGATCATTCAGCATGTGTCTTAAATAATGGTCGTAAAAGGAACGATTTGCCTTGTTATTGGCAACGTCTTTAAAACAAGGTTGAACTGTAGTTGTAAAACGGTGACTTAGAGATCCAACAGTGTTTTATTGTAGCCCTTGACTATGCCTCCGATGCGCAATCAATGGCAGAGAAGAAGAATTAGGCTTCACACTCACTAAAAGAGCCAGTCGCAGGGTTCCAGCCAAGACTCTTACAGACCTGACTTTTCTGATGATATCTCACTTATCTCAGGCTCTGTCCAGAAAGCCTGTGAACTACTAGAAGTTGAACGCCAGTGTTCGAAAATTGGTCTTGGCATGAATACCAAGAAGACTAAGGTCATGGCTGAAAATGTGGAGAACCCAGAGATCAAACCCTTGACGGAACTGTTCTAGAAGTTGTCAAAGACTTCAACTACCTCATGCCTGATAGCCTCAACTCAGAACGATATCAGGGATCAGGAGAGCCCATGCATGGTCTGCACTGCACAGCATGAACAGAGTGTGGAAGTCAGGGATGAATGACAACCTCAAGCGAAGACTTTTGTCACCACTAAGGAAAATTTTTTATGGATGCAAGCCTGACCCCTCACTGCCAAATTATGAGAAAGCGCTTTCTCACGGGGTATACACCCGTATGCCAAGAGCCGCCCTCAATGTTTCGCGGGTAGACCATGAGAAGCCCTGAGCTATATGGTTATCTTCCACGACTGTCGGACACCATCAGGCAGAGACGAATGAGGCTAGCTGGACATTGCGTGAGACATCTCCAGAGCTTCAAAGCCAGCGATTGCATTCGTGGGAACCGCATTTGGAAATAAGTCCAGAGGAAGACCACCAATGAAACGCATATGACACGCTGAAGAGGGGACACTGGGCTCACCATTACCACAAGAATCAAGACGCTCATGATGGACAAGGATGAGTGGAGGGCTTTAACCCGGAGTTCCTTTAACCTAGCTTTTCGTCGAGTAGTAGTAGCAGTAGCAGCAGCAGTGCAGCAGCAGTAGCTAGCAGCAGCAGCAGCAGCAGCAACTTCAGTTGCAGCAGCAGCAGCAGCAGTGTTTTCAATCATAAAAAGTATTTGTCCCCTGGTGACTTATGTTGCAGGAGCATGTTTTGTATAAAGGTGACGAGTTCTATAATTGGCCAGCCCAAGTATCCGAGACTGTCCTCAGCGACGATGTGAAATTTTTACATAAAATCGTTTATGATCATTCAGCATGTGTCTTAAATAATGATCAAAGGAAACGATTTGCCTTTGTTATTAACATTTAAAACAAGGTTCAACTGTAGTTGTACTACGGTGACTTAACTAATTGGCCACAAGTATTTGTCCCCTTTTATAACTTTGTTAATCATAACAATTCTATAATTGTGAAGATTACCAGGTCCCCACCACTTGTGATGGGTTAGCCCTTAATATCATTCAATTCAGAGAATTAAAAGTTATTAACTATTTTTGGCATTAAACAGCCGGTCATGACGTACTAGGTGACTTACAATCTCCATGTTCAAATCACATGCACACAAACTTAGGTTTCATTGTACTTTATTACTATCTACGTGTTCAACCCTGGTACACTTTATTTCTTGAGGCTCATTCATTTTCTATATCATTTGAAAGAACAATATTTGACACCTAAACGGTCTTAGTCTATGATTACCAAATTTTTAACTTCATATTGGATTCATCTTGGTTTAATATTAAAACGGCTGAGCTGTACCAACGTCTTTAGCTGGATTACAGCGACTTGAAGGGGCCGTGTCGACATTTCCTTGCGCAACCTCTGTTACTGGAATCTTAAAAATTTGCTCTATACATATTTTCTACTTGTATGTTTATGATTATAACCAGCGTAAAGTGTGTGTCTTAAATAATTGGTCGTAAAGGAACGTTTGTCTTTGTTATTGGTCATTTTTTTAAAACAAGGTTGAACTGTAGTTGTACTACGGTGACTTAGAGAACCAATCAGAGGGCAGTATTTGTCCCCTGGTGACTTATGTTGTGGGAAACAAGCAATCGTATAAAGGTGACGAGTTCCAATAATTGGTCCTAGGGGGGTATCGAGACTGTCCCTCAGCGACGATGTGAAAGATGCTTTGTAGGTGACTTAAAATCATTCAATTCCCAAGAGAATAACTAAGTTATTAACTATGGCATCTCTGTCATAATTGACGTGCTATAATGGAAACAAGATTGTCTACAACTTATGTTTACCTTTTTACTTTTTTATGGCTCAGTAATGCAAATTCACATGACAAGAGAGCTAGATAATGAACCTCGAGATGATACCTCCCTTGGTGAAACTGGCTGGAATGTTGAAATCATGACCCCTAGTGAAACTGAGTGGTGGAAAAGGTGGCCCCTAGTGAAACTGCGGGGTAGAAAAAGGTGACCTCTATCAGTGGCACATGCCGTATAGGGCGACTATGGAAGTACCGCCTCGAGAAAGAGAGCCATTCAATAAACTAAAAAGTCATTGAATACATAATTTTTTATTACACTTCAATAGTAACAAAGCTATATTCTACAAGCTTAAGTAATGTTAAGCGATTAAAACTAACATCACATCAACTCTGTGCCCGAGACAGGTCTAAAATGATAATCTTCTTGAGGGTGAATATCCAAATTGATGAACATGACAACCAAATTGATTGTGCGTATATTGTAGATGTCTATTATATCTATTAATCATGTTGATCGACAAAGCCTGTACTGGTTGATTTTAGCAAAAGCAAAAGCCGGCTGGTTTCACAAGTTCACTGCAATATTATTATGTTTTTGTGTTGTTTTTTTGTTTTGTTTTTGTTTTATATATATATATTCTTTGCTGACATAGTTGTGACCCGTGTGGGGGAAAATGGGGTCTACAACTTTGCATGGGAATTGTAACCGGGGTCCTAACTACTTTTACTACTCCGTTAGAGCCACCACATAGACTCGTGTCTAGATTACTTTCCCAACCTTCGTCAGTTTCTTCCAGACAGACACTACCAACAGGTCCACAAATTCCAATACAGTGAGGATACTAGCCCCCATCAGGAGCCCCAAATTGCCACCCAGGTCCCCAAACAGAGCCTCAGGAGGGTATGACCGGCTCATTACAATCTCTGTGTAACTGAAATCCCTAAAACCAATAAACAAATACTTGATATCTGAAGGCTCTGGATTGCTCTGTTTCACTAAGAATGGCTTGTACGTGGTGACGTTGCAAGGCCTTTTGCAGTGCTCACAGGTTCCTCCTGCTTTGGGTGAACAATGTAATAGGGCACGTAGAATTGGTATTATCAGAGGGTACGCCTATAAGTCGACACCCCTTCTCTTGCACATGGTGGTTGCTCATACATTCCAACTGACAAGCATCGTATGAGTAGTTATGATAGAGTAGAGGATTGATGAAGTCAGGAGCACTTGTGTCCAGACAATCTGTGTATGGTGGCGGAAGACTTGACGCAACCTGCTTTTCTAATATGATATTAAAGTAGTCTCCGTCGGCTATGAATACATCAAAGTGCTGTGATTCAACATATTCTCCTTGATCACCAAACTTAATCAGCACATAGGCACCTTGTTCGTAGGTGTATTCTGAAGCCGAGAGATTCATAGCTATTCCCGCTCTTTTCTTGTTTTGTGATTTGCTGATTTTAGAGTCAAATGTAATTTTGTGGCACTGGCATGAAAAATAGTGTGGGAATGTTTGCACTGTAAAGTTATCAGTATATTCATTCTTTACAAACAATGATGATGCATTGAAACCGCCATCTAAGCAAACCTTTTCCCATGCAATTGACTTCAGTTCAAGTTCGTACATTTTCTTCAATGTTTCTTGCTTCATATCATCCAAATAATCGAGAAAGTTGTGTTCATTGAGATATTTTATTGAGCTTTCGTCTAGCTCTAGAATGTCTAGCTCATTCTTTTTCAGAGAGAAGAACCTAAACAAATCATGATTATTTAAGTTTATATCCTTTATTGGTAGGAACGTGCCCATCATGTATTGCTCTAGCACATATGCCTTACGGATTCTTCCCCCAGGACACAGTGTAACAGAAGGAAACTCCATAACGTCAGTATCTACTACTGCAATATTAGAAGTAGTGGGATTGGAACAGTATCTAAGTACTGCATTCGTTGCCAAGAAACAATAACTTCCGGTAGCCGCTAGCAACGCCACCAGCCAGATGCACGATCTAACGTCTATTTTCTTGTCTGCAAAAACGTATCTTAATCCGTGGCAAGTTGAGTCCTGGGTGTATTCTAAAAACTGATTTCCCTTTTCTTTGTAAATGCCCTTCACCAAAGCTCCAAGCTCCTTGAGCTCATGTTCATGCCTTTCTTTCGCTTTTCTCAACTCTGATATGTCTCTGTCTAATTGCTCTTTCGTGATCAAATCCATGGCAGTTTATTGATATCCAGGTATGATTATAAATCCAATAGAAATGGAATTCATTGATTCACTCATTCCGACTTAGATAGTTTTGAGGAAATATCGATACATGGAAGTTGTCCTGCAGTTGAAAATCGTCAAAGTTATTCTGTATCTACATTAAAAATCTATTTCTGGTCATCATGCACACATAGACGGCAATGATTTCAATGACGCAAAGTCTTGAATACACGGAGCATATCATTTGATGTAAAATAAATTTACACATCCAAAAATGCGCATTTCATGTTTTAACTTCACAATGTCTTAAACTGCATTTTACATACACGGCTTTAATTCAACAGTTTTCGCCGTATTGCCATTGACAGAACTGTAAAAGAGAAGAGCTCTATCACCCATGCAATGAACTCATTGAAATGTGTATCCTGGTGACTTCCGTTTGAGTATTGTTCCAAACGACATGCAAAGAATTCACGGCAACGTGAATCAGCAGAAAGTGTATAATCAACTAATGGACAAACAACTTTCCATTAGTTGGGTACATCATCAACTTGCTCACACAAATCCTGTACATGAACAATTGTTAGCTCAATGCAATTGTGTAAATCTCATATGTCTGAGTTATTATCATTACAGAGTGCTGTAAGTTGCCAAAAGAGTGTTGTCTGTTGACTGCTTGTTCATGCTCATGCAAATTAGATAACTTATGTACATGTACATGACATTTGCATCAATTGATGAAAATGTGTCCCGTGAGTGCTAAACATATTGTGGAGTAATGGTAATCATATGATAGAAAATATATCTCAAATCGGATAGATAACTATTAACATCGACATATTTGAACATTTCACACCTGTATATACGTAATCATCAGTAGTTGATCGCGTAACTTTTACAACTTATAATGTTGACTGCATAAAGTATTAACATCCACACACACACACATACCCCCCCACACACACACACAATTTGTGAAATTTAAACGAGTCTTGCAGAAAACTTGAATCCACCTGTAATGAATGCTCTATGAAAAGATTGCCCCAGCTCAATAGTAAAGCCTGTAGCACTCGTGTGGGAGGGTGCACTCACCCACGAAAGCACCAAGGAGTGTTCCCCCCACAGTAGAGTGGGGAGACCCCTGGGCAGCACTCTGGGGCTCACATAAGGCGCAATAGGGGCGTCTCTAAACAGGACACTTGATAGATGTTTGTTCTCAACATTGGGTCCGAAAATAGGTGCTGTTTTTTCCTGTGTCTATTTTAAGACTGTTCAATGATTTTTGTGTGTCTTTTGATGTGATGTTTGGTATCAGATTTATATTTAATTCTGATGATTTGGTACACACCATACGGTCTCATTTGGTTTGATTCTATTTTTCTACTATTTCTGCTGTCTTATGTTCTGAAATATTTCTGAAATATACCTGTTGGTTCAAACAATAAAGACTTTTGTACCAACAGGTATTTTTTACGTTTTTAGAGCTAAAAACATAAGACAAAAGACATAGTTAAAAAAATAGAATCAAACCAAATGTTACCAGATTTATGTTTCATTATCAAAATTGTATTGGTAGAAAACGGTGTCAGCTTGTTTCCAATATATGCAATGATTATTATTTAGTGGGGGTTTGGGAACAGTATCAAGTACTGATTTGTTCCCAAAGAAAAAAAACTTGGTAGCCGCTAAACGCCCCACCAGATGCCGATCTAACGTCTATTTTCTTGTCTGCGAAAACGTATCTTAATCCGTGAAAGTCCTGGGTGTATTCTAAAATTGATTTTCCCTTTTGTAAATGCCCTCACCAAAGCTCCAAGCTCTTGAGCTCATGTTCATGCCCTTTTCTTTCGCTTTTCTCAACTCTGATATCTCTGTCTAATTGCTCTTTTCGTGATCAAATCCATGGCAGTTTATTGATATCCAGGTATTGATAATAACCAATAGAATGGAATTATTGATTCGCTCATTCCGACTTAGATAGTTTTTGAGGAAATATCGATACATGGAAGTTGTCCTGCAGTTGAAAATCGTCAAAGTTATTCTGTATCTACATTAAAATCTATTTCTGGTCATCATGCACAATAGGACGGCAATGATTTCAATGACGCAAAGTCTTGAATACACGGAGCATATCATTTGATGTAAAATAAATTTACACATCCAAAAATGCGCATTTCATGTTTTTAACTTCACAATGTCTTAAACTGCATTTCACATACACGACTTTAATTCAACAGTTTACCACTGTATTGCCATTGACAGAACTGTAAAGGAGAAGAGCTCTATCACCCATGCAATGAACTCATTGAAATGTGTATCCTGGTGACTTCCGTTTGAGTATTGTTCCAAACGACATGCAAAAGAATTCACGGCAACGTGAATCAGCAGAAGTGTATAATCAACTAATGGACAAACAACTTTCCATTAGTTGGGTACATCATCAACTTGCTCACACAAATCCTGTACATGAACAATTGTTAGCTCAATGCAATTGTGTAAATCTCATATGTCCGAGTTATTATCATTACAGAGTGCTGTAAGTTGCCAAAGTGTTGTCTGTTGACTGCTTGTTCATGCTCATGCAAATTAGATAACTTATGTACATGACATTTGCATCAATTGATGAAAATGTGTCCCGTGAGTGCTAAACATATTGTGGAGTAATGGTAATCATATGCTAGAAAATATATATCTCAAATCGGATAGATAACTATTAACATCGACATATTTGAACATTTCACACCTGTATATACGTAATCATCAGTAGTTCATCGCGTAACTTTTACAACTTACAATGTTGACTGCATAAAGTATTAGAGATTCACGGACAGTGGTGGAGGGATTGGCATTTGTTTGAGGGGGGAAGTGATCCGTATGGGTGATTTATTTCTCGAATTTGGCCCTCATCACCTCTACAAAATGGCCGATGTACAGAATACATATAAAAGAACCCAGTTGTGATTGATGTACAATGCAATTACTAAGGCCATAATAAAACAAAGTTATACTAAGAAGAGACTCTCAGCCATGCATATAATACGCACCTATCTTCCAATTTTCTGTCAGTGAGTTTTGACGAGTCTTTCCTCACCAATCCAACAGTCGCTCCCCCTCACCCCCAACACACACACACGCCCCAGCCCCCAGCTCCATAAGTAAAAGCCTGTAGCACTCGTGTGTGGAGGGTGCACTCACCCACGTAAAGCACTAAGGAGTGTTCCCCGCACAGTAGAGTGGGAGACCCCGGGCAGCACTCTGGGGCTCACGTAGGCGCAATAGGGGCGTCTCCTAAACAGGACACACTTGATAGATATTTGATCTCAACATTGGGTCCGAAAATAGGTGCTGTTTTCCTGCGTCTATTTTAAGACTGTTCAATGATTTTTGGTGTCTTTTTGATGTGATGTTTGGTATCAGATTTATATTTAATTCTGATGATTTGGTACACACCATACGGTCTCATTTGGTTTGATTCTATTTTTCTACTATTTCTGCTGTCTTATGTTCTGAAATATTTCTGAAATATACCTGTTGGTTCAAACAATAAAGACTTTTGTACCAACAGGTATTTTTTATGTTTTTAGAGCTAAAAACATAAGACAAAAGAAAGAGTTATAAAGAATAGAATGAAACCACATGTTATCAGATTTATGTTTAACTATTAAAATTGTAATGGTAGAAAACGGTGTCAGCTTGTTTCCAATATATGCAATGATTATTATTTTAGTAAACATACCCATGTCCCCTTCTCACGATGCTGGGGCCATGATTCATCACATCACGTGATTCTGCTTCAAAAAGCACCAGACCGTGACGAGGCAATACATCAGTTTTCTAATCGCTGTCTCAATGAAATATTTATGTACGATCGTAGTGGTGTCTCAAAATAGTTACTACAATTTTTACCCGCACGTGGTGCTGTCTCTGTGATACTATGGTGTGTCAGAGAGAAATGATAAAGACCGACACTGTTTGTCTATTTTTCCAGAATGCAATTGTTTGTAGCCACCTGCTGGTTTTAGACAGGAACTACGATTAGAAAAGAAATGTATATGACAACGACAGCAAAACCATAACGGTGTCGGCTGAGATATTTACCGCGAATGTCTGACTTCAGCATCACTGGAATACAGAAGGTTATATGCCCAACTTCGAATGTCGTCTGGTATATGAGAGGCTCCAAATTGGAATGATGTGGACTAATAATGCTCGAATTGTAGTGGTGTTTTGTGTCAAAATAATAATATAATCACACGCTAGAGTTACAGTAATTACAAGTGTGCAGTCAATGATTAATTGTGGCTAGTAGGTCCATTTTATTTCTACGGTATTATTTTTGTACCTCTTTTTCCATACACGATGGTGAAGCCAAGAAAAGTTTTAAGCATAAACATGATGTCATTTTAACCCTTTGGTTTCCAATCATCTTTATAATTCACCTTCAAAATCGTCTGCATTAACCCTTAACCCTGTATCTGAAGCCACTGCTCTATATACTTTTGCTGTTTGTAGCATGTTGCTGACTTATGCTCATGATGTTTTAAATGCTACTCGTAGATTCGCTGGCTTTTTGTTTCTACTACATACAAGCACTGTTATATGTAACATTATACGAAAAAATAAGCACCAATCTTAAAGCAGACGTTAGAAGAAATAGCTGAAATAACATAAGCTTTTAACTCTCTATTCACTCAAAGCAAAAGTCAGCAAAGCTGTAGCGTCCGAGAAACCAAGAGCACAAGTCAGCAATACTAAAAAACCTGAGAAATTGCCAGAACTAGAAGAAAAATAAGTGTTTAACTCTCTGTTCACTCAAAGCATAAGTCAGCGAAGCTCTTTGTAGCATCATTATCCTGAGCAGAAGTCAGCAATACTAGAAAAAAAAACAGACAAATTGTCAGACCGCCGTTTAACTCTCTGTTAACTAAAAAATAAGTCAACAAAACTCTGTGTAGCTTTAGAAAAAACCCTGTGCATAAGTAAGCAATACTCTACCAAAAGCGGAAGTCAGCAGAAACGGGAGAAACGTGTGTGTTTAGCTGTCTGTTCACGAGTGTTTGCCGGCGACACGGCGGTGGCGTAGACTGGTACTGATTGTTCCTTGGGGCCAAAACTTTAAACAGTCACACTGTCATTACTTGGTGGAGACATGAAAGAGATGTTTGATGGTGGCAGTATATGACTACTTCACTGCTGACAAAAATTAGGATATGTTTTTGGTGCTGTTGGTATTGTGTTAGTTAACACTAGATGTAACTATTATTGGTTTGGTCTATTGGGCGATAGGATAGTATCAGGATAGATGAACGGTGTTTCTTATATAGGATAAGTGTGTCTGTACCCGATGGATTTGTATGATTCTATATGTTGTGAACTATATGTAGTAATATAATGCATTGAATTCTGTTATGGATACTTTTATTAACACTTAAGGTGTGTAAGTCTGGGACGTTTGAAGAAGTTGATGGTTTTTGGAGATACTTAAGACTTTATAAGCATTTGATTAGTTTACTTATGCATGTTGAATTGCAGAAAGTGGGCCACCGACTGTTTACATGTGCGCTTTTCAACCGTGACTTTCCATTGAAGAATCAAGGCATTTTAATATTAATAATGGAATGCGTCAATCTTTATTTCTCCAGTGAACTGAAGTGATACCTTTCCTCACGGTAACACTTAGGAGAAAGAACAGAAACTAAATTTAAGACTGTTTCAAAGTGTTGTGACTTAATTTGGGTTGCTTCAAAAAAGGTGTGTTATTTGTAATTTGCAGAACAAAGAACCTTACAATATTTTTCCTGACTAATAGTAGATATCAAAATGATTAGAGTCAATGATAAATTCCGCAGAATTCGATTCCAATTATTCTAATGTTTATAAATTCCCTTGAATAAAAAAAACTTGGTTCAAATATCAATCAGTCTGTATCGATTTTCCAGGAAAATAACAAACATTGTATTGGTCTGACATTAATTGTTTGTCACATTGCATGACTATCTAGTGCATTCTTACTTGCACATTCATTGACATTGCCATTGGATACAATTTCTTGGATTTTGCCATGTTTGGAACGTATGATAATAAACTAGTTTATTTCAAAAGGTATGTATAATTCCAATTTAAATCATATATGAATAAATGCATACTTTGTAGAAATTCTCATCCAACTCTGCCTTTTTGTATATTTGTGCTATTACGTTATATATAACTAGCTTGCCAAGTGAAAACCATGCTTAGAGTGCAAGTTAAAGATACACAGTGTAGATATTGGTAGTACGAATTCAAGTACTTATTTGTGGGTGTTTGTCAAATATCATCTGCTTGATTAATACTTAAGTGGTTATGAAACACATTACATACTATGCATAGTACATCCTACATTATCGTCCATTCACTAGGTATTTACTTCAGTTGTCCATGAAATGTTATAATTTGTAATTTTCAAAGTGTTATGGTTAAATGTTTAATACTGAAGGCCTACGTAATTTGGATGAAAGGCTTAGGTTGTATTTAACATATACAATATCAAATCAACTTGTCAAACTATGTGTGCTGGGAAAGCAATTGGCAACAACCAACCTTCTCCTCGGAATTTGGTAATTTAGGTATGATATCGTCGGTATACGGGAATTTCTTTCACGCTGGCTAAGCATGCTAGGTTGTCCCTTTAAAATGGAATACGTTTGCCGCTTATGATAACTTTTTAATTGAATAATAAATCCATGGTGAACTAGCCAAAATCCATTTTAAGAATCTTAATGTTTATGAGTGAAAACCTGGTACCCCCCCCCCCTTCCAACCTCCCTAACAACTACATATGTCCCTGAAACTTTTGTTGAAATTTGTAACAGTTCCCATGGCCATTGGTGACGAAGTGTGACTTTTCCTCAGGGTGAAACTCTACCGCGACCCATGATTGTGGCATTACCACAGCACCACGCAAATGTGAAACAGACCATAACGCCTCTGTATTCACGGATTCCACCGTCTTACTATGGTTTGTTTGCGTTTGGTTTAGAATGTGTATATATAGTTTGAGGTACTTACGTGCTACGTTATACACAGCAGAAGTATAGGGCTGGCTAGACCGTACATAAAAGATTAAACAAGCAAATAAACACACAAATGGGGGAGATAACACAAATATTGTGTTTGCACTATTGTAAGTATAGGCAAAGTTTTGTGATAACTTTTTACCATGCATACATGACATCAAATAAAATTCAGGGCATTCTATACAAAAGAAAACAAAACAAAAAAACAACAACAAATAAGCTACTCTTACTGTTTAGACTATACCAAAAATATGAAGAGTTTTATCAAACACCTTGACTCTCTTTGGATAGAGAAACAAATCACATTAACAATTCCTAACATGAATATAAAATCAGTATAAAAATAATGACTTTAAACTAGAAAAACAGCTGATCCACGCATTGCAAACACACTTACCACCATCGCGTACATTTGTACACGGTATAAACTGTTTACACACACATGACAAGATTCACATCACAAGAACAACTGTTTTGCAGCCATCACCAATTTTACAACCATGTATGAAGTGCCCATAAATAACAGGAGATAATCACTCAATTGGTCCTATTCACGGTGTCAACACAGCACTTATACATGAAAGGTCACTTCTTCGCCCAATTCACAATAGTGGTCAATTTGTTGTCACTGATTGATATGATTGTTGGCTTGTTTTGTTGGTCTGTTTTTACTTCTGTTTTGCTTTTGCATAATGGGGTTGCATGTTGACATGTATCTTACATTGATGTTAATGTAAATATACTTGTTTACAATTATCACTAGATTATATATCCAAACAAGATAGCATCACCAGTGATGACAAACCAGAGCGGTTCTGGTTGCAATCCTTCATAGATTTTGAAAATTTAAAGATTTGAGATAATGCACTCAGTGTGATAATTAGTCTGGAGTCCACTAAAATATGGACCATAGGGGCCTTGTAAAGTAAGCTCCGTGTGTCCACGATTTTCAAATTATAAACCAAATTTGTGCAACGTCTGTCAAACGACCCGATATGTAGAGGGGTAACTAGACAGATAAACATTAGTTGGCTGGTTTGACAGATGCAATTAATGGTTCATATATTATATAAGCCAAAGTCCTAAGTCCAAACGTAAATACCTCTTTATCTTAACACGTCTTCACTTTAGGTGAACATAGCTCCAAATTGCTAATGATAATACATTAAGTTACTGGTACTCTATTAGTTTATCAATACTTCACCATTTTACAGCAATCCACCTGACGCACCATACCACCTACCTATGTAACTTATATGGCATATGATTTATTTTTAACCATGCATATTTGCAATAATGAAAATGCGACTGAAGTGATATCTAATAAAAGCAGCACACAGAATAAGATGACAAGAAACTGAACAATACTAATGTCGTCTGATTTGCATACAGTGGTCACGTGAGCTTTGCCCGGAGCGCCATTACTGTAACATCTCATCATCATAAGAATAACATGGTGGCTCCAAGCGCGGGCTGACTGTCCAGACCGACCACCACAGGAGACCACGGGCTCATTTTCTACATACCTTCTATATGAGAACTCTCATGTTTACACGTTATAGTCACCACCTATATTACTATGGTCATCAAATAACCTATGGCTCAAGAAGTTTAAAACAAGAACTAAGTCTTGTGGTGATAGAGCCTTTAAAATAGCGGCACCTAAATTGTGGAACAAACTTCCACAGTCCATCGGACAGTCCAAGACTTTTGCTATTTTTGAATTGCAATTAAACCATCATTTGTTTGAGGGGACCTTCAAGCGCACATGAACACTTCGTGGAACTTGTGCTATGGTAATTTTAATTGTATTACATATTGTATGAGTCATGGCACAATGGCAATGATAAAACAATTGGTAAAGATAAAATCAGAGAAAGATCATGGGCGAGCATTGTGTATTACATAGAATGTTTTAGATTTGAAAAGAAAACTTGAATAGCAGATTCCGTTTTATATTCCATATATTTGGCTATCATAGTAGCAGACAAGAACATAATATAAGATTCAGTGTGAACTTACAACAACTATAGCCTTGCTTCTGTCCGATCTGCTGTGGCAGTATCTACAAGTGACACTGATCAGGTTTGGCAGGAGAGATAGGCGCTAGATAAAAGGACTTATTGATACTGATGTAGTACTAGCTGACACCTTCCTACACCACCGACCCCTACTGGCAGATCATGATATCATTGTGTTGTTCTTACATTCATGCAGGAATATGCATGAGCAGAATTAAGTACAATAGAGCCCATATATACTTCCATATCATGGTCAGATCTGCTTATAAGTAGGAGGGGAGCGGTCTTGAGAACGTTCCCTCTCAACGGACAGTTTGAAATGCTCTATGCTCTCAGGTTGAAACCACTCAACCCACATACATCCCGTAGATCATCGACTGATTTTTTTTTATCATGAAATCCTATGAAAATATATGGGGCGCCCCCTGCCCCCCTGAATCTGCCTATAAAAACCTTTCTTTTATGTGATATTGTTTTATGCAAGTTAATCGTATAGTCCCCAGCATTATGGGAGGCAGAATGGGGGAGGTGGGCATGTATGCTTTTTTAAACAATAAATATAGTCCTCTCATAATAGACGATAGGGATCTCCATTATCTATTATGAGAATAACATGTCTAGTATTTGTAAAATAGTTTACATAGCCCCATCCCCACCCCCTTTCCTCCTTCTATGATGTTGGGACCCGTAAAATGATGCAGACTTAAAGTGTGACAGAAACATTGAAAGAAGAAAAAACTAACCAATTTGTGCTGCTTTATAAATACACATGACTAAGTTAAAGTGTCAGTGGTGACTCATGATCATGTAAGCGGGCCATGCCCTTGGTATATATAGCAACATAATTACAGCAACAGATCATTATAACATCATATCAAAGTGGTGCACAGTGACAGTACAGTCTATTTCAAAGTCAAGAGCCATCAAAATAAACATTTTCTTTTCTGTGGATGAACACATATTTATCCAGGGGATTTTTTAAGTCAATGCCTTCCTATGTCGTTGCAATGATGCTATCTGTCAATGGATAAACTTACTTTTCACATTTAATGTAATTTGAAATATGCCAAGTGTTCATCAATCTGGAAAGTTACCTAATTTGAAACCTGTCATTGACTTTTATTCATAGCATTTTATTGATATGACAACATGGGCTAAGCTGTAAGTGGTGTTTACAAGTGATGCAGCCATTAAATTAGCACGTGTTTCTTGTAGTTGAAAAGAAAGATTTTCCACCCCTCTTGACAGCAGTCCAAAATGTTGTTGAAGTTAAGACCAACCACTACAACGAGACCACCTCTATAACAAGACTATTTTCCCACTCCCAAATCACTATAAAGAGACCAACATGAACCTTTGTTTGGAGACCACCTCACTATTGAGTGACGACACAACAGTTGTGTCACCCATACAGATGTATACCAGTTGCACAGATACCACCTGAAAGGGGCTTTACTGTAGTATTTTTGTGAATGCACCTCTGTAGTTATTCTAGGCATAGTCAAACAAAATAATCTCAAAATTAGTGCATATACTGTAATGTATGTAAAATGTAAAATCCACAAGTTACAAGACAACTTTTTGTGACCATGTCTCTTATTGCTAATGACATAACGTACAGTACAACCTGCTAGAAGGACCAACCATGCCATATAGACCCACCATTTACATAGACAGATAGATCTATGGGCAAAGGGGATGCCCCCCCCCCTTCTCCAGCCCCCCTCCCCCACCCCCCTCCCTCTTTTTTCACCTCATAAATTTTATCTTGTGGGAGTTTTGGAACATCAGTGACCATATGCTCATGTGAAACGCATGAAATCCGTTGGTTGCGCCCCTCCCCCTCGCCCCCTTCCGAAAAATAGCTGGATCTGCTATACACACTTTATTCGCTATATGGCCAAAGGAAATTATTATTTATGTTTCAACCCCATCAATATAAACACTTCTATATACTGACCACGATTTCCAATTACACAAGTATTCAGTCTCTCCGTATGACCTAGTTGCAGGCGCTTTTTTCATTGGCTAATTTTGTTTTCATGGCTTCTGGCAGAAAGTTGAAAATTGCCACACGCAAAAAAGATGTCAGCCAAGTTTTAATGAACGGCAAACAGACTTTCTAATACTTAAAATGCACTGAATCGTGAAATCATGTGAATGAAATGAATTAAAACAGAATACCGATACATGCAACACAATTGGCGAAGTGAGGATACGACAAAGTAATTAATTGCATATAGTAAGGAAATTACAATGGACGAATTTAGATGGAATGTTTTTCACAATTACCTTTCAGTGGAGCTTTAAAAACAGAGAGAGAAAACTAATTGAGCAATGGGTTTAAATTGTGTAGCAATTACATTGGGTCACACAGGTTCAACTATAGATGATGTCTTTCAGCTCACGAGAGTCTATAGTGCTTCCATGGCCGAATGGTCAGGGAGTTGGACTCGTGACCAGAAGGTTGTGAGTTCGATTTCCGGTCGGGTCTGGTCGTAGGTGTTGAGCAAACCTACCCCTAGCAGGTTGCACACTGCTCCGTGTTACCTGCACATTAAGTAGGTACATGTCATTGGGTTGAATGAGTGAGTGAGTGATTGTGTGGGTGATACGCATTGTGCGCTGATTGTGCTGCCGATGCAAGTATGCAAGAACTGATCAAATGATGATCAATAAATATGCCAATGACCTGGTGTAAATTGTAAAGTCATGAGAGCCAGACTGGGATCAGGAGTATAAACCACCACATTTCACATTTACATTAAGACTAACTCTACGATAAGACAATTTCTCACGGTTCACAATTTTCCATGATATGACCAGATATCAACTTCCATAAAGACTCTATAGAGACCTCTCAGTTGAGGCTAGACATCAGATCATCTACATTGAGAGGGTATACTGTAGAAGACTTGCTAGATGGGATGGCCGGGTCTTAATAGAGGGGTTCCTCTGTAGTCTTATCCATGTGCAGCTCCCGGATGTAGTGATGTATGGGAGTATCCGGAAGCAGTCTGGATCTAACTTATCATTTCATGGAGTCAAACAAGTTCATTGAGACCACCCATGATCTGACCTCAGTTGGGATGTGTTACATTTATGGGGGAGTGTCATGGTCTCTTTATAAAAAAAATTAAATTCCCATGGGAAATGGTGTTATTGTAGAGGTGGTCTGTTTATGATGATTGGCTAAATGCGAGGTTCTACATTATCTTAAACAATGAATAAACAACTCGAAGTAGATGAAGACCTCGATGTAAATATACTACTCAAGCAAGTGGCAGATCCAGATTTTTAAAGGGGGGAGGGCGCACTTAAGGGATTTCATGGATTAATGGCGTGATCAATGGCGAACATGCCAAAAACCCTAAGAAAATGAAGTATTTTGGTGTATAAAGGGGGGGGGTCGAACGACCCCTGCCCCCCCGATCTGCCATTAACAACATGTGCCGTCCGCAAAGAGAAGACCCACTGTACATATATAGGGCTCTACAAAGGATTAAAAGTGACACGGCGGCACGGTCGTATTTAGCCACTTTTATCTGTAAAGTTTACCCATTGAAATCCTTTTCTATTGACACGAGACACACGCAATTTCTACTGTGACATCATACTAAAGAGTGACAAAGGAACATTTTGGAATGTCTTAAAAATGGACACAGGGATACTAAGTAACATTTTTTGCGAACCTCACTTAGGTTTTTAGAGCTCTTTTAGAGCCTACATATCTTCTCTGCCTGTCTGGATATTTACTTTGAAAACAGAAAGCGTTTATTGTTAAACAACTTGATAACCACGTGTTTGTAACTGCTTACAGTGCTGTTCTTGAGCGAATCCGTGTTTTCTGTGTGTTCAGATGTGCTGTTTTCAACTTTGTTCTCGTTTTTTTCTATTTTTTCTGTACATATGGGTATCGTTGTGTTAATTATGAGAATAAGGTATGCCAATGTTATGGCAATCAATGTACTATTAGCAAAGGCATTAGGGTCTGAAAGTTACATACTTTCAACACGTGCACCTGTGCAATTGTTTATTGAACTATTAATGCATGAATACGGTTTAGCTCGAATGAACATTAATATCAGCATAGTGGATACCTCTCTCTATCGGACACTTGTCTAATGTGGACACTTGTCTTTGTTTTTTGACTGGAAAGAAACTGCCTATATGCAGCTCACTATGCTCATAAATTAGCAAGTCGATCTTAGTAATAGTAAAAAATAATATATATAATGATAAATATCATAAACAAGTATGGATTCACATTACATTAAGTAACAAATACCAATGCATATAATTGATGTGCGTCAACAAAACCAACAAAACCAAACGGTCGGACGGGCGTTGACTGGCTATGCGTTCGTGATATCATTCGTTAGATCGGTGTTACAACAACCGATTTTGATGACATCATGACTCCGTGATATCAATGAATGAACTTGAGTCACAGCAGATTTGGATTGATTGTTATGTCGTTATGCGTCAAGCGATAAGTTACCTATGATCGCAACGGGAGTATAGAGTTCTGTGTCAGGCATGGATAATTCTGGATCTGATAACATGTGTGTGAATGATTGATCTAAACAGGAGGGGTTCTAAGACTTTTCCTCGTTCAGTTTCTATCAATATAAAATCAAAATTAAAATACACAAAGAAGTTCGAGAAATAGTATAACAATGGATGGATTAATTGATACGTAATATTGGTGTAAGTATATTGAAAAACTGCCGTTTAATAAAATACACTATTAAAATTCTACGTCAGAAGCAATCTGTGAAAAAACAGTGATTCTTTATTCGGTAAATGAATTTTTAAGTTTTGAAGTTTTTATTCAACAAGCAACTATCAAATGAATACTTTGCCATTGCCAAGACAAGTTTTATTATTGAAATACACGGCGCAATCATGACATCACCCAGAGTTAGTTATGCTATAAGGGAATGCAAGAGAACAAAAGAAATGCTTTTGTAGACAAGCCATATGGACATTAGTACGAGTAATCATTTAGGGTGTGTGGGCAGATGATCTTTATTTCAGACTATTCTAACAGTTATTAAATAGACATCAATCGACTATTATGGATAAATAAATAAACTGACCATTTCTATTGCAGTGTATGTAGGCGTTTTAAGCATGCGCGTACTTCAAATATAAGCAGAACCACCCAGTTAATATTTGCAATGGCCAGACTTTGTTAGCAATGTAAATATAGTGAAGACTTGCTCTGTGAAATACGACTTTCCTTATATGGTAATACAAATTAATAGTACACATACATATTTTCGCTGTATACTTGAAGAAACAATCCTGTATGAGAAAAATACTTAGTCTTGCTCTTGCGGGTATGTGGGAAGATGGCACCTGGATTCTGGGTACCCATTTAGTCTTTCGTATTGCTTAAAAGTGTTTTAACCACACACGCAACACACCACAAACGTTAAATTGATTTTTATACAGATCTGAACTGTTACAGCCATTTTTGTCAGGTATCAATTAAATTCCAAAAACTCGCTCATGCTATAAGGTTTCGATAAATAACTATTTGATATTGAAACAAAACCAGAGTTTCCACTTGTTTAGAAGAGACAAATTTCAAAACTTTATCTTCTTGTGTTTTAAGTTTAAACTTGTAAAAAAGGACCTTTGTAACAGATAGTATGCTAATGTAAGTAAACAAACAGTTCACCACTGTAGACACAGTTTATTTATAGATTAAACCACCGAGGTCATGCTTTGCCAATGTGCCATATTACACCCATGACGTATTTTAGGTGGAAAGTGATTTGATTAAATACGGATGTTATTTCCCTGTCACTACGCACACATTCAGTACTACATTGGATCTTCA
Organism: Streblospio benedicti; assembly: GCA_019095985.1. Taxonomy (NCBI): domain Eukaryota; kingdom Metazoa; phylum Annelida; class Polychaeta; order Spionida; family Spionidae; genus Streblospio; species Streblospio benedicti. The sequence continues at coordinate 2,431,243 of CM032663.1, forward strand.
TTCATGGTTTGCATTTCATGATCACTATCAGATTAACGGATATATGCCTAATAGCAGTAAATGCTTGTAAGGATTACCATTTCTGGATGGATTCCATACACATGATTGGATAACCTGTATAGATAGCATCACTTGTTGAGTAATACTTAGAAGGATCATAATAGGTATAGAACTCTAGTAGTGTGATTTATTCAATTTTCTTTTGTAAATCTGAAGACTGTTATCTGGATCTGAGGTTGGAGTATACTATGGTAGATAAAGCGAATGAGTATTGACCTCCTGTGGGTCCACATTTTGTATTATTTGTACCTGCTCTTGGACCCACTTGGACCCGAGGTACTCGCATTCCAGGTGCAATTTGACATATGAGCCCCTGGTTATAAGAACTACTAGATCTGACACTAGCATATGCGATTTGGCAATTATAAAGACAGCAATCAAAGTGGGATAAATAAGCTAATCTTTAATCCATAATCTGACCTTTATCGGCACATCTAGTGTAAAACATCGCTTAACATCTGTGTCACCGTCGGTCTACGGTTATCTCTTTTATTTTTTTATTCTTATTTTCAGTGTTACAATATCACTTATTTCCACTAACTCCTGAATTGAATAGTTAGCCTAAAGTAGAGATGGATGTATGAGTTTGATGAGAGGAAAGTTAATCCGTCTAGGATATCTATCTACAGATGTATATGTAGTATTAGGCCTACTATAAAGTAGAAGATCCGGGGGCTTATAGGGACACATTCACCGCGACAGCAAAAACTTCTTGAAAATAACAGCCGATATTTTGTCTATCAAAAACTAAAACCATCCTCAATGTAGTTATTCCTATATTCCTATTTGTGAGATAATGTTATTATTGGAGCAAGCAGTATGTCCCACCAGGAACTTCAACAATACAAATTAGTGTAATGTGCAATTTATTGAGCCATTAAAATACACAAACATGGTAAATATTTACATTTCATTGTCAATTGAACAATTTGGTCAGGCCCCTGGGGCCGAATGTATAGGGAGTTAGACTTGCTATCAGAAGGTCATGGGTTCGAATCCCGGTCGGGTCTGGTGGTGGGTGTTGAGCAAACTCATTTCTAACAAGTTGCAATACTTCCCGAAGCACCTACATGTTAAATAGGCAGGTTAGTGAACGCTAATGTGAATGGATGACTAATACTATTCGGCCTTTCCATTACATTAATTAACAAACGTATGAGCTCTAACTTATAGGGTCGCACTATAGTAGCAAGTGTTGTGCTCTGAGGGCAATAGAGAAATGCATAGGTCTAGTGTGTCAAGAATGCAAATGATCTGGTGTTTGTGTACAGTCGCTCGGCCCCGATAATGGCGAATTACGACTATAAATGAACACATTTAGAATCTCGTGTCTGTTCTTTCGAGAAATCCACATAAATATAAAACAATCTACAGCATAAAACGAACCGGGAGGCGAACGATATAATAAACATAACGTTCTCCTTACAATTAATCTCGTCTGTTTCTTTTGTTCCAGATGATTGCTGACGGAGCTTCGGCAACACAGCTGATAAACTGCCAACTGGACTAAAGGATAATCTATGTGGATATGTCTGGATCCTGGATTAGGTCGCTTTATAATAGCGCAATTGAAAATGAGTGATTAAGAGCGGAGAGAATATTTTTCACTTCTAAGAATTCAGCAGTATTGCCATTGTTATTTTGAATTAGTCTGCTTATTATCATTAGGATATATTTTTCAAACTTACAGAACAAAACTCTGATTTGGTTAAGAGAAGTTTTGTAAAGGATAGTGTGCCATTATTCTTAAGGATAACGTAAGCAGCACAGTTACTGCATCCAACCGATCATTCAGAACTTACATCATGGGTCGGTCACATGCAAGTGCTAGTGGGTGCATTTTGTTGGTGCTCTTTCTTTGGACAAGTGCACAACAGGTGCCAGCCTCAGGTGACACAGGTAAGTCATGTTTATACTTTTTTATTAAATGTTATCCCCCAAAACTCTTCTCTGATTTCGATTTTATTATAATAACCAATAGTCAGCTTTTTGAAACAGTTAAATACTTTCAACTTTCTCTACTTTTTCTGATACATAATTAATTTTCAAACTGTAGTTGTAATTTCGTAACTTAGGTTAGCTTTTGAAATGTTAAAAATACATAATGGATTCAAGTGTTTAGATATATGTTAATGTTCATTTATAACTACGTTTTCTATAACAGCCTACGTATGTATACTGAACATAGCCCATACTTAATATTGTGCAATAGTACATGAATAACACTTCAAAAATTATCTTTGCATACACATGAATAGACCATTAACTCGTAATACACTCACAAAGTGAAGACATGCCAAGGCCACCAGAGCTCCGAATCAGAAACTGTGTTCTTTGTATGTTTATTATAATAATAACCCCAGCTATCACCACAACACTTGACTGCAACATTAACACACGTGATAACATTCCTAAGGCGCTTGAGGACCTATAGTAACACCACTGCGAGCATTGTCTTTTCTACAGTGAAACCTCTCAATTAAGACTACCCTTGGGCAGGCTTTGAGAGATATCATAGACATAGACGGGTGGTCTTTGTATGGATGTTTCATGGTGGTTTTATTATGGAGGTTTGTGTCCACCAAATAGAGATAGTCTTAAATGTAGATGTGGTCTTAATTGGAGGTTCCACTGTATTACCGATGAGACGGAACGCCTTGCATTTACTGCATTTGGACACTTGTTACGGCACGATTGTTTTGAGGCTGAGCTGTTTCTATGTACAATATGCCTGTCACGGGCCTAATTTTATGAATTAAGGGAGACAAACAGCAAACACTATTATAGTATCGTAGAAGAAATACGCTTTCTAGAGATTGTGTGTGTGAGAGAGAAGGTTGAAAAAGTAATTGATGGGTTTGTTCATTTTTGTCTGACTTTTCTTTTATGCTGTATGTGTATATCACAATTTTTGATTTTTGTTTAATTTTCTAATTCAAACAATTGAAAAACAAAAATTAAACAAAAATCTAACATTGTGATATGCACACAACAAAAAAGAAAATTAAGAAACAAAATGAGCCCAAGAGCTGTGTACCAGATACATAGAATGTTTAGTGGTCTAAGTTTAAAACCAAACATTAGTCATAACTATGATTGAAGACCTTCTCTCAGTAGGCCTACAGTGTCATTAGCAATGGTTTAGAAAGTCTATAACAATGTACATGTGTTTAGACGTGCTGTGTTTTGTATAATGTCATATACACGTGTACCCAGAATTCTCTCTCTCTTATTTTTTCTTTTTTTTTTTTTTTCTTTTTTACATTAAACCATTAAACCACAATATTGGTATGTTAATGTACCTGAAATATTTAGCCATTGTAAAATAGGGATTTTAGTAAACATTTTATTTGAAATGGGAAAAAATGGAAAATCCCATTTGAAATAGATGCCTGTCGATCTCCAGTATACGCCGCCACATCCCCATCATGTGATACGCTCGGCGTATCAGCACGTACATGATACACGTCCACATGTTTATCTGGTAGCACCGCCCCGGGCCGAGCTCACAACGCTCGCGAGGATCACTTATCTTCACGTGTGAATATCGCCCCAGCTGGAGAGTATCATTAGAATCCTGCATATAGCAGTCGTTACCAGAGATAGGGCCAAGATTTCTCAGGGGAGGGGGGGGGGTAGAATGAAACAGGTCTGATGTGAACACCTTCAGAATGTGTAAAATGTGTCCAACATCGGGCAGTGTCCTTAAAAGAGATGTTTACCTTATGTACATGATTTAAGTGAAGTTAAAAGTGTCCAAAAATGCTAGGAGTTCACGTGGACAGGTTTCACTGTACGGTGTAAATGAACATGATGTTCTAGCACCTCACAAAGACTCACACGCGACCCACGTTTGGTAAAACATATGATAAAGTGGTCTTACGCATGTGACCAGACTCCGTGGTACCCATGGATATACCACTGCTCTCTTCGGCGTATACGTTGATGAAGAAACGATGCATCCTTTGTCAACCTACTTGTCCTGCTGTTCTTGGTGCCTTGGCTCATAGTCCATCAGCACGACTTCGTTGTGAATACATTTGCTTTCCAAGATAGACTCTGGTGTGGAGTGCTGGCATTAGATATTTGCTTAATAGGAGAGGCAAACCTATTGGTATCAAGTTGATGGTCCAAGTTCCATTCTCAAATTTTGGCGTTTTGGACTTCGGTGGTTGATGGTATGTGACTCACATGAAAAACACGTCGATTCGTAATATAAGTTACAAAGCTATAGGACTATTGCGAGGTCACGCGTTCTCTCTATAACTTGACTGATTGAGGAGTAGAGTGTTTTCAAATATAAAATGAGCATGCATATGGGTCTACGTGAGCCTCGTTATCAGTCTGTCAGTCTCGTTCTGGATCCTGATAACCTCGTTCTGATAGCTACATCAACACAATAACACGCTAATTATTTTTCTGAAGCTCTATCATCACTATTTTTTTTTTATCTTTTGATATTGCAAGTTACTTTCCTTGCTCAATGTTTGTACCTATATCGTACGGACACGATATAATTCTGAGTATGGCTTTAAACGGCGTCATTTATTTTATTTCTTATTCTCAACTCCCTATCATCATGTTGTTGTTTTTATGAAAAGGTAATGGTCTTTAATAGAGTCACTATTTAAAAAATATCATGATATATCTACGTTAAAAGCAGAAAGTGATTTATGAAGATTTCTATGCGACAATATGGGAATAAGCCACTAACCTTACAGATTAATGTATCAGGCTGGACTGTATGAAAATTAATGGCCTCTTTGGTGTTACAGAAAGTAATCTTAATGCATACGTCATAAGTTGACAGTCATGAGGCAATTCTGCCATCATTACCATACCAAATGTGCCCATGCTGGCAACATCATTAGTATTTCTACAATGATTTATCACATGAGAAAATGAGTTGTTATGACTAAGTAAGGGGGCTAACATTTATCATGAATTACAAACAGCAGGGGGGGGGGTCATAGAAAACTAAGGGAGGTGGCAGGACTGGAATAAAAAACTTAACTTGATTTTAGGGTGTGTGTGAGTGAAAATCCTACATATAGCCTACATATATCGGGTACGGCTAGAAAATTGGTAGTAATTTTAGGGTTGGACGGAAGGCTGAAAATATTCAAAACAAATTGAGGTGAGGGTGGACGCTGAAATTCACACGATAGTGGTTTTATTTTGTCATGTCCCCATAATAGCTAAGTAGCCCCCTAATTACAAAGTGCATAATTACATATATGAAAGACTAGTTGGCGTGTTGCTAATTTATATGCACTTTTTGTGATCATTATATTAACATATTGATACAGTTTTGTAATACTTGTTAAAACCTCTAAAAAGACACCAGCTCTGTCATAAGTCCATATCTTCAAGATCCACACCATTGCATGAATCGATCTTCAAAGACCAACTCATCAGTTAGGCCAGTTGAAAGCAGTCCTCTGGTGTTTATAACAAATTCTGCTTTACTAATAAGCAACACAAAAGTTTAACAAACAAACTAACAAACAAACAAACAAATACATTATTAACCATATACATTGTATCTTACACCAGTCTCGTCTCTCTTCCAGAGCCCAGCCTCGTGTGGTCGACCGCCGACTTCCGCTGTCCGGGCCCCGGCTGGTATCTCCTCGACACGGTCGACCCGAGCAGCGCCGAGCAGACGGAGGCCACGCCCATCTGCGTCAAGGTACGGCCGCCGGGGTTCGGGTGGGTGGGCAAAGAGTCGGGGTCCAAGGTTAACTCACGAGATTAAGTGGTTTAGAACCAGACGGCATGAAAGATGAGAGCATAGTTGTTGACACTTCAACGGCGCAGGTGTCACCGTCCTTCTCGTTATCACTCGGGGTATGAATCCTGTTTGATTTTGTTTTTTTTATTCTTTTGTTTGTTTGTTTGTTGTTGTTGCTTTTTTTTTCTTTATTAAGGAGGATTTTTTCACTCTGAAGAGATCTTACCTTTCATATCAAAAACACTATTCCAAACAACACACCCTTTCTAGACCCGTCCCTGTTTTGCATCCAACCATAACCCCACCACCACCACTACAGTACAGCAGCCCAGTACTGTATTTTGTACTACATCAGGTGCACAACGTGACGCTGCCGTGGTCGTCTGCGGACGCGGCGTGTCACGTGGACGCCGCGCACCTGCTGTCGCTGCACGTGCCCGCGCTGAGCGACCCCGTGTACGGCATGCTCGTCCTCAAGCAGGTGGTCGACACGCTCGAGACGCACGGTGAGGGCAGGGGGGTGGGGGGGGGTGGGGGGGTGGGGTCAGGGTGGTCGTATGAGAATGGGTGCGCATTAAGAGCTGCGGTCCAGTCTGTGTAGTGAGTCAGTATATGATCGGCAGGTTTCATAATAAGCCGAAATCGATTTCTGAGACCAGGATCTGCAAGTGGATAGTGTGCTATTGGTTGTATGACAACTCCACAACCACCATACAATGCAACCCCCACCCCACCACTGTACATGTACATAGAATAAGCATATTGTTAGCCTATTGGTAATAAGTGTATCTTTGAACGTTAATTCTTTATGATGCTTAGAGAGGGAGGGTGTTGGGTGGCATGCTATATCATCGTGCTTATGCATAAATAGTGTGACATTGTTACCCGCAGGTGTGTCTGCGCTGTGGGTGTCCATGCGGAAGCAGCACGGCAAGCTGTGGTGGATGGACGCCGTCCCGCGGGCGGAGCTTCGGGTACGTGCCAGCCAGAGCAGTAGTTATTACGATTATTATGATTTAATGACACCCCCGACAAAATATCAAGACTTTCAGCTCTACAGGACCACACATACCATACTCGATCAACTCCACAATTAAGAACAATTAAAGATCTCGAACATCTAAGAGAAATTGCACAAGACAGAGACTATTGGAAAAGCTTAACAGAAGAGATTGTGAAAGCGAGGCAGGCAGAGGTGGCCATTGTCAACTCAGCGAACGCCTAATGAATGAATGAAGAGTAGTAGTTATTGCTGATATTTACTCTCAATGCTTTCACGTGTTATGCATACATTTTTTGTCTAAATTGGATGGGTTCTAATTGTTGGGGGTAAAATTACCGGTTGCCGCCTCACCTCCCCACCCTCGCTGAATCGGCCATTGGCGATAGGGTGGTCAACAGGGTGGCAGCATCATCCCTTTATGCCCTTCTATATACATGTCTTTTGAATGTAGCAGACTATGAAAAACTATTTCTTTTCTATGTTTCAATAGTCTATCAGTAGCCTTTTATAGTTGTGTCCACAAATCCTAGTTCTGATACCTTTTTCCTGTCGGAGGGGAGTGTAGATGGAGTGAGAGAGAAAGTGGGAAGGTTGTGAAGAGAGATGGAGAGAAATTGAGAGAGTGTGTGCGTGAGTGTGTATAGGGAAGGAAAGAGAGATAGGGAAATGTGAGCGTACAGCATTGCCTTTGTGAGTTTATGTATGTCAGGCTACATTGCTGGGAATGTGTCTTGCTGGTTGACCAGATGAGACGTTTGATACTATGTGTCGGGTCCTGTTGGAGACTGACGGACTTGTGAATTTATTGGATTCTTGAATTGAAAAAAATATTCATTCAACATGTTGCAATGTAAATTGCAAGACCAAATGCTTCGCAAGAAGTTCTGATTTCTCCAGACAATGTTACTTTTCCTTCACCTCTATATACCTTGAAATCTGTTGTCACGTCTTTACCATTATAACTATTTTTTACGACCTTCTTATGGCCAACTAATAGAATCGGCAACTCACGACCCTGGGTTCACGACACTTATACAAGTTTGAGATGTAGGTCACGTTTATCAATTGTCAAAAGTACGTTCTCCCTGGGGTCATAAAGGATACCGTCATAGCGCATGGAGCTTATACAGTCGCCAATAACTGCACGTATATTTGAAGTTCAAAATGTGGTACAAGTCGATGATCTTTAAAAAGTAGATCAATGGGCAGTATTTAAGACTTGGTAAGTTGGCCAAAGTTCTCAGCTACTGTTGCTGTGACATATTTTTGTTTTCTATGCTAAACCCAATTCGTTTGCCAACAACAAGGACAATAATGTGGCTGGTACAGATCAGCCGGTCTACTACATGTTTTACTGTGGTGCTTATTTTGTGATCACTTCATACACACGTACACATTCATAAACACAGTACAATAGAAACGACTTGAGAATGTCATGTCCCTTGGCCAATCATTGAAAGATTTAATGGAACTCGATCATATTACATGTATGTAGCATTCAGGGTGGTGAAAAGGTGTACAAATGTCTCTATTGATAAATTACGAGATGTCCATACCAATGAGACTTCGATTCCCCAGCACATGGAGATGAGAGAACACCGCCGTAAAGCATTCATTGCAAGGTCTTGTCACCCTTGTGGACTGAACCGATCATAACGTTCCCAGCTCATGTCAGTTTTTCCAGTGATCTGCGGCGCTATCTCCACACCGACCCGCGAGAGCTGATGAACCGGTAAGTCATAACGACCTCCCCTTCCTGGCTCGCCACAACGTCCCCTAAGTTTGTCACACCCATAATACCAGTGTTTCACACCCATCAGTACCAGTATTTGCCGTAACTGGATTCTTATCATTCTTACCTTCCTACCACGGCTTGCCAGAACGTCCTCCAATTTACCACAGACTCCGTCCCATCATTTTGTGGTAATATATAACGTTTTGTTTGAACTAACGTCTTCGTGGTGTGTTATTACATTGTCTACATTGAGTTTTAGGACAAACAAGCTCGAACAGTCTACGCAAAGACAACTGATTGCATTGTGTTTGCTGAACGCGTGTTTTTTGTTGTGCCTCTTTGTTGTGTTACTTTGCCGTCAGTGTGGCTTGTGTTTTTAGTAATTTAGATAGACGTCCACTGTTGTTGTGCAGCCCTCCGATTGTATGTTGTCAATAGGACTCAGTGACTTGAGTTACTCAACAGTATTATGCATGTGTGAGTTTGTTTGTCTTTTTGTGTGTGTTTTTAGTGTATGAACTTCGAGTATCATCACATAAATACTATAAACATATTTGGGATTCAGTATACAGTTGAGATCACATCTATATAGTGACCACTCTATGTATTGAGAACAATTTTTACGGTTCCAAACCTTCAAAATGAGACGGGTACGAATCTCATTTGGCGGCCACCTCTTGGCTCCTTTGAGACCACTTGAGACCAGTCCTCTGGGTGGTCTGAATTAATATAGAGGTTCTACTGCATATAGCTCATGAACATCAGAGTCTCCTCACTCACAATCTATCAATATTGTTTGTAAATGGTCTCCTTGTTGAGACCACTTGAGGGTGGTTGATTGGTTGGTCTTAATAGAGTACAGTGTAACCTCCAATTAAGACCACTTCTCTATTGAGACAACCTCTATGATGAGACCACATTTCCAGGTCCAAAACCTTCATATAGATACAATAATATGAAACTCTGTAAAGAGACCACCTCTCTATTGAGACCACCTAACACTGGCCCTAATAGAGAGCTTCTACTGTATATGGTTTACAAACTTACAAGCTATCAATACAGTTGTTGTTTGGTCTCCGTGTTGCAGCCTGAACGACAACGAGCCGCACCTGTACCAGTGGGGCGGCGGTCAGCCGGATGACCAGCGTGGAGACTGCGGTCAGCTCAACATGGTGCAGCAGTCACCGGCCACCGGCAGGAGGAAGAGGTACAGTCCATGGACCTCAGCATCGTGGGAGGGGTTAGGGGGTATATAATGGTCTACTACTATGGTTTACAAACACTATACCATACAGTATACAGTATACCGTATATATGACTAGCCTACCCCCTCCCGTTGATGCTGAGGCCCATGGTACAGTCCACTCTTGCAGCGACACTCCTTACAGGCTACTTTCTGATTAGTGATTACTTTGGAGTGAGAATCATATCAGGTTTCTATATCTGAATGTTGTCCTCTAAAATGTGGTCGCCGCACTTTCCATTTAGCCTAACTATTTCTATAACTGTCCTGATGGTGAACGCAAAACAACGTCATGATAGATCAACTAGTCTTCTCTGGTGCATACAAAGCAATTTGCGGAAAAGCCCAAGTCTCTTTAAGTGCCTCAGGGCCCCAATTAACAGTGTTGATTATGTTGACCGAACAGCGCCTTCCATTGATCATCCTACCCTTTCTACCTGCTGACCTGTGCTTGTGTCTGTTCCAGGGAGACACTGGTGTTCCAGATGGAGATGGAGCTCACATCTTGCGAGCGCTCGCTGCCCTTCCTGTGTGTGACTCATGCTCAGCCCACCCAAGGTATGACTGCTCATTGACCACTCACTGACCATCTGCATGCAGGTAATGTAATCAAGTTTGCCGAGATCCCTCACAACATTGGCCTGACAATCAGCGTAATAAGGAAGTAATGCGCCAACCAAAACCAGGGAATAAAAACTTTGAGTAGCCATTACCAACAGAACCAACTTCTGAAAGAGGTGTATGGGTTCGCCTACCTTGCCAGTTCCTTTTCCAGGAGTGTTGTGGTAGATGATACAATCGACGCCACACACGCAAATGCCAATGCTTTCTTTAGCATACTTTACAATAACGTATGGAATAGTTGAACCATCGTCATAGAAACAAAGATTAAAGTTTATCGTGCCATGTTATATCAACTTCCTTGTAATGCCTAGAACCATGCATAGTGTACAGATGTCAAACTGTAGAAGCCCAACGTCTTAGTTATGTAAAATACAACACCACATCTTTGTAGCAGCATATAGTTCACCGTGATTGGCATTGACAAACCACACAAACATTTGAATCGACGAGCAACATGGCGATTTTGCTTACATGTCAGATGCTGCAAAAAATCATTTTATAGCCCCATTAATGTAGAAATCACCAAACACTCTTCTACCACGGTCTTAAACATTAACACTATTTATCGTCTTCATGACTGCAGATCTGTTTTGGTAGGACATAAGACAGATTGGTAAATAGGTACTTGATATATATCAACTCAAGTGGTTTCACAAATAGGTACTGTTTGTCGTAAACACAGGACCAGTGATGAGGGTGCTTGTATACTGATATGTATATACAATATATAAAGGCCAAGGTCGTTGAAATGCCCTGTGGTCGTAAATGCTGGACTTTGAAAAGATGGGTTGTTTGATTAATCAATTAACTAATAACAAAATGTTCTATTAAATGAAAACAACAACATGCAATTTTCTCATAAGGACTATTTTATTTTTTGCAGAGTTTTATGGATAGTATGAAGCATATGTTGAAATGCAATTCACGGATTGCCTAATTTTGTGCATTGTTGCATATCAGTAATGTATATATCCTTTTGTGTTTTAGATTTCATAGGCATCCTGCAAATAGTAAATGTACAAATTAAAATGTCTCAGAAGGTGAACTCTATCTCAAAATTTATGTCTTATGCACGAAGTTAGTCACTTATTCTAAAGACGTTTACGTAATACTTAGCTGATAGATGAACGTTTTTACATCAATATATTGGTTATAGAGAAATCTTTACAATATGGGGAACATCTTCAGTAGGAGAATTCAAGTGCAAGAGAGAGCAGAAAACATTTTGGGTCGCGGAAGCTTTGGTGTTGTGTACAAAGGTCATTTTGCTGGGCAAGATGTAGCTGTCAAAGTTATCAACAGGCACATGAACCTACATTACTGGGATAAATTAAAACATGAGAAAAATGAGGTCATTCTATTGTACAAAAATCTCAGAGATCCAAATGTTATAGATATACTGAAATATGAGGACAAATCTCCTGCTAAACCTTTTGTGTGGATAGCTATGGAGCTATGTGACGAGAGTCTTCAATCCTATCTGGAATCGAACACATTAAATGATTTCCAAATTCTTGATATCCTTTGGCAGTGTGCCAAAGGTCTATATTTTTTGCACAGCAATAATATTGTTCACAGAGATGTAAAGATTGACAACTTTTTGATTAAACTCGAAAATTCGAAAACAACAGTGAAGGTTACTGACTTCAGTCTCTCCAAGGAAATTGAAAATATTTTAGAGAGTGAAATCACCTCCATTCATGGCAACCCACATTGGCTTGCCCCTGAAATGTTCGATGATCAAGGATGCAAAGCAAAAATACTAAAAATCAGAGGATCTCTTATTAAAAAGATTGACGTTTTTAGTTTTGGTCTCATCATTCTGTATACATGCCTCATAAGAGAGGGAAGGGGAGCTATGTGTAACAATTGCAGCGTCGGGCACGATGTGAAGCTGGGCAAAGATGTGCTGAGATACTTTTACAGCCTGTGGAGTAGTGATAGACTAAAGGAGATCTTAACGCCTCTTTTACAGGCGATGTTAACGTTGGATGTGGAGAAACGACCCGGAATGGATGAAGTATGTCGATTCTTTATGTCTAAACTAAGTCCACCTAGATCCTCCACACCTTTGATTATATGGAAGCGTGCCTCGCACACTCTTGGCAATCGGTTTGAAGATAAGGTTGTGTTTGGAGGAAATAACCTCATCCTCCTTGGCTGTAAAGACACCAACACGATGCACCTGTTCCACCTGCAGGGCAACAAGTATGAACAGTTATGGCAAAAATCTAGGCCTGCTAGCATTAGTTACAATGATAAGATATATATGATTGATACATTCATAATCACACGCAATGGCTCCAATGACCCAACCAAGTACTGGGACATGAATCTAATGCAGCTCCAAACATTCTATGCGGGTAGTGGAAGAGCTCTGAAGGCAGTGTTACCACCTCATCTAACTGTCTATAGTGTATGGATGGATGAATTACAGTTGAGCGTGTATGATAGTGGCGCTAGGGTATTAACCCTTCAACCTCCTAAGGATTCACCATGGCATGGTTTTCTATCCATCTGCCAACATTATGTGTCAGGCTGGCTCGCAGTAACCGAGGCATACACCAACTCACTGGATCTTTTCGATGCTTCAGGATTGTACCAAAACCACACAACGCTGCCCTATACTCCTGGATCATGTAACGCCATGGCCAGCACTCCTTCTCTCTTGGTCATCCGCGAGAGGTCTAGTACAGTCCTTCACTTCCACGACTGGAGAACATTAGCGGAGGTAGACATTGTAGATCTGAGGCAGGTGGTGCCACTGACTGATGAAGAGGACATGGTGCACAGTGTGGCAATAGACTGTTATGGTGAACTTATCCATGTAGCTATTGGCAGACGAAATCCGGATTATATCACCTCACTGCATGCGTTCCAGATAGAAAATTGATTATTGGATGGCAAATATATCTATAGTGATTTGTCTTAGTCAACACTATTTACATCAAATAAAAACATTATGCTAGCCAGTTGCCATATCTTCAATCTCTCTGCCATGGGATTTGTTTGCGTTGATATAGTCCAGATATATAGTCACATGAAAAGAATCAGCAGAATTCATTGTAACGAGAATTGACGGTGGATTATAAAAGGTACTGGCTAGAACTGATGATAGACTATAAACTTATATGACTATTTTCATTATTTTATCATAATCATTTCAGCAATGTTGAAGATCGTCAAATTAGAGAAAATGCCGAAGGAGCAATGTTTAGCAATTTTATGATTAGACCACACAGGATGCAAAACAGTACAAAAATACATTATTGACGATTGATGTGTATAGACAGTGACAAGTGGACTATCAAGAGAACGCAAGTGATAAATATTTCAACATTTGTTTTGAATCGGACGGCTATTGACGATTATCTTATCAGATCAAATGTATGAAGATGTACCTTGCATTGCCTAGGAGGACCGTTCATTTACAAACCGTTGAAATGCCCATGTAGTAAAAAGGACATAATACTGTGAAAAAGTGACCTAGGAAAGCACAATGCATCCTGCATTGATTACAACATACTCGATACGAGGTTAGTGGGTGCATGTCGGATGAAGGCTGGCCGAGGCTGCAGGCTAAATATAGCGTCAGGTGTCAGACATGTGTGTCTGAAAGCATATAGGCAAGTTAAGAAACTTGTCTCTCTCGTCATGGGGAATTGGTGTAATGGTTAGCACAGCCAACTATGACACATATGACCGGTCTTAATCATGGTTGGAAGGTCGTGAGTTCGACTCCACGATTCTCCAATACCTTTACCAGGTATTCATAAAGATGTATCTCAGTGACTTTCGTTTCATATGGTGGAGAAAGATGGACCCAGATGCTTCGTAGAAGCTACCGGGTAGTCCTCCAATGCCCCGGGTTAACAACAGTGGCAAAGGCGAATCGGTTAACTAGTAGAGTCCTGTCAAATTTCCGTTGAACTTGGGGATGAACGTGGGAAAGTTAGATCTGAGAATTCTTACAGGTCCCTCGTTCCACTTTCCGGTTCCTGGATCTGGCCTTGGGTGTTCCTGGTACACTGGTGGTATGGAACTCCCAACCTCTCTCTCCGTTCTCACGCGGTGAAGTCCCGCATCGGAGTTGGGAGTTGGGGGGAATCTGTGAAAAAAAGTGACCTAGGAAAAAACAGTGCATCCTGGATTGATTACAACGTACTCGATACGAGGTTAGTAGGTGCATGTCGGATCAAGGCTGGCCGAGGCTGCAGGCTAAATATAGCATCCGTTGTCAGACATGTGTGTCTGAAAGCATGTAGGCAAGTTAAGAAACTTGTCTCTCTCGTCATGAAGAATTGGTGTAATGGTTAGCACAGCCAACTATGACACATATGACCGGTCTTAATCATGGTTGGAAGGTCGTGAGTTCGACTCCACGATTCTCCAATACACTTTACCAGGTATTCATAAAGATGTATCTCAGTGACTTTCGTTTCAATACTTTTTGATGCAGCACAAGTGTGGATATTGATACAATAACTGTAAGGAACTGACCATTATAACATAAGCCATGATTATCATGGTGATCATATAATATGCTGATATCAGAATAATGAATATGCATGTTTAACATATTTCCTTCAACCTTTTCTATTTGCAGCATATTGCTGATTTGTGTTTTTATTCGTTAGGTATAGAACTTTGCTAACTTCTGCTTTTACACGTCCACATGATGCTGAAGTCAGCAAACTTCTATGTAGCATTACTAAAATGATAAGCAGCAACATGTATTCAAAAAGCAGAAATTGCCAGTACTAGTTGAACATGTGATATTGCCTGTGTTTTCCAGACACTGGCGGTTGTGGTGCGGCGTGGACCGGTTCTGGTACGGCATTCCACGATGACACGTGCCTGTACCACAGCGGGGACGTGGCTACGGACTACGTCTCAGCACAAGCCAAGTACAGATTTTTTATCTGATTTAAACATGTTGTTAGCATGCATGGAAACATGTTGTAAACTGTTAGTTTGCAAACTGCTTACAAACTAGTTTGCATGCTGAATGGAATAAATTCATTGGTTTCCTTTGTATTATGACAACATTGATCTGTTGATAAACCCATAATTTTTTTACCTTGGCAAATATTTTCGACCTTGTCTGTCAGACAGTCTTTTTCAAGCTGACGTCACACAGGATGATAAAAGGAAGAAAACTAGTGATGATAATCGTTCCAAATCCAGAATATGGTAGTCATCCCGTATATCAAAGGACTATCATAGAGGATGGCTAGAACACTAAGAGACCACGACATCAGTACTGCCTTTAAACCATACAATACCCTGAGAAACATATTGGTCCACCCAAAGGACAAAATTAAGCCAAAAGAGATATGTGGTTGTGTGTACAAGATTTGGTGCAGAAACTGTGACAATGTGTATATTGGTGAAACGGCGAGGAAATTAGTTACTCGTGTGGCAGAACATCAAAAGGATGTCGAAGACCATACCAACAGTGGAGTACGCACCAGAGCCACCCGTTTGTCATCTGCAAGTGACTTGCACAAATCCGCCATCACAGATCACATGGCAAATTTGAACCATATCCCTGACGGGGACAACACGAAGCCCATCAGTTGTTAGTCCAATACAGACATATCCGGGAAGCAATGGCTATTGGAAAAACTTATAAGACAATGGACCGAGATGAAGGTGCATACACCTTATCACACACGTATGACACCCTACTAAAGCCAAGGGCTGCTCGCAGAGACAGCCCCCCCCCCACCCCACCCCCCCGCCCCTCGCCACTGACCTACTTCCTGACGTCACATCATGTCATCCTGTGTGATGTCAGCTTGAAAAAGACTGTCTGACAGACAAGGTGGAAAAATATTTGCTAAGAAAAAAAATATGGGTTTATCAAAAGATCAATGTTGTTATAGTTTACAAGCTTAGAAACTATCATTCCCTGTTTACTAGAGTAAGAAACAGGTTATTTTGTCTTGAGTTACATACGGCATTAGTTACATACGGCATTTTGTAACTGCGACTTTTGAACGCATAACCTGTGTCAATATGTGATTCAATTTATGCATATGTTGACACTAGAACCTAGCTTAAATCCAGAACCTAGTCAAAACCATGGAAAGGGACTGAAAACGTCTTCTCTCACTTCACCTGCTACTGAAATACTATAATCACCAACGCTTGACTCATCTAAAGACATGTCTCCATGTGAATACTCTTTATATTTGATAATAAATGGTGGCCATCTTGAATTCTTTTGTTTAGTTTTTTAAGTTGTCAAGTTTAGTGCTTGCATCACTATTTGTTTGATTCTGTCACAAGCAGGTCTGCTATTATTGATACTAATGTACTATTAGTATTTGCCTTTCCACCAACAGATGTGAGTCTATGGGCGGGGAACTGGCGGCGCCCGTCTCTGCCTCACTCCACGACTACATGGCTGGACTGATGGGCACAGCACAGGGTGAGTTGTATTGGTGGTCATCTAGATATGGGGGTCACTTGGGAACACAAATATTTTATATAAGGTATAATGCAAATAAAAGTGAATTGTAGTATTCAAGGGAAGATCCCAGGTGTTCCTCAACAACGACTAGAGGTGCAAAAAATCATAATTAAAAGTGATTTGACAGCACTATTTTTTCAAATGGCCCTATTATGTTTAAACCAATCGTTTGTATTCCTCAACTGTCTTCTTCTTCCAGCCACAAAAAGCTGGATCGGCCTGACGCAGAAGAACAAGAAATACAAGTGGGAGAGCAATCAGCGCTGGGAGGAGGCCCAGTCCAGGGTCAGCAGCCAGGACGCACCAGGCAGGAATGCGTGCTTCATCATAGGTGAGCGGTCAGTGAGTGGTCAGTGGGTGGTCAGTTACATGATGTGATAGTGATGGATTGAGTGGACATTGTTTCAGAAACTGGGGAATAGATCCACCTGCTGGACACCTGAGAGTGTTTGCAACAATGCATTCTATTCGCCCATATTTGTATCTATTCTTTTATGTTTCAGATACCAGTGCTCCGGAGGGACAGGAATGGGTGCCCGTTGTATGTAATGAAGCACATCCCTACATCTGCCAGAAGCACCTGGGTGGAGGAATTCCCCCAGGGCAGGGTAATAAGCCAGAAACACCCCCGGGCCAAGGAAATAGACCAGGGTCACCACCAGGACAAGGCAACAGACCAGGTACTTCTAAGGGAAAAGGGAACAGTCAAAGTGCATCTAAGGGAAAAGGGAACAGTCAAAGTGCATCTAAGGGAAAAGGGAACAGTCAAAGTGCATCTAAGGGAAAAGGGAACAGTCAAAGTGCATCTAAGGGAAAAGGGAACAGTCAAAGTGCATCTAAGGGAAAAGGGAACAGTCAAAGTGCATCTAAGGAAAACGGGAACAGTGCCAGTACATCCAAGGGAAAAGACAACAGGCCTGCAACCCCTGTTGGAAACTGGAATCAATCCCAGACCAGTACCGGAAAAGGTAACCGACCTCAGACACCACCTGGTCAAAGGAAGCAGCCCTATACACCAAGAGGTATATCAGTCAGGGTTCTGGCAAAACTGACCTAGAAAGCCCACTAAGGTGGAAGGAGCTAGATTGTCAAATAATGACGTTAGAAAGGATTAGTCAGATGCTAGGGTCAACTTAGGTTTCCAGCTTTTGCTCCACTGAGTGGTTATTTTGGTGTTTATATTCAATGCTATAACATGAAACATGCAAAACTGACCTAGAAAGCCCACTAAGGTGGAAGGAGCTAGATTGTCAAATAATGACGTTAGAAGGGATTAGTCAGATGCTAGGGTCAACTTAGGTTTCCAGCTTTTGCTCAACTGACTGGTTATTTTGGTGTTTATATTCAATGCTATAACATGATGAGTATTTGGTGATGGGCTTTAACATTAGCCAGTGCATTCAGAGATGAATATTAATGACACTATTATGCTCCATAACAAACTTGATTTGGTTGTAGCATCTGGGTGAACATAGATCTATACCAGCTCATAGTATGTAAACATTTTATCTGCAAGGCTCTGGCAGTGTTGTGACTGTCCACCCCCGTGACCTGGTGGTGACCTCTGACCAGCTGAATGACCCACCACCCTTCATGCCCCCTGGACTTGCAAAGAAAGCTGTTACCCTAACATGCCACATCACCAATCTATATCCTGGTGAGTATATTGTGTCCAAATGTTCCACCTTCCGTGGTAACTTTTTGGTATTACCGTCCATGGTGACTTTCGTATTAAGCCATAGCACATATTGTGTTCTGTATACCTTTATATGATGTTTTATTATTTAGTAGCACTTGAAAAATACCCACACCAAATTTTCGAAAAAAATATCAGAAAGCAGACAACCCTATATCACACAACATCTCATTGTAAAATTCTTCAACCTTCTGTTTTATTTCAGGTTCCCACATACTGTGGGTGAAAGACGGTATCTACTTGGACAATGGGCCAGCCCCTGCGGGTTTCACTTTAACCCTAGGGGGAAGCCTCCTTGGACAAGCTCATTGTGATCACCAATGCTCTGCCCTCACTGGATGGGCTGTACCATTGTGAGGCTTGGGGGAAGCAGCCTTATAAGAGGATCCAGTCACAACAAGCCCTAGTGCAGATTAAAGGTTCGATCCTTCAAAAAACCTTGATAAAGCATTTGATCTGGTTTATCCCACCCGTGCAAGTGATTCTATTTTAAAGTGAATAACTGGCTTGAACAAGGGAGTGTCAGTTCTATTAGATACATAGCAGATCAACACTTAAGCAGACATCCTCCACCAGGATCCTGCATTCAACAGAAAGACTTAAGTATAGGTATTTTCTTATGTTACATAACTAGCTGAATTAGGTTTGTCAAGGGTGTAGACATCTTCCCCTGATAAGGTGGTCATCTATCAATGAACAATTGATAGATGTTACCTTGCTAAGGAAAGATGGAGTGTAGATCATGCAATGGTTCGAGGGTCTCAAGCCGAAACTATGCATGACTGTCAAAAACCCATTTATTAGGACATGATGAAACAAACTGTTGTGGCTTAGGGAATAAAGAAGACAAAGTCAGTAGAAATAGGCAGGGAAATTATTTTACTACTTTAAAACTTACATCTGTGTAATGTTTCAGATGTGGTGTCCATCCGCTCTGAGATCCCCGCTGTGCGCACAATCGCGACCTCCGTCCAGTTTTCCCCGCTTGAGGTAACCGAGGCTTTTAGGATGAGAGCAATTTCTCAAATGGGAGGGTTTGAACAAACAATATCCTATTTGATCATTTGCGTGTGTACTGATCTAAACAATTGGATTTTATCAGAGTTATTCTTAAAAAGCACCACTATCCTCTGGAACAGTCTACCAGCTGATATGATTAGCGCACCAAACATTGGAGTCGTTTGAGAACCACCTAGCCCATAATTTTTGTTTTTATTATTTTTTTAAAACCACACTACTAACAACTATTTTTATATTTAATTTTGATACCAATGTACAGGTCAGGCAAGTGAACGCTAATGTTGATTGCACTGCAACTGCGATGAGCTGTATGCTCCCTGGCGAGTTGACAAAGTGTGAAAATAAAAGGTCAATAATCTGGGGTGAATGTTGAGTCGTCTGATCCTGAATAGAGGGGACTTAAGACCATGAACCAGAAATTTACAGTAGGACCTCTCTATTAGGACCAAACTTGGTACCAGTGCTAGGTGGTCTCAACACAGAGGTGTTTTCTATACAGAGGTTCATCATGGTAGCTTTATGAAAGTTTGGGATCGTGAAAAGTGGTCTTATTATAGAGGTGGTCTCTTTTATTTGGTTGTTCTTGGAGGTTGTACTGTAAGTCTGCTGCAGGTCAGGCAAGTGAACGCTAATGTTGATTGCACTGCGACTGCGATGAGCTGTATGCTGAGAAAGATACGGTGTGAAAAGGATGATCTGGTGTTGATGTAGAGTCGTCTGGTCCTGCATAGTGGGGACTTAAAACCATAAAGCAGACATTTACCTGTACGTCTGCTGCAGGTGCGTAAGTGTCGTCTGCTGATGGGCATGGACACCGTGCTGCTCGGCCACTTCCACCAGACGTTCCACTCGCTTGGCACCGTCACTGTCGCCGGCAAGAAAGTTGAGCCTGAGCTCTCCATCGACAGGATCAGGTCAGCCGCTTGCTGGTTTAATACGGTAGATTGACAATGTGACTGTCCTGTCGATATGGCTGTTCTGGTTTGTGGATTTGACTGTCCTGGTTAGTCAATGCGACTGTCCTGGTTAGATAATGTAATATGACATGCCAGTCAGATGTTGTTGTATTTTGGGTTTAATACAGTAGTTTAAATCAATATTCAAAGACATTCATTGATTTGTAAAGATCACTTATCCATGTTTACGTCACTGGTAGCCTGAATGTAGGATTTGGACAGGACCTGTTCATATATGGGGAGTTTTCCGTGAATATTGTGAATCGTCGAAGTCAGATTAGGTATCTATAAGAATGACGATCCTAATCATGCAGAATTTCTCCCCTGGGCAGACTGCTGACAGCATAGCTTGTCGCCACAACGGTAAGACTTAGTTGATATAACTGTCTTGATTGACAGTCGATAAGACTGTCCTTGTTAATCTATATGACTGTCCTGGTTAAATAATATGACGTGCCAGTTTCTATCTTTCTGAACACAGATTTCAGTGCACAAATGAGAATAGCAGGCGCTACAAAGTTTTATGTAGATGCCTTTGATGCATTTTGCTTGGTGAAATTTCCAAAACAGAATTCCATCTTCATCCTCGCTTGATTACTAGACATGATTGTTTCAGATCAAAATCAACCAATAAATAGGATAATTATAGATAGCTGTGGCATGGCAGGTCAATAATTTGTGGTGTTATGTTACTATGTCCTGCATACATTCTACTCATGTAGACGTTTACTTATGTGTTGTAGACCTGGCGATGAGATCATGGACATAACCTACCGGTACCAGCTGCCGGGCACGTCGTGGAAGGTGAGTTCAACATTTAGGATTATTTCATCAGTATGTATTTGAGGTTTTTGTATATGTTTGTGTGTGTTTTTTTTTCATTTGGGACTTGTTGACTCTTAAAATATGCACATAGACAAATATCAATACCTATGATTGTGTTGTAAGCACATTTAGATTTACACGTTCATGTCCGCAGGGATCTGAGAAAAGCACCATAAAGTGACAATAGATGCCAAGGGCCATGTACTGGGTCAGAAAAAATAAGCTTTGTGTCCCTATGTCCATTTTTAAGACATTCCAACAATTTCTTTTGTCCCTTTTCAATATGATGCCAGTACAGATGAAATGCGCTTGTATCTTTTTTTCTATTTTGAAGTGTATTCACTTCATTTATTTCATAAAATGAGTTAAAATTATACAATCTACAAACTATAGTTTACAATTGGAACATACAAATAAATAAAAAAAACATGCAATATACATCATTATGACTTCAATATCAATTACCATGTACATAAATGAAGATTATTTAAAATCAGTGTTGATTATAGTTTTTACCTTTTCTTGAATACTTTCACCAATTCCTTTTTGTTTAATGTATGTTATTTCATATTTGACACATTTTATCAATTCATTAAAAATGCTTGTTACTGATTTACTAGGTTCTTTGCCATATTTAACACTGTTGCGCTTGTATCTCATATTCACAAAGAAGTCTTTTAAATGTGTTCCTTTTCCAGGTAAAAGTGGTTATAAACGGCTGTGTCGCCGTGTCACTTTTAACCCATGTATGGACCTATATCGCGATAATATTGCCTCAAAATAATCACATTGAGCCACATCCTTATCTATTCGGGCTCATTACTTATTGAAAATAATGTAGTCATGTAGTTATTGCAACACTGGTTATATGTGGAGTGTTAAGCGAGGGGCACATTCCACATTGCGGCAGTGGTCGCCGCAAGGCGTGTTGAGGCTTGCGGCGTCTACGGCGTTTTCAGCATGCAGTGACAAAAGTACAGCTGTGGGCTCCGTGCGTTATGAGTGCGTCGGCACAGGGAGTGGTTTTTATTGAGGTGGCCGTGCCCTCAACTTGCATAGAACGTGCGATGTACTCACGTATTACTTACGTCCTACGCACCGCGTGGTTACAAAAAATACGGGATCCGCACGTTCATGGTACAGGGAACGCACCGCCCCAGTACTGTGTCTGTGCCGACAACGTGCGGGTAAATCATCTGCGTTTCACGTAAGGTCTCCGCACGGCCTCCTTACGGTCAGACCACGACGTAGGGTGGTCGTAGAAGAAGTTTGGTATGCCAAACTTCTTTTGCGGCCACCGTACGGCCTTGAAAAAACGTACGTTTGCCGCACTGCATACGCACGGATCCTCACGTTTTCTATGCGTTTTTGGTCGTAGACAGGCTGTAGACCTACCTTGCGGTGGAATGTGCCCCTGGCTTAAAGGAGATTCCCGTAGACTAACGATGATTGAGCCTGTGTCTCCTGTGGTAGGTGCTGGAGGCGTTGGCTGGGGTGTGCATGTCGCGGCGCGTCAAGGAGGATGAACTGCTGTACCTTGTGGCCCAGGCTTACTATGACGCACTCAGGTAAGAGAATGCTTCTGTTCTTTGTTATTTTTTTTCTACTTAGGGCGCTACCATTTATCATGGCTCAAAGGAGATGTAAACAACGAAACCGTTAAGGTATGAATTTCTTGCCCTCCCCACCCCACACTATCCTGTGCTAAATTTGTTTGAACATTTTAGCCCCTCCCCCACACACCCCACACCCCCACACCCACCCACACATCCACCCCCACCCCCTCCACACCTACACAAAAAATTAAAACAAAGAATAAAGTTGAGTTTTGAAGGTCCACTGATAGATGAATAGATGAATAGTAGCCCCCTTAGCGAAAACAATAGGTTTTTATACAAGCCAAATTGGTCTTGCGTAGGCCTACCTGATACATTCTCAGCTATCATCTAAATCAGACATTGATTATGGTAACTCTTAGATTAATTTAGATTTTATTCTGGGCTGCAATAGTATGGTGCAATATTTTACTAAGCCAACAACAGTTAATCCTTTGTGTATCTATATTTCCCTGTTTCAGGCGACAGATGGCGTCTCTGGAGTCCGTTGTGTACTGGAGCTACCTGAACCTCACCGCGGAGGACGTTGTGTCTCGCACAGTTAACTTCTGCACCCAGGTGGCAGACCAGTGGCAAGGGGAGACCCTCATGTGGCCTATCACAGAACTAGGACAGACAGGAGTCACCTACCAGTTCTGTATATCAGGTTAGTTTGAGCAGAGACCTGCATAGTCACTATAGCCCTATCCCGGCTAACAAAAGGTTAGCCAGTCACAACACTTTGTTGCCTACTAAATCTAACCATTTGAAGCAATAGGTAGCTTTTGCATAGAGAGCTATTGATCTGGATAATGCCAAATCGGGTCTTCAACTCTGTTATGCTAAAGCACAAATGGCTGTGCAATCCCTGGTTAGTTTAAAAAAATCATTCAGGGGTAGATATTTTCGTTGCCAATCTCCAGATTTGGATAGTCAGGTAACACATAGCAGTTCCAAAAACTATCAAAACTGACAAATAGAAATTTTACTTCTAATTTCATAAATGTTTTAGTTTTTATGAATTAGTATACTGAATAAACGTTCTAGTGGCTTTTTCAGATAATTATTGGAAATAAGCATATAAACCCGTATTTTGGTATAAACAATTTCACCCCAACCCGTGTGATCTTTCAGACGGGACACCATACGGCACGTCCCGTTGCCGAGGTAACTACACATACGGCGCCTACCGGACAGACGTGGCTTACTACACCCAGTGCCAGCCCGGTCCAGAGTCTAAAATCACTGGCAGGCTGAAGAAACTCATGCAGGTGGGCAGTCTACTACAATATATAGATATAATTTAGAGCAATGCCGATACAGGATTTTGTGGAAGGGAGTGGTGGAGGCAGTGTGCCTTGACACTCGGTTTGCATCAAATCATGCGCACAATGCATGTACATAAAAATTCAGCTGTTTCAGGACCTGGCCTGAATGATGAATTTTTTAGGGGTGGGAGGGGATGGGCTGTACCTGTCATTGTAGTGCACCTTGGTGTCAGAAAAATCTAGTAATTATTCAATTGTAATCTTCTCTCCTCTATAGTAAACATTTTAGTTGTGTCAATATGTAATGTGGTCTAATGCCCCTGCCTTAATTGCTCGGCGGTAGTGGTTCAGGGTGCGAGTCCTGGCAGTGGCTATGTGATATTCTCTTTTAGACTTGGAGAAAGAATCGCTAATGCCTCCAAAGACATTGTTGTTCCAGATGCCGCTGAACGAGACGTCTGCCGAATGGGTGGGTGATGAGGTGGTCAGTCTGACGGCTGAGGCTGACCAGATGGTCTACCCAGATGTCACCTATACTTCCCTCATCATGGAAAACATTGCCATGGTAACAAAATTTATTTGTCCACTTTTTCGATAGTGTGCTTATAGTAATTATTGTAAAGTTGAAAGCTCAGAAATGTTGACAGTTGTCATTCCTCAAAAATTGATTGCTGTTACCTCACACAGAATAGAACATATATTACAGGAAATAGAGTATTGGCACACAAAGAAAACTTATTCTCTAGTGTAAGTTTAGTCTTAATAATCATCTATCATTGAAAGTAATGTTCATTTGCAAATATAGTAGTGTTTATAAAATCACCTCCTCACACCTGTCTCTTTTTGAAGAAAAAATACTTTCCAAATACATTCAAAATCCCAAATTCTTCTCAACACCTAGCAAGAGCCGCCAGAACTCCAACTTGATAACAAAAAGTGGGATTCTACCTTGATGATAATTAGTGGATTAAACACATTCCCTTCCAGACTCGAAAACCAAAAGCCAGTGTTGGTGAGAAGATGGTGAAGACACTCAACAACTTGATGTTCACGCCAAGGGCTACCATCAAACAGGCCCAGAAGGCAGGACAGTCAGCCACCAGGTTAGTCAGAGGTGGGGACAGTCTGTCACCAGGTAAGGCAGAGGTCAGGACAGTCTGTCACCAGGTGAGTCAAAAAGACATAGAAGACGGGGCAGATTGCCACTATGTTAATGAGACATTGAGACAGGACCACCCAAAGGACTAGAAGTACTTTCAAGTAGTCAAACAGGTGCTGTCTTTATTACTGCTTGGGACACAGAAACATGAGTTTGAGTCAAGGCCACTTGATATAGTCAAATGGAAGCTTAGGGTTGTAAAACCTGCCTTCAGCTATGTCTATACAGTGGTTGGAGCTTGCTTGCCATAGAATAGAGAGAAGGAAAAAAGAAAATTGTAGTCACAAGCAAACTTGGGAAAAACGTTTGATATTATTAAGGCAATCTCTTTACAAAGGTGGATCAATTCCAGGTATTACAGTACAAATTTCCTCCATATTCAGACTGCTGCAGTCCTTGGAGCTGTACTCTGAACGTGCCGACCTCGGGTCGTCAGCACGTCTCAAGTCGATCCAGCCCCGCGTCGCCGTGGAGATTGTGGATCTCACCCCGGAGCAGGTCGCTTCCAATGTGGGCTTCTCTTCCAACACCCAGCCTGGAGAAGGTGAGGGGCAGAGTTCTGTGTTAATATGATTACAGTAAAATGTCTATCACTGTTTGGGTTGGCCTCAAGTGGTCCAACTAGAGAGGTGGTCACTATATGGAGTTCGTGATGGTCTCTGTATGATTGCTTGGTATCATGAGAAATGGTCTTATTATAGATGTGGTCTTAATTGGAGGTTCTGCTGTAATATAACTATGGCTGTACCCATTATACAGTTAAGATTATTTGCCATGAGGGATGCTAGTGGGGGTGTGGAAAAGTGTCCTGTCTAGCCAGGTGTATGGCGATGATCAGCGAAACATTTTGAGTAACTTTATGTCATAAACGATTGATTGCCCACATTGATACACGCAAAATCCAACTGTGACACTTTTCACAATTACAAGCTGAATACATTAGCCAAAACTTGTTAAAAACTAAAATTGTGTCATCATATTTTAAACAAGAAGGGCTTTTTTGTTGTCAAATTGTTAGTTCATACTCTTCTATGATTCTCTAAATCATGAATCTAATATACAATTTGTGTTATGTGCAGCAAAAACAGAAACTATTACGGGAGTTCATCAATTTGGACAAGGTATTCGACACTTGCATATTCTCTACACTCACTACTAGGATTCCACTGTAACATGAATCCGGACTTTATGGTGATATTTGCTGTACCTTTTAGCAATGTCATAGTGTTTTGACTGCATTAGCGTGTTTTGTAAGACATCCTGTGTGGGCCAGAAATGAGAAATTTGGAATAAGTCTTCTGTACTCCTCGGAGTTAAAGCTTGAAGTCACAAAATCCAACGATGCTATCTTATTCACTGCATTATATTTTACTAACCAAACAACAATGTAAATGTATTAGAATTGCCCATGTCATTAGATAAATTAAAGGTATTACACTTTGATATTGTGAACTGCATTAATTTTCATAAATTGTAAGGCATTGTTGTGTGGGTAGTAGAAATGCTCTGCAGCAGAGTGGGAAAGTAATATCTTTCAAAGCATGGTTTTATTTTGTGACATATCACTTTATGTAAGAAGAAGGAAATATTCCATATTTTCTCGTTTCTACAACTCAGGTTGCTCAAAGTGTATTGCAGTTTAAACACTCTGAATCAACATAAGACATTGGTGCATGGCTTTGGTGTATTGTGTTCCTATCTAAGCTACATATGATGCAGATCAATATTGTCCTGTATAGTGTACACTTGAAGCTGTGTTGTCTACTGAATATGTCATTTGTAGGTAGCCAAGCTAGATGTTTTAAAAGTCAGGCAGAGAACTCGCTCCAACTTTCTACTATGTATAGCGATCTTTCATTGTATTTATGTTTTGTTATGGTTAGGTTCTATTTTGTTGCTTTTAGTTATATACTCACAGGCATTTGAAACTTTCTTGCTTTATTTGCTTTTCCAGTGCTAGATATCAAACCTTTACTCTAAATATTGTTACCATTACATCTGTGGCATTACATATATCTATATTTTATTTGATCTGTTCTTGTTGTTTGTAAAGATTCATCACAAAGAATACATGTATATCCTAGAAAAGTCTCATTCAAATTTTTACGACACTTGTACAAAAAGAACACTAGACATTAACCACATCTCTTGTCTTAACCGAACACTTGCTTATCTAGAGAAGTCTTGCCATTCAATTAATCATCACCCATGACTGTTTTTAGACTTGGATACGTCGTCAATGGATACCAAGATTGGAATGGACCCAGAGGCTCCTATTACCACTCTGCAATCTGGCATCATCATCCCAGAAGAGGCGCTAACCAAGGCTAACGGTATGTTTGTAGTAGTTTTGTGAAACCCAATGCAAAAACAGAAACAGAACTAGGTGTATGAAACCTGTACATGGTGCAGCAGCAATGTGGGGCTGAAGCAGAATGATTCAATTCAGGAATTAGGTTTTACAACTCGCTATATGTACAGATGCTTACGAGTAGATACGGTAAAGGTTAAAAAGAAAGAGTGATAGATGTGTTCAATCTAAGCATAGCCCACAGAACCATCGCTCTGCAACTGTCCTACTCTTCGCATTCTATTCATAATACATCTATAACATCTATATAATAGGCTACCCTGCTTCATTAAAAAAAAACTTCACAGTTCCCAATTGCCAAGATTACACGTGGCAATGTACAATATGATAATCATTTTTAATCACTCAAATAATGAGAACGTGTAACTTAACACATTTAAAAATCACTCAAAATAATCTTAATAATCAGAATCAGCACTGCTTGTCACCTTATAGTGGCCCTCCCCCGGGACAACTCGTCCACGCTGCTGCCGCCAGGGGTCATGCCGCCACCGGCTGCCACCACCATGACCCGCGTGACCTTCACGCTCTACGCAGACGACAACTTGTTCGGCTCCACCACCGAGGATGACAGCGAGGAGGGTGATGACGTCAGGTGAGCTCCACGGCATCTCTGCATGTTTTAGAGTAGAACCATTGGCAGATCCAGGTTTTGGGAAGGGGGGCTACAACAGGATTTCATCACAGGGTTTTGTACACACGAAGGCTCTCGAAGATGCCAAAAACGCTATGAAAATTAAATTTTTAGGGGTGACAATGTGGGGACGTTCCCTGGATCTCTCCAAGGAACATCTTTCTTAAGATCAGCATCAGAGGGGACTCAAGTGGTCTCAATAGACAGGTGGTGTCTTCTTTGATTGAGGGATCACAGTGGTCTCGTTATGCTAGCTTAGGACTGTGAAAAACAGATTACAGATTAGATGCAATAGTGGATGACATTATTGACCATTTCTGCTGCATTTACCCACTGGGATAAATTTATTGTCCATAATTTGAGCTCTGAATTATGGATTTTCACTAGTGATGGATCCGAGCCTGTTGTGACAAAGGCTGGTGTAAACAGCATGGTGATATCAGCCTCCATCAACGGCGTGTCTGTGCACAACCTCTCCCAGCCCGTGGAAATGGTCTTCATACCTACACAGGTGAGCTCCCACGATGTGGAGAACGTCCTGCTTTCTGCACAAAATTTGTATATGCTGGAAGGAGCCAGATCTGAATATTCAATTCACTCTCAATTAGCTCTATACATTGTAAATATAAGTGCTATGAGAATAACTATTAAATGCTTTATGTGTCACTGTTATTTTTTATCTAATTTGATTTCATTTATTTTGCTTATCAAATAAATGCATGAATATATGGCTGAAATGGAAAAAATTAATAACAAAATATTTACCATCTATGCATTTAGGGAGATAACTCTCTCACAACAACCTTACCTAGAATTCCAAATGAAACTCACTCTTTCCTTCCAGAACCCCAACAGTACTACCCACCACTGTCCATTCAGAATGATAGAATAAATATCTACATGGAAAACCAACACTAACACAATTCTCTTGATTCAATTTCCAAATGAAGCTAGCCATTCTCACGTTCCTTCCAGCACCCCAACAGTACCTCACACCAGTGTGTGTTCTGGGACTTCAGCCTCGATCGATGGTCTGGCGAGGGCTGCCAGTTCTGGGGCATGCGCGGCGAGGCTGTTGTATGCCACTGCGACCATCTCACCAACTTCGCCATTCTCACTGTGAGTAGCAGCATTGAGATACAGTATAACCTCTCTATTTGGATGACCTTTGGGTGCTAGGTGGTCTCAGTAGAGAGGTGGCCTCAATACAGAGGTTCATTTTGGTAGCTTTATGAATGATTGGCACCAAGATTTCACACAGTCTCCTCTATTTGGACCACCATTAGGACCAGTATTAAATCATCTTAGTAGAGAGGTAGTCTCTATACAAAGGATCATTTTGGTAGCTTTATGAAGGTTTGGCACAAGAAAAGTGGTCTTATTATAGAGGTGGTCTCAATAAAGAGGTGGTCTTAATTTGAAGTTTTACTGTATTTCATCATCATCATCAAATATTTTACTACCCTCACTGATAAATATCATCTCCATATTATCTCCTGCATAAATATTTTTACTATGGCTCTAAATATGTGACTGATGCTCACAAACCTTCATACACAGAACAAAGTTAACCTCCATAAAGAGACATCCACTGAGAAAACCTTGGGGCCAGCCGGTCCTTATAGATAGGTTTATTTGTTTGATTATACTGGACCTACATATGAATTTTAAATTTGTAAATATTATGAAACCTTGGGGCGCCAACCCCGTTGTGGTCGTAATAGAGAGGTTATACTGTACCTGAATATAAACCATTGTGCTCCCATTTAAGGACCCAACCCAGGAGGCCATCCCGGAGGCGCACCGCTTCGCTCTGTCTATCATCACCTACATCGGACTGGCCCTGTCCATCTTCGGACTCACGGCCACCATCGTGTCATTCCTTGCATTCAAGTAAGTACCACGGGATCTTTTATTTTACTCTCCGAAATAAATTTCTTTAATCAATGTGAATCTTTTTTATTTGTTGCAATGTGTGAATGACCCCTCCTAGCCCATACACACACACAACACATATCCTCAACCGTGATTCTCTTCTCTAACTTTATAAATAGGGGATATTAGTTTGTGGGGTGGGGATGCTAAAAAGACGAATGAGGTAAAATAAGACTATGGAAATAACTAGAATCTACTAGAAAAAGAGAGATGTGGGATTTCTTGACCCATAATCCCCCATATAAATGGCCTCTGCTCTCACTCTGTTTGCAGGAAGCTGCGCAAAGGCCGGTCCCAGAAGGTGCTGTTCAACCTGGCACTCGCCATCCTCTGTACAGACATCATCTTCCTCGCAGGTAAATGCAGTGCATGTTGAATCTCTTTTACACTGTGGGCTCTTGCTTAGTTTTTTGTATATGGTGAGGCTGAGGGTTTGTGCTCGCAGACAACCTTAAAATGAAAACCTTTACAAGGTTTCCATGACATTTTCTTATCTGTTATTGTCAGAAGGAAATATGGCACTCAAAGATGATGGGGAGAGAGAGGGCAGCTGAACACCCATGAACCTCACCTGCAAACGGACCTGTACTGAACATATTTCAACCATTACAATGACTGAACAGTATTTGCAATAGGTTGAGAATTGATTAATAAGCATACATGCAACCAACACATTCACACAAACATCACATGATGAACAATCTTCATACAATTACTAATAATGATCCTGTATCTTGGTGCAAGTATAACAACAAGAGGAGGTACCTAAACTACAACTAGAAACAAATTCTACTGTAGGTGCGGACAAGACTGAGAGTTTCGCGGGCTGCGCGGCTGTGGCAGCCTTGCTGCACTACTTCATCCTGGCGTCGTTCGCGTGGATGCTGGTGGAGGCCATCCTGCAGTACCTGCGCTTCGTCAAGGTCCTCGACACCTATGTCGAGAACTTCATGTGGAAGGTCGGCGTGCCCGCCTGGGGTGAGTTCGCTCAACATTCACTGTTGCTTATGTTGGGTAGCTATGGCACTAGGCCGGTCAGGTAAGAAACACCAGGTGACACTAGGGTGCCTCAATATTAAATAATCATATTGCATGTAGCAATAGAAGGTGCGTGTATGTAATCTCTGAGAAGATAATCTTGAACAAGCAAACTCCAATACTTCAGCCTCTCCGTAACACTGTTATTGGTGGAGATGTCGAGGATTAAACCAGAGACTGAATAAATTAATGACAAAGTTTAGCTTTTTCAGATAATCTAAAACCTACATGTTTTCACACTCTCAAGATGTACATTTTCATACAATTACAAATATTTTATTTCAAATTTCACGGTCTTCAGTTGCTCGATAATATCTTTCTGGCAACATCATTGCTGACACTTTTTTTTATATAGCAAGCGTCCAACACTGAATTATGAAATGACTGGTCCATAAATAATTGGGACATCTCCGTAATTTCGTCATGCACATTTGCAACATAATGATCAACATAATGACTTATATGCATTTGGGTTTAATGGCTGATGACCCACTTACACTATTATTCTATTGTTTATCTATGTAGGCTGTATGCCCAGGACTATAATAGTTGTTTCAATCAAGCACATACTTTTGTGTGAATTTACCATATTTCTATTACCAGTGTATAGGGTTATAAGGTATTCATTATTGTTTTCAGTACTTCCTGCAGTACCTGTTGCTGCAGTAGCAGGCTATGATTACAATCTGCTCCGTGGACCAGAACTATAGTAAGTACTATCTACACGTAAATCAGTTTTATTATTTTGAATGCTCCGATCATGTGGGAAGACTTGTTATATCAGCTCACATATCATCATTTTGGAAAGATATGGAGCTGGCAAATTGCACATCCTTGGCTCTTAAATCCCACTACAATTTAAACTTCAAAACATGCACACCCATAACACATTAACAGCTCAACGCCAGTCTGTACCATGCAGTACACAACAAACTGATGGGACAACCTCACCTTTGGTTGTGTGACTTTGTCAGGGAAATGATTAGAATTAGGAAACGTTTGACTGGATAGCAGAGCCCTGCATGCATATGGGCACTTTGGCCATCTTTCTCCACCCCTCAAAGCTTCCACTCCCCTTTTCTAAAACTTGT
This sequence comes from Streblospio benedicti, assembly GCA_019095985.1. Lineage (NCBI taxonomy): Eukaryota > Metazoa > Annelida > Polychaeta > Spionida > Spionidae > Streblospio > Streblospio benedicti. The sequence continues at coordinate 2,463,708 of CM032663.1, forward strand.
TTTGTTATTTGAGTCTCCTCATGTGTGTGCGTGTATGTTTTAGTTGCTGGCTGTCCCTGCCTGCGTTCTACTACGCCTTCCTCATTCCCGTGGGCTGCATCATTATCATCAACACCGTGGTCTTCATACTAGTCGTTAAAGGTAAGTGGAAAGTCATGTATTTAGTCACCGAAAATATACAAGCTAACCTACAAAAGTACAAACAATACAAAGTACATGTATATGAACAGTGGCAATCTAGCTCACCCATCGCCGGTACAGGAAACACGTCTAATTATGCTCTATTAACACATGACCATCATGCACTTAATTCAGGTATCACATGTGACTATCACAATCACCACTGTCCACTGTTACAGGTATTACAAGTGACCATCTCGCTGACCACTGTCCATTGTTTCAGGTATCACGTGTGACCGGCCGGCGGGACTGACCACGACCCAGACCAAGGGGGAGCTGGCGGGTCTGCAGGTGCGAGCCGCCATCTGCTGCTTCGTCGTCCTCGGTAAGTCACAGGAGGGGAGCAAAAACACCAGCTGCCTACATTTTGAAGTATCAGGACCCAGTTGAGGACCCAGTTTCTGGAAATCCTGGATCTGCCACTGTTATAGATTCAATCAACCAAAAGATCTTTACAAAATGTCGTTAACTTATGTTTGTACTTATTTGAGTTGATAAAGTGACTGCCTATTGCCAGAACCTAGAAGAGGCAGATGCGAGCCGAGCGTGTACCATCCCAACATTTTACTTGCTATTTTTTGCTACAATGTTTAGTATGTCACTTGTGACAGTTCAGCCTTACTGGTTTACCATATTTTCTGCCCTACTTACAGGCCTCACATGGGTGTTCGGGTTTCTGGCCGTCAGTGACGCGAGACTCGTCTTCCAGTACCTGTTCTGCATATTCAATGCCCTGCAGGTGAGAACACTAACACAAGTGTCACACAGTCTCAAACATTGAAGCCATCAGTTTTGGCAAAACAGTGATAGCCTACCGTTGTAGTTTTTTGTTATTTGCCACATTGCTGTTAAAATACTTGTTGTTTAAAGTTAAGATCACCTCTGACACACAGCAAATTTTGAAGTCAGACAGCAGCATAGCCAGCTAGCCGCCCACCCAGCCAGACAGACAAAGTACAGTGCGGTAGACTGCTGCATTAAGACCACATTTGGGACCAATGCTAGTTGGTTTCAATATAGAGGTTCATTTTGGTAGCTTTATGAAGATTCAGGAACCCTGAAAAGCGCTCTTATTATAGAGGTGGTCTCAATAAAGAAGTGGCTTAATTGGAGGTTCTACTGTATTCTCCTGTTTTCAGGATCTCTTCATCTTCATCTTGGTACCGTGAAAAGGGGTCTTATCAAAGAGAGGATCTCAATATCGAAGTGGTTTTAGATTGGAAATTCCACTGTATTCTCCTATATTTTCAGGGCCTCTTCATCTTCATCTTCCACAACCTGCGGGAGCGCGCCGTGCGCCGTGCGTGGCGCTCCGTCTGCTGCCCAGACGTCTGCCGAGGCGGCACCGGCTCCTCCTCCGGCAGCAAGTACCTGTCCACATCCCACACCGACTCCTCCGCAGCCACCGGCTTCTCCAAAGTGACCGCTCGGAGCAAGTACAGCGGAGGGTCCGCATCTCCGGCCTCCAAGAAGCAGAGGGATGGATCTATGGACCATGTCAAAGTGGTGGACAAGGTGGATAAGAACACGTCGACAGCGTAGTAAGTTTGTTGGTGGACAATTGGTCAATTTTGTAGCGGGATGATTAACTGATAGTCATCGTTGTGGAAAGTACTGCAGGTTACAATATGATTTCTATAGGAAGTTGGTCATTGTGGCAGAGTGAGAAACGCATCAGGACAAGTGTGACTGGTGGCCACAAAAGAAGTATTGGACTGGATTAGCGAGAAAGTTTGATTTCAATGGTTTCCAAGGACAGTGGAGAACAATGTGCCAGACAGCATAGCTTTGGGTCGTTTGTTATCACTTTGCAAGCTAATGTACTGTGCATTGTCAGCAAACAAGGTGTTGATGATGGGAAAAAGGATATGATTGTTGCCAATGGCATAGTTTTGAACCATTGATAATCCTAGAATGATAGACAAAGTGAATGCTTATCAACCGTACTGTAAGAATACCAAATGGGAGGATCTGAGGAAGATCGTAATGGTGTACTTTGGAGTTCTTGGTTCTTTGGCAAGCAATGATAGTATTGCCATTATACAGAAAAAACTCTTGTTTATGAAACAGTGTGTTAACATAGACAATTTCTGCTTTAACCAGCTGTCATAATTATGGCCATAATGAAATGAAATTAATTTTACACTGTTGAATCAGAATCAATAAAACTATTATCTGTACATTTGATGGTGTTTTGATGTATTAATTTATAAGTATTCTATGTACAAAATACATCCAGTGGAGGTAGGCTACAGTGATTTTCTTATAGTTAAGAATGTTGTTGATGTTTGATACTAGCATGAGTGAGGTAGTTTCTCCTTTTAGACTCAGGTAAAAGCATGTGTAGAAATGGCTAGTGAAAACTAAACTGATATAAGTATTACACATAGCAGGACAGGAATATGAAAACAGTGGATACCAACGTTGTAAAAAGTGCAAGTGTATTGTTTAGGAAGTACCATTATTTGTAGATAATACTTGAATAAGAGGTACATCTAGAAGATGATCAACCAGCAAAAACATAAAATGTCACTCCAATGGTGCATAAACTATTTCAAGCGTATATCATGAGACTTATATGTTAAATGTAAAAAATTAAAGTTCAATTTTAATAGCTGTCATTTACTTATTTTTTTATTGAACACTGTCATTTTATTTATTTCACTGAACACTAGGTCACATAAAAACCTATGTTTAAGATGTATGAACGCTTCAAGGATGGATGTAAGATGAAAGTTTAGAAGTTAGCATATCTAACCATAAAAATGCAGTGAACTTCAAACAACTATTATAAGTAATGTTAAAGACCAAAGGATAAATGAGAATGCCATGTTTGTAGTATGCAATGTTATTTGTATTATTATATTGGACAATATAGATATTTCAGAATTTCTTTACACTTTGAAATTTATGTGCAATAATACTTCTAGCAAACTAATTCATATTGTATGCCTTTTTGAGATACTGTAAATCATAAATTATACTGAAGACATATAAATGTGTATTATTGTTATTCAAAGCTAGATATTGTATAGTAATCTATGTATGTGAATATAATAGTTCATTGTGTACACATTATTGTATGCACTATATGTACGTTAGCAATTCAGTGCTGGATGTGGATGCATTTGCAATTTCTCTGCCTTTTACTTGGAGACTGGATGCTCTTCTTTTTCATAATTTGTTATCGTCATAATGCACTCTGTTGCCTTTTTAGTTGAATTAAAACATATATCTGATAGTTCTCTGTGCATGAGTAGCTGAGTTTCTGTTTGTTACACAGGCAGATCCAGGTTTTCAGAGAGTAAAGGGGGATGGGCTCACTAAAGGAATCTCATGGGTTTCGTTTGCATGATAGATTGCAAACATGCAAAAAACCATATGAAAATAAGATATTTTGCTGGATCTACCTTTGTATTATGCATTTTGTCCAATAAAGTTATATTTATATTTATACAACTGTGTCAAGTGTTATTAAAGCAAGCAGAAAATTGACCTAATATGATTAAAATTATATATATTTTCTTTTAAAATGTAGATTTCAATGTTGAAGACAGGAAATACATACTCAAATGTTTATTCTTGAAACAAAAAAGCAGACAACGTTTCGGGAAAGATTATTCTCACTTCAGCCTTTGGCAGTGATGTTGCCGATTTCAATTAGATACAATTGAATCCGCCGATTGAAGCACGAATGAATAGGACTTTTTAGAAGCTGCCTTTAGCTGAAATTATGGTATTGAAATTTCCCGCCACTGTTGTACTGCACAGACAGATCGGTTAAGTAAGGTGGTCACAGCGGAAATGATGAGTTTGTACAATCTGGGCCTGCACCGTGCTCGGATCACAAGTAATTAGGAGGATGTTGTGTTTGTCAAACCGTTGTCTGCTACTGGGCCTTTAACAAAATATTTCAATTACAAATTACATAGCCTTACTGGGGTCTGAAATCATTCAAAACAGACCATTTCCATATGTGTGTCTAAAAATGAACTTTTGTATTCCATCATAATTGGGGATTCCCCAGATCAATAGCTGATCATTTTAAAATCGGTCTATTTGTTTAAATGGTTTTGTTTAGTACACACCAAACTGATGGGACACTTTTGGAGGGCAAATACACCTTGTGTCGGCATCAGCGATCCGATCGGTCTGACGCCACCACTTTATTTGGCCCAATTTGACCCATTGATTATAAATGACCACTATTATTTGAAAGGAGAAAATTTGGCATCAAATAATGAACTGGAAACGGTCATGAAACTAGGTGTGACCTCAGAGGGGGGGGGGGTATCATCCCCTCTCAGGGGAGCTATATTTTATTCAAATCTGCCCATTGGTTATGAAGTAATAGATGAGAAGCGATTATTGAACAGAGATCTGCTAGTTCATTATTCAATGGATGGGGGGTCAGGTTTCATCAGGTGTGGAAAATGGTTGGATTGTCATGATCACTTGGTTTTATGCGAGGCGTATGCACATCATTTAAACACAATGCCACAGAAGATTTTTGAAGAAAAACAAACAAACTATGTTCTCAGTGTTTTTTAATCATCAATAATGATCATAAATATACATGTAGTCTAGCCGGGCTGTTGTTGCCATTGCAATTGGTGTTGGAGCAGCATCATCAGCTGGTATTGCTGGTGTCCGTGATGATGGCTGTGGCGATGGTGGTTCTACTGCTGCTGCGGCGGCAGCGGCGGATCCTGCCGATCCGGCTCCTGATGCTGCTGTTGCCGCTCCTGCTGCTGTTGCTGCTGCTGTTGCTGCTCCTCCTCCTGTTGCTGCTTCGTTTGCTCGTGCTGCAGTTGCTGCTCGTGCTGCAGTTGCTGATCCTGCAGGTGTTGCTGCTCCTGCTGCTGTTGCTGCTGCTGTTGCTGCTGCTGTGGCCCCTGCTCCTGTTGTTGCTCCTGTTGCTGCTCCTGCTGTTGTTGCGGCGCCTGCTGCTGTTGCTGTTGCGGTTCCTGTTGCTGTTGCTGCTGCTGCTGCAGTTGCTGCTGCAGCTGCTGCTGCAGTTGCTGCTGCAGTTGCTGCTGCAGCTGCTGCAGCTGCTGCTGCTGTTGCTGATCCTGCTGCTGCAGCTGCTGCAGTTGCTGCTGCTGCCATTGCTGCCATTGCTGAAACTGCTGTGAGGTTGTGAGTCGCCGTGGCCGCGGACGCACTAAAAACAGCCCCATGGAGATGGGCAGCATGGCGGCGGCGGCTTCAGTGTCTGTTCTCACCTTGTCTCACAGCAAGAACTACAGTTTGACCCCACGAAATCCTTCTTGGTGTTTCACACAAGCACACACAGGCGGAATCGATATGAAGTATCTATTGACCTCTTATCATATAGAAATCCTGCAAGTTGAGAACTAATCCTTGCTGTCTCACACACAATGAGGCAAATTGGGACTGAATGATTACAACAGGAGCTCGTCCTTCTTTGCACTTTGCTGTGAGCTGGAGATGTTATCTCACATGTGTGTCTTTGCAGGTCTAACTAAGCACCGACATTTTACACAGACAGTTATGGTATGACACACATACGAGTTCTGATGAAGTTTGAGCCAGAGAGCTTCTTTGTACTTACTATTGCAGCGTTGAGCTGATGTTTCAATAATGTTCTGAACTTCTGTCTCACATTTGTAAATACTGAAGTTCGGCCTACCTTCCAAATCTCTTATTATGGCAAGTCTACTTTATGGTTTGCAGTTTTCATCAATGTATTCTTTGAAAACGTATTTGAGCATCGAGGTCTGTGTAATAGTCTAAAAGGCACTGAAGGGGAAATGTCCGTAAAGACTGTACTCATGTGCATGGTATATTGATCCATATTCTGTAACTCAAAGTACAGTTGACGTCTGTAATAGGCGCACCTGAAAGAAAGTCCTCAAACGGCTGCAATAGAGCTTCCATAGTTGTCTCTTTAGAGAATATTCAGAGACTAAAACATGGTTCTAAAGGGGTTGCGAGCATTAAGGGGTCAACAATGATCTCTTTTTATTCCATCATAACTGGGGATTACCCATATCAATAGCTGGTCATTTAAAAGCTGTCCATATGTGTAAATGGTTCCGTTTAGTACACACCACACCGATGGGACAACCACTCTTTTGGAGGGTAAATACGCCTTGTGTCACCATCAGGAGTCGGCGTGGTCTTTTTATTATGCCCAATGTGACCTATTGGTTACAAATGGTCATGGTCATGAAACTTAGTGTATGACCCCGGGGACGCCCCCTCCCAGGGACAATTTATGTTGTTCACATCGACCCATTGGGAAGGAAATATTGTATTGGCGGGAAAGCAAATAGTGAACGCAGAGCTGCTAGTTCATTATTCAAGGGGTGGGGTGTCAGGCTTCTTCAGGTGTGTAAAATGGTTCGATTGTTATGATCAATAGGTTTTGTTCTCTGTGTATGCACATCATTTATACACAATGAGTCGGAAGATTTCAGGGGAAAAAACAAAACAAACTATGCTGTCACAGTGTTTTAATCATAGATATCAATAAAAGATATACATGTAGTCTAGCCGGGCTGTTGTTGCCATTGCTATTGGTGTTGGAGCAGCATCATCAGCTGGCATTGCTGGTGTAGGTGATGATGGCTGTGGTGGTGGTGGTTTTACTGCTGCTGCGGCGGAGGCTGCTGCTGCTGTTGCTGCTGCTGCTGTTGCTGCTCCTGTTGCACCTGTTGCTGCTCGTGTTGCTGCTCGTTCTGCTCCTGTTGCTGTTGTTGTTGCTCCTGCTGCTCTTGCTGCTGCTCTTGGTGCACTTCCTGCTCCAATATCTGCTGCAGTTGCTGCATAATCAAATCATGCTGCGCTGTCACGTGTTGCTGCTCTTGCTGCCCCGGCTCCTGCTGCTGTTGCGACACCTGTTGCTGCTGTTGCTGCTGTTGCTGCTGTTGCTGCTCCTGTTGCTGCTCGTGTTGCTCCTGTTGCTGCTCCTGCTGTTGTTGTTCCTCTTGCTGCTGTTGCTGTTGTTGTGGTTGTTGCTGAGGCTGCGGCTCTGGCTGCTGCAGTTGTTGCAGCAGTTGCTGCTGTTGCTGCTGAATGTCCTCCTCCAATATCTGCTGCAGTTGCTGTAAATGCGGATTCTGCTGCGCTGTAATGTGTTGCTGCTGTTGCTGCTCCTGCTCATGTTGCTGCTCCTGTTGCTGCACCTGCTCTAGCTGCTGCTGATATTGCTGCATCAGTTGCTGCTCCTGCTCTTGTAGCTGCTGCAGCTGCGGCTGCGGCTGCTGCGGCGGCGGCTGCTGTGCTTGCTCCAGTATCTGCTCCACTAGCTGATGCAATGGCTGGAAACCCGGAAGCTGCAGCGCTGTCATGTGCCGCCGTGGCCGCGCACGTGGCATAAACAGCCCCATGGCTGCGGCAGCTTCACAGTGTCAGTTTTCACCTTGTCTCACGGCAAGTACTACAGGTTGACCTGATGAAGTGTTTCTTGGTGTTTCACACGCGCACACAGAAGCGGAGTCGATATGAAGTATCTATTTGACCTTCTCTCATATAGAAATCCTGCAAGTTGAGAACTAAGCCTTGCTGTCCCACACACAATGAGGCAGATTGGGACTGAATGGCTACAACAGGCGCTCGTCCTTCTTTGCACTTTGTTGTGAGCTGGAGATGTTCTCCTACATGTGGGTCTTTGCAGGTCTAACTTAGCACCGATGATTTACACACAGTTATGGTATGACACACATACGAGTTCTGCTGAGGTTTGAGATAGAGAACGTCTTTGTACTTAATATTGCAGCGTCTGAACTTCTGTCTCGCATTTGTAAATACTGAAGTTCGGCCTAGATTGAAAATCTCTTGTGGTGGTAAGTCTGCTTTATGGTTTGCAATTTTCATCAATGTATGCAGGGTATTCTTTGAAAATGTTCTCTGAACATGATCAATAGACTTTAAATGTGTAGAAGGTTTAGCACATGTCGAGTGTAGTGTATCAAAATGGGAGTCTGAAATTCATGTTCTGAAGTAACACAACTTATAGTAATCTGTAAACAACAAGCAGTGCTGGGAGACAAGCATGTATCTTGTATTGAACATTGAGGCCTATGTGATAGGCTGCTGGTGATTGAGAGCGGACAGTTATGGGAGATAGCCATGAATCATGTATTTGAGCATCAAGGTCTGCGTAATAGTCTGAAAGGCACTGAAGGAGAAATGTCCGTAAAGCCTGTCCGTATGTGTGTTTTATTCTGTAACACAAAGTATAGTAGTCATCTGTAATAGGAGCACTTCAGAGAAAGTCCTCAACAGGTCACAATAGAGTTTTCATAGTTGTCTCTTTAGAGAATCTTCAAATGATTAAAACATGGTTCTAAAGGGGGTGGAGGTGTTAAGGGATCAAGGAATCCAGCATTCTTAATCGTTATTGGCTGTATTTCCCGTATGTCACAAACTTTAAGGGCTTCCATATACTTCCTTGAAATACCACCTCTGAAATACCACCTCTGTCTTATTTTGCCTTTTTTTCCCCAATTACTCAGCACACGTATAATGAAAGGCAAGAATGTTGCTATTTGTCAATACGATGAAAACACGCGATTCTTATATATAACATGAAGAATACCATAAGAACTTCTCTGTTATTTATTGATTCTTAAAACAAATACAACCGTGTTTAGGACAATTCGTAAGATTTAACAGTGTCTACGGTGTGTATTTGCTATAATTGTCAGTTATTCTCGTCGAATAAATCCATCGGCAGTATAACAGTGCGGTAGAGTGGCTGGCTTTTCACGTCCCGTTTGTGATGGAGAGATGTGGGCGTGGCAGTCTGGGATCATCCTAATCCACCTTGCCTGTGTATATGGCCATGGACACAGGATCCATGCTGCCCCCGCTGGCCAATCAAGCATTTGCCGAGCCTGGATCCACAAGACCCTCACTGTGACAGCCCGGCACCCCTCCATTCCCTTCAAAAAATGGGGTGGCGAGGTCTTGTATCCAGCAGCGGCGACGCCTTCAAGATCTCATCAGCGAGTCGCACTCTCGCCGGGACCTCTTGCACCTGATCCTTGCCTTCATCGCTACACCATTTGGCTCAATGTCTTCACCAGCATCTGCGTCCATCATCACCTGAGTCTCTGCTGCTCCATCTTCGTCAGAACTGCCGCTGCCGGCGTCAGAACTGCACTTACAGGGACCGCTCCCAACAGGATCACCGCCGCTGCTCCCAGCCTCACTGTCATCCTGTGCCCCCTCGCCAGGATGTGGCATGGCTCTATGGTACACGACAGCTGGCCTCCATTGCCTGGCCTCCTCGATCTCGTGTCGTAGCCCCAGGTCTCTCTTGAGCCACCTGCAGAAAACAATCATGATTAAAACAAAACTAACCAGTGCCACCATCAACCTTATTATGGAGGAAGCGATCTCCTTTGACTTCGAGCTCCACTGGCCGTCAGACACGGCATCATCTGACTTCTCACACCACCAGCCACCTGTCTCCGTCGTGACATAGCACCAATGGCATGCAATTAACAAATATATTTTTTATTCCTTTAAACAAGTAGCTTTTATTATTCACAACAAATCTATCTACATTAGCGTACGGGATGATGTACATTTTGTCACGCTTGACTAAAGTGGAACAATTTTCTACTGTCTAGTGAAAGGGGTTTCGGTCAAGTTTTGGATATTCTTCTTTTTGGGGTCTAAGATTTTATTGAGCGCGCTAAAACTTTTCATCAGAATTCCACTATTTACTATTTGAATGTGGCATTAAAAAGATACACAGCAGAATTCACACGGTACCATAATGAGTTACAGTCCATATATATAATAATGTTGTTCTATTGCATGTATAAGAAATATTTGAATAGATATCGTGAAACACGTCAATTATATCTGATGTTTCCACTTTGGTGATTTCAAGAAAAAAGAGAAGACTTCCACTTTTGCAGAGCATGACAAAATGCACGTCATCCCTAAAGTGGAGTAAAAAGTATTTTGTTTTTGTGAGACGGTTACACCGTGAACTTTGGATGGAAACAGTGCATTCAAAACATGGTTAAAAAAGAAAATAAGCATGAAAGCTTTATAAGGCTTTGTCAGTATGAGAGAGACTTTCAATAGAACCAGCGGAGCAATGAGATGATAGAAATAACAAGGGTCCATGAGTCCATGGTACGATGACGTAGGCGCATAAGCGGGTTAAAGCGACACATTAAATATACAAATTATAGCTAGACGCCGGAATGTGCTCTAAAAAGTGTTTTATTTTGTGCAACTAACCAC
>CM032663.1:2474220-2517590 GCA_019095985.1 Streblospio benedicti
AAGATCTTTTCTTACATTTTTTAAACTTTTTTTTCCATAAGGTAAATTCTTCAAAATTACCCCCTTATTTTGAAAAATTTTAAACCCTTTTTAAATTTGGAAAAACATATTTTTAAATAAAAAGTTTTTTAACCCATTTTTTCCCCCATAAAAAGGGGAAAATTAGGGGTTTTGGGAAAAAACTTTGGGGTATTGAAGCCTTCCCTTTTTTAAAAATTTAAAAGCCCAAAAGGGCGTTTTTTCTGGAAAACCCTTGTAGGAATTTTTCCCTTTTTCTTTACGTTTTTAAATTTTAAACCCCTTTTTTAAATTTTTTTAAATTCAAAAAAACCTTAAATTCTTACAAAAAAAAAACCCTTATTTTTTTAAAATAATTATTTTAAATTAATTTGGAAAAATTTTATTTTTGAAAATTAAAAAATTTAATTTTTTTTTCCCATATGAAAATTATTTTGAAAAATTTTTAAACGGGCCAAAAATAAAAATTGATAGTAAAACTTTACTATGCCACCATCAAGAGGTCTCAATAGAATTACTTTTTTATGAATGCTCAAAATGCTCAAACCGAAAGTTTCATATTCTATAGATCTACTGAAATTCTACAGATAGTATCTCTCAGTTACAAATAGACGTGGTTCTCATTCATAGACAGATGGCCCCCTCCCTTTCCCACCAAAATACTTCATTGTTTTAGGGGTTTTGGCATATCCACCATTGATCGCGCGTACAAAACCCATGAAATCCCTTAGGTGGGCCCCCTGTTTCTCAAAAACCTGGATCTGCCATTGTCATTGGACATTGCTACACATTATTGCAGGTTCTTGGCCATGTTTGCCATGGCTCTCGTCATGGCCCTGCTCACGCGGACACAATCGGTGTGGATTCCCCGCCAGGCGCTGCCGCCTCTCGCCGGGGCCGTGGTGGCCTACATGCTGGTCAATGTGAGCTTCTACGGGTCCGCCAAGTTCCTTCCTGTGGGCGCCGCCGCCGGCACCTACGCGGCCCTCACCGTGGCCTGGGCCGCTGCCTGGGCCGCCGTCCGGTGCCGCCTCACGCCGCTGGTGGGACTCGCGGCCGCCGTCTCCATCCTCGGCGTCATCCTCGTGTCGCAGCCGCTAGCTCTGTTCAAACATTCCGGTTTGCACCGGAATCCGGCGAGCAATTGGAGCAGTCCCTGTCGCAGTACAAATGAAATGGCTTCTTTCGAATATTCGTTTGGATCTAATGTAACAGTGGAAGCTGTCAAAGCTGACAACTTAACGCTGCAGTATATGAATGATTCTGGAATGTATAGTGGCAGAGGAAGTGAATGGAAAGGATACCTAATTTCGACAGCCAGTGGGTTTTTTATGGTGTTGGGTCTGGAATTCGCGTTACAGGTGCAAAAGCATGTAGAATCAACAACTGTAAGCACCCTCTGGATGTCACTATCAATAACAATTTTGTCCGTTGTAGTAAGCGCTATAGCGGAGCCCATGGTGATAGTCACAGATAGATTTTGTATTTCAATGGTGATCGTTCACTCTTTAGGTGCATCTCTATTCTTCATTTTCCTTATATTTATGACAAAGTACTTGCCATCAGTGGTGGTGGCATTAATACTTAATTATGAGTTTGTTTCCCTCATGATTTTTCAGCAAACGTTTATGTCCTCCATCCACCCTGGTCTGGGCAACTGGCTAGAGTGGCTGGGGAGTGCATTCTGCCTTCTGGGAAGTGTTCTAGGACCAGTCGCGGAGTACATACACACCGCTCGGTCTAAGGCGGGTGAATATGAGGACTTGGAGAATGAGAAACCTGATGATGTTATAGAGGAAAGTGCACCATAACATGTGGGGCCGTCTTCTTACCAGGCCTCAGCTGTTTCCTCGTGGTGTTTACAGCCAGGACGTGTTAAAAGTTTTATGTACTGTCAGTTTTATTCACTAGTGGATCAAGCATTCAACTGTCATGAAATATGATATGTAAGTCGTTGTTAACATGCCTTGGAAAATCTTCGTGACATTCACCAAAGGGTCCAGCCTCGTGAAAATGAGCACTTTTGTATGAAGTCTGTTCTTTTATATCATGTTTATAGTGAAAGTGTTAGTTATTCTATTCCATTGTTGGTATTTTATATTTCACCTAAGGATTTGTAGGCTTTATAAAAAGTTCTCTGCATATTTCATTTGACATTTGTAAATTATCAACCAAAATAGCATGTAATGGTTAAGGTATAAAAGATGATTACAACCTGTGATTGCGTCTAATATTTATCAGGGATGATACATGCATTTTGCCACTCTCCACAAAAGTGGAACATTGTTCCTTTTCACTGGAAATATCCTTAGAAATATCAGGTGTGTGACAACATCAAAAAATACGTAATCAGTGTTTCGCAACATGTATTCAAATATCACGTATATAAAATGGTATTTATGTCACATGACACTTGGTGATGAACAATTCTTCATACAGGACAAATGTGAATTATTTGATCAATGTCTGAATTATTACATTCACCATGTACATGTACATGTAAGTATCTTCCAAACCAATAAAAGAGCCAAATTGAGTTTGTGTATAAACGTGACAAATTGGTCTGATTTCATTGATTTAATGAACTTTATTTTTAGCACAACATTTTGCCGTGATTTACAAAATTATATCCTTGGTCCTCGTTGCGTTCCATTTCATGGAACTTTTGTGGCATCCTAGTATATATAGCATTGTATTGAGTCTCGCCTTGCATTACCCCACAATAAGCTGTTTTAGCCACGATCACCAGATCACATATATACCTAGTCTACATGCAAGTCACACAACCACACGTGCATGCACGTAGCTGTATGAACTACATGAGTAATCCTTTAACTATGTACAAACTATCAGCTCAGCTGCATAAGTTACTCATTATCTGAACGATACACACACAATTACGGAAACACCCTTGAAGTGAACAATTCTGTATATATCTGTTCTCAACAGGTGCTCAGGAGACGACAATTAATTAGTTAAAAGGTAAGTTTACATTTTGAATAATACTTTTAAGTATTTTAATTGCAACTGTGGATAATTGTGACAATACACTTGACCGATGTAAGTGTATGTCATAGCCTGCTAATATTTACCAGATTGATTCAGGACAACTTGTACGGCATTTGAATAAAGTAAATTATAACCGGTCACGATCTACGCTGGTCATATTTCACGGTCTAGCAGTGCCATGCATCAGCTGCAGCTTTGGTTCTAGTGTCACACTTAAGACCTTCAAACTTGAAGTGAATATCTGGCTATTTCCAACAAATAAGAAAGTTCTGGATACTAGCTAGGCCCGGAAAACATAGAGCTACATCTACATGATGCACTAGTGTCATTTGGCAAACTAAAGCCAAGAAACTTGTCAGTAAAGACATTCTGACGGCTTTGGGATTGGTGAGTGGTGTAAGATTCGTGAGCTTGTTTGTAACGAAGACCTTAAGCAAGGTGACGTGCAAGCACTCGGATAGATTTTAGACCCCAGTTGACCCATGCTTCATAAGGTAATAACTCGAGGTGTGTGGGGGTGGGTCTGGGTCAGAAAATAGGACGGACGTGCCACGGACAGCTCGAAAATAGCATCCTCCATTATACCTATTATGTGACCCACAATATACCAATATCTGACAAACATGGTGCATAATATACCAATGTATACCAAAAATGTGACAAATGTACTAAAACGTGAAAAAGACACCCTGTATCAGGCGTTCAGGGCACGTCCATACTCCACCGTGATACTGTGAGACCCCCACCGCCCACCCCCGAGGGAGATAATGGGGACAGTATCATTTTGCCACCAATAAAACTAGTCCAGAGACAATAAATCTGTTTTTCATTTACATATATTCATTGCAGGGTCGGAGCGTCTCATCAGTCAAAGCAGGAAGAATGACAACTTCAGGTGTCAGTGAAGCGACTGAGTTTACAGATTCAGTTGTCACTTCAGACACTGTGGTCAATTCGACTGATTTTTTCATCAACGCAGACCGCCGTGTGGATGAGAGGCCTGAATATTCTAACCTCATATACTTGTACAGTGATGGGATGCGGGTCAGCGACATCGTGACACTTGTAACGATGATGGTGAGTATCATACTGTAAATCAAAATAATTTTGTAAAAAAAATTTCAACCATTTTTGTCTCTATTCAATGGATGGTGCACGTTCTAATTTTGAATGCTACAGCACACGCAGTTGATACTTTATTTTATGCACATTCTTTTTGAAAAGACACAATAGCACAGGAAATCTAAATAGAAGCCTTTTGGGGATAAAAACACAATAGACGTTTTTTGATTGGTTTATCACACAGGCAGATCCAAGTTTTTTGGAAAAGGGGCCAGTGCACCCATGGGATTTCATGGGTTTCGTACGAGCGATCGATGGCGGACATGCCAAAAACCCTATGAAAATGAAGTATTTTGGTGGAAGAAGGGAGGGGGCGCCTCCTGTAGCCCCCTAGATCTGCCTATGATTATCATTTAAATATACGTAATTACATATTCAATTATTCAGAACTTTGTATGGGTATTTTTTCCTGGTGAGGTCGCGTTTCTGCAAGTGATGAAACTATTCTAAATTAATCTATACGAAATTACTGTTATTTTACAAAAAAAACGGGTCAGGCAATTCAGATTAAAAACAAAACAAAAAAAAAAGAAAAAGTGTATTTCCCATGTCAAATTAGCTGAAATCGCAATTTTACTCTCATTCTACTTCACCCAATGATAGGTGATAACTGAGGGTGGTGCATCATATCTATCCGCTATAGCGAGGGGCACATTCCACCGCAAGGTGGGTCTACAGCCTGTCTACTGCCAAAAACGCATAGAAAACCTGAGGATCCGTGAGTGTACAGTGCGGCAAACGTACGTTTTTTTTGCAAGGCCGTACGGTGGCCGCAAAAGAAGTTTGGCTTGTCAAACTTCTTCTACGACCACCCTGCGTCATGGTCTGAACGTAAGGAGGCAGTGCGGTGACCTTACGTTAAACGCAAAGCACGTTGTCGGCACAGACATAGTACTGGGGCCGTGCGTTGCCTGTACCATGAACGTGCGGATCCCGTACTTTTGTAATCACACGGTGACGTAATTTATTCGCGAGTACATCGCACGTTCTATGCACGTTGAGGGCACGGCCATCTCAATAAAAGCCACTCCCTGTGCCGACGCAATCATAACGCACGGGGCCCGTGCTGATGTGCCCACAACTGTACTTTTGTCAATGCTTGCGGGAAACGCCGTAGACACCGCAGACCTCAACACGAAATGGAATGTGCCCCTCGCTTAAGCTGTTATCCAGCTCAGGTACTATGGTTGTTAAAAATAAATGTCATTAATGTTAGAAGTGTCTGACGATGATATCTTGTTGGAACTTCTCTTATCCAAAAGGACACAGTTCGATCGCCAGTATGACACTCGAATCACGCATATATCATACAAACTTATATTTTGAAAACTAGAACCGTGTGAATTTCTAAAATGGGTCCAGTAGAGCCTGTCTAGTAAGTAAGTACTCCTGGACAGTCAGCAATGAGGTCGAAAAAGTGAGGTTGACTCGGGACGGCAATGCTAGTCGTTTAATGTACATATAGGAACAATCAACCATTTGAATATTACATTAGAGCAAAATCTTAATCTCTTCAAATACATACGGAAACGATCAAAACCTCTTTTAGAGCAATATAAACTTGATATAGTTACATGGATTATTAGTTTTAAAGCCTGTCTTCGGCTATATCTGCTGTGGTCGAAATATGCTTGGTAGAAATATATGTGAGAGAGAAGGTTGAAAATGACTTTTGAAGCAAGAGTTTGAATCAATGTGTTGAGAGTTTTGAGAACTTATCACTAATTTATTCTTCGGTACACCGATTTTCATTAAAGGTTTGTAGTAAATGTGGGGTTGATGACTTACCTAGGCAAGTCATATCTTAGATAGATAATGAACAATTAAAATGGCATTCATACGGTGTCGTCCATTTAATATAGGAATTGTCTTAATTTCTAGCTACATGTATGCTGTACACTAAAACCTCAATTTAAGACCACCTCTCTCTTGAGACCACCTCTATAATAAGACAACAACTTTTTCACGGTCCCAAACCTTCATAAAACTATCAAGATGAACCTCTGTAAAAAACACTTCTCTATTGATACCACCTAAGACTGGACCCAAAGTAGTTTGTACTGAACTTGCTACCATTTACAACAGGTGCTCGGGCTAATAGGCAACAGCCTGGTAGTGACCGCATACAGTACATCGAGGGCTCTTCGCTCGCCCTCAGACACGTTTGTTATCAGCATGGTCGTCTTTGACACACTGGTGAACGTCAACTACTACCCCATTCTTGGAACTGTCGTGTCACGTAGGCTGGTGCTCAGGTGAGGGAGTTGGGTTTGTAGAGGTATGCTGGCTGGTGGATTTGGTTTCGTAAGGTTGCTTGCAATGTTAACATCATTTATGAGATAGAGAGATAAATTGTAGGTAGGTAGTTAAGCATTGCTTGTATTTTTGTGCATATTTGCAGCCACTCTGGAGGCATAATTTACAATAATATATAGTTAGAAACAAAATTCTTAGTAGATACCCAGAGGTTTGATGTGCTTTGGTGCATTTTGACTGGATTTGAAATATTGTTATTGATTCACCTTACCAGAGTTGAATGTGAACATTAATTTGAAGCAACTTAACATGTTTATACAATTTTAAACTGATGACATTTTTTCATTGTGTCAACTATTATGTGTAATACATATCTGATTCTGGTATTCTTGTGAATATATCATTTTACTAGACATATCTCCTTACTTGCTCATCATACACATAAAATACCATATACACTTTCAATATTTGAATTGCCACATTTTCCTACTTTTCAGCTATGTGTGGTGCCAAGCATTCGCTATGATTCTCCTGGTTGGGATTGTTGGTTCAATTCTCTCATTGACCATGGTGTCGGTTTCTCGAATGGTACAGATCTGCTACAGTTCCAACTACCCTGTCATCTTCTCAAAACGGTAGTGCATCCAACATAGAAATGGTGGTTCTACATATCATTTTACTGGCTAATTGATTAATTTCATTTGGATAGTAAATAGCAATATAATGTGACTAACTCTCTTGCATTTCATGTCATTAATAAAGCAAGTGGTGTATATAATTAGAAAAAAACACCTACAATCTCCACGTCTAGATAACAAAATCTGTTCTCTGGTATGCCTTTAGGAGCAAATTTGCTTTGGTATATCCAATTACCTTTACTCGGTAGAAGGTTTAGAACAGAGGCAAAAACACTGTTATATTATTATTTACACGTAAGTACCTGCATAGCATGTAATCAGGTGCGTTAGCCGAGCCTGAATATGTGATGATTATAATGCTACATGTACATGGAAATAACACTGTCGTTCCCTGAGTTGATCCCTTCCTAATGATATAACTTTGGCAAAATTGATATTTTACTTCAGGCCATCCCTTTGATATTGTGGGGAAAATGGTGATTGTCATTTTGATTTTCATTGATCATTGCTCTAACAATATATTCAGCTACTTAATGCAGAGTTTAAATGTTAACCTGCATGTGGTCTCATTACTGATAATTGTAACCTACCAATCCCAATAGCATAATAATAGCAACATGAAAACAATGTTCAAAGCTCGAGCCCCCAGTAGCCGATATGGTTACAAAACAATTAATTTAACGGTGGGTGTGGCAACCGTTACTTTTTAGTATAATGTCTAGGTAGTATAAACGGGTAAAAGTGGCCCAGGTTGTTCTGTAGTCGTGTCTATTCACAGTGAGTTTCTATTATATAAATACAGTTAATGATTAAGATAAGACTGGTTTAGTGTCATTTTTGGGGAGGACGCGGGATGGGTCTATTTAAGAGAATGGTTTTAGAATAAGATCATTCATGTTTATATATAGAATAACAGGGACGAACCAAAACATAATTTCAGTAAGTTTAATTCAATTACTGAAGTTCATCATTACAAGATGAATTAAGTACAATTATTTGACCACATGAGTGTCAATAGAATGCGTATTATTATTAAGAGTATAAAAACCTTTCAAATTGCTATGGCTAAATACAACACATGGATTGATTGACTCATCGTTGTCCGATGAATGTCTTGCAAAAAAAATCACAAATGAAAGCAATTTATATATGTATACATGTATTCACGCACACTAAAGTTTCTTTGTCACTGTATTTCCCATGTCAAATTAGCGGATATATTGCAAGCTTACCCTCATTTTAATTCACTCAATGATAGGTGATAACTGAGGGTGGTGCGTCATAACTATACGCTATGCTGTTATCTACCTAAGGTATTACGGTTGTTAAAAATAGTCATTAATGTTAGAAGTGTCTGAGGATGCCATCTTGTTGGAACTTCTCTCATCCAAAAGGACACAGTTCGGTCAGTATTGCTAATGGTTTTGGGCTTCAACATTATGACACTCGAATCACGCATATATCATACAAACTTATATTTTGAAAACTAGAACCGTGTCTAATGTTTGTGTCTGCCATGGCTGATCAGGCCGATGCGTGAAGCGCAGCTCTGATGACAGTCTCCACAGACAAATGGTGAGCCTCTAACTTGTGGAACACTCGAAGCAGTAGCATGGCGGAGCCTTCGTCTTTCAATTAATCTTGCAGTGCTTTCTTCCTCGAACCGTCTGCAACCCTCACTGCATCTACTACGCCATAGTGTGTGCTCCATGGCAGTGGTCTCAAAGTATTGAAGGGCGATGTCGTAACTTTTTAGGGTTGCATGAAGCATGTCCTTGTATCCTTTCCACTGTCTCTGGGCCCATGCGCACTACATGTCCGGCCCGGCGTAATTGAGCATGGCTTCAACACTGGATATACCATACAGATCTAACACATCAGTATTTGGAATTCTGTCAGTCCAAGATACCTTGCATATTTTTTTAAGACAACGTTGATGGAATTGCTCTAGAAGTTTGATGTGACGTCGGTATTGAGTCCATGTCACACAGCCATAAAGGAGTGTGCTCAAAACCACGGCTCTGTACACCTGGGATTTCGTACTGAGTCGTATGCCATGATCTGACCATAGCCTGTGCTGTAACCGACCATACGACGAACTGGCCTTGCTAATGCGTGCTGTGATTTCATCATCAATCTTGGAATTCTGTACAAGGATACCTCCAAGATAGGGGAATTTATCTACACATTTTAGCTCCTCCCCATTTATCTTGATGGGTTCTGTGCTTGAAGGTTGATCAGGCTTTGGCTGGTGTAGAACTTCCATCTTCTTGATACTGATGGTCAGGCCGTACCTGCGACTGGCTCTTGAAAATTGGTCCACGATGTGCTGGACATTCTCAAATGAATGTGCAACTAGGGCACAATCATTGGCATACAGAACGTCTCGGATCAGCATTGAGGATGTTTTGGTAGGGGCTTGAAGACTCCTTAGATTGAATATGCTCCCATCACTTCTGAACTTGATCATCACCCCTTTGTCACAGTATTTGAAGGCATCATGGAGCACGACAGTATTGGTAACCCTTCACCTACCCCCAAGCACTGGATGCAAGCACATGTAGAAAAGACGCTTAAGCGAAATAGACCACCCAATGATGGCAAAATATACCTATTCGATATATAAATGACTCGATATGGTCACAACATATGATGCCTAATGCATAAACTAATACCATGGGGTTATCATTTTCCATTTGGTGGACTGCAGGATGTGTGCGTTGTACTGCCTGTTGCTCTGGGTCACCACACTGCTTGTATCTCTGCCGCCTTTGCTGGGATGGGGACAGCTAGGATATGTCTCAGAGGGTAAGAGTTTGTAATGCCATCAATACTCTATACATGTGGTTCCCGTTCATGTTCTTTGGTGCCATCATGACAGGGATTTTAAAAGTATCACTCCAAATGGCAAGCTGTCAATTAAATTATTTGATTGTATTAGGACTTGGCATCCATCACAATATCAACATTTGAATAGTTGTGGCGCACTGTTGGGCACGCAAAAATCACAGAAGGATTATCATTTAATGATCAATATTCAGCTACATTCTGACTTGTTACGATTGCCACTGATATGCAAGAAGTGAAATGAACGTCAAAACACTATTCAATTGATTAAACTCTTTTTCAGGTTTATATTGTGGAAATTTTCACATGAAAGACCTCAGCTACCTTTTGTTCCTCTACATTGTTGTGGAGTTCAGTTCCTTGTTCATAACATTTGCATGCTACGGTAAAATATTCTTAACAATCCGGAAATCAGCTGCACAAATGAAGAACCAGTCAACTGCTCAGGTAAATTGTGTACTGTTAATCAAGATTTCCATAACATTTTTCTAAACATTTTATTGTCCATGAGGCAACGTTGTTCTAGCGACGCTGTGCTGAACAGTTTTGATCTTGTTTTGTTTGTATCAAGCTCTCGTGATGGGGTGGGGGGGGGGGACTTCGGGGGTGAATGGGAATGGGGGTGCCACTGAAGGTCCACAATCATACCCCTTAGTGAAACCAGTGAAACTATGAAAATGATACCCCGGATGAAAACAATGGGGTATTATCCCAAATGGTATTATTCTATGTGATACTGTAATGAAAACAAGATTTTCTACAACTTATATTTACCTTTATGCTTTTTATGGCTTTATAATGCAAAATCACATGAAAAGAGAGGTAGATATTGAACCTCGAGATTGGACCTCCCTTAGTGAAACTGTCTGGAATGTTGAAATCTTGACCCCCAGTGAAACTGAGTGGTGGAAAAGTGACCCCTAGTGAAACTGCGGGGTTGAAAAAGGTGACACCTTTTTGTGTCACATGCCGTATAGGGCGACTATGGAAGTAACGCCCCCCCCCCCCCCCACACACACACACGAGATCTAGCTACCTACGTCTCCGTATAAGGTAGAACATTTATTTACCGATTTTATTTTTTCACTTTAGTTGCAATACTGTTTGAACCATGACCATCAAATTGGCATAATGATTATATTAGATTAAAAGTGCTCAGAGAGCACAGTATCACTTGAACAATGTAGACTCATGAGAAATAGATATGTATGTTACCCATGTGTAGAAAGCGCCCGCAATCCAATGCCAAGAACTTAGATATAATATAGGATGAACAACACGTCAAATAAGATTTTTTTTTCTCCTTTAGTGACTTCACAACAAAGTAAACATCGTTATTTGCCCACGAATCAACGTTGTTCAAGCTGTCCTGTACTCTCTGTGTACGTTTGATCTAGTTCTATATTTCTATCATTTGACAGTCTCATACATTACTCTACTATTTGCACATGTCCTTTCAGCGTCAGCGATTCAAGGCTCGCAAAGTGCACGCCCTGTGTGCATTCACCATCTCTGCCTTGTTCACAATACTGTGGATGCCATACTGCTTGCTTACGGTCAGCATCAGGTTTGAATCGTAGGGAACATATTTAGGAAAAAATAGACACTACTAGTAGTCGTCTGTCCGACTATGTTTTTATAAAACAGGGTGTACGTCAATACCATACCTATGGCATCCTAATAAGTACATAATGTACTGCAGTCGTGAGACTGTTAATAATACACGAAAAATTACCATACTCTATATACATGAATCTGAACTGTTAATTTATAATTTCTAACTGACCTCGCCAATTCTGCACCAAATAATGGAAATTTTATAGAAATCCGTTTTCAGTAAACGAAGTTCTCGGTCAAAAAGGTGAGTTTGGTGGATTTTAGTACCCGGTATAGATCTTGATTGGAAATGGTGAAAAATGTGAATCAGATCCTAGGGCAACCTCATAACTCATGTGTTTTAACATTGCACGTCATATCGTCATTACAGATGATCAACAACTTTGTGTATTTATCTCCTACCATCATCAAGGTGGCCACTTGGGCAGGTTTCTCTAATTCTGCAATTAATGGTGAGTTCACCATTTTAGTCTAGCCAAATTGAAAAAAAAAACATCATGCCACTTGTTGAATGTAGCGCATTCTCAATGCATACCAAGACCAATAGGTTTTGCTGACTATTATCATTTAAGTGTGCCTATTTGTAGGTATCGTATATGTCAACATCAATAAGCATTACCGTCATGCCTGCCGAAATGCATTTGGAAAATTATTTAACTGTCTGTGTGGAAAAAATAAAGTGTGGCCGAATGCAGTGACGGATACTGCAATGCAAGATACATAACAGCAGTCCAGTCTCAAAGTAACCGTCAACATAGAGACTTCAATTGAATTAGACTTCAATTCTTTGGACAAGACATAGTAACCTAGCTTTTATTGTATCAAGTGTTAAAACACATTGCTTAACTTCTTTTTATTTAATGGTATAAAATTGTGATATAAACTCCCATTTCATATTAAACAAATTGATGACAAGAGAATGTTTAAAACAAAATTTAAATCGTTTTTCATGAAACGAATGCTACATTGAAAATATCAGAGTATGATGTTTAATTGTTTGTTACATGTATGTAATTTAATCCAGCTGCAGTCAGTTATTTGATGTGATTTTGTTAATACTAAAGGCCAATCTGGAAATAAGTAATTGGGGCTTTTTAATTCCAACACTTTTATTGCTACCCTTTTTGTAATTGTTCATGTTTTTGCACAGTTATTGGTATCGAGTCCCGTCAGGGCCACTTGATATATATGTCAATACAGTGGTAGGAGCTTGCTTGGCAGAATAGTGAGAATAGAATCACTTTTTATGGCTACCTTTTTTGTAATTTTTCATGTTTTTGCACAATTATCTGTATCTATTGCCAGTAATATCAGTATTTCCCCAATATTTTTGTTCACCTGTGATCAGTTTTAGTCAAGGTTTTTTTTCATGTTTTGCTTGTCTTTTTTATAATTCTATTTATTTTTTAATTGTTGTAATGTGCATTTAACATGTTGAAATATGAATAAATAATATCAAATCAAATCAAAATCAAAATACATATTTATCATATGGTTATCACACGCTGATCTCGTATCTCCTACAAGTGGGTAAAAATATGTGTACAGCACAATGGTGTGTATATTGAAGAAATATATCACGCTTAGCAGTGGTATATCTGTTAATTCACTGCCCGAATTTGTGCAATATTGCACAAATATTGCACAAATGAGGTACTAAACATGTTTTGTTTGTTTGTTTGTGTGTTTTTTTTATGTTTCATACCAAAACCAATTTATTATTTTTAATGCAAGAATGCATGCTACCCAATATCACTGTCTGGATCAGACTCAGCATTTGCAATGTACGTATCTCTGAATTTGAATCAGAGCTTCTCCAGACAACATTTTTCTTTTCACTAATTAGGTGGGTGGGTGGGGGTGGGGGTCACTCAATTTATTAGTTTTTTAAAGGGGGTTACTCAGTGTTTCATTTTCAGAAATGGGGGGTCACTCAATTTTTCAAAGTTGGTTGAACCAAATGGCCGACCCCCCCCCCCCCCCCATGGCCCCCCCCCCCCCCCCCCCCTACCTGGGAAGTAATTTATGTGCGTTACCTTACTGTGGTACGCATGAGAGGGAACTTTGAGTGTTGATCGCGATGACCGATTTAACATCTGTATAGTTCCATTACAACATATAGATCGCAGAAGGTTCTAAAAGAACCTCACAAATACTATATTATGAATAATATATCAAAGCAACCAAGATTGATTCACTTGCTGACGGCATAAAGATTAATAGTCTACCATGCGACATAAACATGAGTTGAGCTGTTACAACTATTAAGTAAACCTTCTTTGTTGAAATCTCTTATTCAAAGCGTTGGTCTTTCTAATATACATAATATAAGTGTAATGTAACGCAAAGTATTTAAGTAAATTATGAGTATTTTTATTCAACGAAAAACTTATTTGTAGAATTTAAATTGTTATCATAACGGTCTCAAATATGCGCTGGCCAGCACTCCGTCAGACGTTAGCAGATCGTCACGTCACTTAAATGTACGGGTGACGGACTGCTAACGTCTGACGGAGTGCTGGCGAGTGCACCTAGTATATTTTTGATCTGGCTAAATATTTTTTACCTACATTTGACATACAGGTTGATGTTTTAGATATCATATTTTAGATATCAACCCGTGATACAGGTTGATATTTAGATGCATGCACAGAGGCATTCAGAACACAAACTTGAAGACTCAGACACTGCCTTCAAACCACTTCAAACCACTGGACGAATAAGCCGAAAACTGACTTACAAGAGCTACTACTTTTCAGGCTGTATATATGATACCCATACGCTATAATTAACCAAAAATGTTTGTGTTTATGCAAATATATATCATAATGTACACAAGCACCACACCATATTCAACCTGAACGTATCCTAAAGTGAAACAGTACGTGAACCATATGTGGATTAAAACTTGTCGGGATGCATCTGTAAATTAATGTTAATGCGTGAGATCATGATAGCTAGTCAATAACAATTAAACATCAATGAGAACTTTAATCTTTACCAAATACAATGTGCAAATAACAACCAATTATAACACTGCATTAGTCAAAACGCATAAGTATATAATGAAACTACTTGTTAAATGTGACACTAATATAAGAAAACGTGTGT
Organism: Streblospio benedicti; assembly: GCA_019095985.1. Lineage (NCBI taxonomy): Eukaryota > Metazoa > Annelida > Polychaeta > Spionida > Spionidae > Streblospio > Streblospio benedicti. The sequence goes on from CM032663.1 coordinate 2,488,839, forward strand.
CCATATACTTTTGTATGTTAAGAATAATGTTTGCATGCATATGCATTTCATTATATAGAAATTCGGTGTAGTAGCGCACATAAAGGGAATAACAGAGTTTACAATAATTCATTATATTTCACAAGTCCAAACAATAAACTGTACATTTACATTCATGATTTCGGGTATATATTAGTTCACACCATTATTTACATTATGAAATCTGGTACATGAGAACGTGGTTCCCTCCCCATATAGCTGTTGTATATCGGTTGAATCTGCTATAGCGTAACGGAGGAGCCTTTGGGCGATTCTGATGCGCACTGCAGATGACTCTGCAGAATGATACTATCATCTCAAGCAGCTCCTTGGGATGATGGTATCGTTCTGGTCTCACAACCTTGGGGCCGCGAGTTCGAGTCCTGTCACTTGATATTCCGAGGTTCGGAAGCCTCGTTAAAGGGCGTGTCCCGTGTAGAGGACAGTCATCCCTCTGCACGTAATAGAACTCACCTAGTTTGAAAACTATAGCTAGTGTGATCCCTCCAGTACACCATTGGCTCAGTTGGTTACCTAACATGCCAAACAAACAAGGACCACATTGGAAATGAGCATTACATAAATGTGTACGCTTTCATGTGCTATCCTAGTAACATTAGTTCCTGAAGAATATCAATCAATAGTCAAATAGAAGCTATATTTTCAGCTATGTCAATACAGTGGTAGATGCTTGCTTGCCATAACAGTGAAAGAAGAATCGAACTCACAAGCTAGCTTGGGATAAGAACATATACAGTTATTCATATATTTAATATAGTTTTCCCGCTCACTAAATGCAACAGTATGTAGTGTATTAACACATATAATATCTAGATGGTATATGTACTATCCGCTTGGGTGCACTGTGGAGGTTATACAAAATTGTCAAAACTTCATACTGTCATCAAAATATCTAGTTATAATAAACATTTACTACAGCTCAGCTGCAGTTTAAACCCCCTAATGCTGTAGGAGAAGTGTTGTCATTTTGGTGTTTCAATATTGTTTTTCCTATTAATAATAGAAGTGGAAAGGGGGGCTTTTAAAAATAAAAAATCATGAATGATCTAAAAATCGGGGTTTTATATACAATAAAATGTGAATCAATCAATTTAATGTATGCTTCTTTTGTATTGAAATGACCTTATTAGTCAGAATGGACCGACTGTCCATAGGCAGTAGGTCCTTATTCAACTGGATTAGCAAAAGAAGGACTACTCCAGAAACCAGGGCTGAAAAAAATTAGCGCTTGGGGAGTTGGGGGGATTAGTTCTGAAATGATAAAACATGTCAAGTGTGCAACTTTATCGAAACAAGTTACTGCTATAAGTAGCTTACAAATATATATATATATGAAAAATGTACATCAAACACACGGAATAGTGAACAATGACACTTGATGTTAAATGCATCTCCACAATAAGAAACGCATTTTAATGTAGATTTTTTTACAAACATTATCAACAAACCAATATTGTGCACATAATTAAAATTGTGAATGGTATGACCAGCAAATACAATGGCCATGGCAAGTAATTGATGACCACACTAATGCTTTAGTCACAAAGCTCGGCCGATAAGGTTACGATGCACCACCGATGTGATTTTCATCAGGCACCGGCCAAGGTCCTCCGATCACCGTCCGGCGTTTGGAGCAAAACACCGCGTCGGTGGCAGCTAGGCAGATATTTAACTTGGACGTTAAAATTCTACGTGCTGCCATGGAGCTCTCTCTTCACAATCCCATCCTTACTACATCGGAACACCCCTCGACCGGTATACGGCCTGTCATGCAACACCACAATTGCTGGGACTAATGTTTTAGCGATGAACAATGGAGCATTGACCGGCTATCTGTAGATTTACAGCCGACAATCAGCCGTTGATCGGCCGGTAATTAGAGGAATCAAAGATTGTCCGACTATCGTCTGGTTATATGTCCAGCGCTGGCAGATATCCCACCCACCACCGGCCAGTAGCTGCTAACACGTCGGCAGCAAAATACATGCGGACATCGGCCGGTGTTTGGACGGAGCTCGTTCACGTCACCGAGCTGTACCACCGATGAGGGAACTCGGTAAGAAACAAAAAAAATCCCCGAACTATCTGAATGCCGGGCATGTACCAAGCTTTGTGACTTAGGCATAACATACAATAAAGTATGGATGTAACACCATGTTTAAAATATGTTGTATATTGTTTGTAATTGTTGCCCTTGGAGTCACAGCCATCATTAACTGCTGGTTTGACAGTCGTTAGGTTTCTTTGAAACTTTGATGTTTCTACAATTAAAAGAAATGTTAAAAGAACAAGATTTTCAATGATGACTATGCTATTAGGCGGTTAAGATGTATTTTGGCCAGTGTATGTGAAAATTAAGCCCATCAAATCAAATTTATATAACTTTTATGCACACACAAACACCATAAAATTATGTAGTTTGAATTTTCAGATGTTGAGTGCTAAATTTACCATCACAACATTTTCTATTTATACAGTACCTCATATTAATTCTTGAATAGAACTATACATGTTGATACATATGTATCTTATATCATCGCCATCATAAACGTTCGGTCCACCCGACAGTCATTGAGTCCCAATGTTTGTTTACATCTAGAGACACACACCCTGACCTACTTTAGGTAGGGAGAAGTTCATCAACAGATTAGATCGGGTATGTCGGGGGTGGGGGGTTTGTAGATGTAAACAAAGATTGAGACTCAGTGACTGTGGTCCACACAAGTTTATTTCGTAATAAACATTACTTCAACTTCTCTAGCCCTTGTATGTCTTCAAGGGTCTGTTCCCTAATATCTGTCACTTGAAACACGCAGTCTTTGCTGACGGTTACTTTGAGACCGGACTGCTGTACCCTGCATTGAGTATTCTCCTTTGCAATATCCTGCATTGCTGTATCCTGCATTGCAGTATCTGTCACTGCATTAGGCCACACTTTATTTTTTCCACACAGACAGTTCAATAATCTTTCAAATGCATGTCGGCAGGCATGACGGTAATGCTTATTGATGTTGACATATACGATACCTACAAATAGACACAATTATTGACATGAGAACAAAATGATAATAGCCAGGGGGTGGGGGTACTAGCATCTGTTTTGGGTAGATAAAAATATTTTAAAAAAAATCATCATGCTTCAGTTTACGTTTTTGCAAAAGTGGGTGTCTTTGCTTTGAGATTTGAAGAAATTAGGGGAAATGGGGGTCTTTGGGGTTTGGTTGCCAAGAAATAAGGGTCTTAGATATTTTGTCATCTCAAAATTGGGGTCTTTCTGCTGAGTATGCATACCCCCCCCCCCCCCGACCACCGGGGATAATAGCCAACAAAACCTATTCGCCTTGGTATGCATTGACAATGTGCTATATACGTTCAGCAAGTGTCATGATTTGTTTCCAGTTTGGCGAGACTAAAATGGCAAACTTACCATTAATGGCAGAGTTGGATAGGCCTGTCCAAGCGGCCACTTTGAGGATGGTAGGCGATATATACACAAACATATTGGCCAACTGTAATGAAGATATGAGATACAAAGTTAACAACACGTTGAGTTATGAGGGTGCCTTTTTGCATTAATTACCAATCAAGATCTAGTTCATTTACATCTGATATATCTGAGTGATGTCTCTGTAAGCCAGTATGCACTTCCAAGCCATACAATCAAAACATGCGTAACGCAAGAGGCTATTTCATTACCATAGTACCAGTACAGTATAACTAGAATATTTCATGGCTATTTAATTTCACGGTTTTGATCTATAAATTATTTTACGGTATTGAATTTTGCGATTTTCAGAAATGTGAAACTTTTACAAACAATTTCAGCATATTTCATTGTAAATAAACTTATATAAGTATACATGTATAAATTGCTCTATTAAGGTTTTGCATATGAGCTCTTCCATTTGGCGGCTGTGCACAGAGTGGTTATATATGTTTTAGTTGAATTTTATGCACATCTCATGTTCAACATGATATGAAGCTAATATTATCAAATACCATACTTCTATAGTTTATAAAGTCTACACACTTTACTTTGTCTCAGGCACTACAATGTCTATAGCCCTGGGTCTATAACATAATTATTATAGAGTCAAACTTGGAATACTAAGTAAATAAAATAAAATAAATATTATATTCTGCTTCTCTTCATTTATACACGCTTAGAACAACGATATAACTGCATCAATGGGCTTTGGAAAAAGAGCTTTTGTAATGATCAATGTATTAAAAGTAATGGTTCCATAAAATCTTCTATTCCATATTGTTCTCTAATTCAAACTCGCCTTCAAAATGCATCACCCCAAACCCCTGGCACTGACTGTATACTTTGTAATACCTTAATTTGATTGGAAATTAAAGCAATGTTTACATTTTTACTACTCAGTGTGATCAAAGAGGAAATAAGAATCTGTGTCTCAGTTGAAATGTGTTAGAATGTGTATGGAAATCAGCACAGCTTTTTTGCAACATTTAAACCCAGATTAACTGTCAAATATCACACTTCGTTCAATAGAACAAACAATATTCAAACCTGACACTGACCGTGAGTACACACCATGGCATCCACAGTATTGTGAACAAGGCAGAGATGGTGAATGCACACAGGGCATGCACTTTGCGAGCCTTGAATCGCTGACGCTGAAAGGACACGTGCAAATAGTTAAGTAATTTATGAGAATGTCAAGTGATAGAAATGTACAACTAGATCAAAAGCGTCTCTAGAACGACGTTGATTCATGGGCAATAAAGATGTTTACTTTGCAATCATGAAATATCTAGTTGGTCAAACAAATTTTTTTACGGTATGCATAAAAATCCAAACCGGGTTGTAAAAGACCCGCATGGGTCACAAAAAATGACCCAGTTGGATAAAAAAAAAAGACCTGAGATCAAATATATTGTACACATGAGAATAGCTAAATTTTATAATGTTTTCTATGGATATAACCTTGTCAAACTAAATGCATTTCCAAAATGATTCGCTAATATGATGCATGTATTTGTGCCACTCCTAATACAATTAGGCTGAGTGTTCTTTCTGGTCTACAAATCTTGTTAGGTTATGTACAGATACAAGTAGTACATTTTGGTGACACAGAATCTCCTAGAGTTGTAACTAAATTGAACTGCTCAAAAGACAATTGGAACTCTATGTAATATCGGTTCCTAGTCCGCTCAAAAGCAAGTTTTCAGCAATATATTGAGCCCTTGATATTCAGGGTGACAATTGGCAGGCGATAAAAATAAACATCAAATTTACCTGAGCAGCTGACTGGTTCATCATTTGTGCAGTTGATTTCCGGATTGTTAAGAATATTTTACCATAGCATACAAATGTTATGAACAAGGAATTGAACTCCACAAAGATGTAAACGAACCAAATGTAGCTGGTGTCTTCTGTGTGAAAACATGCACAAAATGAAGCTGAAACAGAGTTTTATCAATTGAACATTGTTTTGCCATTCCTAACAACGTTCTTTTCACTGATTATAAACCATAGTATCCTTGATGGCATTACAAAGTCTTACCCTCTGAGACATATCCCAATCGTCCCCATCCCAACCAAGGTGGCAAAGCTACCAGCAGTACTGTGGCCCAGAGCAACATGCAGTACAACGCACACATCCTGCAGTCCAAATGGAACAACATGAATTACACTATTATATCACTATACACATTTTCTAATGTGTTTTATCCAAGTTTTCTTGTGGATACAATTTTCTTCTCTCTGTGTCCCTTTTCTATGGTAAGCAAGCTCCTACCACTGTATTGAAGACAGGCTTTACAACCCTAAGCATTCATTTGACTATATCAGCTATGTCAATACAGTGGTAGGCGCTTTACATGTGTTTGCACACAGTGCTTGCTATAGAAATCAAAGACGGACTTCTCATAAAGTAAATAAACTATACATATTAGGCATCATATGTTGTGACTACATTGGGTCATTTCTTTCAACTCTCTCATGTGCACGACCCGATTTTCAGTATCGGAAGTCGTGCAGATTGACCTGTCATGCACAGAGATTTTGAAAATGGCAACAGTATTTGTTGAAACTGTCAATCAATGTAAGATTTTAATGTGTTGTGTCAAGACGAACTTTGTAAATATATATGGATGTATTACCGTTTTGAGAAGATCACCGGGTAGTTGGAACTGTAGCAGATCTGTACCATTCGAGAAACCGACACCATGGTCAATGAGAAAATCGAACCGACAACCCCAATTAGGAGGGTCATAGCAAATGCTTGGCACCCCATATAGCTGAAAAGTAGACAATTAAGACATTTCAAATATTGAAAGTTAATATGGTATTCTATGTGTATGGTGATGACGTAAGGAGATAAATATAGTAAAGTATTCACCAGAATTCCAGAATGAGATATGTATTACGCATGATAGGCGACATATTGAAAACATGTCATCATTTTGTAAACGTGTTATGTATAAATGTGTTAAGTTGCTTAAAGTTAATGGTCACATTCACTCTGGTAAGGTGCATCAATGAAAAATTATCAAATCCAGTGAAAATGCATGAAATTACATAAAACTTCCAGGAATCTACTGAGAATTTTGTTTCTGATTGTATCATTGTCAATAATGCCTCTAATTTGACGGCAAATATGCAAAACAAAATACAAGAAATGCTTCACTACCTACCTACAGACTTTCTCTCTCACATATATGAAGTTAACATTGCAAGCAACCTTACGAAACCAAATCCACCAGCCAGCATACCTCTACAAACCCAACTCCCTCACCTGAGCACCAGCCTACGTGACACGACAGTTCCAAGAATGGGGTAGTAGTTGACGTTCACCAGTGTGTCAAAGACGACCATGCTGACGACAAACGTGTCTGAGGGCGAGCGAAGAGATCTCGATGTACTGTATGCGGTCACTACCAGGCTGTTGCCTATTAGCCCGAGCACCTGTTGTAAATGGTATAGCAAGTTCAGTACAACTTCTATATTAAGTCGACCTTTGGGCCCAGTTTTTAGGTGGTCTCAGTGGGTTATCAACGGAGGTTCATCTTGGTAGTTTCATGAAGGTTTGGGAATGTGAAAAACTGTGTTATCATAGAGGTGGTCATGGAAGTTCTATGCGTATCTAGAGGAGATTCGAGTTCCATAATGGTGAAGCCCAAAACCTTCATTAGTAATACTGAGAGAAGTTCCAACAAGGATCCATCGCCAGTCACTCTTCTAAAATTAATAACTATTTTAACAAACATAATACCTGAGTAAGATGACAGCTAATAGTAGATAATTATCATGCACCACCCTCAGTTTAATATCATTGTGTGAAGCGAAATGAGAGCAGAAGTTCCAACAAGGTGTCATCGTCAGACAATTCTAACATTAATGACTGTTTCTAACAACCACAATACCTGACCTAGATGACAGTTAATAGCAGATAGTTAGGATGCACCACCCTCAGTTATCACCTATTTATTGAGTGAAGTAAAATGAGAGTAAACTTACAATATCCGCCAATTTAACATGGGAAACACAGTGAAAAAAACTTTATTGTGCGTGAATACATGTTTATACGAATATAAATTACTTTTATTTGTGATTTTATTGCATAAACTGTTTGGAACGCTCATGCATTGTTTCTGTGTGGGGTTTTTGTGTGTTCTTTTAGTTGTTTTGTTTTTGTTTTTTATCTGAATTTTCTAACCTGTTTTTTGTAATAAAGAGTAATTTCTTATTGATTAATTTAGAATCGCTTCATCACATGTAGAAACGCAACCACACCAGGAAAAGAAATACCCATAAAAAGTTCTGAATAATTGCGTTTGTAATTACGTTTATGCGTAACGATAAACCAATCAAAAATTTTTATCCTTTAAAATCTGCATAAAATAAAGCATTAACTGCTTGTGCACTAGCATTCAAAATGGGAACGTGCACCATCCATTGAACAGAGACAAAAAATGTTTGAAAATAAATTTGCAAAATTCTTTTGATGCAAAACGAAACAGATTTACAGTTGCATACTCACAATCATCGTTACAAGTATGACAATGTCAGTGACCCGCATCTCATCACTGTACAAGTATATGAGGTTAGAATATTCAGGCCTCTCATCCACAGGGTGGTCTGAGTTGATGAAAAAATCAGTCGAATTGACCACAGTGTCTGAAGTGACAACCGAATCGATAAACTCAGTCACTTCACTGACACCTGAAGTTGTCATTCTTCCTGCTTTGGCTGATGAGACGCTCCGACCCTGCAATGAATATATGTAAATAAAAAACAGATTTATTGTCTCTGGACTGGCTTTATCAGTGGCAAACTGATAATGTCCAAATTATATCCCTCGGGGTGGGGTGGGGGTCTCACAATATCGCAGTGGAGTGCGGACGTGACCCGAAACTGGGTGTCTTTTTTTCACATTTTAGTATATCTGTCACCCTGCAAGGTATATTATAGCACATTTTTGTCAGATATTGGTATATTATGTCACGTTTTTGTCAGATATTGGTATATTATGTCACATTTCTCTCAGATACTGGTATATTGTGGGTCACATATTCTCAAAAATAGGTATATGGGTGGGTGCCATTTTCAACCTGTCCGTAGAACGTACGTACTTATTTTTTTACCCACACACTCCCCCCCCCCCACACCCCACACCCACCCCGAGTTATTGCTTTATGAGGCATATATCAACTGGGGTCTAAAATCTATCAGAGTGCTGCCACGTCACCTTAGTTAAGGTCTCCTTTACAATCGCACAGATCTTACACCACTCACCAATCACAAAGCTGTCAGGATGTCTTGACTGCCCAGTTTCTTGGCTTTAGCTTGCTTAAGGACGCTAGTGTATCATATAGCTCTATCCTGTTTTCTGGACCTAGCCAGTATGTAGGTGTCTCCATTGTTTGGAAATAGCCAGATATTCACTTCAAGTTTGAAGGTCTTAAGTGTGACACTAGAACCAAAGCTGCAGCTGATGCATGGCACTGTTAGACCGTGAAATATGACCAGCGTAAATTGTGACCGATTATAATTTACTTTATTCAAATCCAGTATAAATTGTCCTGAATCAACGTCATAAATATTGGCGGTCCATTGACATACACTTACATAAGTCAAGTTTATTGTTACAATTAAGTATAGTTCCAATAAAAATACTTACAATTATTATTCAAAATGTAAACGTACCTTCTAACTAATTAATTGTTGCCGCCTGAACACCTGTTGAGAACAGATATATACAGAATTGTTCACTTCAAGGGTGTTTCCGCAGTTGTGCGTGTATCGTTCAGATAATTAGTTACTTATGCAGCTGAGCTGAGTAGTTTTATGCACCGTTAAGGGATTAATCATGTAGCTCATACCTCTACGTGCACGTGAGCGCGCGCATGTGTGGGGGTGTTTGTAGGTGTGTCATTGAAACATGAGGGAAAGGTTTAATATATTGTGTGACTTCCATGTAGACTAGGTATACATGTGATCTGGTGATCACGTGTAAAACTGCGTATTGTGGAGAAATGCATGCTGTGACCTCAGACCCAATACAATGCTATATACTATGATGCCACAAAAGTTTCATGAAATGGAACGCATCGTGGAACAACGATATCATCTTGTAAATCACAGCAAAGTGTGGTGCTAAAAATAAAGTAGTCCTACTTTCAAAATTGAAGTCATGGGGGTGTCATGCTTTTAAATTGAAGGCCATTTTTCTTCTTTTTTTTTTTTTTTTTTGGGGGGTCATACTTCGGTTTTTATGGGAAAAGAAGAAGAAACGAAAGCATAATCGCATGAAACTTGCAAAGCAAAGAAAGGTTTTTATTGACAAATGTCAATTGACAAATTTTACGTGCTATTAATTTCAAGTATCTCATTCTTATTTCTATTTTGTTTATTATACCAGCCTAACTAATGATCATAATCAGACAAAGTCACATACGATAATGCTACAACAGGGTCGTAACTACATATGAGCCATGGAAGGCAACTGCTTCCAATGTTTTTTAGGGGATTGTTCTTCGGTCAAACCCTGAATGAAACTGATATATGAGCTTTGCCGTATTCTATTAATGTAAATGCACATGGCCATTCAAGTGTGTAGGGAAATATCAAAATATTTATTTCAAAATATGATTATTTCAAAACCAATGTATTAAAATAACTAAAACTTGTTTAATATAATTTCTAAAATGATATGGGATAAGTATAAAACGCACCTCTTTATATATAATTATATTCTTCTCTCTCTCTCTCTTTTCTATGGCAAGCAAGCTCCTACCCACTATATTGACACAGCTGAAGACACATCTTCCATTTGACTATATCAAGTGGCCCTGGCCGGACTCGAACTCAAGTATTACTCGAATTAACTTACAATTATATTATAGGATAATATATACATGTAATTTTAATATCTTATAATTGTAAAGTAATTCCATCAGTTTTATTTTGCGTTTGTTGTATTATGTAAGGATGTTAATATATATTGCACTAGAATATAAATAATGTAACTGTAAAATAATATAAATTGAAGAACAGAAATTGTTATGTATTTTGCCTTGAAACTGGTAGAGGAATAAAAAAAAATAACCTTTAGCATGTTATATTTTTGCTTATCATGCCTTTCTCTAATGTTACCTTTGATAGGAGAATGTTTTATCAAAAACCGTTCATCATATTATTTTGTATTTGAATCAATTGAACGTTTTTTACTTTATCATTGATTTGGTATCATTAAACAAAGAGGTAATATAAGAACACGTGTGTCCCTATCCTTTGTATGTTATGAATAAGGTTTGCACATTCTAGTAGTAATTCACACATACAAAGTAACTGAGTTTGCAATAATTAATCATATTTCACATGTCCAAGCAATAAAACTGTACATTTACATGTATGATTTCGGGTATATATCAATTTATATATCAATTTACTCCGTCATTAACATTATGAAGTCTGCTATATATAGTTAGTATGCTTACATAGATTTGCATAATCATTTGCAATATACACGTATATAGTGAAAATCTACTGTCATTTACACAATAATTTCTAGTATATACAGTTAGTATTTCTACATTTGCATAACTGGCGTATTTTATGGTAAGCATAATGTTCATTGTCAAGAACTCTAATTATTTATATAAATACTAAGTTGTAGGTTCATAAGTAAAGCAAATATCTGATACAAGCATAGCTCAGAGGATAGCCTCATATAGATGTGACATGACATCAAGTTACTGTCCTACTGTATCGCTGTTCAACTGACAACTTTATGATGATTTACAATGTCAAAATCGCAAGATAAGCTGAACACTTCTGTGCAGTAGGCTCTTCAAGCCGCCAAACCAAAATGTGGAACTAACGCTATTTGCTATTATCATTGATTAGCACGAGAACTACACGCTATCACTATAATTAACAAGCATAGAATTAAGATAGAAGCAAACCAGCCTAATCCCAATGAAATGCAAGTAAAGGTAAAGCTTAGTAGATTAACCTATTGGGGATGTTTTATTGGCAAATTACACTCATGAATAACAATTTCATATTCATGGTGTTATTGGCCTGATTCTCATTTTCGTCTTCATACACTTGATTAATGGAGATCTATCTGAATTCCAAGGCACCCTGCCACCCCCTTTTATAGGACGGTTATAATTGAGGTGTGCACAATAGCATTTGCTGAACCACCAGCCACCTGGGTACCCGTTTGCACAATTTATATTAAGAGCCTCATCGTTGTCTCTGCCTGTGCCTTTGGTTGAAAACTTCATTCCATTTTGAACACCGTGCACAGCTTGCCGACAGCCATTCATGCCATCTGTAGCATTGCCCGAGAACGAAGCAAGAGTTAGCTGATACCCAGATGATTCATTCCCTACCCTAAAAGCCCCGTAATTTGCCACCAAAACATCCCCAATTTCACTGCAACCCTCCAGTACAAACTGAATCATATACTCCCTATTAGAGGTGATAGCGTGCATATAGTCATTCCCCAGCCAATGTTCTTTTTCTAAGTCGCCAAAGCCTTTTTTATATGTTGCCCAGTCTTTATCAAAATCCTCAGAGCCGTCGACGCGCCTCTGAAGAACTGTCCAGCCGTCTGACCCTTCAATGTCACAGTAGACTAGCACTCTTCGAGCTCTGAGCTTCGAGGCTGGGAATATGGCATATACCCCACTTCCAGAGTTCTCGCCTGCTGCAATGTCTGAACAATCTCTCACGGCAACCATTCCCTCCAGAGTGTCCATCCTTTGATCCATCTGTTCCAGGCTCTTTCTCATCAGCTTGACGTCCTCCACAATGCTGAATGTCATCATCATGTGACGCCGCGTCAAGTTGAGCATCAGGTCATTGACTGTGACCTCCGTGTCTGTCTGAAAAACAACAATTTGTGGTGTGCTGCATTGTAACTTAATAAGTTCTAAATCTGTATAGTTGTGTTATGGTATCATACTACGTGCCAAAGAAGGACGTAATTACATACAATGAATTTTCAACTCAATTACTGGCGGCAGTAAAAGTCTACCAAAAGAAAATGACACGGCTATTTATAGACGCAAATCGGCACTAGTCCATGTATAGTCCAGTATGACGTATTTCATATATACGATTACCTTAAGAACAAATGCAAAACAGAATAGGTTATAATATAAACTAAACTATCCTATATATTGACTAGCTGGACGCCATCTATCTACAGGAGATCGTTCATGGTACTATGTAGTTTTGCACGAATATGTTTTTTATCGTCAAGATGGCCCTGGTGGTTGTTAATTAGCGGTTTTATAACAAAAATAGCAGACAGCAGCAGCCATGACAGCGTCATGTGGAGTAGTGTGATGTCATAAAGACGCCAAAGGCGTCACATGGGTTCAAATACTAGGGATTATCACCACTTTGCCAATTCGGCTATGTGTACATTAGAACCTTCAATCAAGACCACCTCTATAAATACACCACCTCTATTATAAGATGATTTATAACATTCCCAAGTCTTCATAAAAAGACCATTGCAAACATCCCTAAAGAGACCACCCCTATATCAAACCAATTGACGCCAGTCCTTGGGCAGTCTTAATAGGGATGTTCTACTGAAGTGTGTGAGAATATCGATGCCATGGAGAGCATTATGCTCCCATTGCCATAGACACTAATTTTTCATCCCATAGCTTTTGCACATTGATGCCAAGTGCATTCTCAGTGATCAGTGACTTACTTGAGAAGATATACTCCTCGTCTTTGCAAAGTATACCACATCCAAATTCAGAAATCCATAGCTTGATCTGTTGCTTGACTTCTTCCTCATTCCAAAAGATTCTATATTGTGGTATAAGAACCTCCCTATCTCAATTTACCTCCATGGATGGGTGGTGGTGCTGTCAGTACGTGGGTAAGTGTCGTCAGGACAAGGGTGCTTAAAAATAAAATGCTGTAAAAAACATATTTATACACTCACCAAATATGTCTTTTTTCTATGGCCATGGAGGGCATTGTGTTCCCATTTACATGGACACTAACATTTCCTCCCTTAGATTTTCATTTTACATGCCAGTCAAAGTATTTCACCAATGATTTAATTGGGATCGACTCATACGATTATGTAACTGGAGTGACTCAATGTGATTCTCAACATGTCTCTTTGACCACACGGGTATAAGCTAGTCCAAATTATTTCGAAATGACAAGAAAGGGGATTTCTTTTAGATTAATTTATTCCATGAACCTTTCTAAATGTACTTAGTATCGACGTCCATTATTCCGGCGGAGGTATACATTGAAGTGGGAGTTTAAGGGACAGGAAAGGTAATTTCGGGATTTTTCTCAAATTTGATGTTCTCTCTTATTAGCGTTGTATTGTTTTCCAAATCTTGCCTTGCTGTGTAAGTAATGATCTTATCTAGTGATACCGCATGGCATGAAATGTACAGGTTTACGTAAAATTTTGTTATAACGCAATTAGTGACAATGTTACTACTTTGCCTCATTTATAAATGAGATCAAAACATCACAATCATCGAAAATACTATCTACACTGTAATAACAAAATTCATATAATTTTGTAGCGTGGTTTGCCTGAATATTTTTATATTGCGTGACAATTAATACAATGGTGCTGATAATTCATTAGCAAAACAGCCTTTTTTTTTCTCAGAAAGCTTTTATATTCAAATATACATGTTCCACATATTTATGGAGACTTGGGTTTAATAGTGTGGTTGTAAGGGACGGTGCATTATTCACCAGGGAGGGGGACCGGTGCATTTGGTAGGGGGACAGGTACTTTTTTTAAGATGCAAAGTAGGGGGACCGGACGAATTTTCATTCTCCTTGGGCATGGGACATGTACTTTTTTCAGCTGCTGAAATCCCACCTCAACGTGAGCGAATCGGTACAAATTAATCACGCGAATATTCCTGGGAGAGGACGCGGACTTTTTTATGAATAGAGGTCATGGGACATCAGTGGTTTTTTTTCATCACATCAGCAGGGGACAAGCCTTTTTTTCAGATAGGTTTTTTCGATATGCATCGGTCCCCGCTGCCTGTTAAATATTGCACAGTCCATAAGAAAAGTTTTCTTTCATTAACAACATAAATGATTTTAAGAAATAGTCCTCGAGAGATTTAACTTCACTTTATGTTAACAGTAGTAAATGTCTACAAAATGTTCAATGATAAGAAAACTATTGATCAAACTGTTGTTGTTCCGAAGTGGTTCCAGAGTGGTTCTGGCTTATAGAGCATGTATTGTGTTCAACTGACTGTCAGTCTGTCACAACTTTTGAGCTAGTATCAGTAATAGCTTTCCTATTATAATGCATTTTATGGACACCAAATCGTAGTAATATATAGTGATGTTCAATGCTTAACGAGCCGTATCTAAAAACTAAATTTGTGCAGTTAGTTAATGAATGTTTCGTACCAAATTTCTCTTTAACCGTGAAATCTAGTCTTTTCAAATGTGATATATTTGAAGATATCTGCCATATGAGAAAAAGCTTATTAGGGATTTTAATATTTTATTTTGTTGATGAATTATCAATATTTATGTATTAATTTTCAAAAAAAGAGAAAATCGGTGTTTTTGAAACTCAAAATGCATGTAAAACTATTAATTGAAAATATGAAAAAATTTGAGACAGTCTTTGTACATAATTATATGAATTTTGTGATTTGATAGTGTTTTCGATGGATGTAATTTATTTCTATTTTATACGGTATGCAAGACAAAGTTGGAATATTTGCACTAATTACTTCATAACAAAATTGTGCATTAACCTGTATATTTCAAACCATACTATATCATTAGATAAGGTTAATACCTACACTACAAGGTGTAATTCATAACAATTGAAGCAATATTAGAGAGAAAATCGAATCTTATTTTTAAACGCCTAACATAACCTTTTTAATGTATCCTTAAGAACAAGATTTCCACTGTGTCTCATCCCCTGCCTTACTAACCCTCATCTCTTTCTTTCTCTGTTTTCATCTCACACTTTACTAACATTTTATCCCACACTGTACATTTTGTTATCTAAACTATTGTCCAGCTACTATCATCTTATCTTTCTCTCTCTACTCACGTACCCAGCCTACAAGCATCTAGCAAAGCAGGAAGGTTGCCAAAACTGAAAACTGGACAGAGTACTCCAAAAGCAAAACCTAATTGGTTCCCATTTGATTCGTCCATGGGTTTTCCCAGGTCGTCACCTGAGAACTGATCACTACTTATCAAATGTTCGTAGCACCTGTTACGGAAACTGCGCGTACCTGTTGCGCATGCGCGCGTGGGTTGGTCCACATCAGCAACAGCAAGGTGCCGGGAGCGAGCAGCATCAGGGTCACGGGAGACATCCTGCAAACCAAAACCACGTTGTGAAATCCCCGTTAGTCAACCACTTCTATTCAGTCGGAGCACTCTCTACGAGAGGCTTATTTTTCTGCAATATATTGGTTCTTCTGTATTTGCCATGAAAAAGTGGTTCTTCTGTACGAGTACCATTTGCTTCCGTAGGAAGCAAATGAAGAAGCACGATTCATAAAAAACATGTATAACTTAGATATTCCTTATATTATAACATTTATCATCAAAATAATTTATCAAATACAATGATACAAAATATTATTCGCAAAAAAAAACACAAAAAAAACCCACTAAAATACTTGACCTCTCGTAGAGAGTGCAGTTGGAGCTTGGTGATTTGTGACTAGTTGGGACGACCTGTGTCCCCATTATAAGGTGTTAATGTAGGCCTAATCTTTCAATGAGATAAAAATCTATGACTTATTTGGATATTCAATTTCTGCTTTAGTCTCCAATTATTTCACGGCTACACCACCCTCAAACAAACAGTGCTTACTTCCTGTATTTTTATTCACCTTCGGCAATCGTTGTGCTGCTTCAAATAAAATATTTTTTATCAGAAAATTGGCTACGGCAATATTGCTCTCCTACCTAGCTAAATAACACATAAATTAATAATCGAGCTTCAACCGTATTTTACACAAATTTTACACAGGCATATGCGTTAATTCACATGATAACTAAAATCCGGATATGAATTCAAAATCTAAACAGAAAATTCTGTGAGATACGTACTTCCTACAGATGTAATACAATGAATCTTATTTTTATTTTTATTTTTTTTTATTTTTGGGGGGGGGGGGGAGATTTTAAAATCCTGCACTAGTGCATGTCCACAACAGTTACAGCAAGACGACGACCAGGACGGCAGCAGCAGCAGCAGCAGCAGCAGCAGCAGCAGCAACAACAACAACAACACGACAGCAACACTTACTTTATGCTATCTGCACCAATCTGTGCATGGTTCAAAGTAACTAGATCTAATAAAAGACGTCTATATATCACGTCTCAGTTTGCCACCCTAAAAACCTTTTTTTTTGTCATGTTTGAAAATATATTCAAACCAAATCAATGTACAGTAGAACCTCTCTCTACTAAGATCGCATCATAAAAAGAACATTTTACACGCAGCCAAACATGTGCATAAATAGACCACCTCTCTAATGTGACAGCCGGCCCCCATACACCAAGCAAAATGTGCGTACCTCTTGCAGCGTCCAGTCCACAGCCGATGTGTCTGCTGTGCGGATGCCGCATCCCGAACTCATATATACCACAGCCTCGCAAAAAACACTAGACTTTGATCCAGATTCCACGAATCCTGCTACAAAATAGACTTGATTTAATGCACTGTTTATATATAAAAAACAATGAAGTATTTTTTTTGCCACGGCACGTTGTTTTTTAGATTGGTATGTGATCCCTGGACGTGACTGTGTGTGAACAGGATAACAGGCGTACATGACAAAGATGCCAAAGATCTTTTGTGAATGCAGATTCGTCTAATCCTGCATAGCCGGGATGTAACTAAGACAATAAAGCAGATATCTACATTTTATTGACATTTCCTTATGCTGAAATATCTATAAGGTTGCAAACACATACTATCAAAAGAGTTTTCAGCAGATTGATACACTTACATAACCTCCTTGTCATAGGCAGATCCAAGGGGGCGTGCGCCCCCCCCCCCCCTCCCATTTTTGTACCGAAATACTTCATTTTTATAGGGTTTTTTACACGTCCGCCATCGATCGCGCATATGAAACCTGTGAAAATCCCTGAAGTGTGCCCCCCCCTAATTTTCCAAAAACCTGGATCTGCCATTGCTAGTGTATATAGTGACATCGAACGAGGATTTGCACATCACAGGATGCGTGTAGAGATAATATCACAGAACCTATTAATAGTGATAAAAAATGATGGTTCCAACTTTAATGTCGGTGTCTAATGGTGCTTTTATTAGGGACCATTCACAATCCTGGTACAACAGCTGAAACATGATGAGAACTTAGACTATGCCCATGTCTCATGTCCGACCTTTGACCTGTGTTTAAACCGGTTTTAACCAGCATCAATGCTGATAAGGATGATGGTGATGATGTATAATTTCCCAAAATCTCTCAGGTGTTTTTTTTTTCTTCTCAGTTAAAATGGGTATTTTAGACAGTACTTCCTGTTTCTCAACATCCCATAGAGTTTATCTCTGTTGGATATTTTCAGCGGCTCAAGTTTAACACATCTTCACCAATTGCAGGGTTCTGGTAGATCTATACATATATAATTGACGAATATGATATATAATAGATTGTTGTGGCGAGATGGTTTAACTTAATTATCAAAGGGTTTGACGTTGTTTTTACCTGAATATTAAGTGGGAGCGCGGCCCTCACTCACTATTAGGCTTTTTATACCAGGTGAATTGCTTTTTTACCACTACTAATAATATCATAGGCAGATCCAGGGGGCCACAGGGTGCGCCCCCCCATCCCTTCCCCATCGAAATACATCATTTGCACAGGATTTTTTACACATCCGCCATTGATCGCTCGTACGAAACCCAACCAGGATCTGCTATTGAATATGGACATAAGCTGTGGACACGCAAGCATTTAACCTCTGTATAGTGAGCATTTGTCTTGTGGGGACACTTTTCACTTCTCCCAAATATGTCCACATCATATTCGGTGGAAGGGTGGAGGAGGACTCGAACCGGGTTTTATTTTTCTGACAGTAACACGTACATAAGGCCATCCTATATGATTACATTCGCAACAGTTACGATTTCCCCTAAGAAACAAACACATCGTGATATGCGTCACTTGGCGCACATTTATTATTGAAATTATGCATGTTTTGGCATGAGTCACTGGGTCGTCTGCGTAGTCTCTTCTCCCCGACTTTAGGTAGGCGTCGTGCGCCTGCGCAGTCGCTTCCGCGCAAACTTCCGGGTTTTGTGTCGTGTGCAAAAAAGAGTTTGTGATGTGTGACCGTCTGGGGTCACGATTGGGGGTGGGCGTGTGATCTGATTGACCTATATTATGTATTTTAGAATGGAGAGACCAGTCGGGTGTTTTACGCAAAAATTAGCAGTCTAGTTATTAGTTAGATTGTGCGTAGACTACAGTGGAACCTCTAATTTAGAACACCTCTATAATAAGACCACTTTTCTCGGTCCGAACCCATCAAAATGATTCCTTTGGGAACCTCTATACAAAGACTACCTCTCCACTGAGACAATTTTAAGTCGGTCACACAATTGGTCATAATAGAAAGGTTCTACTGTATATATGCAGACGTAGTAGTAAGTCAAACAAATGCGTTGTATGTTGACGATAATTTCCTGCAATATATCGCAGACTCAAAGCAAGCCTTTGAAGAATTTGGCGCTGAAAATGAAGCTGGGTATGAAGACAATATAGACGACTTAATGAATGGTGATATTACTGAGAATTAAGTGAGGAGGGTTATAAATGCTGCTAAGAATAAAAAGTCCACGGGCGTTGACAAACTGCCAAATGAGTTTTTTTTAAATGAGCTAAGTATACCATTGCTTTTTACACTTTTAATATGCGTTTCAAGAATGGACTTAATTCCTTCTTTATGGCAAATGTCTATAGTCAAACCAATTCACAAAAATGGTGATAAACATATACCAATGAACTAAAGGGGTATTTCACTTGCTCCCACTATGTGAAAACTGTACACACCAATTATAAATGCCCGTATTACTCGATACCTAGAAAATGGAAATAAAATTGAGGATGAACAAAATGGCTTCAGAAAAGCAAGAGCCTGTATCGATCATATCTTCAGTTTAACTAGCATATTAAGAAATCGCAAAGCATCCAACCTACCAACATTCTATTGTACTCTCACTGTTCTGCCAAGCAAGCTCCTGCCATTGTATTTACATGGCTGAAGACACAGCTTCCATTTGAGTATATCAAGTGGCCCTGACGGGACTCCATCTCACGACCCCAAGGTTGTATGACCAGAATGATACCATCATCCCAAACAGCAGGCTTGATCCAAGTTTTGCTCTCACAACTTTACAATTTACACCAGGTCATTGGCCCACCTATTGATCTTCAATTGATCATTTCTTATATGCTTGCATTGGCACAGCTTGCATTCAGCGCACAACGCTTACCACCCACACGATCACTCACTCACTCTTTCAACCCAATGACCTGTACCTAATTAGCGTGTATTTGCCACGGAGCACTGTGCAACTGCTTTAGGAATGAGTTTGCTCAACACCCACCACCACTGGGAATGGAGCCCACGACCTTCTGGCCACGGGTCCAACTCCCTAACTACTCGGCCACATGTGACATGACATCAAGTTACTGTCCTACATGTACAGTATCGTTCTTCAACTGGCAACTTTATGATGAATTACAATGTCAAAATCGCAAGATGAACTGAACACTTCTGTGCAATATTTCATTTACCATATTCATACTATATGGGCATGGCGATACTTTTTTAAGTATTGTGCCTATCGATGCTCTCCATTGAGACCACTGCTATAGTCAGACGACTTTTTATTGTCCCAAACCTTCATAGAGCTACCTGAATGGACCTCTCTATAGAGACCACCTCTCTATTGAGACCACCTAATACCGGTCCCAAAGGTGGTCCTAATAGAGGATCCACTGTAATTATGGGTAACAAGTGAAGTCGCCAGCTGACCATTACGGCTGGCCGACTTCACTGAATCTTTTCAGCTACTTCAGTTGGTCAATTCAGTGACTTCGCCTTTACGGGTGCGGCCTTGAGAGATTCTGTTTGCGACATTTCACGTAACGGTCAGTGGTTGCCTTTAGTGATTTGGCCAAATCATATTAATTACATTCCAGTAAGATTTAACCGTATACTGCCTGTTGTGGTTAGGAAAGGTGTTAATTAAATCAATGGGAGCTTAATTGACTTTTAGATTTAGTCAAGTGCGAGTATAATTGTCTGTGTGGTGATATAAGGCCGAAGATAACGTTTATTTCAGACATACATCCATATTCACTCAGTGACTAGTGACTTATATAGTAGTATATGCATATAGAATATTATATTTAAATATGTTCGCTAAAGCTATTTAATGCATTATATAGTTACGTCTTCCAATTTGAAAACAATGGTGATTGAAAATAAGATAGAAAGAGTCTAAAATACAACTGACTAGAACACAATCACATTCTTTCAATCCAGTAGGTTAAAATAGATTTTCTCATCAAGACATAAAAAACAATCACCCCTAATCATGTGCTTCTGTGGCCGAGTCGTTAGGGAGTTTTACTCGTGGCCAGAAGGTCATGGGTTCGATTCCAGGGTCAGGTCTGGCGGTTGGTGTTGAGCAATCTCATTCCCAAATAGTTGCGCACTGCTCCGATAAATAGGTTAAATAGGTACAGGTCATTCGGTTAAAAGAGTGAGTGGGTGATTAGCATCGTGCACTGAATGTGTTGAATGTGCTGCCGGTGCAAGTTTATGAGAAATGATCAATTGATGATCACTTAATGCGCCAATGACCTGGTGTAAATTGTAAAGTTGTGAGAGCAAGACTTGGATCACGACTATAAACCACCACATTTACATTTACGTTCACATTTACGTAGTTATCTTATTAACCAAATGTAACCACAAGGAACTACAATATTATTTGGTGCTAATAGGTAATTGATAATGCAATGTGAAATATATTGACGCAGTCATCAATAGGAGTTGAATTCATAATCAGCCATAAATGTTGACATTTGATTAGCACACTGACCATGGGGCAGGCGAAATCTTATAAAATGACCCCATTTAATCGGGGCGGCAGCCGAAATCACTGACCGTACAAAGGCGTAGTCACTGAATCACAGTGTGAATGTAGCGGTCTGAGGCAGGCGACTTCACTGACCGAAACCTTCAAATCATGCCGGCGATTTAGTAATAAGGCGACATCACACGGATTCGTAATTATGAGACCACTGTAGCCCCCACCCCCACCCCCACCCCACTGTATAGGCCGAGAGTCGGGTTATTACAGAGAAGGTTGACACAAAGGTTGACACAAAACGCTCAATATGTTACCAGCACAAAGACCCGATGCCATTCACGTAGGGTGGTTGTGATAAAGTGCTAACTATCATCTTATTTCTCCATAAATGTTAGTATTAGGTCGGCGAAACCACCTGTCAAAATGATAATGATAATGGTGTGACACTGCTCAGAATGAGCCTCATTTTGGCATGATAATGAGAAATGATAATGCTTCGAGAATATGCACAAAATGATTATGATAATCATTTTGGATAATGCGTGAGAATCATAGTGATAATCAGTGATGTTCTGAGCGATAATAGGGGACCTGCTGGAGTGTGAATATCAGTATTAGGCATCCATGGATTTTTGCATTATAATTCTAAAAAAAAGAGAGAGAGATTTGTTGATCTACTTCATTGATTGTGGATGGCGGCAATTTAAATTACTGGTGTCAATAGCTTGAGTATAGCCATGAGGAAGAATCCCTTTTCCTAATCAGTTAAGTACACTAAGTACATGCACATGTAAGGTACACGTAAAAATCTGTGTGGTTTTAAAATTCGTTCACACATCTAGAAATGCATGTTTAATTCTATTTAAAAAGTACAGTACATTTAAAATTTGTGCGGCGGATTATATGGTTATTTGTTTTACTTTCATTACTTTATTCCAACACTAAGGGACATGCCAAGACAAAATGTAGGCGTGGAAATATTTAGTTATTGGACTTCCTGCAAACTTATGATGCGCGCCAAAGCAAAATGAGATAGTGACAGTGTTCAAGAGGGAATTGACTCATAGGCAGATCCAGGGGCGCCCCCCTTTCGCCACCAAAATGCTTAATTGCCATAGGTTTTTTTACACATCCGCCATCAATCGAAACCCATGAAATCCCTGAAGTGCCCCCCTTTTCTAAAAAAAAACCTGGATCTGCCATTGAGTGACCGCCATCGGGCGAGAACTACACTGACCCAAAAAGAAGACTCTGAAGATCTGGAAATGCATAAGCCGCAGATCCCCAGTCCTCCCATGCCACATTGAAACTACTACTGATCGATTGATTTTATTCATTAGTGACAAATATAATTATACACATATAAAAATACAAAGAGCCGTAAGATAAAATTACCCTGCCCTACTGGACTTATTTGTCACCTTAATGTAAATACATAAATGTGGCTCTACACTGGCAGAATACAGCATGATATCGATTGTGTGTGTGTGCGTGTGTGTGTGTGTGTGTGTGTGTGTGCGTGCATATTTGCGTGATATTGCAAGTATAATTTAAAGCAATTTGTATGAACATAATATGATAAGAGTGATAAGAAAAATTAGCTTCAATGCACGAGATTGGAGTGTCAATCGTACGAAGTGAGCATGCTCAGTTTTACGATTGACACGAAAATCGATTGCTCAAATACCATTCTATCATGAAGAAGATACGAGTATAGGTTCTAGTAACAAAGTAATGCACACAAACTTTCTTATAATGATAAACCATGTAAACTGCCTATTTGTGGCCGTCAATGCGCCGGCTACCTGCAAAAAAATCAATTTTTTTCTCTCTCTTTTTTTTTTTTTTTTTTTGGGGGGGGTGTCTGGGTCAGAAGATGGGTACGGACGTGCCCCAGACAGATTGAAAATGGCACGCACCACTATACATGTAACTGTTTTTGTAAAAATGTCACCCACAATATACCAAAATATGATAACGTGTGATTTAGACACTCGGAAATATACCAAAAACACGCGAAAAAAGACATTCAGAAATATACCAAAACCGTGGAAAAAGACATTCGGAAATATACCAAAACCGTGGTAGTGGAAAAAAGACACTCAGAAATATACGAAAAACGTGGGAAAAAGACGCCCAGTTCCGGGGCACGTCAATACTCACTGCAATAATATTCTTCAGATGAAGCGGGCCGCGTGGTCAATCAATGGCGTGTATCTAGAACACACAGAGACAGCCACGGCACTTTGTTTACCCCACCAGCAACAATACAATAAGTGAGGCAAAACGGGATCAAGCATGTTGTTGTTGACAGCTCTATACTTGTACGTGGGCGAGCGTGTTGCTGTGCGCGTTCTATGGTGAGCCATTGATTGACCAGTTGGTCCATGTTGTTCCGCTTCACTTGAAAAGCACGCTGAAAAGGCTCAGTCCCACTCGCAGAATAAGCGCCAACGGTCGAGGGGCACAACTGGCACTGCGGACATTCTAGCCATACATTTTTGGGTTGTTGTTGCGTGTGTGTGTGGGGGGGTTGTTGTTGTTTTTGTATTTCTTTTTTGTTTTTTTTTTTTTTTAATCTGCGTGACTACTACATGTAATAACGTACGGTTTGACGTACTGACTCAGTACTGCCTGCCTACTGTCAGGCAACTGTTTAACTGACCGTAGAGAAAGTCTGGCAAGTCAACATTTCTCTGTTGATTCTGTATTGTCTAAAAACGTACGTTAGCCACATTTTCTCCGCGCCCAACACTCACTGATCCTCTCCTTGAGTTCTTCTTCCTCTTCCTTCTGTTTCTTCTTCTTCTCATTCTTCATCTTTTTTTCAGTAGAACAACAGTACTGCCTGTTGTACCCAGAAACAGATAATGTACTTCTCTTCTCCCACACGTCTTTGGTAACGTTATGGTACAAACAGAAACAGATAATCGTTCCGTTATAGTACAGTTTGAACACCTTTAAGTGTCCAAAGCATCCAGTAACCTGGTGCAATTCTATCTGGAGAATTATCATTCAAGCCATATGACTAACACACGAAAAGTCGCCATTTCTAGATGACTTTCTCCTCGTTCACACGTTTACTTACTTACTTCTTTCACATATTTACCTACAACTTTCCCCACACAAAGCAGAACCGAAGAACGACTCGTACGACTGGTAAATGTTGGTGTACGAACCCTCCCTCTGGGGATGGTGTCAAACCGGAGTTTCTGGCGGAAATTCCTGTCTCCTGGATTTGATAGACAAAGTTATTATTTTATAGTTTTAAACAAGACAGCGCAGAGGCTGTTGAAATCTTAGTGTAAATATTTGCTCTAATTTCATGTTTTATAACTATGAATTGATCACTTAAACAGAGGACTGTCCGAACAAACAGCTCTGTGTAGGAAAACGTACATCACCGTGACCTGGACGACCTTTCTCTTTGATAACGACATTATAAATGTGCTAACGCCCCTCTTACTTATTATCAGTTGTGTGACTTATGAGTTAAATACAAATAAATGAATAAAACTAGTCTGTTTGCCTTTCTTTTCATTTTATATTTTCTTTTTTAACTTCGTTGGCAATCGTCCGGTTACTGTGACTGTTACTTCTGTGTGTGTAACAGTGACATTCGCAGTAAGACGCCGTTCTCATAGGATACGGTCGTACTGCACAAGGGATTGGCGAAAGGAACTTAAGATGACCGAAAACATCGATAGGCGGTGAGCTTATAACAGACACGTGGTAGACATATACGAAACGTCTTTGGACGGGACAGACTAACACTTTGAACAAGCTGAGAAGTGGAGCTGTACACTGCCAGTGTGACCGCACCATTGCGTGTGCTGTGTGAATGGTTCTCGTTTGTACATTGAGCAGCAGCGGCCAGTAGTTTGATGCTCTGTATGTGCCACATTAGAGTGGTCAGGTGAGACTAAAGATAGTCACCTTTACACGGCATATTTGGAAACTAGCAAGGATTACTGGGACTATACATACACGTCATATGTACAAGACACAAGGTACGTGTACGTCATGCTGTTCAGTGACAACATTTTTTTCGGTTGATTTGCGGAACCCAATCAAATTGTTTGCTGTTAGGTTCTAATATTTCATCGCAACAAAAATAATATTCATTTCTGATAATGGCAAGATAAGAGCTGACAACTTGCTGAAAGGACTTCCATCGCCGGGTCGAAGGGTCTGGAGACGCTACGGACCCCATTCGAATTCTGTTTATGCTCGTCTTAATATTAAACCGAATCAAATAATCTTTAGTCGTTAAAACAATGGCAAGATATAAGGTGAGAACTACCTAAAAGAAAAAGAAGAAATGCTGAGCGAATAAAAAACATATATCACAAAACGTATATCCCTAGGATTTGAATAAGCCCCTAATGTACTGATTTTATATTATATAAATTATTATGTTGAATTGTCTTTCCCTACCACAGTTCTTATTAACAAAATATAAACTTCTTTTTATATATATAATTTCATTTTGAAAATTAAAAAAGGGTTTTCATCTCAGTAGAGACACCAATTTTGATAAATATTTACAAATAATAATTTGTAAATGATATTCAAAAATTAGAGTGTCTCTATTGAGAAGAAAACTTTAAAAAATATACATATAAAAAACAGTGGTAAGGAAAGACACTCAACATAATATGCGACCTACTGTCACTTACGCATTACATACGATAGTGTCCATACTGATTAGGGTTACTTTATTAATACAATTCATACATAGCTTACGTTTACCATCCATTACATTTATAAATAGGATATAGCGTACCAGTGTCCCAGTGTAAGCCTACTACATATTTAAAATGACCGTACAATTGGCATTCTCGACGACAGGTCAACATTTCATTATTGAAGAAAGAACGCATTCCAAATTCCCATAATTGATTGGTCATACACCTTTGTACGCCTATTGAAAGTTATAGTTGAGGTATTCATATTTAATTCTACATTGCTTCCTTTCATATTTTCAAGTTGTCACAAATAAGTAAATATGAGGATGACAAGAGCTCAATATTTCATGGTAGGATTTGAGCACGAGATTGGAGTGTCAGTCGTAACATTGATCACGCTGATGTCTGATATACCTAACCCGGCCAAAGTCCTCACAAAGCATCAACACTATACTGAGCACATAGAACAATTATAAAGTACCTCAAAATCACATGTCAATTCTGCGAATATTATTGGAAACTGTGTGTTTGAAAGAGATATAATGACTTATATACGTGATTGCGACTACACATGTTAAAACAAGAACAGGTTTGCATTTATATATGTATACAAGACGGTTAATGACAATATCTCTCATTTTTTATAAGTGAAAATCGTGGAAAATGCAAGATCTTCTGAAAGAAGAAAATTTTAAGCCAATGCATTTAATTTTTACAAAAGCATATTATCTGCGAAGAGCTGGATTCATGTAATTATGTGCATGCTTTGTAGATTTTGTGAAATGATAGCAATATTGATTACTAGCTGTTACATTAACAACGAACTTTGCCTTCCATTTTGCTCGCGTTTATGTCTCCTGTGCAAACCTCACATTTGCAAGTAGTAAATATAGTCTTAGAAGTGTATTATGTATCTTTATTAGTACGTGTATATAACAGCAAGAGGATGCAATTTACAAATAATAATAATATAGTAATAATATAATTTATTTCGCACAAGATGCATAGTAATAGATCACAGTACAGATTAATACAATGTGTAAGAGCATAGTTAAAAGCATAATTATTGAAAAAAGATGCTTTCGCCAATTTACAGAGTGACTAAGTGTCAGAACCGTGCATATGGTGATACAAGCATCAAAATGGACACGATCACTCTCAGGAGCATTCTGAAGATTTCTATTCGTAGAGCCACCTAAATATCCAACATGGCGGCCATTTTTCAAGATGGCCGCCATTCTGACCTCAAATACCTAATAATCCAATAAAAATAATTTACATTGTGGTTGTAAGGGTTGTTCTGGTGTAATTTTATGTTTTCAAATATGGTAAATTCATTTTTGACATTTTCCAAGACGGCCGCCATTTTTCAAGATGGCTGCCAGCTACAATTTCTAATATTTGGGTACTGTCCTCAGCATTTATATTAATCAATTTAAAATTCATACTATATCACAACAATAATGCACTTGGTGACAAACTTCTAAAATTTAATAAAGTACTTAATAAAAGCACAAGGATTTAAAAAAAGTCAAATCTCAAATTAAATGTAAATATGGACAAAATATTTTTTAAATTGCAGCTAATAGCGACCATTTGAAACTGGTTGATTTTATTTTAACTGAAATAAGATTTAATACCATTTCCCAAAGTTTTGTGGGATAAAGAATCGATTTTCAATTTCATACTTACTATATGATGGTCATTTCAAAATCAACACGTGTCTTCATTGTAGATATGACACAATTATGTAATTTTCTTTTTGGTGTTTGCAGGAGGTATTAAGTTTTTACATACAAACTGCGGGTTTCCTATTTTGAATTACGCCTTGGGTCATGAATTTGAGGGCCTACATGTACATGGGTTTCCACAATACATACTGTGTCATCGTGTCTATTAAGACATTCTAAAAGGTCCAGGTGTCACTTTCTTATGAAGTCTACACAGAAAAATATAAATGTCCATATTTATAGACAACAAATGTCAAAATGTCAATTTTATATGGTAAAATTTGCTATAAGAAAACGGTTGTGTCGCCATGCTACTTTTAACACAGAAAGGACCCTCTATGTAAAGTTCGTTTTGAAAAATTAGAGGGACTTTAATTTTTGTTTAACCCTTTAGCTGAATTTTGTTGCTCCAATGTGCTTCTACAATGTCCAATTTCAAATGTAGCTTGATTCTGGTTATTTCATATACATTCCTATACATTCTAACAAATTATCATTGCAAGGTTAACCCTAAATTGGATTTTTGATTGACTTTACCACAATTGTCAGGGCTAACGTTGGACTTAATAATAGACATCGTGTATCAGAAATTGAAGCTACATTTGCAATTATGCTTTATCGTTTTGATAGAGATAGACTGGTAAATCTTATTCCCTATGTTTGTCGGATTAGAAG